>CM053409.1:47598139-47652130 GCA_028644305.1 Xerus rutilus
AAACAAACAACCCAATCAATAAATGGGCCAAGGAGCTGAACAGAAACTTCACAGAAGAAGATATACAATCCATCAACAACATATGAAAAAATGTTCAACATCTCTAGCAATCAGAGAAATTCAAATAAAAACTACCCTAAGATTTCATCTCACGCCAGTCAGAATGGCAATTATCAAGAATACAAACAACAATAAGTGTTGGCAAGGTTGTGGGGGGAAAGGCACACTTATACATTGCTGGTGGAACTACAAATTGGTACAACCAATCTGGAAAGCAGTATGGAGATTCCTTAGAAAACTTGGAATGGAACCACCATTTGACCCAGCTATCCTTTAAATCTTTAAACATATGTATAAAATAGATGCTTTAAATTCTTTGTCTAATTCCAATATGGAGTCTGTTTCTATGCAGTTTTTCCTGGTTATAGGGTCACATTGTCTTTCACTGGTTTGAATATGAGGCGCCCCTCCCCCCCAAAAAAACCCTCCTGTGTTAATGCAGGAGGTGAAATGATTAGGTTATTAGAGCTGTAACACTCAAGTTAATACCTTTGATGGAATAAAAATTTTGAATGGATTACTGGGTAGTAACTATTGACAGATAGGACATGACTAGAGGAGGTGGGCCAGTGGGAACATACCTTAGGGATTATATATTTTGTTCCTGGTTCTTCTCACTCTCTCTGCTTCCTGACTACCCTGAAATAACTGCTTTCCTCTGCCATAGCCGTCTGCCATGATGCTTTATCTCACCTTGGGCTGAGAGCATTGGAGTCACCTGACCATGGGCTCTACACTATGAGCTTAAATGAATTTTCTCTCCTTTAAGTTGTTTTTGTCAGATATATTGGCCACATCAACATAAAGCTAACAAAACATATCTAGGAACTTTTGATTGTGTGCTGGACATTGTGGATGTTCTGTTATTGAACATCTAGATTTTGTTGTCTTCCTTTAGAGACTTGTGGGTTTTGTTCTAGAAGATTTTCACTGTTAAATTACCTACATATATCTAAAGCTTATTTTTTTCTTATTTATTTATTTTAATTTGTTCTTTTTAGTTATATATGATAGTAGAATCAGTTTTGACATTTATGCAAACATGGAATATATCTTGTTCTAATTAGGATCCCAGTCTTGTGGATGTATGTGATGTGGAGATTCACTGTGGTGTTTTCATATATGTACATAGGAAGGTTATGTCAGATTCATTCCATCATCTTTCCTATTCCTATCACCTCTCCCTTCCCTTCATTCTCCTTTGTCTAATCCACTGAATTTCTATTCTCTGCCCTACCCCCATTGTGTGTTAGCATCCACATATCAGAGAGAACATTTGATCTTTGGTTTTTTGGGACTGGCTTATTTTTTAAGCTTTGTGAGGGCAGATCTAGAGTAATCCCTGATCCCAATACATGGTTTTGTTGCAGGGGGTGGACGGTGGACAAGAGGGTATTTGTCAAGGTTTTTCCAGTCTGGCTTGTCAGTATTCCCAATATCTTCCAGCACTTTGAAATCTCTAGAATCTCCATCTATTTCATGGCTCCTCAGTAGTTGTTCCCTGCCAGGACTGTGGAGTCTTCCTGTGTATGTACTGAGTATTAGGACAAACAATTAAGGGAGCCCCCTCTATTGATTGCTAGAGTTCAACCCAGCTCTCTCCTTTTCAAATTCTACTTAATGCCAGTCCCAAATTTCTGAGTCCTCAGTTCATCCAGACGTCCATGTCCTAGTGAGGTTCTCCCTTCTTATGGTGTAGTCCAAATAGTGCTTCCAAAATTGCAAGGAAATCAGGGGACTCACTTTGTATGCTTCCCTTTTTTCATAGATTGTAGTCCTGCTCTGCCATTTGTCCAAAGTTTAAAAACAACTGCTCTATACATCTTGGACACTTTTATACTTATTTATGATAGGAGAGATATTTTATATAGAACTATTTTATGTGTTAGCTTTTTCATCACTATGACAAATATACCAGACAAGAACAACATAGTGCAGCAAATGTTTATTTTGGCTCATGGTTTCTGAGGTTCAGTCCATGGTGGGCTGACTCCATAGCTCTGGGCCCAAGGCAAGGCAGAACATAACGGCAGAAGGGCATGAAGGAGGAAAAGCAGCTCAGGATATAACAGCCAGGAAGCCAAGAGCTCCCCTCATCAAGAACGAAGGCACACCTCAGTGACCTACTTCCTCCAGCCATACCCTACCTGTCTATAGCTATTGCCCAGTTAATCCATCTATGGATTAATCCACTGATTGGGTTATACCTCTCATAATCTAATCATTTCACCTCTGAAAATTCTTGTATCACAAATGAACTTTTGGGAGACACTTCATATCTAAACCATAACACTTTATTTACAAGTCTTGTAATATTTACAAGTTTCTGGGCCTTTTTACGTAGAACAATAGTTTAATGTATTGATTTACTCAGTTTACATCTTCTCACTTCAATTCATTTCCCAACCTCCTCCCAACAACCAAGTCCTGCAAAGAGAAATGGTACAGATGTGCTTCTCTTTGGATAGTAA
Organism: Xerus rutilus; assembly: GCA_028644305.1. Classification (NCBI taxonomy): domain Eukaryota; kingdom Metazoa; phylum Chordata; class Mammalia; order Rodentia; family Sciuridae; genus Xerus; species Xerus rutilus. Next base: position 47,600,671 of record CM053409.1, read on the forward strand.
GTCATGACCTAAAATAATGACAGTACAGCTACATGCACCAGTGCTTTTCTTTTGGCTTATCATTTTATTGTAACATGTTAGGTTTCACTAATTTTAGGCTTACACCTGCTCTTCCAGCCGATTCTGTATTCCATTTATTATCAGGTTATCATTCTTAAGGTTGATATAGTTAAGATGCGAAGGAACACTAGAACTAAAAATGTTTCAGCAATCACAATTCTGGTGGAAAACTCATGAAGGACCCTGCCCCTCAAAGGAGCTCTTTGTCGTAATTGCTGGTCCACGGCAGCATCCATCAAGATAATTATTTGACTTTCCTCTTAAATAGTCAACAGTTATATAACCAAAAGGTGGCAAACCTTAGTCGCATATATGAAATACATGCTTTTGCTGCTTTGATTTTTTTTTAATAAGCCCAGATACTTAGCCGATGCTAACACAAAGGTGGGTCTCCTACTAGCAATAGGAGGATGCCGCCCCACAAAGCAGCTCTTTGTAACTCCACTTCCCATAAAAACACATCTTTCTGGATTTTTTTTTTTTACATGTTGCTTGACAAAAAGAAAAAGCACTTGTGGAATGGCCATAATATACCATGTGGCAAGGCTTTTAATTTGTACAGGACAGTGCCCTCAGGAGTAGGATTGGGGCCCCAGCCTCACTGTGATCCATCTCATCTCACAGTACCATCATTTTCATTTCTGTTCACAATGGTCCCACTCTCTGTCTTGGCATCTGTGGATAATGACAACTCTAGATAGTACCTACCTCTGTTACATTGGCGGTGCCAACATCCAGGAGGCGTTTCTTCACCTGTTTGGGAATTGGAACTTCCTGTGCCTATGAAGCAGTTGCAATAAGCTGGCCAATGCCTCCTAAGAATAATAATAACCTCTGTCAAGAGAATAGGCAGGTTTTAGTGACTGGTAAGGAGCTACATTAGTTATTTAAATTTTCAAACAACATTCTGCAGGTACCTAATTGGGTGGTTTTTTTTTTTAATTCTACTTTTTTAAGCCTGATGAGATCATCAGCTTTGAACACCACAGGTTTTTTCCCAGGTTGTGCCTTTCAAAGCAGATTAGGCAAAGAGTAGCCAAGCATGTGTAGGTATAGCATATGGGTTTCAGGACTTTTAACCAGTTTAGGGACATTTCTTTTTGCAAGAGAGCAAAATGGCTGGACAAAACCAAATAATACTGGGCAGGAGATATAGCTCAGTTGGTAGAATGCTTGCCTTGCATGCACAAGGCCCTGGGTTCAATCTCCAGCACGACAAAAAAAACAAACAAACTGTGTTCCCTTATGTAATGACACAGAATGTAGGTGATACTAATCTTATGGGTGGCACCACAGAGGGTCCTGTTTGAGTACTTAAGCAGGTGCAGCATCAGCCTTCCAGCAAAGTAGGCAGCTGGGATTGCTGTGAGACGCCCACAATGCCTTGCACATTTATAGCACCTTAGATTTGTCACAAACATGGTGTAGTGGACCCACCCTCTTACAGACTGTATTTTAACATGTCTTAACCTCAGTTTCCCTGTATATAAATTAGAAACAATAAATCCTACCACACTGGGCTGATGTTATATGCATTAAGCATGAAAGTAGTTAGTATAAGACCAGAGACCAGGAAATGTGTGTTTTGTTCATTTCCTTTCTCTTCCCTCACCAGAGCTCTGTAAGGCAAGCTATGTATTTATTTTCTCCGTTTTATAGATGAGATAACTGACATCAAAGATACCAACACAACTAGTGTCACTGATGAGTGTCAGAACCAAGTTCAAAGTTGTTTTTTGGTTTTTGGTTTTTGGTTTGGCTTGATTTTGGTTTTTGGTACCAGGGATTGAACCCAGGGGCACTTAACCACTGAGCCACATCCCCAACCCTTTTTTTTTTTTCTATTTAAGACAGGGTTTCACTAAATTGCTGAGGCTGGCTTTGAACTTGCCATCTTCCTGCCTCAGCTTCCCAAGCTGCTGGGATTACAGGCATGTGCCACTCACTACACCTAGCTCAAGTTCAGAGTTTTTTCTGTGATGACAGAATGTGTTCATGAGCACTCATTGTGTATACAAAACTGTCTTTACATTGGACTTGAGTTTTCTCACAGCTTAACTTAGCTTAGTTCTTAACATCATTGCCACTCACTGACTGGGCTTCAGTCCAGCCTTCTGAATCTGAAGGCATTTTTAAGCAGATAGCTAATAACTATAGTGTTTCTCCCTCCTTTCCTCCCCTCTTCATCGTTTTGTGTAGGCCTGGTGAGCCAAAAGTTCAAGAGAATATAATCATGAAAGACCCCAGAGAGCCAGAGGCCATCAGTGTTTTGAGAACATGGCTTAAGCTTACTGACTCCATGCAAACCCTACTTTTCTCCTGACATGGCCTTTTGTGTTCCTGGAAAGTGACTTTTTGTTAGGTATCTTCCAGATTGATACTGAGAAACATGGCAGGTGAAAGAAATCTCAAACTGGACTGTCCTGTTTTTTTTTTTTGCGGGGGTGGGGAGTGGTTACCAGGGATTGAACTCAGAGGCACTCAACCACTGAGCCACATCCCCAGTCCTATTTTTTGTATTTTTTTTAGAGACAGGGTCTCACTGAGTTGCTTAGCACTTCGCCATTGCCGAGGCTGGGTTTGAACTTGCGGTGCTCCTGCCTCGGCCTCCTGAGCCACTGAGATTACAGGCATGCACCACTGTGCCCAGCCTGGACTGCCCCACTTTTGATGTGGGCTGCACCACCAACCAGAGTGACCTTTGGCTGAACGCCAGGACTTTAGTTTCTTCAACTGTAAAATAACCATAACAACAGTGCTTTCCTCATCAGGTTTTGTGATGATCAGAGAGGTGATACATGTACAATGCTTGCAACCATGGCTGGCACACAGCAGTTACATACCCAGTGCACGTGAGCTGCTCCTGCAGTGCTGATGCCTGTTCCTCCTCCTCATGTCACAGAAGGCTTCAACCAGCATGTCCCCTTCTGCTACAAGAGGTCACTGTCACTGTTGTTCTAGGTGAATGCTACTTCAAATGAAATCTCCTTCAGAGATACTCTGCCCAGTTTGCCTACACTCAAGGTATCTTAGCAACTTGTCTGCCTCTTTTATTATTTTATTACCTAATTCATTAATTGTGACTTATTGAGAGTTTTTGGCACTAGGACATGCAGAGGAACCAGAGTTCAGGTTGTGTTTTGGGTGAGAATTTTGGAAAGTTATTTTCTGTTTGCAAAGGGGAAGAAGCTGTGGTTTGCTTTTATCTCTGAAGCCAAGGTTTCATTTTAGGCAAGAGCTTTAAATGGTGAGGACCTCCAGTTTGAAACAGCATAGGTAGTGGCAGAGGTCTCCTGAGCCTTGAGACAGATTTGAAATTGAAGTGGAGGGCAGCCAGGAGAGAAGTGAGCAATATGGTTCTCATTCTATTCATACTTCTCCACCTCTGCCAGCAAATTATAGAAATGCCTGTGAAGGCACCTAAAAAAAAAAAAAAAAAAAAAAAAAGATAATATTGCAGAATACAAAGTATTCCAGGTCTCTCACAAATTAGGTTTGACCTTCTTGTGTTTTAGTGTGGGCAGACAACTAGGAAATGAAATGTTAGAATTTGGATTTTAAGGTGTTATTTTAGAGAATAAAAAATGAACAAGCAGAGCTTAGGCTTTGGTGACTGTCTTCTTGTGTCCTTTGGAATGCTTCTTATCCAGAATCCCTAGAATTATTATTATCCCTGATAATGGGAACCAGCCTTCAGGGTGGCAGTGGTAATGTTTTCCTACAGCAGAGCTTGATGTTCTGGTTAAGAGGCCTGTGGATCCTGACAGCCCTGGTTTGTTTCTTCCTTCCAGGGGATGTAATTACAGCTCTCACTTCCACCACATCTGTGAGTCACTGAGCTTTGAAATGTGCTGGCGCACTGAGTTAGCCCCATGTCCCTCTCCCTGGGGGTCTCGTAGATCATCAGGACCTCATTTTCCACCGGATTTACTTTAATGCTTTGTATTACAAGGTCATCTCTAGGCCGGTCACTGTTTTTTCCTCTAATGTTCTGCTACAGTTTAATTTTCAGTTCTTATCACTGGACTTCATTACATGGGAAGAAAGAAATTTGCTGTAGCAGACAGTATCAAATGCGTGTTTCCTTCCCTTGCAATTGGAATATCACTCCTCATCAATTCTGTGCTGGGGGTTCATGGTCTGGGAATGCCAAAGAAGGGTGCTATATGTTTATGGATTTGCCAGACTGAGATTGTGTTCAAATTTTGTTGTTCCCACTTTATTTTGTGCATGACACTGATTTGGAAAATCAGTTTCTCTGTACAGCATCTATAGACTGAATCTGTTATTTCCCTTCAGGGCTATCATGAGTCTTTGTGACAGTGCCTCTAGTTGTTTGCCCTAGTTTGCATCTGATTATGCAATAAAAGCCATGATTAGCTTCAGTAAACATTACTATTTTTCTTGAAACTCTTGTGCCCTAAGTACCTTTATCTCATGGTAGTCGGGTCTTTCCCTGATGTGGCCCAACATGACATTGCCTTGTAATAAACTGGCGCATAAATCCGGAGCAGTGGTGTGACCTGTTCTGGGAATACACAGAGCTGGTGACAGGATGAGAGCTCGGGTTTCTTGATTCCCAAGCCGTTGTTCTTTCTCCCAGGCACTTCTCTCCAAGTATAAATAACCCAGGCACAAATCACCACTGCCGTTTATTAAACATCAAACAGACACCAGCCCTGCATGTTATTTCTAATTCTTATAAGAATTCTGCAAAGTAGAGTTTTACAGCTAATGAAACCAAGACTTAGAGAAGCCGCGTACCTTGTCCAGAGCCACTCAACTAGAATCTAGGTTGAGTCCAGGTCTGTCAGCCAGAGCCCTGCCCTGTGTTCTGCATTGCAGAGGGCTTATGAAAACTCTAGTACGTAAGAAGTAGAAAACCTGTCACTCGCTTTTCCATCCCTTCCTCTGTTTGATAGTAGATGATTATTCCACAGCTGCTGTGTGTCAAGCAGAGTGCTGGGCACTGGTGAGCAGGCCAGACAAATAGGGACCTGTCCTCAGGAGCTCTTGTTTTCATGAAGTTTTCCCCTCTCTGGCCTCATATCCCTCAGGAGTAGCATCCCCCTTTCATTACCTCATCTTGCCTGTTTTGCCAGTGCACCCATGCTTCAATGCCTCCTTTCTTTCTGGTTCTGGAGCCACGTTAGGACAAGGTCCACATGACAGTACATCATGGAGACTGGCTGTGTGTGCTGTGCCTGCAGGCCCACTGGGCTCCTGGGCATCAGTGTGCTTTGCGTGCATTTCCTCCTCTTATCTTCTCAACCACTTCATGTGGTATAGTCGTTATCACTGTCTCTAGGTTCCCAAAAACAACAACCACCCGGTACAGAGAGAACAGGCAGCATGCCTAAAGTGTGCTTCTAGTTACTGTTGAAGCCAGGGTTTGGGCTTGGGCAGAAGAACTCTAGAGCACAGCCTCCTCCCCACTGCCTCTGTAGTGTCACAGACTTGGGAAGCAGGCCCTGACCCATCCAGCAGGTCTCAGTGTCACCAAATGGAGGGGTAACAGAAGGAGGGCTTTCTTATTTTTTAAGATATTTTTAGTTGTAGATGAACACAATACTTTTATTTTATTTATTTTTATGTGATGCTGAGGATCGAACCCAGTGCCTCACACATGCAAGGCAGGCACTCTACCACTGAGCCACAACCCCAGCCTAGTAGGAGGGCTTTTAACCAAAGTTCACTTATTTGGAAAATTTTACCACTTTTCTAAAGAAATCAGTACTTATATTTTATGACATTTTAAAAATAATTTTCCCTAAACCTGGATTAAATAAAATAAAATGGATAGTTTGACAGATACAGGATGGACATGCCAGAGATCACTAAAAATCTTCACAGAGACCAAGTTCTTGAAAACAGGAAGACAAATTCCAGTGATTTCACATGGGGCCAGAAGAGCAAGTTGCTGCCTATTTTTATGCCTGAAATCAACAGTTCAAAATAACCCAGGATATGGGATGACTTAGTAAATGTTTGTGAAACCTTTTTTAGGATACAGAGCATTGGGCATAGAAGTGCAATAGATGACAGTCCAGTTCTGATATTCAAGGGATTCACAGTCCAGTGGGGGAGACAGATAATTACAGTCCACAATGAGCGCCAACAGTCCAGTTATGCCTGGTCATGTGGAGGCATTCTGGGAAGGGGCCAGAGCTGCGACTTCTGAGCCCCATGTGCAGGGGTATAATTTTGAACCCCCAAAATGTTGTAATTTCAGGAACATTTTGATGCCTTATGTAGACAGTATAAGAGCATATTTCAAACAAAATCTACCCTAACAAATGTGCAATATATGATTTTCATACTTTCAAGAACCTCTAGTTTTTTCTTTCAACAATGGAGACGGTAAAATCTTTATGTGGGTTTTTTTTTTTTTTAATTTTTTTTTTATTTAGGCTTACATGTTAACAGTGTAAATGATTCATTGTGCATAGATAGAGGATAACAGTCAATTCTCTAGTTGTGAGTTGTATAGAATCACAACATATATTCATACATAAAGTTAGGGCTATGATGTCCATCATATTCCACCACCCTTGCTGTCCCCATGCCCCCTCCTCCCTTACACCCGTGTGAACAGCGATCCACCATTGTTCCCATGTCCTTCCCCACATTATGGATCAGCATCCACTTATCAACGAGTACATTCGGCATTTGGTTTTCTGAGATTGGCTAACTTCACTTAGCATGATATTCTCCAACTCCATCCATTTACCTGCAAATGCCATAATTTTATTCTCTCTTATTGCTGAGTAATATTCAATTGTGTATATATACCACAGTTTCTTTATCCAGTCTTTATGTGGGGTTGTTTTTTTTTTTTTTTTTTTTTAATTATTTTGTAGATGGACACAATGTCTTTATTTTATTGCTCTGTATGTGGTGCTGAGGATCGAACCCAGGGCCTCACGCATGCGAGGCAAGCGCTCTACCGCTAAGCCACAATCCCAGCCCTTTATGTGGGGTTTTAATGCCCCAAAATCTGTGGGACATTTAACTCCTCTTGCCACATTATTCCTCTATGTACCCCAGGACTTGAAATAGTAGGGGCTGCAGAAGTACCTGTTGAACTATAGAACTGAATCCCATTCATGAGCTTGGGCGTGAAGGGCCATGAGCCTGTGAAGCACCTCAGAAATGTGCACGGGCCAGGTTAGCCAGCTGCATGGGCCTCTGTGAACATCTACTTTTCGAGGGGTCTGCCTCTTCCTTCACTCATGTTCTATCTCTTGAACCCCTAGGACTGTGGCCTAGAGTACAGAGCTCCTTTATGACGTACTCTTATCACCAGTGCTTGTTTTTTAAGATATTCTTATTCATAACAAAGATTTATTTTATTTTATTTAATTTTTATTTTTAGTAATACTAGGGATTGAACCCAAGGGAGCTTTTACCCTGAACTACATCCCCAACTCTTAATTTTATTTTGAGACATGGTCTCACTGAGGTGCTGAGGTTGGTCTTAAACTTGCAATTCTCCTGCCTCAGCCTTCTGAGTCACTGGGATTGCAGGTGGGCGCCACTGTGCCTGGCTTTGGGAAGGATTTTAATGCAGGTGAGCACCTATGAAGTCCTAGGCATGTCTACAAATAGCTCTCTCATTTCCCCTCGAGTGCCTTGTCTTTTGACACTTTACCACAGAAGTGCGTGTGGCTGACCACTGATGAGGTATGTCTCTCCTGTGGTGACTTCACTTCCAGAGGGTCTAGGGCATCCCCAGTGGTCACTCCTGTGGATGGTCTCTGGGTGCCCAAGGTGATGATTTATGTTTTGAGAAACAATCTATCACTTTTATTACACACACATGGAACCACCATATTTTTCAATTTTGGAAAGATGTCATCATGGAAAACCCCTTGGCATCTCTAGAAGTTTAGGGGCTTAGAGAAGAAACAGAGTTATGGCAAGCCCAGAGCTTCATGCCAACCTTGCCTACTCATCTGGCTATGCCATGTGGCTTGAAAGATGGATCTGCCCATGTATACATTCATATTGGGCAAGTTTCCCGGCCTTCTCGTCCTCCATTTACAGAACTCTCTTCACTCACTTAGTAAAATAGGTGTAAGTCTTGTAATTCATGAAGATTCAGATAAACCACATGGCAAGGACATTCTCATCTAATTAAACTTTTTGTAAAATATTTTTTGTTGTAGATGGACAATACCTTTATTTTATTTATTTATTTTTATGTGATACTGAGGATTTTTTTTTTTTTTTTTTTGGTACCAAGGATTAAACTCAGGGGTACTCAACCACAGAGCCACATCCCCAGCCCTATTTTGTGTTTTATGTAGAAACAGGGTCTCACTGAGCTGCTTAGCACCTCGCCATTGCTGAGGCTGGCTTTGAACTTGCAATTCTCCTGTCTCAGCCTCCCTAAGTGCTGGGATTACAGGCTCACGCCACCGCGCCCGGCTGGGGATTGAACCCAGTGCCTCACACATGCGAAGCAAGCACTCTACCACTGAGCCACAACCCCAGCCCTAATTAAACTTTCTTAACAAGGCTTGCCAAGATGCATGTGAACTCCGGGAATGTGGCAAACAGTGTATCTGGTCAAGTCACCTTAGAAAAAATAAATTAAAAATAAATGCTAATTGATTGGTTACTTTGGTATATTTTGAATCAGGAGGAGACAAAACACCCATAATCCAAGATTTTTACCATTAGGACCCAGGGAAGAACAGGACAGTCTCTAGCCACCCTGAACTGCTCCTACAGTATTGCTTAGGAAGATGTTAAGCCCCATCCTAGTCCTGCGAGCCAGAATCCACATGGTAACAAGATCCCGCCATGATTCTCATGCATATTAAAATGTAAGAAGTGCTGGGTCTAAAAACATGGACTGGGCCATCATTTGAGACTTCTGTACTTTCTGCCTCAGTGAGCAAATCCCCAGAGGCTCGAGCTGTTTATTCTGCCTAACATAGACCTGTATGCAGTGCAGTGTTTCCTGGGGGCTTGACAGCAGGATTCTATTTTTAATAGTAGCATTCTCTATTTATGATCTGACACGACCTTTACTTTCCCAAAAAGATTTGAATAGGCTTCCAAAATATATCAAGTAGGATGAAATAAATCAATGAGGAAATCTAGATTTTTTAAAAATTGTGTGTCTATGGGAAATAATAATATAAAATCAGGGCTTATCATGGCACATAGAAATGTTTGCCATGGAGTCCATGCAATGCCAATTCTGTGCAGCAGACCATGTAGCTCTGACAGTTCCCTAGTGACAGAAACAAAAAAGAAAACAATTAATACAACACGACAGTGTCCAACATAGCTTTTCTCAATGCAGGGTCTGGTGAAAATTTCAACAGTTCTTCAGAAGTGGCCAGCACCACCTGCATTTTCCTTTGTAACATGTCATGTACATGAACTATTCGTGAAATACACAATTCCATGGGATTTTTTGCTTACAATACCCCTTCAAGGCAAAGGGCTGGTTTACACAAGTACCCCTGTAGGGAGTGACCTTTTCTTGTTCTTGTTGTTCTGTCATTTGCTAACTTGGTCTTTGCAGCCTCCTTTTTAATTAACCTGCCTCACCCCCAGTGCCTTACCTCATCTCTTCTCTCCTTGTTTGTTTGGACCCTCCTTATTAAACCCTCATCACAGTAACCAGGCATGAAGGCTGGTCTCTCATCATATGGAATATGGGTGAGCTGGCCCACAGCCAAAGTGTTGAATGGACTGTACAGGCCATGTGTCCTAACCCTGCTGTGCTCCCCAGCTTTTGTCAGTAATGCTAAAGGGATTGGAAAAATCAGGTGTTAGGACCATATTTTCCACTGTTAAGTCCCTCAGAGGTAATTATATTTTTCCTCCTTGTACTCTGGTTTGAGCTAGGTTTGTAGTATTTGTCAGGCCTTCAGAGCTGTGACTTGGAACTCCCTTGGGCATTTTACTTAGAATCGATCAGAGCCAGCCCTATGGTGCACACCTATTATCGCAGCAACTCAGAGGCTGAGGCAGACAGACCGCAAGGTCAAGACCAGCCCCAGCATCTTGGTGAGACTCAAAATGAGAAAATGAAAAATAAACAGAGCTGAGGATGTAGCTTGGTGGTAAAGCACCCATGGGTTCAATTCCCAGTACCCCCCCCCAAAAAAATATTAGAAGTGTCAGTATTCCACACACTTGCTCTCCAAGAATGTGATCATTTTTCCTACCAAATAATATTGGGGACAAATGTGTTAAAATGTGTCAAGGCAAGTTTAACATTTCTCAGTTTATAGAGGGACCCTCTGTGTGCCTAGCAGACCCAGAAAAATTAGTCTAACAGCATGAGGGGCCCGCTCCTGGGAGCCTCCCCTGCTCTTTCTGCTGCTCACACGGGGACACCCTGCCCTGCTCAGCACTTTCCTAAACCATCCTCCTTCTCAGCCATCCCCACATTGCTGAACATAACAGGAACTGAGGTGGCTGTGCCCTGGGCTGGTGGCTGAAGCCAGATCAGCCTTGATGTTATCTTCGGGGTGCCACATGGGGTTCTAGAAGCCCTGTCATTGGCTGCTGCTTTCTGGATCTTCAGATATTCTTTCCCCATGGTCAACAGACAGAACTGTGCCAGCTTCACATGTGGCAAATTTCATGTGATGCTTTTGCATTGTTAGCCCTGTGTAGGCTTTTTCTCCCAAGGGTGATGAAAATTTTGAAAGAAGAAAGCCATTCCTAGATGACAGTCATTAAATTAACATACCTCTTAAATTTTCTTTATGTCATGCTTTTTAAAGTTCAGATCCTTTTTAGGGGGAAAAAATGCACATGCCAGGACCTTTCTCATGGAGTGAGTGGTTTTGAGGATATGATGCAGTGACCCACGGGAAACAGCACACAGTTGGCACACAGAAAGTCCCCAGTGCGTGGCAACTGCTGTCGTGGTAGTGTTTATCCTCGGCCTCCTTTGCTTATCACCCTCCTGCATTTCTTCCATACCCTGTGTGCTCCTGCAATACCAGTGCATGTCTTCAGACGACCTCTTGCAGCCCGGTCAATGCCTCTCCCCTCACCTCACATGGACACCCAGGCCCTCCGTCACTGACTCCCTTCTTGTCACTTACATTCAGTTTGTGTTATGAAGACACTTCTGTAATCAATTTTTAATTAAGAGTATCTCTAAATTGTAGTAATAAAAGCTAGCATAGACTGAGCCCTTGCCTCGTGCCAGGCAGGCTTTAGATACCTATTTCAGCTAGTTTAACTTTCAGTAACTTCACGAGGTAAGCATTACCCCTGGTCACACATGAGGCATTTAAGTCTTGAGTAGTGAAGTGACATGCCTAAGGTCACATAGCAGGCTAGTGTGAGAACTAGTATTCAGATCAACCTCTGACTCCACCAGGATGGCTGCCACCCCCAGGATCCTACTACTTCTCTCCAAGTGTGAGTTGGACCAGATCCACTGAGAGTAGAATTCAGTATTGGCCTGTTCCCGCCAGTGACAGGTGGAGCAACAAGACTGCCATAGAGTAAGTTAGACTTTCTTCCAAACAGCAGCAGACTCATCTTGCAACCCTTAAGGTGGCTGCCAGCTTTATGGTGAAACGAATGGCATGGTTGCATTTATAGTGCATCTCCACTTCCACCACAAAGAAGAGGCATCTTTGCTGGAATTCAGGCTGGATGGAGCAGAGTTGCTTCACACAGTAATGGCAGAGAGGAATTAAGAAGCCCTAAAGGACGCTCACAAGGAAACTTGGAGACCACATTGGGGAAGGGGTCCATAGATAGGTCAACCTGGGTAGCACCAAGGAAGAACTTCAGAAGGACATGCTCAGTGAAATCTCTCTCCTTGATTGTTGGTAGCATAGATTTTCTTCAGAAGAATGAAGGAACCACATGTCCTGCTTTGCTGTGGCATGGGGCAAATTCACTGACTGCCTATGAACCCAGCCACATGGTGTTATTAATCTTCTTATTTTTTATTTCTTAGGCACCCTCAGAACCTGTTCTGGATCCACAGCAAATACAGGCATTTGATCAGCTTTGCCGTCTCTACCGAGGAAGTTCCAGGGTAAAGTCTGTGTGGTTATTTACCTTTCGGTTTCCCCATTTATAATTTACTATGTTGGAAAGACAGTGTCTTTGAGTCCTCTTCCTAGCCTGCTCCTCAGCCTAGGAGGTTCCCTGACATCCCTGTTATAGCCACATGGTCCTCCATCCCAAGGAGCACTCAGAACTTAGCACAGAGGGCAGAGGAAGTAGAAAGATACCTGTCCCTTACCCACTTTGGTCTATGGGGACATGGATGGGCTTCTGTGTTCTTGCCTCCAGAGAAAATGAGCCAGAGCCTTTATTTTTTTTAAAATTTTTTTTAGTTGTTAAGATCTTTATTTTATTCATTTATTATTGTATGTGGCACTGAGGATTGAACCCAGTGCCTCACACATGCTAGGCAAGCACTCTACCACTGAGCTACAGCCTCAGCCCCAGAGCCTTAATTTGTATCAGTGGCCACCTAATCTATCCTGACATCAGGCCCTCTTGGACATCTACATTAGTCCAATTATTTTGGGCCATGAAATCAAATGCAAAGCAGCAGTAGCTTAAACGAAATGGAAGTGGAAACACAGGTAGCCAGAGCATCTTCCACAAACCACCCTCCAGATTTCCTCTCTCAAGACTCTGCTGCCATTACCTTGTGGCTTAAGATTCACATGGTTCAGTATGGTTGTTGCAGCTCTAACCAGGGTGTCTGTACTCGACCTAGCAAGAAGAGAAAAAGATGAGAATAAGTCTTCCCTTTTAGGATAGTACCAGAAGTTGAACATACCACTTCCACTTATCTCCACTGTCTAGAATATAGACCCATGGCCACTCCTACTGCAGTGGAGACTGGGAAAGCTGGACTTAATTCCAAAGGCCATGGGCTGAGACTCTTGGTATCCTATAACTAGAAGACAAGTACAGATTCAGAGGAAGGGCTACCAGCAGTTACAGCCATACCTCAGTCTGGCGTCCCAGAGGCACTTCAGAGTGTTCTCATTAGCCTCTTAGCCTGCTCTTGCTGGCCTCGTGCCTGCCTCAGCCCCTCAGAGCAGAGCCCTGGCAGCACCCTGGGCTCATCCTCCACCCTCCATCCACTAACCATAGACATCTTCTCCATTTCTCTTTCCCCTCCAAACTGCGGCTATCCTGGGTCAGGCCTCCTTGTCACCACAGAAGTCACTGCAGGTCTTTTGATCAGTTAGCAGTCCTCCTGTCCCCTACCCATGCTGCTGCATAGGGCTTCTTTCCAAACCTGACTGTGGCCAGTTGCCCCTTTGCTCAATACCTCTCCTGGCTGTCCACTCCCTAGATGGAGAAGTCCAAACCCTGCCTCCACCCCCAGATCCCACTGGCCCCAACTGTTCCCTGAGCTCCTCCTGAACCAGCTGCTTCTGTGCTGTGCCTCTGCCTGGGTGCCCTGTGCCCACCTACACTTCCAGACAAACATCTCTAGGGCTGCATGTAGCCCAGAGAAAAAATGGCATTTGCGTGTGAGAGCTGGTCTGGGTGGAGGTTTGTATTCTGGGAGACTTCTCCAGCAGCCTCTGAACGTGTTCCAGCAGCTGGATTGAACTAGTGTCACTCCATGCCTGCCCACACCAGCCAAGCTCATCCTGGTAGTTCGGGTGACAATATTCTGCTTCTAAATGTTGAGCCCTTATTAGGGCCCATCAATTTCCTGATCACTGTTACAGAAGGAGAACACAGAAATGTCTTTTTTCTTAGGAAAAAACATTTTCATATGTATGGTAATGGGAATTGAACCCAGGGGTGCTCCACCACCAAGCTATATCCCTAGCCTTTTTTTTTTTTTTTTTTTTGAGACAGTGTCTCACTAAGTTGCTACGGCTGGCCTTGAACTTGTGATCCTCCTGCCTCAGCCTCCTAAGTGTCTGGAATAAGAGGCATCTACCACCTTGTAGGGCCAGGCAATTTTTTCATGGTTGGTTTTTCTACATCAGAGTGTCAGAAAATGAAAGTATTTTGAGTAGAGTGTCTTTGCCCATTCCTTAAAGCCCTGGGTACAGTCTCCCCTCAGATGCTTCATGGGAAGAAAGGAGGTGAGGCTTGAGGTAAGCAAGGGATGTCGCTGTGTAACCTGCACAGGTGGAAGCCCTGGCCCATTGCTGAGCCAACCTCCCCCATGTGTGTCCCTGGCCAGCTCAGTGCTTGCAATCAGAGCTTCTGTGTTGGAGTTACTGAGTATGAACTAGACCATGGCCATGTCACTGAGCAGGACCTGGGACTAGATTTTTTTTTATATTGGCACTTAGCACTTAGGGGCCTTCAGATGGCTCACTCATGCTTTCCACAGAAGTGACAACTGGACACATGTGAGCCTTGTGCCATTATTACCAGTATGACAGGAGACCCTTTGCCAGAGGTCAGAGGATAGCTGCGAGGCAGGGCTGTGGGCAGCAGGGTGAGCCATGGTGGCCTTTCAAACCTGAGTATGAGGGGCTGGGGTTATGGCGCAGTGGTAGCGTGCTCGCCTAGCACGCGGGAGGCACTGGGTTCGATCCTCAGCACCACATAAAAATAAAATAAAGCTATTGTGTCCACCTACAATTAAAAAATAAATATTTAAAAAAAAAAAAAAAAAAACCTGAGTATGAATCCCATCCTACTGCTTACTGCTGGGTGGCCTAGGTTGAGTCACTCAGTTTCTCAGGGCTCCAGCATTTTTACTCCAAAGGGTTGTTGTGAAGGGTTGTTGTGGAGGATGAGAAATAACACTGTGTAAACACCTGGCATAGTGTCTGGCACTGGAAAGATACTCAGTGCAGTTCCCTCTGACATAGGGCCAAACACAGAAGGGCTGCTCTGAGGAGTCCCTTGGCTGGCTTGTCTTCATTGCCCTCTCTCCAGAGTGGTCACTTTCACTGGCTTCTCATCAAGCCTAAGGTTTCCTCAGAATGTTGGTGGTGGGACACAGGGGTCCCATCTACAGTTACTGGGGAGCTTTGCATTGTGACCCTGAGTTTGTCCTCAAGTTGCACTGTGGGGCAGGGCCAGGTGGTTCCCTTTATTAAAGAAGGGGAAGTGGCAAGCGAAGACGGGGCAGGTGGAACATCTCAGGCCCTGGGTGTAGGGCTCTTCCCTGACCATCAAGGGCATCTTCAGGGCCAGACCTTCAGGCTCCCACTTGCAGAAAGGCTCCTTAGGTGAGGAGGAGGGCACTCAAGGGCAGAGCTGGCTTCCTGTGGGCTGGCGTGTCCCTTGCCTCCTGCCATGTGTTCCTCCTTGACACACTCCTCAGGTCATTCAGAACTGAGCTACTGACAGTGTGGCTGTGGTGGAAATAGGAAGTGGAGAGCGGGGAGGACTCATTTGGAGAAGGTGGAGTCTCTAGTTCTGCTCTGGAGGCCCTGAGTTTGAATTGGTGGCTGAGCGTCCCTTTGGAGCTATCCAGGTTACAAAAGAGAGAGGGCAGAAACAGCGGTCATAACTCAGGGTCACTTTCCCTGAGGAGAAGGCAGCAGCGGGGTGAGGTGTGATGAACTGGGAGCAGAGAACCTCAGCTCCAGGCCTGTCCACCAGGAGAGAGGTGGCAGGAGGGTCACATACAGCAGCTGGAGAAGAATGGGTGCAGGTGGGCGAAGATCAGACAGCCCTGCTGGGCCAGAAAGCAGTCTCTGTGCCCCGGGGAGTGAACCAGTCCAGTCTCATCATTACCAAATGGGGAATTGAGGCCCTGAAAAATGAAGTGAACTTGCCCAAAGTCACACAACTAGTTTATAAATCCCAGTCCTAGGATCCAAGCCACTTCTTTTTACTCTTCCCACAAAGTAGTGCTTCCTGGTGTAGCCAAGGCAGGGAACTCAGGCCTCTCTCCACCTCTCTCCACCTCTGTTCCCCACCTGTGGCTTCCACACAAATTCTCTGCCCCCACAAGCTTGCCTGATGGGTGTCCTCTTCTTTGCAGCTGGCTCTCCTTACGGAACTCTCCCAGAATCGCAGCAGCGAGAGTTACAGGCCGTTCAGTGGCTCCCAGAGTGGACCCGCCTTCAACAGCATTTTTCAGAATGAGAACTTCCAGCTGCAGCTCATTCCCCCACCTATAACTGAGGACTGAAGTCACCCTAGGGCCCAGCCCTGGAGCCTAGAGGCAATCCCAAGGCAGTGGGGAGGGGCCTCGCCTCTAGGGTCTCAGCCTCCACTGCCCCAACACTCCCAAGCAGAGGATCCAGGAGACCCCACCCACCATGCCCATTGCAGCCTCCCCGTCTCTTCCACAGTGTTGTCTCAGCTTCAGTCCACCAGACGGGCTGGTTTTGTTTTGCTCAGAACATCACACATTTTGCTCACTGGAACTTTCTCCTATTTCCAATAAAACCTAAAAAGTTGATGGAGCTCCGGAAGATGGCATTCCAGGTGGGTAACATGAGAGGCTTCAGCTGCTCAGAGCAGAGCTTGGCCAGACTACAGGTAAAAGAAAGAGCAGTGAAGACAGCGAGGGCTTGTGGGCAGGGCACTCCCTGTTAATGTATTTATGTTAAAATCCATGTGAGTGGGAGACGCCCTTTCTAACAATAAATGTCTCTGTGTTGCAGTCCTGTGGCCTGGCTGCCTTGCTCTCAGTCTGTGAAGTCATAGAGGATATTTAGAGCCAGAGTTGAGTTTTCTTAGCTGTAGGTCAGGGGACCCTGACTTTAGTCAGATAAGCAGCTCCATTCGGAACCCAGCCCCCCAGGTGCTCCTATGGCAGGGGCAGGACTGCTAAGGAGAGTGGCACCTGTACAGTTTTCAGTCCTGGGACTTTATACCATTGAACCAGGAGCCACAGGAGATCACTAGCCAGAAACCTAGGCTCCCACCTCCCATGCTCAGACACCATTTCATCAGTTCACTCAGGAATGATCCGGCTCGCATGGATAGAGGCTAACCAAACCCACAGGAAGTAGATGTGTGAACTAGGTATGGATAGTGACTTTTAACAGAAAATAGGTCCTGCTTTTGTCATGCACAGTTGTGTTCCTGAATGAATCACAGCTCCTTGAAGCCGCAGTCCCTTTGTAGAACAGAGCTGTTATAAAGGTGAAATGAGATCATACACACAAGCAGTTAGTGCCGGGCAGGCACGTAATGCCCAGAAGTGTCGGCCTAGCTTTTATCATGGAACTCCTCCCCTGAAGGCAGCACAGTGTACTTACTGCCCCTGGAAGAGGGTACAAGGAGGCACCATCTCCTCATACCTGGAAGGAAGTGGTGGTGCACTGAGTGACCGCTAGTGGCTGCCCATGGCAGCTACAGGAGGTAGTCTCAGAGACGACAGGTAATTGAACGAAGAGGCACCCTGAGGAGTGGCACAGCAGGGCTTTGAACTCAGAACTGGGATTCCAGTGATGCTGCTTCCCCAGCATATATACCAGAAGGTCTCCCAGGAAGCCTGAAATCAGTGCCAAGGAGCCTTGAGATTTTTCAGCTAGAACTCAGTGGTTACCCTTCTTATTTCTATAGTCTGAAGAACTCGAGCAGAAGGGATATACAATATAAAAAGATGTAAATTGTGACAGCAAAACCATAAAATGTGCATGGGAGGGATGGAGTCAAAGTAGTTATTTTTTGTAATCCAAGTAAACTGGCTACCAGCTTGAAATAGCCTATTATAAGATGCTTCGTATAAGCCTCATGATAACCACAAAGCAAAATCCTATAGTAGATACACAGAAGATAAAAAGGAATCAAAACACACCCGTAGAGAAGAAAATCACTCCTGTGTTCATTGCAGCATTATTCATAATACCGTAGATATGGAATTAACCCAAGTGTACCTCAGTGGATGAACTGGTAAAGAAAATATGGTGTATATACACATGGAACACTATTCCACTTGGGGGGGAGTACTGGGGATTGAACTCAGGGGTACTCAACCACTGAGCCACATTCTCAGCCCATTTGTATATCTTATTTAGAGACAGGATCTCACTGAGTTGCTTAGGGCCTTGCCAAGTTGCTGAGGCTAGTGTTGAACTCACAATCCTCCTGCCTCAGCCTCCTGAGCCACTGATTACAGGCATGCACCACCACACCCAGCTACTATTCACCTTTTAAAAAAAGGAAACCCTATTATTTGCAACTACATGAATGAACCTGGAGGACATTTGGTTACATGAAATAAGCTAGGCACAAAAAGACAAATGCTGCATAATCTCACTTGTATGGGGAATATAAACAAGTTGAACTCAGAGTAAGATGGTGGCGACCAGAAGCTGGGGAGGAAGTATCATGGTACACAGCATAAATACAAATAATTTTTACATGTCAATTTAAAAAATTAAATGCAGTCCACTGCATATCAGAACCCTATTCAGATCAGAACCAGTAAACACCAACAAATTCTTCCCTGGCCCTTTTCCTATTTAATCAGTCCCCGAGAGCTCCTTTACATCTTGTCATTCAACCCACAGCACAATTGAATAAACTGCTGCACCTTTGGATTCAGGTGATACCTTCCTAAGAAGATACTCCATACTGGGTTTGAAGAGCCCTTGTCTCGTCTGAGGGTGGATGAGATGCTGCCTCTTGCGTGCTGGGCAGCTCTGGCACTGGAGATGTGACAGGCCTGAACTGAGCCCCAGTCTCTGCTGTCCAAAAACCTGTGCCTGTCACCTCTAATGGCACTTAGCACATGTTCTACCCTGTGGTGACTTCAGGTCCCAATTCAGAGCAGTTCCTTAGGGGCAAAGACTCATATCTGGAAATATCTTTAGAATCACCAAACAACTGGTTCTGCTGACACCACCATGTTTTCTGCAGCGTAGGGTATTCCCGGGGGACAGCTGGCTCGCAGCCAGGCTCCAGGCTGCTCTAGTGCCTCACTCCAGCCCCATGATGAGTCCTGGCTGTGTCTCCAAGACATGCTGCTCTTTGACTGTGACAGGTGATACAAAGGGGGGTCGAGTGGGGAAGTTCCAGAGACACTTCAGGTACCATTTGGGGAGGGCAAGTACCTGGTCTGAACTCCCATACTGTCCACAGAGTGAAAGGGTGTTGATCCCCTGAATGGAATCGGGGCACTACTGGGGTAGGGGAGGGCATTCAGGTTAGCCAGAACCAGCAGTGTGTGTCATCACTTTGTTCTCTGTACCTGGTTATCAGTAAATTCTTGGATGGCACCTGTGTCACACCTGAAAATGGCTCCCCTCAGCTCTCAGCTTCAGCTCAATTCCCCCTGCCTTCTTTGTTGCCTGGAAGCCCCAGTTATAAACTCAGTCATCCTGGAGTCAGACACTGCTGGCTGCCCTGAACAAAACCAGCACGCAGCCCCTTAAACACCATGTAGGGAGGTGTTTTAGTCATCTATGCCTAAAAAACTTGACCAGAACAACTGCAGAGAAGGGAAAGTTTATTTGGAGGCTCATGGTTTCAGAGGTCTCAGTCCATAGGCAGCTGGCTCCATTCCTCGAGGTTCAAGGTGAGGCAGAACGTGGCAGAAGAGTGTGCCCCAGGGAGGTGGCTCACATGATGATCGGAAAGCAGAGAAAGAGACTCACTCGCCAGATACAAAATACATATCCTGAATTCAAGCCCCCAATGACCCACTTCCTCCAGTCACATCCCACCCTCCTTCAGTTACCACTCAGTTAATCTCACAGGGGATCAATTCACTGGGTTAAGACTCTCATAATCCAACCATTTCTCCTCTAAACCTTCTTGCATTGTCTCACACATGAGCTTCTGGGGGACACCACATTTAAACCATAATAGCCATAACAGGAGGAACACACTAAGCAGAAAGTGCCTCCATTGCTCTGTCAACACTCATTTTTACTTTTATAGTTTAAATGTTATAAAAAGATAGCTTAAATTTCCTTTTATGCTCTCGGGTTGTGCATTTGTTCATGTGTCTGAACTTCTATATCATATTGTTCATTTGGGCACTTTTAGAATCTGGGCACAGACCTTTCTTTACATGGGGTATATGGTTTGTCATGGCCTTGGTTTTCCATTCTTCCTTTTACATTTTATTCAATAGGTTTTG
Organism: Xerus rutilus; assembly: GCA_028644305.1. Classification (NCBI taxonomy): domain Eukaryota; kingdom Metazoa; phylum Chordata; class Mammalia; order Rodentia; family Sciuridae; genus Xerus; species Xerus rutilus. The sequence continues at coordinate 47,620,724 of CM053409.1, forward strand.
TTTTTTATATATTAAAACTCTGAGGATATCATTCCAATAGGAGCATCACTAATGCCCCAGATAAACAAACTAGCCCCAGTTTTTGTGTTGTGATTTGAATGTGGCCCCTCTTAAGATTCAGGTGTTGACCATATAATTGCAGTGAGGATAATTCTTGGGCAAGACTTAACTAAATCTTGACTTATTTAACTAGATAAGTCTCTACCCTGACCATTTAACAAGGTTGCTGCTGGGTTCAACTAACATAATGTCAAAGCAATTTAAAATTGAAAAGTCAAAGGAACTGAACAGGCATTTCACAGAAGAAGAAATATGGTCAAAAAATAGGAAAAAAATGTTCAACATCTCTAGCAACTAGAGAAATGCAAATTTAAACTTTACTGAGATTCCATCTCACTCCAGTCAGAATGGCAATGATCAAGAATGTAAGTAACAATAAATGTTGGCAAGGATGTGGGGGAAAAGGTACACTCACACATTGCTAGTGGGACTGCAAACTGGTGCAACCACTCTGGAAAGCAGTATGGAGATTTCTCCGAAAATTCAGAACGGAACCACCATTTGGCCCAGTTGTCCCACTCCTCAGCTTATACCCGAAGGACTTAAAATCAGTATACTACAGTGACACAGCCACATTAACATTTATAGCAGCTCAATTCACAGTAGCCAAGCTTTGGAACCAACCTAGGTGCCCTTCAACAGATGAATGGATAAAGAAAATGTGGTATATATACACAATGGAATTTTACTCAGCCATAAAGAAGAATGAAATTATGGCATTTGCAGGTAAATGGGTAGAACTGGAGAATATCATGGTAAGTGAAATAAACCAGTCCCAAAAAACCAAAGGTCAAATGTTCTCTCTGATATGTGGATGCTGACCCATAACAAGGGAGGCTAGGGAGGGTAAGTATAGAAGGTCATTGGATTAGACCAAGGGGAATGAAGGGAAGGGAGTGGGCATGGGAATAGAAAAGATGGTAGAACAAATTGGACATAACTTTCCTATGTTCATATATGAATACACAGCCAGTGTAACTCCACATCATGTTCAACCATAAGAATGGGATCAAAATAGTAATGGGCTGCACCCCATGTATGTATAATATGTCAAAATACACCCTACGGTCGTGTATATCTAAAAACAAATAAAAAAATGAACTGAATAAAATAAAAGTCTCATGTAAAGGCAAGATATTAGTGTCCGCCACCATGGACGGTGCATTTCTCACTTGCTTTTCCCAGTGGAAAAACTCTCTGGAACCCTACAAGTGCCCTACTCACATCCATGTGAGGAATTTTGCATTCTTTAACCTCATTTATTTACACTTCTCAATGGGATTTGATTTGAGGGGTAGCCCTGTTGCTTTTGATTTTCTTTAAATCTTCTCTGACATGTTCTGGAGAAAAATGGAACACATGGTTAATACTGTTAGGTAATTTTCTGGCTAATCTCAATCCCTTTATTTCAGCATAGCTTCACTGAATTGTGGCTTTGTGTGCAATAAAGCTTTAATAGGTTAAAAGGTTTCAGGTGTTGAAACTTCATGTCTGACGTGATGGTGTTAAGAGGTGGGGCTTTTAAAAGGTGATTAGGCCACAAGGGCTCCTGCTTTGCTATGGGATTACGACCTCTATAAAAGAGGATTCATATAGCAATTGCTGTATCATCCTTCCACCATTCTGTGGGGAGGGAGGACATGGGAGGCTCCCTAGGAGCTCATAGGACAAGTGCCATTTTGGAAGTGGAGAGCAGCCCTCACCTGATGACTGAATCTGCCAGCACCTTGATCTTGGACTCCCCAGCCACCAGAACTGTGAGAAATCAAATTCTTATATTTTATAAATTACTCTTCCCTCCAGTTATTTTGTTATAGCTGCAGAAAATGGCCTGAGACAACATGTGTTAACAGTATGTGCTCATGTTTAATGTGGAATTTATTGAAGGACATGGTGTTAGGTATACATCCAAGTTTCCTTTCCTCCATGCTGTGTCTAAGTCGCCTAATGTTAACCAGGGACTGAGCCAGTGAGGGTGAACAGAGCAGGGAAAGGGCCTTAGAAAGCCCCTTCCCACCTGGCTCCCTTCTGGGAGGGGGGGGGTGTCAGACCCAGGGTTTCCTTCAGGATTCAAGTCAGAGCTGTCAGTCCAAGGACATCTGGCAGGGATGGTGGATGGGGTGGTGTCTGGACACTGCAGCTGGTCCAGGCTTCCACTTGACCCAGGACCTAGCCTGCACCAGGTTCTAGGTGTGGGGTAAAGCCCTGTGCTGCTAGGTGGATGTCCATGCAGGGCCTGGAGCAAGGATTCTGAAATACCAAGGTTAAGAGTCACTACTGTCCTCAGGCCTGCCACATCCCCATCCCACCATCCGGGCAAAACCTGGCTTGGCCTGGAGGCCCAGACAGCAGCCACCAGGCCTGGAGCACCTCTACACGAGCATGTTGTCCACTGTGCCTCACTAACCCCAGGCAGCTGCTTCCTATCCTCCTCAGAGGCCAGTGGGTTCCCTCACAGCTGAGGCGTATTGGGAGCTCCAGGTACAGGACTCCAAATGCACCCGGGGATGAAGAGTGACAAGCCTCGCTGGGAGGTGTCCCTCCTGTAGTAAGCCTACACCTAACGGGGAATAAAGCTGCCAGGGAGGAGCGGAGTTGAGCAAGATCCCTCTGAGAGGGACAGGAAACAAGCCAATCTGCTATTTTGGGGACAATGCTGGAGAACAGAGCAGATGAGTCTGCCAGAGCACATTTTGTGGGCTCCCATTAGTAATTTGTACTGCATTTGGGGGAAGACAGGGGCCCTGGGAAGGGCCAGCGAGTGAAGAATGGGCTGATGCTGCCATGCGAAGACCCAGGAGGACAGGACACCCTCCTTGGTCCTGAAGGGCTTTCCGCAGCTCCAGGGATGTCATGCGCAGAAAGAAATTGTGTGTGGATTCTGGCCCATAGTCAGCCAGTGCCTGTCATTACTTATTTCCAGAGTGCAGGGCACATGCCAGGTGTCATCCCCTGCAGTGGGGAGAAGCAGGTCAGATGTGGTCTCCCCTCTTGAGAGAGAGGTCTAAGTGCTGCAGGGGAGCGTAGGAAGGGCCCCAGCCTGTGCAGAACTTTGTCTTTTAATTCTGACCCAACCACCTTTTTTCTGGTAAATTCTGTTAGTCACCATTCCACAGAAATCACAGCAGATCCCTGCAGAAATTGAGCAGCAGCTTAAAATATTGGAGTCAGTGAACTGCAGAATCTGGAAAAGCTCAGGACTCAGTAGTGCCAGCTTCCGCCACCCAGATACAAGTGCCACCTGGCAGGCGGGGGAGTAGTGGGGTGGGGAACAATCAAGCCATGGGTCTAGGTTGTAGAGGGACAGGAAGCATTCTGGGTCCAGCAGGCGCTCGTCAGCTGCTGGGGACAGGTTGGTCCTCAAGCTGGAGTTCTGTACCGGGCAGGCTCTCAGAGTGCATGCAGCGAGGCCCTGCTCACCTCTGGCCAGCACCTGGAAGCCCAGCTAGATGGCAAGATTCAGTGCCAGGAAAGGCTTCTAGAAGGAGGTCAGATGTCCCTGTGGACGTGACTGGAGGGAGGGCAACAAGCTTAGCAGAGCCCGTCAGTGGGTACCCAAAGGACCCCTGGAGCCCCTGCATCTCCCTCTTCCCCCTGTTGTCAGAGTGGAGGCTCACCCTGCTCTTCAGAAGAAGCAAAGTGGACCACTAGGGACATCCTCGGGCTTCCAGTCAGAGACCTGGCTTCAGGCACAGCCCTGCCTGCCCCTGACCTTGTGTGAGCCAAGGAAGGCTGCTGGACCCTTAGAAAAGCTCTACCCATAGCAAAGGTCCCAGTGACATACATACACAAAGGTCACATGTGACCAAAACAGCCTGCTGTGGGAAGGGGAGGGGAAGGAGTTTGTGAAAGTGAAAAGCCGGCTGGGGCCTCATCAATGATGAATGCTTCAGTGAATGAATAATTCAGAGCTTTGGGGATCCTTTTAGAAGCAGTGTATTTCCACTCCGCTCTGCCTGCTCCACAATCTTTTCCCAGAGATGCAGCTGCAGAATCAGATGCCTGTGCCCAGAGAGCAGGGAAGGCCTCCCATGGTGTCATCTTCCAGACAGGCAAGGGGACTCCACAGGCTCCAGGAAGTCTGAGCACCACTGAGCTCTGGGGCAGCCCCAGCTCAGATGTGCTCCTCCTGTTCTATATCCCAGTGGCCCCCTCCTCCCTGGGGCACCCAGGGCATCTTTCTGCCCCTAGCTTCCTCCACCCGTCCACTCTCTATAAAGCTATCCTTGGTCCCCAGGAAAATGACAGTGTTGTTTTCACCTTGTCCACATGCTCCAGAGAGCACCCCACACCTGCCCCCGCCCACCACCAAGGTGGATTGTGTTTGGTGCATCTGTGTCCTCCCAGGGACAGGAAGTTGTTCACTGAGTGACAAGTACATGTCTGTGTCTCTTGAAATGGGTATCACCATCTTTTCTTCAAAGTCACTGTCTTTTTCAAGTAAGTTTCTTCTGAATAGAAGTGTTCACAAACCATGGTCTGACTGGATTTATTGCACTATGAACACACTTGTATGACCAGCATCCAGGTCAATCACCTAGAAACGACCAGTACTCCAGATGTCCTCTGAATTCTCCATTTACCATCTCCCCAAGTTCACCAGTGTCCTGACTTCAAACAGCATAGTTTTACGTGTTTTGAACTTCATATCAATGGAATTATTATACTCCATGTATGTTTTTTTAGAAATGCCTTTCGTTCAACGTTGTTTGATGTGTCCCATGTTGTGTGTTCTCATTGCTGAGCAGTGATAATCTGCTGTCCAGCATGGACCACAGTCCATCCATTCTTTTTTGTTTGTTTTTTGGTACTGGGAATTGAACTCAGGGGTTCTTGACCACTGAGCCACATCCCTAACCCTATTTTTTTGTATTTTTTTTTAGATATAGGGTCTCACTGAGTTGCTTAGCTGTTAATGAGGCTGGCTTTGAACTCGCAGTTCTCCTGTCTCAGCCTCCCAAAGTGCTGGGACTACAGGCTTGCGCCACCGCGCCCAGCCATTCTTGGGTTACATCAGGTGATGGTAATAGCCATTCTTTGTTCCTGTCTTCTGTGAACATATACATGTATTTCTTTTAGGTATAAACTTGGGAGTGATTTTGTAGGGGAGGAGGTAGACACGTTTAATGCCTTTTTGAATGCCTGCATGAATGAGTGTCTATCACTTCAGAGGATGGGCACCATGGGAGATGGTTCACACAGCACCTCCCTCAAAGTTCTTTCCTGAGCTTGGCTTTATGTAAGGCTCCATCATCTGCCTGCTGCCCTACCTCAGCTAGCATGTAGATGGCCTCAGAGCCTGGCAGGATCTGCTGTGAGGCTACTGGGTGGGTCTGGGCCTGGCCTGACCAGGGCAGGGGAGGTGAGCCTTGGCTTCACACTGAGCCATTTCTACACAAACAAGAAGCCAACAGGTGTACCTCCATTCCTAACGTCTGTTCCCTTAGAACTCTGCACTGTACCCATCTCAGGTCAGGATTTGGTCCAGTCTTGGGAGACCACATCTCAGCCTCTAGCAAACTCTGGAACCTCAGTGTCTGCCCAGTCTTTCCTCTCCTCTTTGGAAGAATGAGTTGCCCGTGACCCTTCAACATCCCATAAGCTACTCTCACATCTACCTGAGAAGTGACTTCCACCCAACCGGCTCCCACTGTCACATCTGCCATTGCTGATCTCTCCATGACCCTACTAGTCCCTCTCTGAGTGGCTGGTATGAGGCAGACACCATGGGGCCAGATAGATGAAATGGGAACACAGGGCAGCTCCAGGAATTCATGGCCTCTTTGTGGTTCTTAGATACGTTGGTTATGGTGAGAGACTAAATTCTCGTGGGATAGAACTGCCCCCTTTTCGGTCCCTAGTAATCTGAAGGGACCTCAGGAAGTTCTATCTGGACCCACTGATCTTGTCCTGATCTCTCAGTGACTTGTCCTGAGATACCCACTGTTGGTCACATGCACCCAGGGCCCCATAGGTTCCTTGGGAAACTCATGCAGCATTTAAATCATGCTCGAGTCACCTTGTTATTCCAGATTCCCAAGTCTAACAGATGGACCCCCTGGGAAGATCACACCCAGGCCTCAGTGATGCTGCCCTCCAGACATCATGTGGCCCTTCTGGGCCTTTCCAAGGGCTCCTGAGCTGACTAGTCTCTTAGAGTAGCCCTGCTGATAGACTGGGATGACTTTTCCAGGTCTTTCTGCAGATGAAGGGTGATGCCTACATTTGCTCTGTGGGTTTTGGCATCAGTTTACACCGGCAGCTTGTAAATACGAGAGTGCTCAGCTTTGTTTACTGCAGAGGGCTGCTTGTGACAGATAGAGATGCCCATCTGGGTGACCAGACACAGACTGCAGCAGCCTGGAGGTGAGCCCAAGGGGGTGGCGGTGATGCTGAGGAGAGCAATCACTGAGGAAACGAGCTGGTATCAATGGCCCCAATGGGGCAGGAGGACATGGGAACAGCTGACTATAGTGCCAACATCCGAGCCCAATAACCAAGATGAGTTCTTAGATCCTGGGGCCACGTCCCACCACAAGACAGAGTCTAAGTCTTGGGTACCAAACCCAGGTATAGATCAAGCCATGCTAGCACAAAGCCAGAGTCATGTGGTAACCACTCAGGTCACTGAGATAGGGCAGCAGACAGCTCGAGAGGGCTGTGCTACAGTTGGCTCTATGGCCAGGGCTGGCCTCCATCTGGGTGGACAGGCTGTGAGGCGCTGACTGTAGCTAAGGGCGGGAGAGGTCTATTTCAGGGGCTTGACCGCAGGAGAGGTCCGCAGGCTAGACTGGAATCAGCTGGGCTTGGAGCTCTGGCTTTGTTATTTACCTGCCATGGGACCTTTGTAGTGGATCCAACTTTAACTTGGCTGCTTCAGCTATCAACTCTCAATCATGCCCGCCCATCACCACAGTTGCTAAACATGGCAGAGACACCGCCACCTGGGGAAACCCCTCCTGAACTGTAGGCCCCTGTTCATGTGTCATGCCGTTCCATGGATCCACCACACTGTGTGTTTTGTCATCTCGAAGGGGAGCTCCAGATCTCTGCCTAGACAGTCCTCTAAGGTTCTGGAACAAGTGACAGGCGAGGTGGCAGTCAGGGCTAAGATGTTCCTCCAGAGCTCAGACTTTCCAATCTGCCACCTCCTGTTTCACAGGGAGAGGTTCAGGCTGGGAACTGATGGAGAGGAAGACCCACCTGGCCCACAAATGTTCCAGCCATGGCTGTGGCACCTGGAATAGGGTCATTCTTTTTTTTTTTTTTGGTAGTGGAGATTGAAATCAGGGGCACTTGACCACTGAGCCACATCCCCAGCCCTATTTTGTGTTTTATGTAGAGACAGGGTCTCACTGTGTTGCTTAGCGTCTCGCCGCTGCTGAGGCTGGCTTTGAACTTGCGATTCTCCCATCTCAGCCTCTCTAAGTGCTGGGATTACAGGCTTGCACCACCACGCCCAGCTAATAGGGTCACTCTTTAGGGGAAGCCAGTTAGTTCCAGCACATGTGCCCAGCTCCCCAAAGCCTCTTCAACCAGTGCACAGTGGGTATGGCCACTGTCTGAACTCCCCACTTCTACCCACAGAGCCAGCAGAACTGGGCTCCACCTGTGCTAGCTGTCCTAGGACTCGACATCTTCAAACTAACAGTGTTATATCTAGTTCCAAAAGTAATATGCATTTTAGAAAATTCAAAAGGGCAATAGGAAAAATGACATGAATAGCTTTTGCTTTGCCTTACTTGGTTTTTTACTTGTATATCCATCAACTGTCCACATCTGTCTCCTGAAGCATTCCACCTGACCTCTGATTGCCCCTTCTTGAGTGCTACCGCAGCAGGGCTGAGTCCTGAGGTCCTGTCTTTTCTGTTTAATTCAGCACCACTGGGCGGGACACTGGGGTTAAAGGCATTGCCAATTCCCAGTGGTTGAACTGTAACGAGAATGAGATGCCAACTTCCAGTTTACGGCAGAACAGAAGTGTGCATAGTCGGCATTTGTAAGAGGCTACAATAAGTTCTGGCCTTCCAGAACTTGGCAGTACAATTACGTAGTGCTAAATTAGCAAAATGCGTGTGTAGAATTAGCCGCCTGCAGGAGTCACTTTAAAGACAAGTTTTCATTTGTGAAGGCAAAAGAGTTAGCCTAGAGAGCTGGTCAGGAGATGATTGACATGGAAGACACAACAGCCTAATTTAAGCACTGAAATATCTGCAGAAGTGTGTGTGTGTGTGTGTGTGTGTGTGTGTGTGTGTGTTCATGTGCTTCTGTGTTGGGGGAGGTCTGCATGAAGCACGAAAAAGGAGGGCGAGGAAAGAGGCAGGAAGACTGTCAGCCTTTCTCCTTACTGGGGAATGGCTGTGCTGGATGAGGATGAGCCAACCGGTTGTAGGAAGGCATTTTCTGGGTTAAGGACAGCAATGCAGTAGTGCAGGCAAACAGCCAAGAGGAAGGACTCCTGAGCGGACCTGGGTTCAAATCCTGACTCCTCGGACTGACAAGTGGTGCCACTGTGGACATGAGCTCTCTTCCTCATCTGTGAAATGGGTGCCAAAATCTGCCCTCCAGGGTTGCTGTGGTTCTGCATAGAAAGCAGTAACGTGCCCACTGAGCTATGATTACTAATATTGGCACATATTTTATTGTTGATAATTTATATAACAGTCTCTAGTGGAAGCTATTCAATAGAAAGCAACCCTGATGCTGTTCTCTAGACGTGTCAAATAAAAGCAACTGAGCTCCTGGACTTGGAGGTGCCCTGTATCAAGTGTCTTGCAGGGCCGTGGCCGCCCTCACTGCCCACCTACATTAGAACCATCTTACAGGGCCCAAGTTAACTGAATGCAAAGCCTGTAACTTTGTGTGAAATAAATGCTATTTATGGGGAATGTAAGTTTTACTGGATAAAACCTAACGTAGCTAACAAAAAAGTCCTTATTACAAAGACTTCTGGGAGTTATGAGTACTGATCACAAGCACCTATTGTATATAACAATATTTACCTGCACTTCATGAAGTTTTGTAAAGTTTAAATGCAACGATGGGCATAAATCGCACAGTAAACACTCAATATACATGTTTCACATTTTGAAAATGCAGGTTTTTGTTTCCAGCTCACATTGTGGTTGTCATTCCAATTAGAACTCTCTGATTTGTGGGAAGGGGAGGCGAGGGGAAGGCCACACTCAAACAGTAGATTTGTTCTGGTACAAAAGAAGAAAAAAATCATGTTTATTTCACAAGGCAGTATTTTCCTAAAGTATCACACACAAAAGGAAAGTTGAGCTGTCTTAGGAAAACAATGTAATTTTAGGAAGTTACAGAAGAATCAACATTGTGCTTAAAACTTTAAAATAGACAAGTTTAAAAAAACAGCACAGTAAGTGAACATCGCCAGGTCTGAGCAGCCTTAAGCAGCGCGTGTGAACCCCGTGGAAGCGCCACAGAAACCAGCGGCCACGGGCTTTCAGCTGCAGCTTCCTCCAAACAGAACAGCTCCCCGCGGACGGAAAAGGGGCCCTTTCCCAGCACAACTGACGCTCAGTTGCCATGGTCATGACATAATTTTTACATGGCGAATTCGTTTTGAGAAGTGCCCTTGGACTTATGTTTGGATTTGAGAAAAACTGACATCCCTGTAGTGACAGCATCCAGGAAGTGAGTGGCGCTCGCCTGCCTCCCACCACTTCTCCCCGCCACGGGAGGAGGTCGCACACTGCCACACGCCAAAGCAAAGCTGGCCACCTCCTTTCTGGCTCATACCTCCTCTGGACAAGGGGGTAGGAAAGAAAATGGCTAAACTGTTTTCCTCCTGTGAAATCCAAAACATGGTAATAAATTTTTGCAAATGGGATGTGGGAGTAAGTAAGAATTGACAACATAAATATCCTTTTAACTTGGGCTTTTTTTTCTTGCCTAGTAGTATCTATACTGCCAAATTTATCTGGAATAGTTTGACAGCTTCCTCAAGTATCTGACTGAATCCTATTCCTCAAATAGAGAATTAAATTTGCAAAAGAATTTGTTACGATCCATCTCACAAGAATTGTGATGTTTCAAACAGACCAAGAAGTGGAGATTGAAAAATAAAACTACTGGGGCTGGGGATATAGCCCAGTTGGTAGAGGGCTTGCCTCACATGCACAAAGCCCTGGGTTCAACCCGCAGCACCACAAAAAATAAAACAAAACTACCACTTCCAGATACAGACAAATCCTAGATCAAATCTGGAAGCAACGACATGGTTCTGTATGACCTTGAACTGCCAGTCTTCCAGAAGAGCAACTCTTTTCCCACAGGGTCATCCTCAAATTTTCAATTTATACCTTAAAAAATTACAAGGTAAAAAATACCTGGATTTGATAATAAAGCCTTATTTTTAATGTACCAAACAGTTGTAACCACAAAAGCATTTTAATTGCTTTGTTGGTTCTCAGAAAAGTTATGGGCATATTTGACATTTAAATTCTAAAATCCTGGTTAGATAAGAAAAGCAAAATGCCACATTTAGTGAAATTAAGCTTCTACCTAATAGCCTTCATACCAATTTTCTAAAAGTGGGAATGGTGCCAGGTTTCCAAAAATCTCCAAGAAAGTAGTTTATCTACCCACGTGGCCCAGCCTTGCTCCAAGAAAGGGCCAAATGATAAAGCTTTCATATCTCTTTTGTACAAGTATTAATCAAAAGTCTATTTTAACATGACTGTGCTTAATGCCTATACTACATATTGCAGTCTAAGTATTTTCTAAAGTGCCTATAAATATGCTTATGCAAATTAGCAATATAATATCAGGATTACAGAGAAATTTTTTCATATTCTATAGAACAGAAGAGATCTAACTTTTAAGTTGAAACTACACATTTTTATATCCTTCTCAGTTGGTTTCAGAATGCAAGAGTAAAGAAACAATTGCAGTTCAATTGTATTTAAGAGAATTATTAGTATTAACAGTGCTAGGACCAAAGAAATTCTTGTGCTTATTTAGAAAAGACTTTTTTGAGATCCAGGAGTATCTGATATTTAGAATCCACTGGGAACATCTCCAATTCTATAAAATAGTAAGTAAGTGAGGCCTAGTGAGTTTTTAATTATAAAGAGACTATGCAAATGTTTAACGTGATTATCGACCATTATCATATCCAAAAATTCCATTAAAACTGTGGCTGATCTAAATGGCAGTAAAGGAGCTTAAAAAACAGGAACCTGAACAAAATTTGTAGATATTACTGATAAAGGGCCCAACCCTGACACAGCCAAGCTCCAGAAATGTGGGCATGACCATGTATTTCCATGGCTTTGGGCCCCTGGTTGTTGACTCCAGTGAGTTCACTCTGTGGCTGGGGGCCCACAATAGAAAACTGAGGGGGAGGGGGTAGAGAAGCAGCCCCACTGCCTGCACCCCTTGGGGGTAAAGTCAAGGTGCTCGCCCAGGGGCCATTACAACCCTGCATACACAACAGCTTCTGAGCCCCTTGCAGGCACTGCCTTCACTTGGCTACTCCCTCAAGGGAGGCACCAAGAAGCTCAGGCAGGGCTCATCAGATGTCCCCAGGTCACTGGGCCAGCCAGGGCAGAGCAGGGGGAAAGCCCCTCAGGCCCACACACACCCTGGCAGCTCCTGGAGCAACCTGTGGTACTACCTTCCCAGTTTCTCATTTTGAGTTCTACATTCCAATAAGCGGAAACCTTATGCTGCATCCTCGGAACAGCGTGCAAAGTTAACTAACGCTGGTTCCCAAGAAAAACACATACTCTGCCTTTGACCCTACGATGTTTTGGGCACCTAAACCTAACAACACTCTAGTAAATCACTCGAACTATACACACAACTAGGAAAGCAGATTCTTTCTCATTTGTAAAGGATACCAAGTGGAGGATTCAGGGCAGAAATAAGACACAGGAGAGAGGTGGGCGGGGCACAAGACCGTGCGCGGGAGCACAGAGAGCTGAGACAGAAGACTTATTCCTCTCTCTGCATGGATGGCTCTCGTTTCATTAGGCAATACTAGAAAGTTCCTGGATTCTTAACTATGCCTCACAGAAAATTTGGAGAAATGGCAAATAACCAACTCACGAGAACAGCTGGTATACAATGGAGATTAGGAGTAGAATTCCGAAGAGAGCTAAGTAAAGAATTATTCACTATTTTGTATGTGAAAGAAGAGAACATATACAATGGACTATAAATATTAGTGTAGTAAAGCAAATGAATATTACACAAAATATTTTCTCCTGACTTAGCAGTGAACTATTTCAACTGCTTTTGCATTTGCATAAAAAAATCCATGCATCATACTGAATTCTAATTCATTTCTCACCTAAGCCATTCTAATGCTTCATACAACCAAATGAAGCAGAATTAATCAAACCTATTAGATTCATTCCTAATCCCTAAAGGACTTCTGTCTTTTAGCATTTCCATGCTAACTAAAACTATTGATTTTTTTTCCTTAAGATGTCAGGTGTGGCTGCCTCCTAAATACAATACCTAAATAACTTCCTAAGTGTTTTCCTCAGTTTTGAAGAACAATTAAAGAAAGCAGGGAGATGTTGGAGAACCCACCAAGGCCAGCTCAAATGCTGCAGCACCATCCCCAAGCCACATCCATCGCTCCTTCCCCTACATTCCCAGAGCATTCTGGATACCGTTTTAGCTACTGGCATCAAGTCCCCTGTTGGGATGTGGGCCCTTCATGGGAGGAATCAGGTCATCTTCATTTTGTATCCCCACAGACTCCTGAGCATGTAGGTGCTCAGCTAAAGCTGGAGTGACCATGAAGCTGATGAGGTCATCTCTTCTTACATGAAGGTCTAGCTCAGCCCCAGTCATGATGGGTTGTGCAGACACTGGCCATTACCAGGGGCCCAGCTGTCTTCCAAGCAGAGGTGGCTCTGGTCCAGACCCAGTATAGATGGTGAGGAGCAGGGGAAGGGGAGGAACAGCATCAACCGTGTGTACTCCGTCCCCCCGGGGTAAGCTTCTTGCCCCATGGGACTAGCAGGACAGGGGTGCTGTGAGCGTGCCAAGAGTCTTTCTGCAAAGGATGGCTATTTAGAAAATACTGTAGCCATCACTCTAGGTAGTTCCTCCGTTTGATCCATGATACTCTGTGATCATCGCTTCACAGTTCCCAGTGAAATTAAGGCTGGGTCGCAATTCATGACACCAGATGCTACATAGAAAGAAAGTCCAGATACAAAAGAAAACCGTTTGTAATAAAAAGAACGTCTTAGTTAAAAGACTAATTGAAGAGTGATACTAATCAGCAGACCACTGAACTGCTATGGGTGGTGGGGTGGGGTAGAAAATATCAACAGCATTGGAAAAGGATCCATCAGACCAAAGTACAAAAGCTCCGTGTGGATCAGAGGGCGGCTCCGCCTGGACTCACACCGTGGTCTCTATTGTTTCGATCACTTCCAGGTCAGACTGAGAGGGGGACAGCAGGGTGCACTCATCCGGCTCCCAGCTGCTCTCTGGACTATAATCTTCCTCTGAACTCAGTTCTGCTCCTTCTTCTGTGTCCTCGTCACATGATTCCACATAGTGAGCCCCAATGGCATTGATCCCGGAGTCCTCAGAACTTGAGGGAGAAGAGCAGTGATCTATTTTTGGCGTATTGCTCTCTTTTGAAATTAAGGCATCGTGTGCAGAGACCTCCTCGGGGCTCATCTTGTGGGAATGCGGTGCCGGCTGCTTCTGCACGTAGCACATCTTCCCGTTGATGCATTTGACCTGATAGTTGTCGATGAAGAGGTCTGAAATCATACAGTACCTAGGGGAGTCCGGGGGAAGGGGAGGCTGGAAGACAGATGCGAATTTCAAAAAGTGTTCTGTGAGCGAGACTGAGATCTGAATGGTGTTTGTGGGTTCCCGAGGCCTGGCAGGAATCTCAGTGCTTGGGAGCTGTTCCACAGGGGTCATGGGCTGGTACACGTATTTGCCTGTGGGACACAAAGGAGACGGTTGAAATCTAAGAGCATGACACAAACCACATTAACATAGTTATAAAGGTTTCTTTCTGAGGACTCAAGACATTCTTAAAAATACGTGACATCTACTGGAATCCCAGCACTTTGGGAGGTTGAGACTGTAGAATGGTGAATTCAAAGCCAGCCTCAGCAAGGGCGAGGCGCTAAGCAGCTCAGCGAGACCCTGTCTCTATGTAAAACACAAAACAGGGCTGGGGATGTGGCTCAGGGGTCGAATGCCCCTGGGTTCAATCCTCGGTACCAAAAATAAATAAATAAAATGAAATAAAATAAAAAGGCCTAAGTGTGTAGTAGAGTGGCAGTGTGCCCCTGGGTTCCATCCCCAATACTGCTCGAAGGAAAAAGAATTATGGGGCGTTCACTCTCTAGACATCCATGCTTGTTGTTGGTTTTGGTTTTGTTTTGTTGGTGGCACAAGTGATTGAACCCAGAGTCCTGCACGTGGTGAGCACATGCTCTAACACTGAGCTCCACCCTCCACCCTGAGTATTCCATGTTTTAAGCAGAACACACACACACACTTAATAGGTAATGGCCTCCTGGACTGCCCTGGCCTCCATGATGGGTAAGATACAATGAGCTCCTTAGAAACCAGATGCATCACTGGCCTAACAAGGTGCTCTCCCTGACACCAATGTCACTGGCACTTGGCAGCCTAAGCCAAGCAGAAGCACAGGCATGGGAGGGGCCATCTGGTGGGTGTTTCCAGAAGCCAAGCAGCTCGTCTCCAGAATTTCCCCTCTGCTGTTCCCCTTAACCAACGCTTCTCACAGTTAACCAGACCTAAAAGGACTGGTCCAATGTGTCCCTTCTCTCAGTCTTGTTATTCCACATTCAACAAGGTCTCCCAGGTGCCAAGTGCTAAGGAGATAGAGATGAAAAATATGCAGTCTGTACGTCTTAGTTTTTAATGATTTCAAAATAAAAAGCTAACAGTGGATAACCCCACCTCCAAACCCAGAGACAGTGACCATCATTATGGGTCTCATTTTGGGTTTTTACCAATTTAGGTGAAGTGTTATCAGTCCATCCATGTCGTATGTCCTGCACATATTTGGCTTTTGTTTTGTTTTCATACCAGGGATTGAACTCAAGGGCACTTAACCACTGAGCCACATTCCCAGCCCTATTTTGTCTTTTATGTAGAGACAGGGTCTCACTGAGTTGCTTAGCGCCTCGCCGTTGCTGAGGCTGGCTTTGAACTTGCGATTCTCCTGTCTCAGCCTCCCAAAGTGCTGGGATTATAGAGTTGCGCCACTGTACCCAGCTCAGCCCTTTTTTATTTTGAGATAGTCTCACTAAGTTGCTTAGAGCCTAAATTGCCACGGCTGGCTTCGAACCTTTCTGCACATATTTGTGACAGAGCTTTTAAACCTTAGTACTACTGGCATTCTGGACCAGATAATTCTTGATTATAGGTTCTGTCCTTGCATTGTAGGGTGATCAGCAGCGTCCCTGGCCTCTACCCACTCAGTAGATGCCAACAGTGGCTCCTTCCCAAGCAAGAATACCAAATGTGACCAGATCCTGTCCAATATCCCCTCAGGAGCCACCTCCCTCCCAGTCAAGAATCACTGACTGACGGTATCCTCATAAGCATGTTTTTATAGGCAAACCACTTATTGTGTATGGCACTTGGCCTTATTTGATTTCTTGGTCAGAATAAAAATTTTTACAATCGCCTTTGGTAAGGAAAATGGTCTTGGGTTTTTTCTAATTTAATTTAGCCATGGAAGAACAGCAACTTCAGATGAGAAATATGAGTGGTATAATATTATACTATGTGCCACATGTAATCTATTAAAATCAATTCAGCTGGCTTGTATTTTTTTATTTGTTTCTTGACTCCTGTACAAAAAAAAAGTAGTGTAGATGTCACAATTTCTTTGTAACTAACTTACTCTAAAAATATCTTCAGCTTCATTTTTAAACATGGAAAAGCATGTTTAAAATTATCACACCTGGAAGCCGGGCACGGTGGCACAAGCCTGTAATCCCAGCACTTAGGGAGGCTGAGACAGGAGAATCGCAAGTTCAAAGCCAGCCTCATCAACGGCGTGGCGCTAAGCAACTCAGTGAGACCTTGCCTCTACATAAAACACAAAATAGGGCTGGGATGTGGCTCAGTGGTCGAGTGCCCCTGAGTTCAACCCCCAGTACCAAAAAAAAAAAAATCGTTACACCTGGAGCTGGGGTTGTGACTCAGAGGTAAAACACTCGCCTAGCATGTGTAAGGCACTGGGTTCGATCCTCAGCACCACATAAAGATAAATAAATAAATAAATAAAGGTATTGTTTCCATCCACAACTAAAAAAATAAAAATTTAAAAAATCATTACACCTTTGGGTTCCCAGGTCTGCTTCAAAATCTGGATAAATATCACGCAAACTCTATGGTCTGATAAAAATATAAGTTAGAAGAACCCAGTCACATCTGCCTGGGAACTCTTTAAAATACACCAGGTCTCTCCATTTTTCTATCTGTAAATGCAGCATTACTACTTGCCAGGCAGAGGTGAAAGGAGGTCAGATCTAACAGCTGGCACCGAAGGACCCCTGCCTTTTGAGTACTGCAGAGAGAAAGGAGGCAGGCCTCCCGGCCTTCTGCCAGACCCTCCAATGCAGAATTAGAGAAGGTGTGCACGGCCACAGGACTGAGAAGCAACTTGAGGAACTGCCCTCTCCTGTCTGCAGAGTGGTGAACGACATGACTCGGATGGAGGTCTGGTTTTCTCTACTCTGGGCCAGAGGTTCTTGGGCTTTGTGGCTGTGGCTGGCTGTCAGTCAACAGATGGTTGCCACAGAAAGCTGATGGAGTTCATTCTACCTACGTGACTTCTGGTTCAGCTACCTCGGGTCACAGCCGTGGAGGATCCTGGCAGTGCATTTCTGCCTCCCATAACCATCCTCAGGCCCTGAGGGAACAGAACTGCACGTAGTCCAGAGATGGAGGGAAGAGGTGAGGCCCAGCCTCGGACCTTTCCTAACCTCCCTCTGCTATTCTGGCTGAGTCCCCTCATGCCCTTCTACTTTTCCTTTCCCTCTTTTGCGCTTCTTCACACTTTCTTTAGTTTCTCTCCTCTTGGTTCTTCTTACTCAGTCCCCTCTCCTCCAAAGCTGTTTTTCTTTCTTGAGGTGTAGTGCTATAGACTGAATATTGCACCCCCTGCCTCCAATTTCAAATGCTGAAGTTCCCTGTTCCCAGTGTGATGGTGGAGGCGGGGCCTTGAGAGGTAACCAGGTTTAGATGAGGACGGGAGGGTAAAGCCCGCATGATGAATCAAATGCCCTTATAACAAGAGGAAGAGACCAAAGCTCCCTCTCTCCTCTCCAGGTGCAGAGTTAGGATCTGCACGCCAGGATCTGTACCTCACTGGATACTGAACCTGCCAGCATCTTAATCTCGAACTTCCCAGCTTCCAGGTTGTCAGAAAAAAATGTTGGTAAACCATCTCATCTATAGCATTTCATTATAGCAGTTCAAACTGACCACAACCTACAGTAAAAAAAAAAAAAAAAAAAAAAAGAGAGAGAGAGAGAGAGAGAGAAATGCAGCTGGGAAAGGAGGCATGCCCTGTGCTCCCGATTCCATTTCCTGTGTAAGGGACATCTATTAAATGTGCTTACTCAGCTAGGGTGACAGCCATGACCTGGGGTACAGATGCAAAGAAGGCAACAGAGAAGTTAAGAATAGTAGAGACCATGCGAGAAATAAAGTCTGGTAACCACTTTTCCAGTATAAGTTCATCATGTCTTTGATTTGCTTATATGAACACAGAAGAATAACAACAACAGAGGGTTGGGGATGTAGTTCAGTGCTAGAGCATTTGCCTAGCAAGAGTGAGGCCCTGGGTTCCATCCCCAGCAGTGACTTCCCCCCAACAACAAAAAAACCCTCATATCAAGGATTTAGTTTTTCACAGTCTACAGAGGTTAATACTTTGTTCCACTCTCCCCAAACCTTCTGCTCCTGTGGTACACTACTGTGGATCCATGTTGACCTTATTGCTGCAAGTGAAGTGTTGGGAGTTATCTGAGATTCAATTCTGTCCAATCCACTGTACTTGCTAAGAGTAAAATGAACTGACACAGTTCAATAGTAAGGGCCAAAACAAAAGAGTTTCTGGACATTTAGTCAGGAAATTCGATAATCATACTCTGTTTTCTGAGCAGTAGTGTTAATTAAGAGTGTACTGTGTTATTTAAAGAATAGATGGATGAGAACTTTTAAATGTCTAAACAGTAAAGATACTCAGAGTCCGGGCTTCAAGAAAGTAAAAGGAGAGTAAAATAATCTACAGACCATTTATTCCACTTCTGGGTATATATTCAAAAGAAATTAAAGCAGGGTCTCAAAGAGGTATTTATTCATCACAGTATTATTTACAATGGCCAAAAACTGAAAGCAACCCAAGTATATCCAAGAGGTGAGCAGGACAGACACATATATATAAAACAAAACATTATTCTACCTTTAAATGGAAGGAAATTCTGACACATGCTACAACATGAGAAAATTATGCTAAGTGAAATAAGTCACAGCAGGTAAGTACTGTATGACTCTACTTTGAGGTCCCCAGAGTTGTCAAATTCATAAAGACAGAAAGGAGAATGCTGTTTTCCAGGGCTGGGGCGTAAGAAGCATGGGGAGTTGTTTAATGGGTATTCTCAGTTTTGCAAGACAAAAGAACTGTGGAGATGGACGGCTGTGACAACTGCACAGTAACAGTGTCCTTACTGCTGCTGTGTACACTGAAAAACTGTCAAGATGGCAAACACGCGTGTATTTTTACAATTTAAAAACCTTTAAACAATTAATGAGAAATTCAGTATATCCACAGACTGTGGGAAGAAACCAGAATACAGAAAAAATTCTTACAATGAGATGGGAAATTCAATCAAAACAATAAAAAAGAGGTGTGGCCAATCCCTCTGCAGCAGGCGGGCTCTTTCTGGGAATGGAAAAGCTCTGCACCTCGGCTGTGTCCATGTTAATGCTTGGTCGTCACAGAAGCACTAACTGTTTTGTAACTTACTTGCCAGGGGGGGAAATGGGTAAAGAAGACAAGGAAACTCTATTTTTCTCAAAATTGTATATGAATCTGTAAGTTTTTCAAAATAAAAAGCAAACAATGGAAGGAAAAAACATTACAGAACTGATGTTGTAACACCCTTTTCCAACAGTGCATTATATCAGGAGGTACAAACAGTTGATCACCTCATTACAGGTTATGTGATGCTTGACATAATATCTAGGTTTCTCCATTATAAAGTTACTGTTTTTCTCTTCATAAGAGATACTTTGAAACTACCTCGTCATTGGGCTGGGGTTATGGCTCAGTGGTACAGTGCTTGCCTAGCACACGTGAGGCACTGGGTTTGATCTTCAGCGCCACATAAAAATAAAATATATTGTGTCCACCTACAACTAAAAAATAAACATTAAAAAAAAATACCCCATCATGCTTTCACTCACTAACATTAGCAAGCATTGGTAGATCCTGCCTGCAATAATTATTATAGTGGTGGTGGCCACCATCATTTAGTGTTTCTATTTCTATAATTCCTTCTGTATTTATTAATTTGAATCCTACATAAGCACTAACAGCTGCTCCTTCTCCATTTATTCAATTATTTATATAAGCATAGACTCATAGATGTTTTATTCAATGGATCTGCTACTCATTACTATCATTTAGTTTGCTGATCAAATCATGCCAGATTTTGTTTATTTATTTTTATGTGGTGCTGAGGATTGAACCCAGTGCCTCACACGAGAGGCAAATGCTCTGCCACTGAGCCACACCCTCAGCCCCATGCCAGATTTTGCTCCTAGGAGCTTGCTTCAGTTTGGATCTTGAATGCCCCTGAAAGGCGCACGTTGAAGGCTCGGTTCCTGGCCCGTGGCACTACCGGGAGATGGGGCCTAGTGTAAGGAAGTTAGGTCGTGGGGATGTGCCTTTCAAGGAATACGGGGACCCTGAATCCTTCCTCTCTTTGCCTTCTAGCTGCCACGAGCAGTTCTGTTCCACCATGGGCTCCCCACCATGATACTCTGCCTCACCACAGGCCCCAAAGCAACATAACCAACCAACCATGGACTCACATCTCTGAAACTGAAGCAGTAACTTCTTCCTAAGGTGTTTTTTATCTGTTAATAGCAGCAACCTGCTAGTTTCTGCTTCTGTAAGCATGCTGGCTCAGCAGCTAGGGCAGGAACCAGAGCTGCCTGGAGAAAGGGGAAGACATGAAGATTACTTGCACACAGTCTTGAACCTGGACATCTGTACTGTATAAAAGATACTGAGAACAAAGGGCAGAGCTCAGCTTTCGCTGAGCCTGCACCAGTGCTGAATAAACCTTGCTCTTCTACATCTCTAAGTGCCACTGTCTCTTTCCAGTGCCATAATTTTTTGTATTTTTCTATATTTTCCATAACAAAACTACAGTCACATTAAACCTCTTCTCCTTTCAGTTAATTATCTCAGGTTTTTTTCTCCCAGTAATGGAAAGCTAATACAGAGCTCCTTAAAGGTAGCAACTGTGTCCTTTCAACATTCCCTCATTCTGGTGTGAAGACAGTACTGGCTTACTTGTACTTTTCCTGCCCTAATCTGAGAATCATTCTTTTCTTCTTTTTTGTTTTTGGTACCTGGGATTGAACTCAGGGGTACTCGATGACCACTGAGCCACATCCCCAGCCCTATTTTGTGTTTTATGTAGAGACAGGGTCTCACTGAGTTGCTTAGCACCTCACTGTTGCTGAGGCTGGCTTTGAACTCGCGATTCTCCTGTCTCAGCCTCCCAAAGTGCTGGGATTACAGGCGTGCGCCACCGTGCCCGGCTTCATTCTTTTCTTAAGAGCTCTAGTCCTCTTTATTAATAACTTGTTCTCAAAATATTCCTAGGAAGTAGCAGCTCAGCTATTCAAAGCATTCACAGAGCTCATCCATAGGAAAGGAACTGTACTATTTAATACAGGGTTTTGTTGTTGTTTTGTGGATTTTTTTTTTCATTTGATACAGGATCTTGCTAAGGTGCCCAGGCTGGCCTCATGATCCTCCTACCTTAGCCTTCCAAGTAGCTAAAATTAATAGGCATGCTCCACCTCAGCCAGCTATGTGAAGTTCATTTTTATCTGGAATCTTTTCAAAAGGAGCTGAACCCCTGTCTCTCACCATATACAAAAATTAACTCAGCATGTATCAAAGACTTTTAAAAGACCTAAAACTAATGAAACTACTAAAAGAAAACAAAAGGAACATTTCATGACATTGGTCTAGGAAAAGGAGATAAAAGCAAAAATGGGCTTGTATCAGACTAAAAAGCTTCTTCACAGCAAAGGAAACAAGAGAGTGAAGAGACAACCTACAGATGAGAGAAAATATATGCAAACTATTCAAGGGATTAATATTCAGAATATGTAAGGAACTCAACAGCAAAAAAAGAAAAAAAAAATCCAATTAAAAAATGGATATGACCTGAATAGGAGATGTAAGTGACCAATAAGTATATGAGAAAAATGCTTGATGTGCCTAATCATCAGGAAAATGGAAATCAAAACCATAATGAGAATGGCCATTATCAAAAGTGCTGGTGCACATGCAGAGAAAGGGAAACTTTCATACACTGTTGGTGGGAATAAAATTAGTATAGCCATTATGAAAAATAGTATAAAAGTTCCTCAATAACTACAAACAGGGGTTGGGTATATAGCTCACTAGTAAAGCACTTGCCTAGAATATGTAAGACCCAGGGTTCAACCTCCAGCATGGAGAAGAAAAACAAAACAAAACAAAACCTAGGAATCTATCAATCATATGATCCAGTAATCTCACCATTAAGTGTAACTCCAAAGAAAAGGTAATCATTAATCAAAAAGACATCTGCATTTGCATGTTTGCTTCAGTACTATTTACAACAGTCAAGATACAGAATCAACCTAATATCAATAGATGAATAAAGATAACAGTATATATACACAATGGAAAATTATTCAGTCACAAAAAGAAGAAAATTCTGTCATTTGTAGGACCTGGATGGAAGTGGAAGACATGTTAAACGAGATAAGTAAGGCACACAAAGACAAAAACTGCATGTTCTCACTTATATATGGAAGCTAAAAAGTGGATCTCATTGAAGTAGAGAATAAAACAGTGGTTACCAGAGGCTGCGCAGGGTTCAGGGAGGGGGATGGAGAGAGGAGGGTTAATGAGTACAGGTGGGTTAAAGAACAGCCTAATTTTGCATAACACAGTAAGATAAGTGTGAATGACAGCTACTTTGAAACAGCTAGCAAGAGGATTTGGAAGGTTCTCAATACAAAGAAATGATAAGTGTCTGAGGTGATAGATATGCCACTTACCCTGATCTGAACATTACACAGTGTATAGATGTACTGAAATGTCACACAGTATCATAAATGCAATTAATTTGCTGATTAAAAATTAAAACATTTTATAAAACACCAGCAAACAAAAATAATTGTTAGTTTTAAAGGAGCTAAAATCACTTTCTCAATAATAAAGTTGATTAAACAACATGACTAAGATTGCAAAAACCTGTGACCAATCATTGAAAAATAAATTTCAGACATCTATCTTTCTTTTTAGGAAACCTGGTTCAACCCATTCAGTTGCCACAAGTGAAGGCCAATCAAAGCCACTACGTAAGTAACTTCCACTATTAAAGTCTTGATTCATAATAGTCCTGCTTTTTCCGCTTTCTTGTTTGGCAGTAATATATAATACCCACTCTTCTCCCAATGCCTCAATGAGACACTCAAGATTTATGCTCTTATATTGGTTCTTTTGTTAGAAAAAATAAGAAGGTTATTATTACATTCTCAAGCTCATATAGTAAAACAGGTGTCAGTCTAGGACCCACTACTTGGAGGATACCATCTGTAAACTAACACTCTGGTCTAGACCACACTTTTAGTTGACACTGTATTCTCGGCAACTTGCTTCAGCTAACATTCCAATTTGTAGCACAATGTGATTACACAGTAGACAAATTTCCTGAAGGTGTTTCTTTTTATTGTAGAACACAAAGAGAAGAAAAACCAAAACACCAAAAAAACTATAGAAAGTAAACTAAAATTTATATGTCCCTTTGCAATTGCATGTACCTTATTAAGCTTTTTTTCTTTTTCTTTTTTAAATTAAAATCAGTTGGATATTTTGATTCTTAAAGATCCTCTGGAAGAGAAATGAGCTCTTCAATTTTTGCAATAGTTTTATGGTTATGAAATGTGTGTGCCCCTTGACACATGAAATACACCACTGTCAGGGATTGTGAAGTAATTTTAATTTTAATCTAAGCAAAATACAATTAGAAAGGTAAACCTGAGGAGGGGAAGAGTGGCCTGAGGTGAACTGTATGCAAATTTCAGTTCTTAGATTTTTAAATAGTGTAACACAAACCAGGCAGATGGCACACACCTGCAATCCCAGTGGCTTGGGAGGCTGAGGCAAGAGAATCGTGAGTTCAAAGCCCTCCTCAGCCAAAGTGAGGTGCTAAGCAACTCAGTGAGACCCTGTCTCTAAATAAAATACAAAATAGGGGATGAGGCTCAGTGGTCAAATGCCCCTGAGTTCAGTGCCTAGTACCTACCCCCAAAATAAATAAATAGTGTATCACAATTAAGTTTATTTTATTCCTGAGGTTATTCAATATTTTGAAAAAATGTTAAATACTGTTATTTAACAATTTCTGCAATGTGCATTATTCTCTGAGTTGCATATCACAGACTAAAAGCAAAAGAAGATAGTGTTTGGTATAACCCAAAGTATTTGTTATGGCCTGACTCCCCACCCTTCACCACTGGCAGTCAATATACCAATATTTTTACACTTTGACCTATGAGAACACTTGAAGCTCCCAGTTGGAAATTTAAGCAAGATCTTCATTTCAGAATTGTGTAATCTTTTATCACGATGCAATATGAACGTGCAGCAAATCCGTAGTGAGACAGATCACCAAAAGCATGGTTTATCTGCTCATTTAACTGAATATCTACTATGTTCGTCCTACTAATCAGATGCTGCAGGAAAATAAAATGAAGTACAATATGTGGACCTACTTCTGAGAAATTTCAAATTCAGAAAATAAAAAGTTAAGAGTCATTTACAGGAATGCAGGCAGCGGAACAGAAGCCCAGGCTTGGGGGAGATTTGACGTGGTGTTGGGAGCTAAGCAGGACCAAGCAGAACTGCTCTGGGGGTTAGAGCTGGGTGTGTCCGCTCAGCACTGGGGACTAAGCACAGGAGGACGAGTTCTGTGAGCAAGCTTGAGACTGGACCAAGTTTTGAACACAAGGCCAGCAGCTCTGGCTTTTTAACAGGATACACAGGTGAAGATCACCATGAGTCAGGTAGTAGGAATACAAGGTGTGTTTAAGCCTTGCGTCTGGTGAACTGCTGATGGGCTAAAAGGAAAGATGCGACTTGTGAGGCGCCTGCGGCAGACTTTCAGGCACGGTGTTCTGACCTAAGCCACGGGCCTTGGTGGAGGAGGGGACAGGAGACACCTTGCAGGGTGGCTGAAGGGCAAAGTCTATGGAATCAGACACCAGATTCCACCAACACTGCTGCTCCTTGGCTGTTAGACCTTTCTGAGGCTGTTTAAGTTCTCACAGTCTTAGTTTCCCCAGTGTAAAAGTGGTTAGTGCTATCTACTTCATGGAGTGGTTGAAAGATTAAACATGAAAATGCTTTCTAGCATTAACTCAGTATCTGGCACACTGTGAACATTCCATCATTCTTTCTGTTATTAGAAGGCAAAGCTGCCTGGAGGGCTCTCCAAGCCAGTCCAGATACTTGACAGGTCAGCCTTTGGCCAGCCCTGCTGAGTCAGGATGTGCTGAATGCAGCAGGAGCCTGGTGAGCTCCTCTCTGACCTGGTTCTCTGCCACCCCACCTTCATCATCTACCCCAAACCCTACATCTGCTCTCACATGTTCTTTCATCGCATTTTTCACACTAGTATTACTGAACCTCAATTATATGCCAGGAACTGAGCTAGAGACATGGGGTTAAAAGACCAAGCAAAACAGACCTCAGCCCCAGAATCCTATGCTGTAGGAAGGGACACATACTTGAAATAAATTGTCACACACAAAAAAGATATATATTTACAAACTATTAAAAGTGACAGGCAAAAAGCGATAAGGAGGATCAGCAAAATCAGTGGTTAAAAATCACAGACGTGGGCTCTGCTGCTTTGTTGCCATGTCCTGAGCAGCTTCCCTCTACCGTGCCCTTCCATGGTGATGTTCTGCCTCACCAGACCAGAGCTATGGGGTCGGCCAAGTGTGGACAGAAACTCTGAAACCTGCACCTGGAAGCCTTCCAAGGAGAAGCAAAGACGGAGCTGCATGCAGTAGCATTTCAAAGTGGAGCACACGAACCCCTGTGTTTCATTCATTTGTTCCAGAAAGATTCTGAGTGACTAAAGTTATCTATTGATAAGTCTTCTGGATCCAGGAATCTGGTCAGAAGGAGGTTCTAGCACCTCAGGTCCAGGAGACAAAGCTGAATCCCTGAAACTATCTGTGGCTTCCCTAGAAAGAGATGAGACTGCCGTGCTAGGTCTCTAGGCCTGCTCAGCAGGACCCTCTCCCTGTGAGCCACTGCCTCCACCCCCTCCTCCACTCTTGCCTCCTGCTCCCAGCATAGTTATGTAATATTGTTGTTCTACTACTAATTACCTTTGTAACATAGAACACTGTACATTATATATATGCCTTTACATACTGCACCATCAGCAAGTCAGCATCTCTTGACTCCCCACGTTTACTAGGTGGGACCATTCAGGAACAAATCCTTCCCTCCACCTCTTTGCCCCTCCCAGTTTCTGGAAGTGTACACAGTGCTTTCCCCACATCAGTGAGGGATACATTCTAAAACCCCTGGTGGAAGCCTGAAACTGCAAATAGCACACATGGTACCAAGCCCTATATAATACTGGTTTTTTCCCATACATATATGCATATAATAAAGTTTAATTTATATATCATAGTAAGAATTAATGGCAATAACTGATAATATAAAGAACACATGAAAAAGAAATCCTGCCCTTAGCAATGATATGGATGGAACTATTTATCATTATATTAAATGAAAGAGTCAGCCACAGAAAGCCAAGTACCACCTGACCTCACTCATAGGAATCGAAAAAAGCTGACCTCATAGAAGTTGAGAGTAGAATGGTGGTTAGAGAGATGGGGATAAGGGAGGGATGGAGAGAAGCTGATCAATGAGTACAAGCTACAATTAGACAGAAGCAAGACGTTCTGGTGTGCTACTGCACAACACGGTGAATACAGATAATTATCATGTATTATACATTTCAAAAAGGTAGAAGGAAAGAGTTCAGACACTTCTGCCATAAAGAAATGGTAAGTGCTGGGGTGTAGCTCAGTGGTAAAGCACATACTTACAGGCAGACGGACTTGGGCTCAATCCCCAGCAGAAAGAAGGAAGGAGAGAAGGAGGGAGGGAGGGAGGGAGGGAAGAAAGTAAGTTTGTGGAAACCAATGTTTAACCTGATTTAAACATTATACAATGTATACATGTACAGGGCCATAACATTGCACCCTACAAATATGGATAATTTTATGTTTTATGTATCAGTTAAAAATAAATTTAAATTAAAAAAAGAAGTTACAGGTTTGGGATGCTTGATTTGGATGTGGGGGTGCAGGTCAGGGAGGCCATGTCTGAGGAGACCATATTTAGTGCATCTCACCTCAGGACAGAGTGGAGTTAAACAGGCCAAGAAAGGAGGAAAGCCCAGAGTGGCCAGAGCACCATGAGCCAGGAGGGGGCAGGCTGAGATGATGGTGGAGGAGGCAGGAGCACATAGCCCTAGGGCACGCTGATGACTGGGGATCTGCACTAGAAAGCCACCACGGTTCTAAGGAGAGACGTGACAGGATCTGATTTGCTTTTCTACTCATTATCATTGCTGTCTGCTTCTCTCACTGTATGGGCATCAACAAAGCTAATCCAAAGCACTAACCAGACTCAACAGCCAAGCTGTCTCCCTCCTCCCAGTATCATACTCGGGTCTGGACTAAAGTCAAGGAGGTAAGAGATAGAACGAAGGAGGTGGAAGAAAGTGCCTCCAAGCAGCTCGTGCAGGGCAGGAGCCCTTTGCAAGAGACTTCTGTAACTCACACTACTCCAGGCCACCTTGTAACACCCTGAAGTGTGGCAGCAGACACAGTGAGACCTGCCTTAAAGAGGACATTTCTGTAAGTACCGTAAGTCAAAAACAGAGATGCTAGCTGTCCCACTTAGGAATGAGAACAATGAGTGGTCTATGCTTTTAAAACCACGTTTAGTCCTACCTGAACCCAAGTCTTCTGCTTTAAGAGAAGCAACAAACTTTTGAGTATTTTAATGAGAAACTGCCAGAGAACAACTGGGGGTCTGAGAACAAGCAAAAAATGCATCTCTCTTACAATCCAGTTTGGGCCACAGAAATATCCATAGCACCACCAATGGAAAGACAAATATTAAGTTGTAGGTACAGATGATACATAGTGTTAAGAGTTCAGGGAAGGGCTGGGGTTGTGGCTCAGTGGTAGAGTGCTTGCCTGGCATACGTGAGGCACTGGGTTCGATCCTCAGCACCACATATAAATAATAAATGAATAAAAATAAAGATCCATCAACAACTAAAAAAAAAAAGAGTTCAGGGAAAAGTGAGGGCTAGAAGCGCTGGAGAAGGCTCCACAGGAAACATGGAATGTCCAATGA
The DNA here is from genome assembly GCA_028644305.1 of Xerus rutilus. NCBI lineage: Eukaryota > Metazoa > Chordata > Mammalia > Rodentia > Sciuridae > Xerus > Xerus rutilus. The sequence continues at coordinate 47,648,544 of CM053409.1, forward strand.
AGGAGAACTAGGACCACAGAGAGGAAGTAGCATGGCCTGCCTTGTGCTAAAACCCTGGGCAGTTGGGAGTGTGGGGTGTCTGAGGGATGGTGAGGTGAGCAGCCTGGCTGGAGCAGAGAGCTCTCCTATGACCAAGACCAGCCTCACCATCCAAATAATCCGGAAAGAGCAAAACCCTTCCTCTGCTGTGGGAGGTCGATACAGCACGTCATTCTGCTAAATAAACTGGCACAATGGAACCCCTTAAGTCCAGGAGACACAGCCAGGCAATTCCAGTTGGAAGGGGCCCCTTCTAGCCGGAGACCTCAGAATCACCCTGATAATGTACCTGTAGCTACACAAACCATGCTGGAGGTTACAGGGAAGAAAATGAGAACGCTCCTAAGTTACCAGTTCCTTTCAGGTAGCCAAGTCAGGGTTTCATATAGTGAATGTGTCTACCTCTTTCACTTAAACTAGAAAGTCCTATTTATCTGTCTGGAGCTATTCTGCTCCAGAATAATGGAATACAGTAACCAGTTAGAAAAGAGAGCTGACAGCGCCTTTTCCCTAAGATGGGTCACTAGGGGTGACATGAAGCATGAAAACCATATGTTCAGAAAAAGGATGGCTGCTGAGAGGGTGCACAGAGACTCAACCAGAATGTAGTAATTGTCTGCAATTTGCAGTGCAGGAAAACATTCAGAAAGGTGATGAAGGGAAAGAGGAATAAATGGGAATGTGGTTGAATATAGAAGCTACCGTCATTACAAGGTGAGAAAGCTGCATGAACACCACACCCTTTTGATGGTTGTTAATAAAATGAAAGGCATTATCTTTGATTTTTTTTTTTGTAATAAGCCTTAACTTTATGTTTCACGAGACCATCTCAACCTCCTACCTTTCTCTGCAAAATCACTATGAATCATTATGCATGGGCTGAGTCACCAAACTGGACAACGATTTCTAAAACCATAGTTTGAAAAATCCATTTGGGAACAACAAAGATCCCTACGGAGCATAGCAAAAGTAGAGAACCTGGAGCATGACGAATCTGGCATGGCTTTCTGCCATCCTACAGCACAGATGTGGCATTCTACAGATCTCAAACATGTTATTAGCAGCCATGCATTCAGAGGGTGGATACTGCTAACAGACTAAACTAAGGGAAACAGTATAAGACATCCATCACATTTATTTATTGATCTGAGGATGAAAAGTTCAGAAATTCACAAGAAAAGGATGCTGACTAGACAACCTGATCCAAGAAAAGCAAGATCTGGAAGCATCTGAAGTATCTATCCTTAGCACAGTTCAGTAGGAAATATCTACTGAATTTTTTAAAATGTAACTTTGTTAAAGGCTATTTTTGCAGGTAACATGTCTGTTCATTATTGAAGAACCTCATTTTCAAAATTATACAAACTAATATAGCATTCTAGAACTTTTTAAATAATTAGCCACAATAAAAATGAAACATTCTAAATATCTATAAGATGTAATTTAAAACCAAATTATTAGCATTATCATCCCCAACATAATCAAATAAAACATACATACATTTTTTTCTTCAATCAGTTGTAATCATTACCTCTGGTTTGTTCTGGACCTGTATGTAGCTAGGCTGCCCAACTCCAAACCTGGTGCCTCTGGAGAAATCCCAAGAATTAGGGGTAAAAAGTAACAAATTAATACTTTACAGCTAAATAGCATCTCTACTGTCATAATCCATTTAACTACTACTATTGAATGGGATCAAGGAGGCTCAGATTGTGGCACCAAAACTCGATTTAGAGCTTTGTTCTTAGACTAATACTTCATCACGATAGATAGGGCATAAAATCCATGGAGGGAGTCAGTCCACAGTTGATACTGAATAGTAAAGAGACAAAAGTGGGGAGGGATCCAGACACAACAAGACTATGAATGTATATGGCCTCTCAGATCCAACTTTCCCCTAACACGCATGCTCTGCCACAATGGGCAGAATTCCTTTAAGCATGTTGCCTTTACGCGTGACATGATGCCTTCTGATAGATGGTACTGGAGGGACACTGCAGGAGGAAGGGGCTCTCCCACTGATGGGAATGCTGAAGGGTAACTCAATTTCAGCCATACACCTAGAACATACAGTTCCTTGGCAAACTTACAGGCCTGGTCTGGCCTCTTCACAAGGAGACCAGCATCACAAAAGCCTCCTGCCCATACCAAGCTTCTGCTCCCTCCACTCTGCCATGCCAGCAGCTGCTGATTGCTGGCGCCCACCATGCACTCCAGAGAGCTGCTTCCTGCTTGCCAAGCAACTGCAGACCAGGAGAATCCAGACAAACCAGCCAATTTCTTGTTACCACGTGGGTTGAACTATACTTTCTCTAGTGAAGTGTGAACCCTAATCTCAGGGAGAAGACTCCTTCCAAGTCTTTCTTCTTTCCTGGGGTACCCTCCTGGGGCCAGGGAACCACATAGAATTCCCTTATACCTCACAGTCACTTGCTTCTTAAGAGTTTAATAATGCTTTACATTAAACTTCTTCCCCCATTTAATCTACTGTGTGGTTTCTACCTCCTGACTGAACTCAAACTGATTCAATGACCAAGGATAATGTGGGATTTCTTGTCCGTAGTGATGTTATGACACCATCAGCTTAAGTATAGCCCTTGCAAAGAAACAAAGCCAAGAGCCCCACAAGGCTGAAGCATGTTGAGGTGCAGTTGCTCTGGATGTGCCTGGGCTAATCCAAGCAAATAAAACCACCCTGGGAATTGTCTAACTGTGCAGATGGCTGGTTCAAAGAGGTCCCCAGCTGTTCTTGAAAGCAGCATACCAATTAGGGAATTAAAAAACTAAAGTTGCTAATAAAGGACCAGATAGGATTTCTGTGAATCCTTTGCAGACCATGATCTTAAAATGTCAGTGAGATCTTCTTGACGGTTTCAAAGAAATTAATGAGGTATTTATTGCTTCTGCTAGAATAAAGGCCATATTCTATTCACAAGTATCTCCCAGATTTCATTGATTAATGCTAGTAACTCAAAAAAATCTATAATTGTTTCATGAAATACCAGAAGATTACAAAACGATGTTATGGGGCTGTACAGTTAGCAGTTTTGTGAACACAACTAATTACTCATTTTACTGCTTGGCAGGTGGGATGGTTATTTTATGTCAACTTGGAAGGTATTTTTAGATGAGATTAACATTTAAATCAGTGAACTCTGAGCAAGCAGACTGCATTCCATAATGCGAATGGGCCTCAGCCAATCTGCTGAAGTCTGCTGGACGGCAGACTGCCCACAGCTCTGCATCACTGGCTTTCCTGAGTCTCAAGCCTACTGGTCCACACTGCAGATCTGGTCTTGCCAGTCTCCCTCCCTCCATCTTCTTCTCTTGAAAACACTGACTAATACAGTAGGGCTAATTTTACCTGCACTGGCGTAAGATAATGCCATGGCAATATAATAAAATATGATCAACTTTAACTAATGGGAAAAAAGAAAGAAACTAACTCAACTCTTCAATACTCTTTTTCCTTGATGAGACTATCCATAAGGGGGAACTTCTACATATTTTCAACTGGCCCTCAGACCATCTGCCAAGAAGCAGCACTG
>CM053409.1:47652630-47669113 GCA_028644305.1 Xerus rutilus
ACATGAAAAGATGTTCAACATCATTAGCCAGTAGGGACATGCAAATCAAAACGACAATGAGCTACCACTTTACACCCACTGGGATGACTATAATCAAAAAGACAGACAATAACAAGAGCGAGCAAGAATGTGGAGAACTGGAACTGTGACACATTGTTGATGAGAATGTAAAATGGTACAGCTGCTTTGGAAAACTATTTGGCAGTTTCTCAGAAAGTTAAATATAGAGTTACCATATGACCCAGCAATTTCTTCCCTAACTATACAACCAAGAGAACTGAAAATACATGTATAAAATTTGTGCACAAATTTTCATAATATTATTCATGATAGCCAAAAACAGAGGATACAAATGTTCATCAACAGATGAATGACCAAAAATTGGTATATCCATACCATGAAACATTTATCAGCCAAAAAAAGGAATGAAGTACTGATATATGCTACAACACAGATAAGTCTTGAAAATGTTAATACTTAAGAAGTCAGTCACAAAAGATGGCATATTATATGGTCCCATTTATGTGAAACAGGCAGAATAGACATATATATGACTATGTGTGTGTGTGTGTATGTGTGTGTGAGAGAGAGAGAGAGGGAGAGAGAGAGAGAGAATAGATTAGTGGTTGCCTAGTTATAAGAACAGCAGGGGAGAGTGGAAGAGAGTTTCTTTTGAGGTGATAAAAATGTTCTGAAATGAGATGGTGGAGATGGTTGTACAACCTTGTGAATATATTAAAAAATACTGTAGATTTTAAATGGGTGATTTTTAGGATATGTAAACTATATCTTTTTTTAAAAAGCAAAATTAAAAGGAACACAGGGAAAAAAACCCTCACCCCATCAATAACTCGATGCTTCTCAAACCATCTGTGGCAAGGGAATCCTTTTGTTGTTTTTACTCTCCAATCTGCTACAGATACTTCCATGAAATGTAAAAGATATTAACTATCAGGATATGAAATTTAAAAGGATGTATATATAATACAAGCCTAAGTTTTTACAATTTCAACAAAATAAAATTTTCTTTAAAAAAAATACCACAGTAAGAGAAGAAAAATATTTCTTAAAGCAGCCAGAGTAAAAATACACATAGAGCCAACAACAGAGACGGAAGTATAGGAAGCCCTGGGCCCTCCTTCCCCCACTTACACCAATTCAGCAATAACTCATGGATGAATTTCTTTTGTGAGAAATCCAGAAAGGAAGTGAAATACTCCACATTCAGGGCAAATGTGAAGTCAGACTCCCTGATGCTGGCAGGAGTAAATTTGGAAACCCTCTTGCCAGAATCTCTAACCCCAGTACAGAGCCATTGGATGAAGAGAGTTCCTACCTCCCAGTTTTTACCAGGGAAAGAAAAGGAATAATTCATGTGTATATAGTACCCCAAATTTTCTGAGGGGGCTCCCCAGAGAACTGTCTGGTCTTTCCAGTCACGGAGCTCTGATGGGACCAGCACATTTAAGTTGCCTGAGGGAAAATGGAGATGGTGGAAGTTCCTCTGCTCCTCTGGCTCCGCACCGTGTGAGTGAACAAAATGCCCCAGCTTCCTTTGTCTCTCTGAGGAAAGAGTTGATAGGGACCCCCAGAATCTCTGGCTATGCTTAGTGGTGGAAGTCTCCTTACAAGGCCAATCAGTAAAGACCACAGGAAAGTTCTCCTTCATCTAGAACAGACACCAACACAGAGTCAGGAAATGAAGAATCGGGCAAAGATGTTCTTAGCAAAGGAACAAACTATGTCTCCAGAAAATGATCCTAATGAAATATTTTTTATTTGATACACAATTCAAAATAACTGCCATGAAAATATTCACTGAAGTCAAGAGAATAATACATATACAAAGTGAGAATTTCAATAGAGATAGAAAAAAAATTTTTGAAAGAGAAACGATGGAACTCAAAACACAACTGTACTGAAAAATTCACTAGAGAGGTTTGACAGCAGACTAGATCAAACTGATGAGTCAAGGAACATGAAAACACTTCACTGGAAATAATTCAGAGAAGAGAAAGAAAAAAGAATGAAAAAGAATAAAGAAAACTTAAATGAACCGATTACATTATGTAAATCTCAAAAGAAGAAAAGACCAGATTCATATAATGTAATCGGTTCACTTGATGGTGAACCATCCCTTAAGAAATAATGACTAAAAATTCCACAAATCTAGGTAAGGAATCCAAGAAGATCCCAAAGGGCATCAAATAGGAAGAATCCAAAGAAATCTATAGTGAGAAACATTATAATCAAATCATTCAATGTTAAAGACAAAAAGAAAAGCAAGCAAGAGGAAAACAACTTCTCATAGGGAACCCTCATAAGGGTATCAGAAAAAAATTTTTTTCAGTAAAGTCTTGCAGGCTAGAAGCAATCCTTAGTAAGAAAAGTGAAGCAGGGGGCATCACAATACCAGACCTTAAGTTATACTACTGACGTACAGTAACAAAAACGGCATGGTACTGGCACCAAAACAGACACGTAGACCAATGGAAGAGAACAGAAGATACAGAGATAAATACAGCTATCTCATACTAGACAAAGGTGCCATAAACATACATTGGAGAAAAGATAGCCTTTTCAACAAATGGTGCTGGGAGAACTAGAAATCCATATGTAGCAAAATAAAATTAAACCCTTATCTCTCACCCTGCACAAAACTCAACTCAAAGTATATCAAGGACCTAGGCATTAGACCAGAGATCCTGTGTGTATCAGAAGAAAAAGTAGGCCCAAATCTCCATCATTTTGGCTTAGGAACCAAATTCTTAAACAAGATTCCTAAAACACAAGAAATAAAATCAAGAATCAATACATGGAATGGTGCCAAACTAAAAAGCTTCTTCACAGCAAAGTTAACAATCAAATATGTGGAGAGTCTACAGAATAGGAAAAAATATCTTTGTGACCTGCACCTCAAATAGAGCATTAATCTCCACAATATATAAAAAACTCAAAAACGTAACACCAAAAAAATAAATAACCTAATCAATAAATGGGCAAAGGAACTGAATAGATGCTTCACAGAAGAAATATGATCAATCAACAAATATATGAAAAAATGATCAACATCTCCAGGAATCAGAGAAATGAAAATTAAAACTACACTGAGATTTCATCTTTCTTCAGTCAGAATGGAAACTATCAAGAATACAAGTAACAAATGTTGGCAAGGATGTGGGAAAAGGGTACACTCATACGTTTCCGGTGGGACTGAAAACTGATGCAACCACTCTGGAAAGCAGTATGGAGATTCCTCAGAAAATTTAGGATGGAACAACCATTTGACCCAGTTATCCCACTTCTTGGCTTATATCCAAAGGACTTAAAATCAGTATACTACAGTGACACAGCCACATCAATGTTTATAGAAGTTCAATTCACAACAGCAAAGCTATCAAACCAACCTAGGTGCCCTTCAACAGATGAATGGATAAAGCAAATGTGGAATGGAATATTACTCAACCAAAAAGAAGAATGATATTATGGCATTTGCCAGTAAATGGATGGAACTGGAGACTATCTTGCTGAGTGAAATGAGATAATCCCAAAAAACCAAAGGCCAAATGTTCTCTCTGATATGTGTATGCTAACATATAATAAGGGGGTCGAGAATAAAAATTCATTGGATTAGACAAAGGGGAATGAAGGGAAGGGAGGGGTTGAGGGGGGTAAGAATAGGCAAGACATTAGAAAAAATGAGACATTACTTTCTTTCCTATGTTCATATATGTATACATGACCAATGTAATTCCAGATTATGCACAACCACAAAAATGGGAAGTTATGCTCCACATATATATATATCAAATGTATGCATGTATATATTAAATACACTCTACTGTATGTATATCTAAAAAGAACAAATATTTTAAAGAAGTATTGCAGGCTAGAAGGTAGTGAGGTGATATAGTTAAAATACTGAAAAAAAAACAAACCCAATAACAACAAAAAGACCTTCCAATAAAGAAGAATATACGGGCTGAGGTTGTGGCCAGTGGCAGAGCGCTTGCCTCGCATGTGTGAGGAACTGGGTTCGATCCTCAGCACCACATAAAAATAAAACAAAATAAAGACACTGTGTCCATGTATAATAAACAATATTTAAAAAAAAAAAAGAATATACCTGGTAAAACCATCCTTCAAAAATGAAGGAAAAATAAAAACTTTCTCAGACAAAAAACCGACTAACCAACCAACCTGAGGGAATTCATTGCCACTTAGACCCTCCTTACAAGAAGTACTAAAGGGAAGCCGGGCGCGGTGGCTCAAGCCTGTAATCCCAGCACTTAGGGAGGCTGAGACAGGAGAATCGCGAGTTCAAAGCCAGCCTCAGCAATGGCGAGGTGCTAAGCAACTCAGTGAGACCCTGTCTCTACATAAAACACAAAATAGGGCCGGGGAGGTGGCTCAGTGGTCGAGTACCCCTGAGTTCAATCCCTAGTACCAAAAAAAAAAAAAAAAAAAAAAGAAGTACTAAAGGGAAGTTGTTCAAGTTGAAATCAAAGAATGCAAAACCACAACACACTAGCATAAGAAGTATAAAACTGGCTGGAAAAGGTAAATAGATAAGCTGGGCATGGTGGCACACCCCTGTAATCCCAACAACATGGGAGGCTGAGGTAGAGGATCGAAAAGTTCAAGGCAAGACTCAGGAACTTAGCAAGGCCCTCAAAAACCTAATGAGATCCTGTCTCAAAATAAAGAGCTGGGCACGTAGCTAGGCACTTGTGGGCTCAATCCCCAGTACCAATCAATCAACAGACATAGAATTTTGTACTATTGTAATGGTAGTGGGTCATTTTTTTCTCCCTTTGGTGGTACTGGGGAGTGAAGCCAGGAGAGCTCTACCACTGAGCTATATCCCCAGCCCTGTTAATTTTAAGACACGATCTTGCTAAGTTGCCGCGACCAACCTCAAACTTGGAATACTCCTCAGTCAGCCTTGTGATTGCAGGCTTGCACCTGCAAGGCTTGCACCACCGTGCCCGTCTCAAATCACTTTTAATTCTAGTATAAAAGTTAAAAGACAAAAGTATTAAAAATAACTAAAACTAAAATATGTTAAATATTCCCACTGAAGTCAAGAACAATACATGAACAAAGTGAGAATTCCAACAGAGATGGAAAAATCTTTTTTAAAAATAGAAACCATGGAGAGCTCAAGAACACAATGGCTGTACTGAAAAATTCACTAGAGAGGTTTGACAGCAGACTGGATCAAGCCGACTAAACATGAAACAGATGAAACAGTGAACATGAGTACAGACCACTGGAAAGAATTCTTAGTTTTTCCTGCATTTTTACAACATGAATATATACAAACTGTGACAACAGTAACATAAAATGGCAGAATAACCAGAGTTTTTGAATGTGATTGAATTTGTTATTAGCTTAAACTAGACCATTATAACTGTATTTTAAGTAAATTCCAAGGTAACTATAGGAAAAAAAAGACCTATAGCAGTTACAAGAAAAAAAAGGACAATGAAATAAAACTCTATCAATAGAAAAATTCAACAAAACACAAAGACTAAACAAGAGAGAGATGGATAGACAAAGGAACTTTAAAAATAACAAAAAAGTACCAAATTGGCACAGTAAATCTTTCCCTATCAATAATTAAGTGAATTAAACCCTCCAAAAAACATAATGTACTTGAACTGACTACAAAGAGGAAAAAAAAAACCCCAACCATAGAAGGCCCCTGACTTACATGATTCAATTACAAATAAAAACACCAATAGTTTAATATAGAAAAGTTTGATTTACAAATAAAATACCAGGCCAGGCCTGGGGGGGCACGCTGTAATCCCAGCACTTTGGGAGGCTAAGACAGGAGAATCCTGAGTTCAAAGCCATCCTCAGCAACGGTGAGGCATTAAGCAGCTCAGTGAGACCCTGTCTCTACATAAAACACAAAATAGGACTGAGGATGTGGCTCAACGGTCCAGTGCCCCTGAGTTCAATCCCTGGTACCAAAAAAAAAAAAAAAAACCTACATAAAAAAACAAAATACCAAAACTCATGGGATACAGCAAAAATAGTTCTCAGAGGGAATTTTATTGTGATAAATATATACATTTAAAAAGAAGAAATATCTGAAACAAATAAACTAACTGTAAATATGAAGAAGCTAGGAAAAGAATAAACCAACTCAAAGTTGTTATTAGGATGGAAATAGTAAAGATTTGAACAGCAATAAACAAGATAGAGACTAGAAAATCAATATACAACTCAACAAAAACTAAGAGATGTTTTTATAACAGGATTAAAAACAAACTTTTAGTAAGAAAAAAGGCAACACTCAAATGAATAAAATCAAATGAAAGAAGGGACATTATAATAAAAGGAAATAAAAGGGATCATAAGAGACTATCATTGCCAACAAACTGGATAACCTAGAACATATAACAAACATTCATAGAAACGTGCAATGTGTAAAGACTAAATCATGAGGAAATACACAGAACAGACCTATAACTAGTATGGAGACTGAATCAGAATTAAGAAAAACAAACAAACAAAAAAAACAAGAAAGAAATCTCCCACTAAAGAAAAGCCCAGAACGAGATGGCTTTACTGGTGAATTCTACCAAACATTTTAAAAAGAGCTAACACCAATCCTCCTCAAACTCCTCCAAAATATTGAACAAGAGGGAACACTTTCAAACACCAACACCAAAGCCACATAAGACATCAGGAGGAAAAAAAAATTATTCACAATGACTATTCATGCAAAATTCTTCAACAAAATACTAGTACAATGACTCCAACAGAACATTAAAAGGATAATACACCATAACAAAGTGAGATTTATCCCAGGAACACAAGGCCAGTTAACAGAAGAACAACAATTAATGGGATATATCATCAGAATAAACAATAACAATCACATGATTGTCTCAATAGATGCATAAAAAGTATCTGACAAAATTCCATACTCTTTATGATAAAAACTCTCAACAAATTAGGAACAGAAGATAATAAAGACCATATATGAAAAACCCACAGATGACATACTACTGAATGGTGAGAAACTAAAATCTTTTCTTTTAAAATCAGAAACAAGGCAAAGACACAGTCATTCTCCCCACTTCCATGCAGGAAAACAGTGGAGTCCAGCCAGAACTTAGGCAAGAAAATAAAAAAAAATAAGCAGCCAAACTAGAAATAAAGAAGTAACTGACATGATCTTATATAGAGAAAGTCCTAAAGATGCCATTAAAAAAATTTTGTTAAAACTAAAAGGTAAAGTTTCGTGATACAAAATCAACATACAAAAATCAGTTGTACCACGTACAATGGTTCATGCCTATAATCCCAGGGGCTCAGGAGGCTGAGACAGGAGGATCGCGAGTTCAAAGCCAGCCTCAGCAATGGCAAGGTGCTGAGCAACTCAGAGAGACCCTGTCTCTAAATAAAATTCAAAATATGGCTGGGGATGTGGCTCAGTGATCAAGCGCCCCTGAGTTCAATCCCCGGTACACACACAAAAAAATCAATTACATTTTTACATAATAACAAAAAATTTTCTGAAAAGTAAAATGGTCTTACTAATAATAGCATCAAAATAAAAAACACCTAGAAATAAGCGTAACTATGGAGGTATTATGGTTTGGACATAAGGTGTCCCCTCAAAGCTCCTGAGTTAATGCAAGAATGTTGGGAGGTGAAATGATTGGACTGTGAGAGCTCTAACATAATCAGTCCATCCTAGTTTAAATGGTCTGGAAGGTAACTGTAGGCAGGTGGGGCATGGCTGGAGGAGGTGGGTCACTGGGGGCGTGCTCTGCAATCGTACATCTCCCCTGTGCTCCCCATCCCTACACACACGCTTCCTGGCTGCCATGAATGGAGCAGCTGTCCTCTACCACACCCTTCCACCATGATGTTCTGCTTCATCTTGTGCCCAGAGCTATGGATTCCGCCATCTTTGGACTGAACTATCAGCTCCAAATGAACTGTCCCTCCTCTAAGTTGTCCTGGTCAGATGTTTTGGTAACAGTGATGAAAAAGCTGATTAAAACAGAAATTGGTGCCAAGAAGTGTGGTTGTTGCTGTAACTAACCTGACCATGTGGTTTAGAAGTCTTTAGCTCATGTGCAGGAGAAATTTGGAAAAGCTTAGAGATGCAAGCTGGAGAAGCTTTAGAATGTAGTAAGAAGAGCTTAATGGGTGATTCTAGTGGGAGTTCAGACAACCAGAATGCTGATGGGAATGCAAAGTGCACTCATAAAGTTTCAGAGGGAAATAAGGGCTCTACTGGGAACTGGACTAGAGGCCACTCATGTTATATTCTGGTGAAGAACCTGTCTACATTTTGTCTATGTCCTGAGAATTTGTGTGAGGTTGAATTTAAAAGTAATGGACTAGGAGCGGACACTGACCCCAGAACAATGGGAGGAGGAGGAGACCGACCCAGGCCCGACCTGCGGAAGAGGAGACCGACCACACTGGGGGCACTCATCTACCAATGGGTGGCTGTCCCTGCCTACATCCATCTAGAGTCAACAGCCAGGACCAGGAAGATCGTCCTTGAGGTCCCTGAGGGCCCAGTGGGCCCGGTTACACCAGAGGTGAGGTATTGGTAACTTGGAGGGACATTACAAGATTATAGGGTAGAAATTGTAATACCTCAAATCAGCATTGCTAGAGACAAAGACACATGAACAACATGAAAAAACAAGGGAAGAAAATGCCCCAAACAAACCAAGATGCTACAACAATAGAATCCATAGACAGCACAGTAGATAAAATATCAGAGAAGGAATTCAGAACATACATAATTAAAATGATCTGTGAAGCACAGAATAATATGAGAGCAAATATAGGCAACAATTGATCATTCCAACAAAAAGATAAGAGAGCAAATAAAGGGAGCAAAAGATTACTTTGAGAAAGAGATAGAGACTTTGAAAAACAACCAAGCAGAAATCCTTGAAATGAAGGAAAAAATAAGTCAAATAAAAAATTCAATAGAAAGCATCACCAACAGACTACAGAACTTGGAAGACAGAACCTCAGACAATGAAGACAAACTATATAATCTTGAAAATAAAGTTGACCACACAATGAAGTTGGTAAGAAACTATGAACAGAACATCCAGGAACTATCAGATAACATGAAAAAACCAAATCTAAGAATTATTGGGATAGAGGAAGGCACAGAGGTACAAACCAAAGGAATGCACAATCTCTTCAATGAAATAATATCAGAAAATTTCCCAAACAGGAAGAATGAACTGGAAAATCAAATACAAGAGGCTTACAGGACACCAAATGTACAAAACTACAACAGATCCACACTAGGGCACATTATAATGAAAATGCCTCACATACACAATAAGGATAGAATTTTAAAATCTGCAAGAGAGAAGGAGCAGATTATATACAGGGGGAAACCAATTCAGATTTCAGTAGATTTCTCAATCCAGACCCTCAAAGCCAGGAGATCCTGGAACATCATATACCAAGCTCTGAAAGAAAATGGGTGCCAACCAAGAATCCTATATCCAGCAAAATTAAGCTTTAGATTTGATAATGAAATAAAAACCTTCCATGATAAACAAAAGTTAAAAGAATTTACAGCAAGAAAGCCTGCACTAGAGAGCATTCTTGGCAAAATATTCCACAAGGAAGAAATGAACAACAATGTAAATCAGCAAAGGGAGGAACTACACTAAAGGAAAAGCCAATCAAAGGAGAAACCAAGTCAAGTTAAAAACCAAAAATTAACTAAAATGAACGGGAACACAAGCCATATTTCAATAATAATTCTGAACATTAATGGCCTAAACTCATCAATTAAAAGACACAGACTGGCAGATTGAATTTAAAATAGACAAAAATTGTGGAATTCACATGAATGTTGGCTCAGGGCTATGCCTACAATGGAGGAAAGGACTGAGTTAGGAACATCAGCTGAAGATAAAAATTGGTTATTGTGCTATCCATTGAATGTCTTATCCTTATTCCTCTATAACTGAATAAGTAAGGCAATTATTTTTCTCTCTTCTTTCAAATTTTTTTCTTTGTTTTTAGTTTTCTGTAGTTTGAATATGAGATGACTAGGTATTACTTATTTATTCACCTATTTATATTTGGTACTTATCCTACCTGATATTCTCTCAAAATCTGCATTTTTATATCATTTTAGTTTTTGAAAAATTTTCAGAGTTTTACTTGAAATATTTTTTTCTGCTGTTTTCCTTTCTTCTTTTTGTATTCTAATTATGCATGCTTTATTCTTTAATATTGTCCCATAGTTCTTGGGTTGCTTTTATTTCCTTTGTATTTTTGTTTGGGAAATTTTTTTTTTTTTTTTTTTTTTTGGTACCAGGGATTGAACTCAGGGGCACTGGACCACTGAGCCACATCCCCAGCCCTATTTTGTGTTTTATGTAGAGACAGGGTCTCACTGAGTTGCTTAGTGCCTCGCCACTGCTGAGGCTGGCTTTGAACTCGCGATTCTCCTGTCTCAGCCTCCCAAAGTGCAGGGATTACAGACGTGCGCCACCACGCCCGGCTTGTTTGGGAAATTTTTAATTAACTTATCATCAAGATCATGGTTTCTTTCCTTGACCACAATTTAATTGATGGCATCAGAAGGCATTCTTCCTTTTTATTTCAGCATGTTTGATTTCTAGAATTTTGTTTTGATTCTTAAAGCTTCCATTTTCCCTAACATAGTTCATAAGTTTTTGCATGCTGTATACTTTTTTTGAATTAGAGTATTTAACATATTAATCATAATTACTTTAGTTTTTTTTTAAGTTGGCAATTCAAACATGTATGATATGTTTGAGTCTGATTTTTATCTTCAGACTACCTTTTAGCATGTCTTCTGGCCTGTCTTGTAAATTTTTGTTGAAAGCCAGACGTGTTTTATTGAATAATAAAAAATGAGGTAAATAGGAGTATTTATTTTATCTGGTGAGGACTTGTCTGGTGTTTAATGCTTGCTTGCAGCTAAAGGTACCAGAGGCTTTAAGTTTTCATCCTGTACTTTTTTTATCTCACTTTTTGAGTTCCCTTAAACACTACTTCAGGGAGAAAAAAATCTGTGTATTACAACTTTTTCAGCTGTAATTAATTGTTATTATACCAGATCCTTGCTGTTGTGCAGGTCAGATATGGGACAAGAAAATTTTTTCTAATCTTATCCAATTTTTAAGTGGGTCTATATCTGAGGACTTCAACTTTCACAAGTGTTTCATCAATGTGTACCATCCTCACTGGCACCCTTACTCCCGTCTCTGACTACAATATTCCCAATATTTTTCTTTGAAACTTTGTCCTTAATTGACTTTATTTTTAATTCATAACCTAATTCTATCAGAGACATGAGGTCTTTCTGAAATCTTCAGTGGGAAACTGGTTGGGTATTTGGAAGGAAAACTGTGGAAATGCAAGGGTTTCCCTAAGTCTACAGGACCCCAAGGTTTCCTTAATCTCAAATTAGCCCATATTCCGTCTTCAGCCATTCTTCAAGATTATATATATCAGGGGCTGGGGTTGTGGCTCAGTGGTAGAGCACTTGCCTCACACGCATGAGGCACTGGGTTTGATCCTCAGCACCATAGACAAAATCCATAAATAAATAAAAATAAAGGTTTTAAAAAATCTAACAACAACAAAAAAAGATTATGTACACCAGTTGACAGCTCTAGCAGTACACTGTTGGGTTCAAGAAATGTAATTTGATTTTCAGACATTTTCGTTACTGTAAGGATAAGATTGATGACTTTTGATTACTTAACATATCAGAGATGAAACATGAAGTCAGTTTCTTAATTTAAAAACAATGTTTAAAAACTTGAAAAAAATAAAAAAATAAAAGTAATGAACTAATTAATGTGGGGGAGAAATTTTCCAGGCAATACACAGCATTTCAGGAGGTGGCACAGACATTGTTACCAGCATTCAGCTAGGTGGACTGTGAGAAGCAGGAGCAGAAAGCAGGGCTGTAGGATTTCTAAAACTTCTAGTCTGGCTAAAACAGGATATGTAAAACTGGGACCATAAAAGTTATTCTTGTTAAAGATATTATAGTCACTAAAGAGACGCTAAGTACTTTGCACAGAGATTGAAACGATACTTTAAGAGTATCTCAGAAATTTGCAAGACCATAACCACTGCAGGCTCAAGGATGTGGAAGAAAAACTACCTTTAAGGAGAGATCATAGGAGCGCACTGCTTGCACAGAGGGGCCTAGGAAGTTGTTTCACCGTGCTGAACCATGCAGGCACCAAAGGACACCGTGGCTATGATTCCAGGGAGCTCAGTGACTACACAACCTAGCAGCAGACCTTGGAGTCATCCACATGGTGCTGGTTCTGAAGGAATGCAGGATGCTGTGGTTAAGGGATCATGGGGGCTTCCACTGAGATTTTTAAAGGAAGGCCTGGGAGGTCAAGCAAAGTATACAGCAGGGTTGGAGTCCATGCAGAGTGCCCCTGAAATAGTGATACATAAAGCTATGAAGGGAAGCCGAAACTGGAGTGGAGACCTCAAGGATTAAGAGATGCTAGTAAGACTGCCAAGAAAAGCTGCTGGCTGCAGAGACAACCTGGCTAAAGAAGAGCACATGTGTGCTGTAACCAGCAAGGCCAAAGGGGCAGGTTTGCCCAAGCCCTTTGGAAATCACGTCTCACCACCATGTGCCCCAGATTCTGGAGATGAAGCTACAAAAAATATTTGCCTGGCTTGGTTTAGGTCTCATTTTGGCCTCATCTCTTCTTTCTACATTCCTGCTTCTCCCTTGTGGAAAAGAAATGTTTACTCTTATACACTGGATATACGTAATTTGCTTTTGATTTTTAGGGGCTCATAGTCAAGAGTTTGCCTTGAGTATCACAGGAGACGTTGGGCTTAGACTCTGGGGCAATGCTGAAACTAAGACTATGGGACTCTTGGAGATGGGCTAAATGCATTTTGCACTGTGAGATGGACATGAGCTTTTAGGTGCAAAGGATGGAATATTACGGTTTGGATATGAAGTGTCTTCCAAAAGCTCTTGTGTTAATACAAGAGTATTTACAGGTGAAAAGACTGGATTAGGAGAGCTATCACCTAATCAGTTAGAGCTATAACATAACTACTTCCCAGTCTCTACCCCCTCCTAGTAGTACACTCAGACAATCAATGGATTAATCCACTGATGAGGTCTGAGAGACCTCATGACCCAATCACCTCTGAATACATGGGGCTTTGGGGGACATTCCAGATCCAAGTCATAATATACTAAAATACAAAACAAAAAATTATGGCTAATAGGCCAACAAAGATATAAAATGAAATAATAAAAATTCTTGATTTAAAAGAAGGCATAAAATGAATAAAAAGGAAACAAAAAATAGAGAGGGAAAACAGCCAATGACAGTTTGAGTAACCTAAGAAAATCAACAGTCACACTGAGTATAAATGGTTCAAACACTGGATTAAAAGAAAGACTGTCAAATTGGATTTTTTTTTTCAAAGCAAGGCCCAGCCCTCTGCTGCCTAAAAATATACATTTCAAATAGAAAAATACAAAGAGGCAAAATTTTTAAAACAATTAATATTAATCAAAAGAAAACACAGGTAGCTATATTAATATCCAATAAAATAAATTTAACAAGGAATATTACCTGGCATTTAAAATTTTTCACTTCATAATGATCATGGGCCAGAGACTTAAGAGAATATAACAACTTAAATGTTTACACTTTCAATAATACAAATTCAAAGTATTTGGACCAAAAACGGATAGACCTACAAAGAAAAACAGACAAATTGACAGTTATAATAGACGTTTCCATATCCCTCTCTAAGTGATCACGAGCAGGCAGAAAATCAGCAAGGATAGCAAAGACTTACAAAACACCATCTATCAACATGATTTGACTGGACTTTATACAACACTCCAACCAGCACCAGCAGAATACATTCTTCTCAAGTGTATATAAAACCTTCACCAACATAGACCATATTCTGGACTATAAATCCAGTCTCAATAAATTAATATTAAAAAGATTGAAATCACACAAAGTATATTCTTTGACCATGATAGAATTAAATTAAGTATATGCACTGAAAAGTATAAAATGCTATTGAGAAAAAAAATTGAAAGGTATATCTTGTTTTGGGGTTAGAAAATTCAATATTGATGTCAATTTCCCTAAAATTAATACATAAATTCAACATAATCTCAATCAAAATTTCAGAAAGTCATATGAAAATATAAAAAACCTAGAATAACCAAAGCAGCAGTCAGAGGGCTAACACTCTCTGATTTCTATACTTCTCTTCAAGCTACAGTAAAAAAGCTACAGGCATCAAAAGAGGCAAACGGATGAATGGAATCAATCTAGAATTGGCCCACAAACATAAGAACTACTGATTAATGCAAAAATAAAAGCCCACTCAGTGGGGATAGGATAATCTTTCAGCAAATGATACTGGAACAACTGAATGACCACAAGCCAAAAAATGAAATTTATCCATACCTGATACACTACATACAAAAGTAAACTCAAAATGGATCATAAACATAAATGCAAAACTTAAAAATACAAAATTCATATAAAAGCACAGAAGAAACTTTATGAACTGCATTATGAGAAAGCTATCTTAGATACTCTCAGGTATGATTTAGTAGAACAAATTGGCAAACTGGACTTAAAAAGGCTACTCTTTGACATATACTGTTAGAAGAATAAAGAGGTACAAGTTGGAAGAAAATATTTGCACTACATAGTCAAAGGCTACTCTTTGACATATACTGTTAGAAGAATAAAAAGGTACAAGTTGGAAGAAAATATTTGCACTCTCAAAACTCAATAATAAAACAAACAAGCCACTTAAAAAATGGGCAAAAAAGGTTGGGGATATAGCTCAGCAGTACAGCGCTTGCCTAACAAGCATGAGGCCCTGGATTTGATCCTCAGCATCATAAGGAGGGCGGGGGTGGGGAGGGGGCAAAATAACTGAATAGATGCTTCATCAAAGAAGATATGTGGATAATAAATAAGAACATAAAAAGATTCTCAACATCATTAGTTTATGAAAATGCAGAGTAAAATCATAATAAGCTGTTAATAAACACTATTAGAATGGTTTGCATTAAAAAGTATAACCACACCAAGTGCAGGAAAGGGTATAGAACTAAAACTCTCATAAATTTCCTTTTTTTTGGTACTGAGGATTGAACTCAGGTATTTGACGACCACTGAGCCACACTCCCAGCCCTATTTTGTGTTTTTTGTAGACACAGGGTCTCACTGAGTTGCTTAGCACTTTGCTGTTGCTGAGAGTGGCTTTGAACTTGCGATTCTCCTGTCTAAGCCTCCCAATGTGCTGAGATTACAGGGCTGCACACCATACCTGGTTTCATAAATTCTTTATAGAAATGTAAAATGGGGGCTGGGGCTTTAGCTCAGTGGTAGAGCGCTTGCCCAGCATACATGAGGCACTGGGTTCAATCCTCGGCACCACATACAAATAATAAATGAATAAAATAAAGATCCATCAACAACTAAAAAAATATTTAAAAAAAGAAATGTAAAATGGTACAATAGTATGAAAAACAGTTTGAAAGGTTTATAAACATACAAGAACCGTATGTTCCAGTCATTCTACTCCTAGGTATTTACTCCATAGAAATGAAAGTATACCGCCATAGTCTTGTACATAAATATTCACTGCAGCTATATTTGCAATAGCCCAAAATTTGCAATGACACAAATGTCCACCAACAGGTGAGTAGATTTTAAAAAAAACTATAGAATATTCACACAATGTAATACAACTCAACAATAAAAAGGAATTATCTGATTTTCAGATGCCAATTCACAATAGGGGGGCTAGGGAAAAACAGGGGAGTAAGGGAAGAGAGTGGGGATGGGGGTAGGAAAGATAGTAGAATGAATCAGACATTATTACCCTATGTATATATATAACTATATGACTGGTGGGATTCTACATCATTTATAAACAAAAGAATGAGAAATTATACTCCATTATATATGATGTATCAAAGTTCATTCTACCACCATGTATAACTAATTAAAACAAACTAAAAAATTTTAAAAAGTAATTATTAATAAAAGCAAAACATGGGAAAATCTCAAAATAAATATGCTAAGTGAAAAAGACCAGACCAAAACAAGAAATACATACTGTGTAATTCAAATTACATAAAACTGGAGAACAGCTATTAGCAAACTTATTCTGTAAAGAATCACATAGTAAATACACAAGTTTTATGAACCATAAAGTCTCTGTAACAAATACTTAACTCTGTAGCCGGGCGCGGTGGCTCACGCTTGTAATCCCAGCACTTAGGGAGGCTGAGACAGGAGAATCGCGAGTTCAAAGCCAGCCTCAGCAACGGCGAGGCGCTAAGCAACTCAGTGAGACCCTGTCTCTACATAAAACACAAAATAGGGCTGGGGATGTGGCTCAGTGGTCGAGTGCCCCTGAGTTCAATCCTCGGTACCAA
>CM053409.1:47669213-47729294 GCA_028644305.1 Xerus rutilus
AACAAATACTTAACTCTGCCATTGTAGCATGGAGGCAGCCACAGATAATACATAAATGAACAAGTGGTGGTGTATTCTGGTAAACCTTATTTATAAAAATGGCAGCTGGGGCTGGGGTTGTGGCTCAGTGGTAGAGCGTTTGCCTAGCAGGTGTGAGGCCCTGGGCTCGATTCTCAGCACAACATATAAATTATATTAAATAAATAAATAACAAAGATCCATTGAAAGCTAAAAAAAAATTTAAAAAATGGCAGCTGGCCAGACTTGGCTAACAGGCCATACAGTCTGCCAAGGTTTACTCTAGAAAATTCAAACTAATGTATAGTAACCGAAAGAAGATTGGTGGTTGCAGCTAGTGGTGGGGAAGGGGAGTGGTGACTCGGTGAGGGACACAAGGTAAGAATTACAAAAGGACAAGATGTCTGGGGGTGGTGACGACGTTCACTGTCTTGATTATGAGTGCAGGACTTGAATGAATGCCCAACCGGAGCAGACAGTGCTCTTATTTAAAAGTGACCTTTATTTTCAATAAGGCTGTTTTAAAAAAGAATGATGAGAGGGGTGGGTTTTGGAAGAGGGGTAGATGATGTGTACAGTTTTATACACGCTGAACTTGAAATATGTGTGGGATATCCATATGTAGTCATCTGACAGGTGACAGAAACACATATCTAGAACACAGGAGAGGGATCTGAAGGGGACAGTTTCAGGAGTCCACAACGTCTCCGAGGCCATGGATATGCATGTTCTCACCCCTGCTAGCATACAGAGAACAGCGATTTCCAGTTGGAGGGAGTGTGAAGCAGGGCCTCTGTGAGGATATATCAGAATTTCAATGGGGGATCACATGTACTTGTAAAAAGCATGTTAACATAAAAATTAAAGTTTATACTTGGCAACTTTTGAGACATTTATTCAAAGTTCCTCAGATCTACACGAGGACATAAACCCATGGATGAACATACACTCAGTGTTACGCCCTTACTTGGACCCAGAGGACATTCTTTGCTAAATCACTCTGGGGACTCTGAGTCCATCTTACCTTTGGTGAATTAACTTACATTTCAGGGAAGACATCAAAGGGCTTTAAATATACAGCCCATCATTTCTTCCCAGCAGAGTCTGCATCAAGGTTCCAGGGAAATGAAAGCAGTCCAAATTCCTCTTCACAAGACCTTTACTGCTCAACGCCCACTATCAACACTCAAAGGACCGAGGCAGCCCTAGGCAGCCCTGGAGTCCTCTGGATATATATGCAAGTTAAACTAATAAAGATCTAACATGACACTTAAGACTAGTTATTCTTCCAAAATAACTTCTTTGTAGGAAAATATTATAAAAGGACACTAGGGAAATAACTTACATAATCAGTTAGACAAAGGCCTATGTTATACCTTCTATGTCATTCAATAGCTCAATTTCCATACCTTATTGTTCAAATGACATTAGTGCTTTTCCATATTGATAGTGTCTCTAAATTATGAGTTGGGGAGCAGTTTGTTCCTGGTCTAACATTATACTTACTTCAAAATTAAAAAAGCCTCTAAATTAAGGAATTAGGAAAAGTGTTAAGTTTTTATTTTTTTATAAGGGGAAAGGAAAAGCAAAGCAAAAATAATGTCCAAGTAAAATATTAGTGATCAAATCACATTTGAGATATTCCAGGAGAGATTGATATATAATTAATTCAACACTGGATTTTTGTTGTTGTTGTTGTTGTTGTTCTTTTTAGATCAATCCTGGGGATCAAACCCAGGGCCTCATGCATGCTAGGCAAGTGTTCTACCACTGAGATATACCCCCCACCCCCCCACCCCCGTCTCCAACAGTAAATATTTTTAACAACATAGTCTTTCTTTTTCTTTGCTTTTTAAGAAATCTGAGCCTGGTGCGGTGGCACATGCCTGTAATCCCAGCACGTTGGCGGCTGAGACAGGAGAATCGTGAGTTCAAAGCCAGCTTCAGCAATGGCGAGGCGCTAAGCAACTCAGTGAGACCCTGTCTCTACATAAAACACAAAATAGGGCTGGGGATGTGGCTCAGCGGTCCAGTGCCCTGAGTTCAATCCCTAGTACCAAAAAAAAAAAAAAAAAAAAAGAAATCTGGATCTTTATGAAGTATTAGAAAGTATATACTATATCTCAACTGGATTAAAACAATTTTTTTAAAAAGGTGAAAACATTCACTGAGTAGAGGAATAAATCCTGTAGTAGCACTTTCTATATATGCCATGCATTTGGAAGAAGAAAGACAGGTGCGCTGTCACTGCTGTCATGTGAGTATTCCTTCAGCAACCAATGGAAACACTTTGGAAAGGTGTGAATAGCCTAACAACAAAGATATTTACTTTGATGCCCACTCAAAGCTTATTCTGAGGTCACACACACACACACATACACCTTCCTATAAAGGAAGCAGAGATGAAACAATAGAAAAGTGGTTTTAAACAATTTCAAATTTTGGCAAATTAGGTTACTCAGAGCAAACAGTTGAGAAAATACTTATTAAAAATGAATTTACTGCTGGGCGTGGTGGCACACACCTGTAATCCCAGCAGTTTGGGAGGCTGAGGCAGGAGGATCATGAGTTCAGAGTCAGTCTCAGCAAAAGCCAGGTGCTGAGCAAATTAGTGAGACCCTGCCTGTAAATAAAATATAAATAATAGGGCTGAGGATGTGGCTCAGTGGTTGAGTGCCCCTAAATTCAATCCCCGCTAACCCCTCCAAAGAAAAGAATTTACTGGGGAAAAAGAAATGAATTTACTGGAAAAATCTTTGCCACAGAAATCCACCCTAAAATTAGCACACATTTATTTAGAGACTTCACAGGGAAGTTCTTGGTCTATCAACTAAAAGCTCATCCATCAGAACTTAGTTTGAGGGAATGCTAATAAATGGTACAAATATGCTTTACAATGGATTTTAAGGGGTGCATAAAACTGTAAGTCTACTAAGAGACTAAAGTGCCATGACAGCCACAGCACAATAATACTAAGCTCTGATGAGGTGCTTCCCGAGTACAAGGTGCAGCAGCAGGAATCCCACAGCGAAGAACACAGAGGATTATACACATGGTAAAAATAAGAACTATTTTTAAACGTCAGCATTTCATCCTTTCTTAAAAAAGTCAACAAGAACAAAAGGGATAATTTACCTAGACAAGAGAAGCCTGACAGTCATCACAATTTTCTAGAATGGTTTTTAAATTTTGTTTTCTCTAGTGAGGTCTGGTTTTGTCACGTTTGCTTTGGTTTAGTTTTCACTGAGGCTAGAGATAAGCTATTCTTCACTTACACTGGTAAAGGGAAACACTCTCATAATTTGACTAAAAGACTCCTTTTTTTTCAAGACATAAATATGTCTGGCAATCCCTTTCCCTAACTTAAATTTATGGTTTTTAACTGACGGAAGTTTGTTTTTAAAGGATTCACAAGTAGAAGTGCCTTAGATGTCATCCAATCTAATTATTTTATTTTACAGATGAGGAAATAAAGGTCCAGAAAGGTAAAAGATCAATACCCACTCTTCTTGACATCAACAAGGAATTTCACAAACTCTGTGCTAGTTTTCCACGGCTGGCATAAGAAATTACTACAAACTCAGTGGCTTAGAAGAACAGAAATTCATGCTCACAGTCTGGAGACCAAAGTCAACATATCGTCAGGACCACGTTCCCTCCAGAGGTTCTAGGGGAAAACCCTTCCTTGCCTCCTCCAGCTCTGGGGTTCGGGCTTGGCTGTGACTGCCTCGCCTCTCTCTCCACCTCCATCTTCACAAGACCTTCTCTTCTTTCTGGATCTTTATGAAGTGTCAGAAAGTCTACACAACGTCTCAACTGGATTCAGTGAACACCTAAGCCAATTAACTTATTAAAAAATGTTTATTTGGGCTCATGGGTTTGGAGGTTTTAGTCTATGTTCAGGTGGCCCCATTGCTTTGGGTCTCTGATGAGGCATGATAAGGTGGGAGCACAGGGCAGAGCAAACCTCATCACCTCATCAGTCATGAAAAGAAAAAGAGATGCAGGAAGAAGCAAGGGCCCCATTATTTCCTTCAAGGGCACAACCCAAATGGCCTAAGGGCCTCCCACTAGACTCTGTCTCCTTAAAGTCCTACCACTACCCCAAAGTGCCACCCGAGGGACTAAGTATTTAACACATAGACTTTTGGGGGACATTCATCAAAGCACAGTATTCTGTCCTTGGCTCCAAAGGTTTATGTCCACCTCATAATAAGATGCATTTGTTTTATCCCCAGAATCCGCAAAGCCTTAACCATTCCAAACACCACTCAAAAGTCCAAGTTCGGGGGCTGAGGTTGTGGCTCAGTGGTAGAGTGCTTGCCTTTCACATGTAAGGCACTGGGTTCAATCCTCAGCACCACAAAAAATAAACAAAAACAAAATAAAGATAGTGTCCATGTATAAATAAAAAATATTAAAAAAAAGAAAAAAGTAAAAAGTCCAAGTTCAAACTCAAGGCAAACTCAATTGTGAGCTCCTATAAAATTCAGAAAGAATGTCAAATACTTTTAAGACACAATAGTAGGAAAGGCACAGGGTAAATATTCCTGTTTTTAAGGCAAGAAATAGAAAAACCATAAGGAAGGATCTGCCCAAAGACCAAAACCCAACAAAGCAAACATTAAATCCATCCTAAAGCTCCATGTCCAGGGAGCACAGTGGCAGGATGTGGGCTCCCAAGGGCAAAAGCAACCACACCCATATATTTTTGCTGGTGTGGCCCACGTGGCCACTCTTTCAGTTTGGCTCTGATGGCTGTCTGCATTGCATGTTGCTGGCACCTCTAACTTTTTGGAGTCTCTGGTTCAGCTTTGGTTTTTCACTGATAATTCCAATATGCGTCACCCTGCTGGGCATTGCTTGTAGAAACCCTGACCCTGAAACACTGTCTGGTCTCCCAAGCTTTCCTTATGTAATTTCAGTGGAAACTGCCATGACCCCATAATCCCTGCATTCTGTATGTCTACAAAACCAACATCACATGACCAAGGTCCCCTGACAGTACAAGCTATATGTGGGCCCACATGGACCACAGCTGTAGTAGCCTCAGAGTACCTGGCCAGCTGAATTGGAGAAATGAATCCCGAGGTAGTCCTAGGTAGGCAGGGTACCCTGGGGCTCTCTTCTGAAATTATTCTGCCCTGCAAAGGCTTCAAAACACACACACACACACACACATTTTTTTACATTCTTGAGCCTGTGATGACTGAAGCTTTGTCAATTTTTGAGATGCCCTTGAACACCTTTTCCATTGTTCTGATGTAAAGCACTTGGCTTTTTAAATTTCACTCATCTGTTTAGCAACTACAACCTCACTGGATATACCTTTACAAGCATTTCTTCCCTGGTCAAGCTGTATTTAGTTTTTCTTTTTTAGGTGGTGCTAGTGATCAAAAAGCTGTAAGTAAATAAGTCTACTTTGTTTCTCTTTGCTCTTGACTCTCACTTAAAATGTGGTTAAAAGTGACCAGTAATATCCATGCCACAATCTGGATATTTTGTTGCCTTGAAATTTTCTCCACCAAGTAAGCTAGTCTATTACCTTTAAGAATGGCCTCCCACAAACCAGATGCGGTGGCACACGCCTGTAATCCCAGCACTTTGGGAGGCTGAGACACGAGAGTCGCGAGTTCAAAGCCAGCCTCAGCAATACCAAGGTGCTAAGCAACTCAGTGAGACCTTGTCTCTAAATAAAACACAAAATAGGGCTGGGGATGTGGCTCAGTGGTCAAGTGTCCCTGAATTCAATCCCTAGCACCAAAAAAAAAAAAAAAAAAAAAGAATGGCCTCCCACAAACAAACAGGGCATGGAAAAAAGCATACAGATATTTTTGACATCCTGTAATAAGGATGGCCTCTGTCTGATTCCCTGTAAACTCCCCATTTCCATCTGAAATGTTATCAGTATGGTCTTTGTTGTCTGCACCCCTATCAGCATTTTGGTTTTTCAGCTGATGCCAGAATCACTTGTTAAATTCCACTAAAAGCATGTTATGTTTCTTCTAATTTGTTCCTCCAAACTCTTCCAAATTTCTCCTTTAAATCAATTCAAAGCTTCCTTTACATCATCAGATATAGTTACAGCAACAACTACCCCACTCCTGGTACCAATCTTCTGTGAGTAACCTTTCCACCTGCTATAGCTTGAACCTAGCACAGCCCCAAAAAAGACCCTGTGTTAAAGACATGATTCCTAGCCTGTGGCTCTACTGAAAGGGTATGCAATATTTAAGAGGTAAGAACTAATAGGAAGAAGTTAGGTCATTTGAGGTATGCCCCTGAAGGGGCTATTGGGACCCCAGCTCTTTCTTTCTCCTCTGTGTTTGCTTCTCAAAAACCAGAAGATAAGCAGCTTCCTCTGTCACATGTTCCTTCCATGCTGTACGAACCCACCTATTTGGGATGACAGTTTTTAAGGTTCCAGTCCATGATCAGTTGGCCCATTGCTTTGGGTCTCTAATGAGCAATATATTATAGCAGTAGCATGTGGCAAGCAGCAAAAAGAAACAGAGACCAGAAGGGACTGAAGTTCCCAGTGATCTAAGGACCCGCTAAAGGTTCCACCACCTCTCAACAGCGTTATACTGGAGAGCAAGCCTTTAATGCATGGACCTCTGGAGGACATTTATCTGAACACATACATCTAACAGCACATAAATATCTGCCTTGGGTGATACATGAATTTTTTTTTAAAAGAATTTCAACTAAATTTCATAGAACGAAGTTTAGTTCCCTAAAGATTTATTAATTGGGATGTCCCTAGAATCCTGCCACTAGAAAGTCTGGACAACCCCTCAAGGGTTCTATAGTACTACATTTGTCAGTGTACACTGGGTTTGAGGTTTATAACTTGGCTTCTGCATCACTCCTACTCCAAGAAGATATAGAATTTCAAAAGTAATGAAAGGTACTGATTCTAAGCCCTGATATGTGCTCAGGTAGAAGATAACTTAGATCTTATTTACAAAAAAAAAAAATTTTTTTTAGTAGAACTCTGCAAGCCTTCCCTTTGGAAATTCAGCCTTTGTTGGTTTCCCTTTCTCTCATGTTCCTCCTAGTCCTAAGACTTTTGAAAGTGTCACTGATGTCTTCTGTATCAAGTATGAGGTAATCCCTGTGGCCCATTTTGTGACAATATTGTGACTATAGCAAGAAGCTGGTTGAGTGAATGGTATTTGCCACCTGATCCTCTTTCCTTACACAGCACTTCTCTCTAGCTTTGCTTTCTTCCATCTTGTCTTTTAGCCTTGAAACACTGCTTCTACTGCCAAACCATTCTGTTATTTTCAAGTTTCACTGGAAAACTTATTTCTGCAAAGTTATACAACAAAAAGTTCATATTACCACTCAATAACTTAAAAATTACAGTATGTGCATATTCAAACTATCCTCATCCAGTTCATTTTCAACATTAAAAATTATTATGAAATATTTGTCTTACACAAAGGTATGAAGAATAACATAATGAATTTCATGTATCCAAGGGCAATTAAAACCAACAATATAGTTCAAATCTCTGCATATTCATCCCCCATTCCATGGTCCTCTCCACTCTACCCTATATCTGCCAGAGATGACCTGGACTTTGAATTTTCACTGAATGTATATTTCTTTATACACCTGGAATTTGCATCTCTATGCTAATCAAAACATGAATTTTCAATATTACATACTGTCAAATTCTCAGTATACAATAAACAAAAATATTACTTAAATATCATCATGAGGGCTGGGGCTGGGGCTCAGCAGTAGAGCGCTTGCCTCGCATGCGTGAGGCCCTGGGTTCGATCCTCAGCACCACATACAAAGCAATAAAATAAAGACATTGTGTCCATCCACAACTAAAAAAACATATTTAAAAAATAAAAAATAAATAAATATCATCATGATACTTAAGAAATTTTAAATTCAGGGGCTGGGGTTATGGCGCAGTGGTAGCGTGCTCGCCTAGTACGCGGGAGGCACTGGGTTCGATCCTCAGCACCACATAAAAAATAAAATAAAGCTATTGTGTCCACCTACAACTAAAAAATAAATATTTAAAAAAAAAAAAAGAAATTTTAAATTCAGTAAAAACTCCCATGACATTATTTCCAACCTGAGTAACTGAACATGAGTTAGATTTGTAACATTTTAATTCCAAAATGATAGGTTTGACATGCACATAAATTCTATAAGGATTTGTGGCAAAAAGAAATATATCTAATGTTTATCTTCAAATGGAAGGGGCTTGGGGGTTTGTTTTTGGTACCAGGGATTGGACCCAGGAGTGCTTAACCACTAAGCTACACCCCCAGACTTCTTTTTTTTCCATTTAGAGAGAGGGTCTCATTGAGTTGCTTAGTGCCTCACTAAGTTGCCGAGGCTGGCTTTGAACATGAAATCCTCCTGCCTCAGCCTCTTGAGCCTCTGGGATGACAGGCACGTGCCACTGCATCCAGCCCAAATATAACTTTTTAATCTGAAGATCTATATTATGCAGACAGATAATGGCAATATAAAGACAAATGAGACAAAGAACTAGTTGTGACATATTTCTTTGAATCGAATTTAAGAATAGAAGAAAAGAATTGTAAACATTGCTTAAAGGGAGTATTTCTGTTCTTCACATGTAGCAGAAAATAGCAATGTTGTAATTCCTGCCCCATCTGAAGTTAATTCAGGAGGAGAAGACTGAAAAAACTTATCTAGTCATAAAACAACAGGCAAACACAGAAGGGCCTATAAATAACTAGCACTAGAAGAAACACTTATTGAAATAACCCTGTTCATTAGTCGTAGTGCTTCTACTGTAATTCATTCCTAGATAGTGCCAAAAGTTCCAGTTGTGATATATATTGAAAAAAGACACAGTGAGCTATTAATATCGGAGTATAAAACAGTAATTAAGTCAACTAAAATTTACTTGGCACTTCTTGTCTGGGACAGAGCTATGTGGGGCAAGGAAGAGGAGGTACGAAGCTCAGTCCCTGGAGTATAACGGGCCAGAAGCGGTGACAATTCAACTGAACAACTTAAATTCCAAATAATATTTACTAAATTGCTAACAATAAGAAATTAGCCATATTAACACAAAAATAACTAAAAGAACAGGACGAAGCAATTTTGTTGCAAGATACATTTGTGTGTTGAGAAACATTTGGATTAAGTTAAAAGGGCTTTAATAGGTATTCAGGTATTTGGAGAATACCCATACATGGAAACATTCAAGTTCAATTATGAGCATTCTTTCCGATATTTCATATCCTGTAAATATGTCCCTTGAGCACATCTACAGTAAATTAACAAAACAAATTAAAGAAACTCAGATATTTAAGGGATTATAATTTTAAACAGTGGTAGTATTAAGATTTCAGTGATTCAAGATTTTCCATCAGAAACACATCCTAAAATATTTTAATTAAGGCAACGTAATGTAAATGAAAGCACCTAGCATCACACTTGCTTCAATCAACGTTAAAAGCAATTAGCTCTATCTAAGGAGCAATAAAGTTCATGCTTCGTATTTGAAACTACAGAAGCATACAGTTTCACTGACCAAAAAAAAAACCTTGGAAACTATTTTTTCTAACCCTTTAATTTTTAAAAACCAAATCCCAACGACTTTACCATCTAACACCAGAGTTCAGATTAAAATCTGGGTCTCCTAACATGAGACAGAGAGTTTATGCAAATTCTTTTGTTTTATTAAAATTATGAGAAAGAAGTGGACCCACCAAAAACTTTGTTTTCAATGAGAAGCCTTGGACACTTGAGGTGGAAAGCCAGATTCTTATTCCGCCTCGGACTAATTATAGCACTAAGCAAGTCACTCGAACTCCCTGGGATTCAGATCCACATACCCACCCCCAGTATAAAATGATGAAGTTAGATTGGATCTGTAATTCCAATCTAGACCATCCTCTGAGCAGCTTTTTACATAACAGCAATGCCTAAGACATGCCCCCTGCCACCTAAGATTTTATTTTAAGTGGTCTGGAATGGTATCCTAGGGATTGGCATTTCTCTTTTTATTTTTTTATTAGTGCATTATAGTTGTAAAGAATATTAGGGTTCATTGACAGGATTATAAAGCATGGAATATAATTTGCTCCAACTCAGTCCCCAGTACCTCCCCTTTCCTTTTCCCTCCTCCCTCTCATATTCCCTTTCCTTTACTCAACTACTTTTTCTTCTATTTATTTACAGATTTTTAAATTAGTATATTACATACACTATATACACACACACATAAAGGTGAAGTTCACTGTGCTCTATTCATGTGTGTACACAGGAAAGTCTGGTTCATTCCACTGCTCCACCCTTTTCCCATTCTCCCCTCCCCCTCAATCCACTTACTCTATTCCACTGAGTTCTCTTCTATTTTCATGGAATTCATCCCCATCTCCTGCCATTTTTTCCCCCTGATTTTGGTCTATCTTATTTCACTTAGCATGATGTTCTCCAGTTCCAATCATTTACCAGCAAATGCCACAATTTCATTCTTCTTTATGTCTGAATAAAACTCCATTGAGTATATATACCATCTTTTTTTTTTTTAATCTGTCTGTTGACAGGTATCTGGGCTCATTCCATAACCTGGATATTGTGAACTGTGTTGCTATAAACATTGATGTGGCTGTAACACTACAGTATGCTGTTTTTAGATCTTGTAGATATATACCAAGGAGTGGGATAGCTGGGTAATATGGTGGACCCATTCCTAGCTTTCTGAGGAATCTCCATACTGCTTTTCAGAGTAGTTGTATTAATTTGCAGGAGCTGAATAGAAACCTATCAGAAGAAGATATACAATCAATAAATATATATATGAAGAAATGTTCATCGTCTCTAGCCATTAGAGAAATGCAAATCAAAACTACCCTCAGATTTCATCTCACACCAGTCAGAATGGCAGCTATCCAAAATACCAGCAACAATAAGTGCTGGCGAGGATGTGGTGAAAAAGGTACACTCAAACATTGCTGGTGGGACTGCAAATTGGTGCAACCAATCTGGAAAGCAGTATGGAGATTTCTTAAAAAACTTGAAATGGAACCACCATTTGATCCAGCTATCCCACTCCTTGGCCTATATCCTAAAGATTTAAAAACAGCACACTACAGTCAAGCAGTCACTTCAATGTTTATAGCAGCACAGTTCACAATTGCAAAACTATGGAAGCAACCCAGATGCCTTTCAATAGATGAATGGATAAAGAAACTGTGGTACATCTACACAATGGAATATTATTCAGCAATGAAAGAGAATAAAATTATGGCATTTGCAGGCAAATGGATAGAATTGGAGAATATTATGCTAAGTGAAGTAAGCCAATCCCAAAAAAACAAACGCTGAATGTTCTCTCTGATTAGTGGATGATGATACTTAAGGGGGGTGGGAATGGGGAACATAGAAGAAATGGAGGAACTATGGATGCGGTAGGGGGGAGGGGGGAGGAAGGAAAGGGGAATGGGTATAGTAATGATGGTTGATTGAGATGGTCATCACTACCCTTGGTGCATGTATGAAGACACAAATGGTGTGACTCTATCTGGTTTGCAACCAGAGAAATGGAAAAATTGAGTTCTATATATGTACTATGACTTGAAACGTACTTAAATAAAATAATTAAATTTAAAAAAAATTTGCAGTCCCACCAATATATGAGTATACCTTTTTCTCCACATCCTCACCAAATTCATTATTATTTGTATTCTTGATAATTACCATTCTGACTGCAGTAAGATGAAATCTCAATGTAGTTTTGGTTTGCATTTCTCTGATTTTGACATCAGTATTTCTTTAAAAGCTTTTGAAGTGAGTCCATGTGTGAACAAGATTGAGATACAACTGACTGATCTTTAAGGTTTCAACTTTTATGATATAAAATTTAAATTCATTTTTTCTTATTTTGGTTGTAATGATTGGGCCTTCAGTTAACTGATGAGTAGATATAAATTTTCAGACAAACACATATCTTTTCCTTTTATCCTTTGCTGACATTTGCAGTACAGACAGACCTATACCATAATCTTATCAGTATTTACTAAGGCCGATGATGGAACAGGCTTCTTCTTTCCTAATCCTTTCACAAGAAGGGAGCTCATTTAGTACAAAACTCCTGCCCCTCTACCATGAAGAGAGAGAATGGATTACTGTTGGGCAAAACTGGAAAAAATAAATGTTCATACTTCATTCAGCTTCCTCTTGTGCATCTTGGGAATAAACCAACCAAAGAGAACACAAGTTCTTAACATTCTCACAGGAAAATATCTTAATTTAGGCTGCTATGACAAAGTACCTTAGGCTATGTGGCTCATAAACAACAGAAATTTTCACCTCATCTGAAATTACAGAGGGTTAGACTAGATGGCCTCTAAAGACCTTTCCAGTTGTCATAGTCTATGATTCTGTGTTTACTTTTCAACAGGTAGTTTTTCAATAGTCAGTCACTCAGTCACACACATTTGCCTTCCTGTGTGGACTGGACGCATCAAATTAAGGCAATGGTTCTCAACAGAGGGTGATTTCGCCATTCACTAGTCAGTATTATTTCTGGAGCAGTGCAATCACTGTTAAGTATGTGAATATATTTTCTCCAATTTGGTTCTTATAAGACCTGTGAAGGGCTGGGGTTATGGCTCAGTGGTAGAGCGCTTGCCTTGCATGCGTGAGGCACTGGGTTCGATTCTCAGCACCACATATAAATAAAGTCAATCCGTTGACAACTAAAAAAAAATATTTGAAAAAAAAAAAAAAGACCTGTGAAAAATATTTAGAAGCCATGACACTTAGGGTAAAAACCACAGTTCTTACCTCACATGTATCATAAAAAGGAAAGGAAAAAAAGAAAAAGAAAAATGACCACTGACATGGTAGAACTGAAGAAATTTAAAAATATTTGAAAATACAGAACCCGGCATGTATTACATGGCAAAGAAGTGAGTAGATATTAACGCAGTCTTACTTTCTCCAACCTATCACCCACATAACCTTTCTTAAGATCTTCCTAAAACACAAGTCTATGTCTCCCAGTTGGCTTTATATCCTTCAGTGGTTCACAATATCTCTCACCCTCAAGATGAAAACCAAATGTCTTAGACAAGTATGCAAGTCCTTCTATTTCTTGCTTCTACTCATCTCTCCAGCCTCATGTCCTTTCTTTCTTCCATACATACCCTTCATTCTAGCCATTCTGGACTTCCTGAAGATATTTAAAGGTACCAAGAACTTGTGTTTCATGAGAATAGTAGAGAGAGAGAGAGAGAGAGAGAGAGAGAGAGAGAAATATAACGTTGCACAATCTTCGTTTATGGAACCAGCCTACAGTTCTCAGGTCTAGGGCTACTTGCTTAGAGAATACTGCCTCAACCCCAACTCTATTATACAACACCTTGAACTTCTTCACTGCATGGATCACAACTATCATTTTTACAATTACTATTGTATTCTCTTTCTCCATAGAGTGTAAACTCCAAGACAGCAGGAAGTGTGTCTGATTTTATTATTCAATATGTCCATAATATAGATAACACATTATATATGCCTGGTACACAGCAGATACTCAAAAAGTGCTTGTCAAGCCGGGCGCGGTGGCTCATGCTTGTAATCCCAGCACTTAGGGAGGCTGAGACAGGAGCATCACGAGTTCAAAGCCAGCCTCAGCAACGGCGAGGTGCTAAGCAACTCAGTGAGATCCTGTCTCTACGTAAAACACAAAGTAGGGCTGGGGATGTGACTCAGTGGTTGAGTGCCCCTGAGTTCAATCCCTGGTACCAAGAAAAAAAAAGTGCTTGTCAAAAAAGTGTTCCCTCCTATCTATAGGTATTATTGCAGATCTGGAATGATTCCCCCAACCCCCTTTCCTTCTTTACCTGGCAAATTATTGCTTTCCTAGAAGACTCAGCTCCAGGCAATCTTCATTTTGGAAACATTCCTGATGCCCTAAGTCCAAGTTAGGTTCTCCACTTCTGTGGTCACAGTCATGTACCATCCTGGATATATTTTGATATGCACATGCACTTGACTGTAGTGTTCATTGTACTGTCTGTTTCTCCAACTAGTTCCTTCAGGATGAGTTCTTTAAGGATAAGGGCTGTCTTTCATTTTACATGCTCTGCAGAGGCACAGTGCCTCACATAGGGGCCCTAAGCAGAAGCTTAAATACATATGAATTGCATCTGATTATACAGGTTCTCATCTGTCTGCAGAAATCCCTACTGAGTGAAAAAAAAAAACTATGAGGGTAAAATAAAGCTTTAAATAAAATCTAAACACTTACATTACGTTTAAAACATTTCAGAAAAGATGATGACCTAATAAAAGGTTTGTACCATTCTCTTTGTTTCATTGTTTTGCTTTAAAGATAATAAAATTTAAAGCCAATATCAAAACACTAAGTAGAATTTCAAAAATGATTAAAATCATGTATCAGTTCTAGGAAAACAGAAAAGTTGAATGTTGTACACTGTGCAAGTTGAGTTATTTTAAAATAATGATATTTCAAGTACCACTCTGCCATGGTACCCTACACCTGAAAGGACACTAAGAATTCCCCATGCAAAGAACTGTATCTCTTTGTGGACAATGGAGATATTTCTGTATTTTTCTCCCAGTTCCTATGTTAAAGGAAAATAACTGATAGCTAAAGCAGATTCATTTTTCTTAACACTTGATCTACCCCTCTAGACATTTTTAAAAAAATACTTTTTAGTTATAGATGGACAGCATGCCTTTATTTTATTTATTTATTTTTATGTGGTGCTGAGGATAGAACCCAGTGCCTCCCTAGCTAGGCAAGCTAGGTAGAGCTAGGCAAGCGCTCTACCATGGAGCTACAACCCCAGCCCACCCCTCTAGACTTTTGAGATATTAACTGTGCTTCCAGTGATTTTTAATGGACATAATTATAACAATATAAGGATGAAAGCTTATGTTATTTGGCTAGTTCTGTTACAGTTCATAAAAGACTATGCATTTTCCCTATATCTTATTATTGTGAGGTAGTCTTTCCTCAACCAAGAACATATAAAGTTTTCAAGAAACATTTTTTAAATGTATTTTTTTTACTTGTTGATGAACCTTTATTTTATTTATATGCAGTGCTGAAAGTCGAACCCAGTGCCTCGCACATGCTAGGCAAGCACTCTACCACTGAGCTACAGCCCCAGCCCAAGAAACAAACTTTTAACTAAAAAGTTAATGACCAATAAAGCATACATAAACTTGCAGTTGCAAGATGGATAAGTACTAGGGACCTATGTGCAATACAGTGAAGATTTAATATATGCTTGAAATCTGGTAAGAGAGTAAACCTTATTGCCACACACACTTGATATAGAATATGTCCCCACAAAAACGTGTATGCATAAGTTTATAGCTGTTTTACTATTAATTTCCAGAAACCAGATACAATGCAATTGTATCCAATCACCGCAGATGACTGGATAAGCAAATTGCAGTACCATCACACAATGGCACAGTAAACCACAAAACAATGAACTATCAATACACTCAAATGGATGAATCCAAAGACCCTCATGGAAAGTGAATGAAGCTACATCCACTATGATTCCATTTATATAACATTCTGAAACATTACAAACAGTACCAAAAGGTTGATATCATAGAAATTGCAATACAGTATTATAACTGAATCACAAACATTCTGGAAGAGACAAAACTATGGAGCACAAAAACAGATCAGCAGTTGCTAGGGCTGGGGTAAGGGTAAGGGAATGGCTACGAAGGTGCTTGAGGGAAATCTTAAGGGTAAGAGAAATGTTCTACATTTTGATGCTTCAGTGGCTATACAATTACATACATTTGTTATTGTCTCTCTCTCTCCTGAGCCTGTGCTGATCATCAGGCCCGCTATGTCTTATATGTCCCACAATCTTCAGACACAATTGTTCTTTTCAACTTCCTCACCCTCATCTCAACTTTCATTCCAGTTCTTCCTTAAAAGAAATATATCAACTAATTATATACATCTGTTAAAATGCACAGAACTATACACCTAAAAATGTGTGAGCTACATTACATTTAATAAATCTAACTTTTTAAAAGAGGAAACAAGGATCACGGTAAGTAGAATAAGATGCCAATGAAAAATTAAGGTCAAAATGATAAGTATCTTATAATTCTATAATGCTCAACTTTTCTAAAAAGGTTCATATATTATTTCATTTTAAACCTGCTCTTTAATTTAATTTCTTGAATTTAAAAAATATCAAAAGACAGAATACAGCAGTGTAAGTTCAAGCTGGCATGGCTAAAAATTCCCAACAGCTGAAAGTTCTAGTCCACTCTTCCCAGTTAAACAGCTTAGAGGACTTGCTGCAAGATGATAAAATGGGGAGCTGGGGTTGTGGCTCAGTGGTAGAGCACTTGCCTAGCATGTGTGGGGCACTGGGTTCGATCCTCAGCACCACATAAAAATGAATAAATAAAGGTACTGTGTCCATCTGCAACTAAAAACATATATATTTTTTATAAAAAGAGATGATAAAATGGATACACGATCCACATTCTAAAGGCACTGTCTTTTCAGACAAGTGAAATTCAGGGATATGAGACACAACCACTATTAAAGAGGGTCATTAATGGTTATTACAAGGAGTGCCAAGTAATTTCCCTGGGTGCTTCCACTACAGGCAGCTAGAAAGTAAGGCCTGAGAAATGATGTAGAAAACA
Organism: Xerus rutilus; assembly: GCA_028644305.1. Taxonomy (NCBI): domain Eukaryota; kingdom Metazoa; phylum Chordata; class Mammalia; order Rodentia; family Sciuridae; genus Xerus; species Xerus rutilus. The sequence goes on from CM053409.1 coordinate 47,685,912, forward strand.
GAAGTTACACTACATAGTGAGGAGGCTCAGCAGGAGCTCTCACACGTTTGAGTTCACCTCATCTTAATCCAAAAAACATTATTTTCCTTTATAGTAATGGCATGTATGTTTCTTTGCCTTAATTGGAACATTCATGGGAAAACAAAGAACCAACTACATATGTGGGTCCTAGAGCAAAGATAAAACACAAGCCCCTTGTGCAAAACTGTTAGTCATCTTTCCATTGCTATTAACAAATATCTGAGGAAATCAACTTATGAAGAGAGAAGGTTCATTTTGGCTTATAATGTGGGAAGTCTCAATTCATGATTGATTGATCCTGCTGCTTTGGGTCTCTGGTGGCACACTAGGCTGGAAGCATGTGGTACAGCAAAATTGTGTACCTCCTGGCAAGTCAGAATGCAAAGAAAGAGAAAGGAAGAGACTAGGGCTTCCTTCCTAATACCTTTCTAGGGGACACCCTCAATGACCCAATGAACTCCCATTAGGTCTCACCTCTTTAGAAGATTCTACCACCTTCCAGTAGCATCATCCTGGGAACTAAGCCGTATAAGCCTATGACAGAAAATTAAGATCCAAACTATAGCAAAAACTTCTGAAGAATTTCTAGATTCCTAGATCAACCAAGAACAAGGCTCTTTCCGAGTGGGGCCTGTCCAAATGCACAATTTCATGGCCACAAAACCAGGCCCAGAGGGAAAGTATAGTCCACTGACAAATTTTATACATGCAAGAGTCTTCCTTTTTGTTTTCCTGCTGCCCTCACAATCACACAATAAAAACATTAAAAATCTCTACATTCTTGTCTCCAGAGGAAATTCTGTAGCTTTTAAAAATCCACTTTACTGCCTCGGGAAAGTTCTCTAGGTATCATCATCTATCTTTTCTACTGAAATTCCCCAACTCCCTCATCTCATACCCAGGAATATCAGAAACTATATATCCAGTGCCTCCTGTAAGCTGTCCCTTTTATATGCTCCCACATCATTATGGACTCTCTCTCTCTCTAGAATCATAGGAAGAAAAAGTAAACATCTTAAAAATTCACTTTGACCTGAGAACTAAAATAAGCTAACTCATGTGGGAAGAAATTAACCAATTCAAAGAGCAGGACTAGGTGCTGGGTGCCGTGGCACAGGGCTATAGCCCCAGCTACCTGGGAGGCTGAGTGGGAAGGATGACATGGGCCCCCAAGTTTGAGACCAGCCTGCAGATAGCAAGACCCTGTCTCGAGCAGGGCGCGGTGGCGCAAGCCTGTAATCCCAGCACTTAGGGAGGCTGAGACAGGAGAATCACGAGTTCAAAGCCAGCCTCAGCAACGGCGGCGAGGCACTAAGCAACTCAGTGAGACCCTGTCTCTACATAAAACACAAAAATAGGGCTGGGGATGTGGCTCAGTGGTCGAGTGCCCCTGAGTTCAATCTCCAGTACCAAAAAAAAAAAAAAGACCCTGTCTCAAAAACAAATACTGAGGGGCTGGGGTTGTGGCTCAATGGTACAATGCTTGCCTAGCATGTGTAAGGCACTGGGTTTGATTCTCAGCACCACATAAAAAGAAAAGAAAAGAAAGGTCCATTGACAACTAAAAATATTTTTAAAATGCTGGGTACAGTGGCCCACACCTGTGGTGACCCCAGAGATTAGGAGGCTGAAGCCGGAGGATCACAAAGTACAATCCGGCAACTTAGTGATATTCTGTTTCAAAATTAAAAATATTTTTTTTAAAAAAGGACTGGGGGGGGGTTGGTACTGGGTAGTTCAGTGGCAGAAGAGGCACTGGATTCTCAGCACCACATAAAAATAAATAAAATAAAGGTCCATTGATAACTAAATATATATATAAATAAAAGGACTGGGATGTAGCTCAATGGCTAAGTGCCCCGGGTTTAAGCATTATCTAGGGGAGAAAAAAATCCAACAACAAAGAAAAACAACACCTCCACCCTCCCACACACAAAACAAAGGGTAGGCCTTATCTCACATCCAAGAATGAATTTCAGAAACTATCTTCTCATTGCCTCCTGTAACATGTCCGTTGGATATGCTTGAACATCATTATGGACTGTTATCTAGAATCACAGGGAAATAAAATAAACATTTCTTAAAAATTTGTTTTGGGGGCTGGGATTGTAGCTCAGCGGTAGAGCGCTTGCCTTGCATGCGTGAGGCACTGGGTTCGATCCTCAGCACCATGTAAAAAATAAATAAATAAAATAAAGAGATTGTGTCCATCTACAACTAAAAAAAAAATTTAAAAAAAAATTTGTTTTGGGCTAGGGTTGTGGCTCTGTGGTAGAGCACTTGCCTATCATGTCTGAAGTTCAATTCTCAGCACCACATAAAAATAAACAAATAAAAATTATTGTGTCCATCTACAACTTAAAAACATTATAAAGAGTATATTTTAAAACAACTTGTTTTGACATTTGAATGAAAGTAAGCTAACTTGTATGGGAAGAAATCATTTCCAAGAGTAGGACTAAAACAGGAGATAAATAAGAAAGTTCCATTAAAAGGTTAAATGTGTTGTAAAACTGAACTTTTTATAATTTTATCTCAATTTTTAAGGAAAAATGTAATTAATCTCCAACTCCCTAAGAAGATAATATTATATAAATCAGTTTTAAAAGAGACTAAGATCTAAATATTGTTATTTTTAAAACACAGCCATTCATTATTTTAACATCCAAGGAAACTGACTCCCTCAGCAAGTCCATATAATCCACACGTGGAGAAGGTGCAGAGCAGATACACACACGCAGTACAAATTTGAGAGATCAAGAAACGGAATTTGCAAATCAAATTTATAAGATTTCTAGAAGATTTTCCCTTCAATGTTAGTTTCAATTTTTTTTCCTGGTATGGTATCAGTAAAATACAAAAAAAACCCCACAAAACCAAAAAACAATGAAGTATAAACTTCTTAGAGCTTTTACACAACTACAAAGCCAAAACTGATTTTCTAATTATAAGCCACCAAACTAGTAATAATCAAATTAGCAACATTAACTTAAAGTAACAATGACGTGTTTAGACAGTAACTGAAACTTTATAAGTACTCTCAGGCACAGCACAGATTCATTCATTTATTCTTTCTTTTTTTATTCTAATTAGGTTTATATGACAGCAGAATGCATTTTGATTCATTGTATACAAATGGAGCACAACTTTTCACTTCTCTGGTTCTACCCAATATACAGTCACACCATATGTGCAGTCATACATGAACCTAGGGCATTGTTATCCATCCCATTCCACCATCTTTCTTGCCCCCGTGTCCCATCCTCTCCCTTCCTCCCCTTTGATCAAAATTTCACCATTCTTCCCATGTTCCCTCCTCCATTATGGATCAGTATCCACTTATCAGAGACAACATTCGGCCTTTGGCTTTTGGGATTGGCTTACTTCGCTTAGCATGATGTTCTCCAACTCCATCCATTTACCTGCAAATGCCTTAATTTTATTATCTTTTAATGCTGAGTAATATCCCATTGTGTATGTATACCACAGTTTCTTTATCCATTCATCTATTGAAGGGCATCTAGTTTGGTTCCATGGTTTAGCTATTGTGAATTGACAGCACAGATTCTTAAGAGTGTGTCAGCCCTGAGGATTTTAATGACTGCTTTTATTTTTTTTTTTTTTGCCATCTTTGAATAGAAATAGATTTATTTTCTCCTTTTCAATCTTTTTTTTTTTCTTTTTTTAAATTATTTTATTTTTTTTCCCATAAGTTGACTGCTTTTATAACATAATAAAACAGCCAGGGAAAAAGTGAAAAATATCACCAAACCAAATGTTATTCCTCTATGATCCACAAATATATGTAATATAGTTAAGAATGTAAAATTCTTGTTTCTAAAACCTAAGCTGAGATTAGTCTGGATAACCAAGACTATAATGACAATTATGATCATAGTAGTTGTCAATGCTACAAGGTATTATATTATTTCTAATTCTCACTATATACTACCACTCATTGACAAATTACTAAACTAGGTGGCTGGGTGGTAGCTCCAAAGTAGAGTGCTTGCTTGAGCATGCAAGAGGCCCTGGGTTCAATGCCCAGGAACCTGTCTCCCACCTCACTAAAAACAATATCGTAGGGCTCAGAAGTTTCTGTTTACTTTATTTAGCAAAATCTATAAAACAGCGAGTTTTGAGTTTTCTTTCTCTTCTTATGAAAATGAATGGATTTGTATCTGATTAACCTTGAAGAACACCAAGTCCAGAAAAAAATACCTTTCCTTGTTTTTGATAATGTTGATGATTTCTTCAGCTTTTTCGCTTTTATATAGATCAGATAGACAGATAGGGGCCCAGAACACAGCACCCCCATCTATGAATTTCCCAGGTATTGAGCCCTGCCTTTCAGGATAACTTGAAAAGCTCTGACACAGTTGATCTCTAGCTGTTTTCCTTCCTAACTTCTCGAGAAGTTAGTAGTAATTTCTATCACCGTAAAAAAGTATAGGTATTTTCAAAAATATATTCTGTCACTGCACTATACCAAAAATAGGACCAGTTTATAGTTTTGTGTATTTTTACACAAATAGAAATATAATTTTAACTGTTATATAAAACAGAACAACACTATTGATATACTATCCTTAATAAGGTTGGCCACGCCGAACACAACACAAATGTTGGGACAGATCTGAACATATGGTATTTTATCAGCAAGTAAAAACAATGCTGTTCCATCATTCAACAGCTATTCATTGTGTGCCCACCATGTTGATCTCAATTTTAAAAATTCTATTATATACCTTCAACAAAGTTTGAATTACTTTGTTTTAGAGGGATGAGATGATTAAATGATATTAGCAACAAAATATCACTTTTACACCCTTTGCAAGGTGAAGGGCTATGAAAATGACAGCTGTACATAAAATGGAAAACTCTTCATGTAGGCTCTTCTGTGAATCTGTGGTCTTGTTTACAGTGATCCCAAAGTTAAATAAAGAAATTAAGCACAACGACTGAAGATTTTCAGCAAAATACAGAAATAAGTATCACAGCTTTAGCCACAATTGGACAAATTCAATGGGTTTTGTATATATCATTCTAAAGCATGGTTTCACAAGCTGCTATGAACTCCTAATAATAACTCTTTGTTATTCAAATGAAGTTTTACATTACAAAATGAAATTTATAAAACAAAAACATTGAACAGGTAGATTCATTTTACTGAACATAAAATTGTAATAAAGGAAATAGCTCCTTAATCAGCAAGACTAAGACAAAGCTATATTTCCACTAACAGTTCTAATATACTCATTAAATCTTGATCAAAAAGTAATACTAATAACATCATGACTAGTGTCAGAGAGGGGAAAGAGAGGGATAAAGACACTAACATCATTCAGAAATGTTAAAAAACATAAAAACAAATGAACAAAAACTTACACTAACACTTGGGACAGAAGGAGAATGGTAGATTGGTATTGTTGTCAGACTCAAAACTGAGCGATTATAATTCTATAATAATTTGATGGCAACCTACATAATGTTTGAATTTTTTAAGAAGAAAGTTTACCAAATTGTATATTCCCAGAATCTAGTATGGAGGAAATATCAAACGAGCCCAAATTGAGAAACATCCTACAAAATAACTGGCCAGGCCTGTTTTTTTGTTTGTTTGTTTTTTGGTAGTGGTATTGGGGATTGAACCCAGGGCTTTTTAACCACTGAGCCACTTTCCTGGCCCTTTTTATTTTGAGACAGAGTTTTGCTCAGTTGCTTATGGTCTTACTAAGTTGCTGGAACTGGCCTCAAACTTGGAATCCTCCTGCCAAAGCCTCCTGAGTTCCTGGGATTACAGGCATACACCACCATGCCCAGCTCTAGACAGTTCTCTCAGATCAAGGTCATGAAACACAAAAAACGGCTGAGAAATTCTTCCAGCTTAAAAAGAACTAAAAAAAAAAAAAACACCATAACAACTAAATGCAACATATCCTGGATTTGATTCTAAACCAAATAAAGGACAAATGAGACAAATGGGGGAAATTTCACTAAAGACTATGGGTCAGATAAGCAATCCACAAACCTTTTAGTATGAAGTGCCAAGTGGTAATATTGTAGGATTTATATACCACAAAAGGTCTCTGTAGCATATTCCCTTGTGATTTCTTAACAACCCTTTAAAACTGTAAAATCTGTTTTAAATTCATAGGCTTTTACAAAGATGCAGCTGGCCTGATTTTGATAATCATATTTTTAAACTGTAAGATCAATATAAATTTTTAGGAAATCTGGGTGGAAAAGTTTTATGACTTTTTCTAAGTATTAAATTATTTCAAAATGAAGAGGGAAAGTTAAATAAATAAATAAATAAATAAATAGATATGAATCCTGATTCAATTATTCCCATGTTCAACAAACTAATAAATAACAACTACAACAAAATTTGACACTGGCCTCATTTCACTTCAGCCACAGATGTTCTGTCCTCCCTTAGGATCTTTCATGCATCCTCCCCTCTGTATGGACTGCTATCTCCTCCTCCCATCCCAGAGTCTTATTCACTTAGTTCCTACCTACACTTCAGTCTCAATATAGCAGCATGTCCTCAAACAAACCTTCCCCAAGGTCACCCTGCTCCTGTTCTCTATGTCATATCCATGCAGGCTGTATCTTCCTTCTTAACAAAATAGGTGGTTGTAATTAAATACTTAATGGTGTAACCAGTTATTTAATGTCTACTTCACTTATTAGATAGGAAGCTCCAGGAAAGTAGGGATCATGGCTATTCTCTTCAATGCTATATTCCCAGCACCTAGTTCAGGGCTCTATGTACAGGAAATGCTCCAGGCAGCATGAGACGGATGACAGGTGGGGTGAGGAAACTCTTCTGTGTGGCACTAGAGGGACTCAGCACCAAGAGACAAATATCAGAGATGAACTAGAAAGTAAGTTTTCAATAGAAGAAATAATTCACTAATAACACTGTCCAAAGATGGAATCAATGGCTTTCTAAGCCTCGAAAGAAGTGGAAGGCCATTTTGGAAAAAGATGTAGAAAAGATCCAAAGTAACAGGTTAGTCTCACATGGTTTTTAAGCTTTTCTATTTTTATATTCTGGCTAACAATTAATTACAGGACACTCACATGTTAATTTATGACTCTGAGTAAGAGAATCATGATTGAATCCAATAATATTTTTTAAAAAGTAGCCACTATAGGGGCTGGCGCTGGGGCTCAGTGGTAGAGCGCTTGCCTAGCATGCATGAGGCACTGGGTTCGATCCTCAGCACCACATATAAATAATAAATGAATAAAAGATCCATCAACAACTAAAATATTTTTTAAAAGTAGCCACTATAAAATATAGGTAGAAAAATGTGACTAACAAAATAAATACTGCCATTTAAAAAAATTAATAATGGGAGGAACTAACTTGTCAACAACTGGCAGGCAGAAAGGGACAGGTTAAGTATGATAAAAATGTAAATTGATGAAGTTACATACAAGAAAGGGCAATTTTACAAATGCTAACAATATTAATAATCAATTTAATTTAATCTACTTATTAAGAAGGCAATTTTAGACTTATCCTATTACCAAACTATTTATATTAAACCAAAAGAAAATTATAAGAAGTTCATTTCATTCTGACTTAAGAGCATATTATAAAGCAATAAGTGATATAACATCCAAAATGTAAAGCCAATATTACAAAAAAACAGATCAAAGCATAAGGAATATTTTCACTATGGTTATACAATGAAAGCTGGGCACTCACTGGTATTTTTGGCTTGGAGATCTCAAAGTGAGCACGTAAATATCAGCCAACTCCTCTACAGTGTGCCTCTTGAGATATAATTTCTTCCTGAGTACTTGGTATTTTTTTAAGAACTTGCATTTCCTAGATTTTATGACCTAGGAAATCATTTCATGTTATGTCAATCATATCATAATTTTATAGAATCATTATTCTATAAAATATTTCATTAGGGTTTGGGGTACAGCTTAGTAGTAAAGCATGCACTTAGTATACATGAGACCCTGGGTTCAATCCTCAACAACCTCCCCAAAAAATTTTTTACAAATGTTTATGTAAAAATAAAAATTCTGAAGGAAACTGGTCCCTTAATATAAAAAGCTATAAAACAGTATTTTTCATATAATTTTTACTGCCATTAATCAAATATCACAAAATTCATCGTTTTAAAGAATAAAAATCAGTGGATTTTATAGTATTTTCACAAAGTTCTACAAACATCACAACTGTCTAATTCCACAACATTTTTATCACTTTAAAAAGAAACTCATACTGATTAGCAGTGTTTCTCTATTCTTTCTTCCCCTAAGCTGTGGCAACCACTAACCAACTTTCTCTTTGTGGATTTGCCTATTCTGGACAATTCATATAAAATATAGTATATAGGTTTTTATGTCTGTTTTCTTATATGTAATATAATGTTTTAGTATGTATCAGTACTTTATCCCATCCCATTTTATGGTTAAGTTAATAGTCTATATAATAGCATACCTTGGTCATCCACTCATTCATTAACTGATGGATGGTCTGGGGTGCTCTCCCTTTTTGAAAATTATCAGTAATCCTACTATTGATGTATTTGTGCAAGTTTTGGTATGGAAATATATTTTGGATTATCCAGTGGTGGTATTACTAAGTCATTGATAACTTTATGCTAAACATTTGAATTTTGCCAAACTGGTTTCCAAAACATTTGTTCCATTTTATATTCCTACCAGCAATGCATGAGGGCTCCAACTTCTCCACACCCTGCCAATACTTGTGATTCTCTCCCCTTTATTACTGTCAACATAGTAGATATAAAGTGGAAACTCACTGTGACTCTAAAAAGTAATTTTTAAGTGGTTTGACAATCTAAAAATTGTAATCAAATAAATGACTATTCACTCTAGCCAAATCAAAATAATTTTACAGAAATTGTAATTTAACCTGAAAGTTAACCATAAGTCTGTTGACTATGTAGTAATTTACCCAATGTTCTGAATGGAGGTGCCTGGCAATCTACAAAAAGTAACCAAGATATATGTCATCTTATAATAGAGTTTGCCTGAAGTCTAATATCTAGTTTAATAAAGGATTAATACATTGTCTTTTGTTATTTTGAATTCCTATGTACATGTACTCACATACCATGTTCCCAAAAAATGCTTTGAAACAAATTTTATTAATACATACAATATAACAGAAAATTTTTTTTTAGTAGTGAGGATTGAACCCAGGGGCACTTTACCACTGAGCTAAGTCCCTAGCCCTTTTCATTTTTCATTTTGAGACAGGGTTTCACTAAGTTGCTTAGGACCTCACTGAGTTGCTGAGGTTGGCCTTGAACTTGACATCCTCCTGCCTCAGCCTCCCCAGTCTCTGGGATTACAGGCATGTGTTACCATGCCCAGACTATAATAGGAATTCTAAAATAGACTTGTTTCTGACCATATGGTATAGCAGGCAATCTAAGCTTCCCACTGAAATAATTAAAAAATGTTAGAAAATTTTTAGTATTCTGCACTACACTGATGATCTGACAAAAAAAAAAAGTAAGGAATACTCAGAAAAACAAATTAAGAAAATAGAAGGCAGAAATTTCATGAACCAAGCAGAAAAGTGAACATGTTTTTCACTTTGAGGATATTGGTTAGGATAGGTAAACTTTAGCTTTGGTTTCTATGGCCTATTGATTGCTCAGAGTTCAGAAGACAAAGCTTTAGGCCTACCAAAGACAGCCTTAGAGGAAACTCTCCCAAAATTTGGCATTAATGTAAAGACATGCTAGAAATAAACCTGCTTCTACAAGGGTTTTACATATCTCGAACTCAGGATATAAGAAGAGGGGAGGCTTGTAATTCATAAACAAAAGGTGTCTCACTCAATAGGTTTCAGTCAAACTCCACCTTTCCTAAGCAGTCCAAACATGGCAAGCTATTTGTTTAGCTCAAAGCAATTCTATACTAATAGTGCACTCAGGCTTCTGGCAAAAGCAAATCCTATTTGCAGAATTCCCAAGGGGTAACATTTCAAGAAACAATTCACAGTTAAAAATCTCAAAATATGCAAACAAGCAAGTCACACAGTAAAATATAGTAGAATCAGATTAGCAAAACTTCAAATATTAGAAGTATCAAAAATGGAATATGGCTGGGATTGTAGCTCAGTGGCAGAGCACTTACCCTGCATGTGGGAGGCACTGGGTTCGATCCTCAGCACCACATAAAAATAAATAAATAAAATAAACATATTTGTGTCCATCTACAGCTAAAATATTTTTTAAAAAACGGAACATAAGCATATTCAGCATGTTTAAAGAAATAAAAGGAATTAAATGCGTGAAAACAAGTAACTATTAAAAATAAGCCAGTTCTTTTCAAAATGACTTTCGAAAAAGAATCACACAAAAGACCTACAATACTCTACAAAAGGGCAGGCACTGTGGTGCACAGTGAAATCATATAATACACACCTAATGAGAGCTCCAGATGCAAGAACAGGGAAAGGAAACTATTAGAGAGTTTTTAAATTGATGAAAGACATCAATTCAAACTGAAGAATCTCAATGAATCTGAAACAAAGTAAATAAAAAGAATTCCACATCTAAACATGGTGATATGTAGAAGATTAAAAACAAAGAGACTACCCTAAGGGCAGTTAAAGAGAAAAGGGGGTAATCCTGAAAGGACTGTCAGTTGACAGCTCGATTCTCCACAACAACAAGGACATCCAGAAGACAGTGGCTGACATCTCCACTACACTGGAAGACTATAATCAGTGAAAATATCTCAGAAGAATGGAAGTAAAACAAATAGGCTCAACTTCCTCATAATACAAGAAAGGTAAAAATAAAACTACACTAATAGACTATTTCACCTGTAACGTGAGCAAAATCTCAAAAGCCTGGCAACATGCCCTGCTGGGGAAGCATATGAGGAACCATCATTGTTATATGTTACTGGTTGGAGGACAAATGGTACAACCCATTTGAACATCACTTGGCAATACCTAACAAACCAACACATACATTAATTTTCTAACACAACAACCAGGTGCTAGGACTTGAAAGACATACTTCCATACATACATAATTATCACTGGAACTCTATATAAAAGAGTATAACATGAGAAACAAACAAAATGCCCAGCAATAACAGATTGGTTAAAAAGCTACTGCACATATATGCAACAGAGTACCATACAAACATAAAGAAATGAGAAGGATCTCTATAAATAGATATGGAATGATTTTTAGTATATAGTCTAATGAAAAAATCATAAGGCAAAAAGTACTAGAGTGTGACTAGCTTCTAAGAAAAAAGAGGAAGACCAGGTTGTGGCTCAGTGGTAGAGCACTCGCCTAGCACAGTACTAGTGAGGTACTTGGTTCCATCCTCAGCACCACATAAAAATAAATAAATCAAATAAATCTATTTAAAAAGGAACCATGAACATGTATAGGCACACATATATGTATGTTTATATGCATATGCAATGTACATAATTTCTCAAAAAGAAACAATAAAACAAAATGAATCAAAATGATATCTAGAAGAGGTGACAGAATCAAGAAGTATAGAAATACAAATAAACATTTTCAGTATTCTTTTTATGTACGTTGACTTTTGAACCACGGATTTTTTTATGTATTCAAAATTAATAGTAAAAAATATGGAGGCTAGTATTTTCAGGAAGCTAGAGTACACATACTTTTCCCTATTCCTTCCCATTAAGCATAATTTAAAAACCATTAAATATGAAGCAAACAGAAAAAGACAATGAAAGGCAGACAAAAGATGCCAGACCCACTAAAAACCTCAGGACCCAAGAAACCATCAACCTAGTGACAGGGAGTTCCCAGGGCTTATTTCATGTGTTTTTCTCCCTTAATATATCCCAGATACATGTGAAGAGCTGTCAATCAGGAAACAATAATGGAGCAGACAAAAGCAGCCCCAACACATACTTTCTCTTTCTAGCCAACAGGAAAGGAACAGAAAACTTTTAGATGATAACCACTCAGCACCTATTCATGAGAGGAAAAAAAAACCTGTATATTAACCCTGATTCATGCTAGTAAAGCCTGAGGATAGGAGGCTGAAGGGTAAGCTAGATTTCCACCCTGAAATGCTCTGATAAGGTACTTCAACACCTTAACCTGGAGGTGCCAGAGACTTAATGAAAAGTCAGAACTGCTTGGTAAGTAGGTCACACCCATGGTGTCAGGAGAGACCTAAAGGAGAGCAACTGCTCCTATCTCACCCAGCAATAAGGAGTCACACACTCCCAGAGTACCAAAGGGAGCTGAGTGTGAAGTCTGGACTTCTGCTTCCATCTGGCAGTAATGAGGTAGACTCCTTCCCCTGCCAGAAGTGTGCCTTTTTTTAAAAAAATTTTTTTAAGCCACTAAAAATACAAGGTTTAAATAAGATCCAGAGTCCCATAATATAATGCAAAATGTCTAGGTTTTAATTGTAAATCATTTATCTCAGCAAGAAACCAGGAAGAATTCAAATGGAATAAGAAATGACAATCAACAGACATCAAAACTGTGATGGCAGAATGGTTAAAACTATCTGACAATGAAGAAGCCATGATAAAAATGCTTCAGTGAGCCAACTGTAAGTACACTCAAAACAAATGAAAATGCAAAAAGCCTCAGAAGAGAAATAGTCTCTAGAGAGAAACAGAATAAAGAGTCACACAAAAACATAATAACTAAAAAACATAATACCAAAACAAGAACAGTAATACCAAAATAAAAAGCTCAGTGATGGGCTTGACAAAAGAAAAGTTTTACAGAATTAAAAATGAAACAACAGAAATTACCCAATTTAAACAATAAATAGAAAATATACTTTTTTTTAAAAAAAGGAAGTTCCTCAGGGACCATACATTTATAATTTTAAAAAATCTAATATGCATTTATTGGAGTCCTGAGAAGAGATGAGAAAAGGGGCAGTGCTGCAAAAGTACTTGAAGAAACAAGGGCTGAAAACTCCCCAAAGTTGGCCAAGAACATAATAAACCTACAGAATCAAGAAGCTGAACCAGAACAACACAGAGAAATCCAAGCCCGTATACATCATGTTCAAATTTCTGAAAACTACCCAATCAATAAATGGGCCAAGGAGCTGAACAGAAACTTCACAGAAGAAGATATACAATCAATCAACAGACATATGAAAAAATGTTCAACATCTCTAGCAATTAGAGAAATGCAAATCAAAACTACCCTAAGATTTCATCTCACACCAGTTAGAATGGCAATTATCAAGAATACAAACAACAGTAAGTGTTGGCGAGGTTGTGGGGGAAAAGGCACGCTCATACATTGCTGCTGGGACTGCAAATTGGTACAACCAATCTGGAAAGCAGTATAGAGATTCCTTAGAAAACTTGGAATGGAACCACCATTTGACCCAGCTATCCCACTTCTTGGGTCTATACCCAAAAGACTTAAAAACAGCACACTACAGTGACGCAGCCACTTCAGTGTTTATAGCAGCTCAATTCACAATAGCTAAACTGTGGAACCAACCTAGATGCCCTTCCATAGATGAATGGATAAAGAAACTGTGGTATACATACACAATGGAATATTACTCATCAATAAAAGAGAACAAAATTATGGCATTTGCAGGTAAATGGATGGAGTTGGAGAATATCATGCTGAGTGAGTAAGCCAATCTCAGAAAACCAAATGCCGAATGTTCTCTTTGATAAGTGGATGCTGATCCATAATGTGAGGGAGGACATGGGAATAATGAAGGAACTTTGGTCACAAGGGTATAAGGGGAGAGGGGGCAGGGGGACAGTAAAGATGGTGGAATATGATGGACATCATAGCCCTAGCTTTATGTATGACTGCATGTATGTTGTGATTCTACATCACATACAACCAGAGAAATGAAAAGTTGTGCTCTATCTGTGTACAATGAATCAAAATGCACTCTGCTATCATGTAAACCTAAATAGAATAAATAAGTTTTAAAAATTTCTGAGAACTAAAGAAAAAGAACAAATCTTGAAATAAGCCAAATAAACAGAAGCTTATCTATAAGAGGAAAGCAGTTCAAATGACAATGGATTTCTCATCAGAGGCCAAAAGAAGTGGCACAGGTGCCCCACCCCCAACTCCCTGCCCCACCAAGTGCTGAAAGTAAAAGAATGCAGAATCATATGCCCACCAAAAATGTCTTCAGGAATAAAAGAGAAATCACAATATTCTGAGATGAAGGAAAACTAAGAGAATTTGCCACAGTTGAATCCACTCTAAAAGAACAGCTAAAAGAAGTTTTCTTCAGAAAAGGAACAGACAAAGGAAGAACCTTGGAAAATCATTAAAAAAGAAAGAATACAATAGACAAAAAGATACTTTCCTTTTATTCTTGAGTTTCCTAAATTACATTTGATGGTTAAAACAGAAATTATAACCCTATCTGATATGGTTCTAAATACATACAGAATGAACATATTAAGAAGATCATATTTTAAATGGAGGAAGCCAAAAGGACATGAAGGGAGGTATGATTTCTATCTTTAATTCAAACTGGGAAGGAACTATGTTATTATATATACATAATGTAATACCTATAGCAAACCCTAAAGAGCTACACAAAAAGGACACTCTAAATATTACAGATAAATCCAAATGGAATTGTAAAAGAATGTTCAAGTAACTCATGGGGAAATAGGAAAAAGAAATCAGAAATGAATAAGAAGAAAAATAAGAAAACAAAAAATAAAATGGCAGTGCTAATCCCTAACATCAATTACATTAAATATAAATGGCCTATATACATCAAATAAAAGCTTGGCAGAGTGACTTAAAAAGCACGACCAACTATATGCTTTGTACAAGAAACTCACTCCATATTTAACAGTATGGACAGGGTAAAAATAAAAGGAAAAGATAGGTCATGCAAGCATTAACAAAAGAAAGCAAGTGTGGCTATGTTAACATCAGATAAAAAGGACTTCAGAGCAAATACAATTACCAGAAACAGACAAATTAGATAATGACAAATGAGTCAATCTCACAAGAATACATAACAATCCTAAAATGTGTATGTACTAAACAAAAGAAATGTAAATGAAGGTCCAGCAGAAACTGACTGACTTGAAAGGACAGATCCACAACTGGTTGGAGACATCCACACCCCTCTTCCAACCACTCACAGAACATAAAAACAAAAACTAAAGATGTAGAAAATGTCAGCAACCCACTGAATAAATAATAGACACACAGAGAACACTTCAACCAATAATAGCAGAATACCCATTCTTTCCAAGTGTTCATGACACTCAGTCCATATCTTGGGCCATAAAAAATCCTCAACCATGTCATAAAAATTAAAATCATACAACATAGAATCAAACTAGAAATTAATTCACAGAAAGATAACAGGAAAATATCCAAACTCCTGAAAACTAAACCACACTTCAAAATCCATGGGTCAGAAAGTTAGTCTCATGGAAAATCAAAAAAGATATAGTGAACTGAATGAAAAAATGAAAATCAAACACATCCAAATTCATTCCCAGCCAAAGCAATGCTGAAGGGAATTTTATATCAATAAATGCATACTCTAAAAAAAAGTCTCAAATCAGTAATCTAAGCTCCCACCTCATGATCTGAGCTATAAAAAGCAGCTTTCAATATAAACCCAAATGGAGAAGGAGGAGCATAATAACAATTAGAACAGAAATCAAAGATGGTAGACAGAAAAATAATAGAGACAATCAATGAAATGAGCAGCTGGTTCTTTGAAAAGATCAACGAAAATGAAAAACCTCTAGCAAGAATGCAGACAAAACACACAATTTACCAACACCAGGAATGAAGCAGAGGATATCACCATAGACACTGAAAACATCAAGAGCCTAACCAGGAAATACTATGAACAACCCCACACAAAAAGTTGACAACTTAGAAGGAAATTAAACAACTTCTTTAAACATGCATACTATCATAACTCGTCATTGATAATGATCTGAATAGCTTTATAACTATTGAGGAAACCGAATGTGTTTAATTGAACTGAATTGAATTTTAAACACACACACACAAAAAAAAACCCAACTCCAGATCCATATGATTTCACTGGAGAATTCTACTACACATTTAAAGAAAAGTTCATATTAAATCTATACATTTTCATCCAGAAAATATGAAAGGGAAAACTTTTTTTTAATATTTATTTTTTAGTTGTAGATGGACAGAATATCTTTATTTTATTTTTATGTGGTGCTGAGGATCGAACCCAGTGCCTCACGCGTGCTAGGTGAGCACGCTACCACTGTGCCATAACCCCAGCCCAAAAACTTTCTAATTCATTGTATGAAGCTAGTATTAGTGTGATACCAACCCAGACAAAGACAGAACAAAGAACTATTGACCAACACTACTCATGAATACAGACACAAAAATCCTTAAGCTATTAATAGAATTCAACAATACATAAAAAGAATTATATACCATAACAAAATAGGGTTTATTTCAGGAATGTGAGTCTGGTTCAATATTTGAAAACAAATCAACATAATCCGCCATATTAACAGGCTAACAAGAAAACATTATAGAATCCTATCAATTGATACAGAAAAAAGCATTTGATAATTTAATACTATTCATGATAGGAAAAAACCTCCCAGAATAGGAATAGAGGGGAACTTCCTCAACTTGAAAAAGAACACCTACAAAAAGCTTACTGCTGCCATTACACTTAAAAGTGGAAGATTCAGTGCTTTCCTCCTGAGATGAGGGGAAAAGGAACAGACCCATTCTCTCACTACTCCTATTCAACACAGGGCTAGAAGTTCTAGCCAGTGCAATATAGCAAGGAAAGGCAGGGTGCGGGAAGACATGGATTTGAAAGCAAAAACTCAAACCATACCTGTTTTAAGATGGAAGACTACGTAGAAAATACCATGGAATTTATTTGAAATTTTAAAAACCTTCCTAAAACTAAAAAAGTTACTCATCAAAGTCACAAGATAAAAAGATAATATAGGAAAATAAATTGCATTTTTATATGCTGGCAATGAACACAGAGCACCAAGATTGAAAATGTAAAAACATTTGCAATCACTCAAAAAATTTAAATGTTTATGTGAAATTCTAACAAAACATGTGTAGGATTCATATGCTAAAAGTATATAATATTGATGAAAGACATCAAATGTCTAAAATTGATACACAGATTTACTGTGATTCCTATCAAAATATCAGCAAATCTTTTTTTCAATATAGATTTAGTCAAGACTATTTTACAATTCATATGGAAAGGCAAAGGTACTAGAATAACTAAAATAATTCTGAAAAAGATAAGTGGAAAGAATCACTTTACCCAATCTAAAGATTTCTTATACTGTGCAGCTATATCAGATTGTGATATTGCAGAGGAGGAGACACACAAGTCACTGGAATAGGATAGAAAGTCTAGAAATAGATCCACAGGATATGATTTTTGACAAAAACACCAAAGTAATTCAATAGAGGAAAGCAGCATTTTCATTCAATGAGGCCAGAGCAAATGGATATGTACATGCAAAAAAGTGAACTTTGGTCTATGTCACACACCTCATGCAAAAATTAATTCAAAATGGATCGTGAAGTTGAATGTAAAACTTAAAACTGTAGAACTTTTAGGAAAAAAATGAGAAAATCTTTGGGATCTCAATCTTAGCAGGAGTTTGTAGAAGCACCAAAAGCACAATCCATTAAAAGGAAACATTTTATTATGGTGTATAATTCTTTTTATGTATTGCTGAATTCTATTTGCTAATAGTTTGTTATAGACTTTTATGTCTGTATTCATGAGTAGTGTTGGTCAATAGTTCTTTGCACTGTTTTGTGTCCCAGAGTAAAACCAGCTTCATACAATGAATTGGAATGAAGAGAATAAAAGACATGAATAGACATTTCACTGAAGAGGTTATACAAGTAGCATAAAGATACATGAACATCAGCCATTAAACAAATGAAAATTAAAACCCAAACAAGGCCTCAGTACACATTTATAGACAAAACATCTGTTCCCCCATAACATGAATGTTGAAATCCAGTCACCAGGGTGATTGTATTAGGAGATGGAGAGGTAATCAGGTTATGAAAGTTAAGTGCTCGTGAATGGAATCGGTACCCTTCCGAAAGAAAAGCCAGGTTCTCTTTAGCCTTTTCTGCTTTTCTCTAGGAAAGATACACTGATAAGTCAGCAATCTACAACCAGGAAGATGACCCTCAACAGAACCTTACCATGCCCGTACCTGGAGACTGGGCCATCAACCTCAGCGACAAGTTTATAAGAAATAAACTTCTAGTTTATAAGCACAAAATATGATACTCTGTTATAGTAGCCCCAACTAAGAGACACCTATGAGAATGGCTAAGACAAAAGCAAAGGCTGGCAGGATGTGATGAGGAAACTGGCCCACTCATGTATGTGTGAATGGGTATGTAAAATGGTACGGTCCCTCTGCAAAACAGTTTGGCAGTTTCTTTAAAATATTAAACATGTAACTACTATACAAACCAGCAATGGCATCCATGGACATTTATTCAGGAGAAATGAAGTCATATATTCACACAGAAAAATGTACACAAATATTTACAGATTTTATTTGTATTAAAACTGGAAATAATTTAAACGTCCTTCCATGGGTGTAAATGGTTGAATGAACTGTGGTGTGTGTATATCATGGAATGCTACTCAGCAATGAAAAGAAACTGGGGGGGCCTGAGCCGCTCTCCCACTCAGCCCACTCGACTCTACTTTATGGAGCGTTAATTTCACTTCCCCTTTCAATAAATCTGTGACATGCCTGTTTCTAAGAAAGAAACAAAGAAAAACAAACAAATGAACAATTGATATACTCAGTGACCTGGATGGATCTCTAAAGAGTTATGGTGAGTGAAGAAGGCCAATCACAAAAGATTATGTACTGTGTGTGAGATCATGTATATACGTTCTGGAAATAAAACTAGAGAAATGGAGAACAGATTAGGGATTTCCAGGGACTGATGAGGGGTTGGGACCAGAGAAGTGTGTGGCTCTAGAAGGCTAGCATGAGCCATCCTGTCCTTTATCTTGACTGCAACATTCCCTGGTTGTGGTACAGTACTATAGCTCGGCATGATGCTGCCACTGGAGAACTGGATAAAGGGTACATAACCTCTTTTGTATTACTTCTAGTAACTGCAGTGAAGCTACAATTATCTCGAAATAAAAGTTTAATTGAAATAAGATTAAAAAAGAAAATCTAACAATTGATCAAAATGAGAAATAAGATGACCATTGAGAAACAAACGTGCAATTCAACAAACACCTGAGCTCAGTGCTCTTCACTGCACATCTCTTTTAGGATATCATCTGAAGACAAGAGCATGTAAAGAGTCTTAAACTTTAGTCATCTGTTTATTGTTGGTAGTGGTACTGATGTAGTAGCTCCTAAACTATCTTGTGTGCAGCTGAGCACAGAAGAAATGAGTAAATATGATATACTGGAAACCAGGGTTTTAATAACAGAGAAAGGAGCTACATGCAGGCATTAAGGAAAGATGGACACACAGCGATGTAACAATATCCAGTGGAAAAAGCACACTCAGAGACCATATGATGGTTTTCTCACCATTTCTCACATACACACACAAAAAGGAACCTGGGCTTCTTGGAAAAATACCAGCTTTCTGATCTGGGACAGGGATTATTAGATAAGCCTGGAACAACCCGCTGTGCCAGAAAACTGGGAAGTGATCAACAAACGAGAAGACTTAAGAAAAGGACACAGATGCAGATGTCAGTCCCCGCCCAAACCTAAGGCAGTTGAGGACTGCAAAGAATTATGATATTTGGTTATAACGCACTGGACAAAGAAAACCTCAATTTTTAATAACAATTAAAATGAAAGCATTCAGGTAAAGAAGAGAAACTCCTTCTCAGAGAGAAGGTGACATTGGATGGCAGGAGAAATGACAGAAGTAGATCACTATTTTGCAGCCACCACTGTAATAAAGTGACACACGCAAGGACCTTCAGCCAACATCAAAATCACAGAGTTAAAGTTGGTTAGGGAGGGCCGGCACTGTAGCTCAGTGGCAGAGCGCTTGCCTAGCACGTGTGAGGCACTGGGTTTGATTCTTAGTACCACATAAAAATAAACAAATAAGCTGGGCACGGTGGCACATGCCTATAATCCCAGTGACTCAGGAGACTGAGACAGTAGGATCACGAGTTTAATGCCAGCCTCAGCAACAGCAAGGCACTAAGCAACTCAGTGAGACCCTGCCTGTAAATAAAACATAAAACAGGGCTGGGGATGTAGCTCAGTGGCTGAGTGCCCCGAGTTCAATCCCTGGCACCCCCAAAATAAATAAATAAATAAACAAACAAATAAAATGAAGGCATTCTGTCCATTTACAACTACAGAAAACTTTTAGAAGAAGTTGGTTGGGGCACAGGATATTGTGTCGAAGCATCACCAACCACATAGATTATTTATTAAAAACAAAATCTCACCCTAATTTTAAAAAGAAGAAACAAAAGGGAAAAGGTATGTTTACAACGGGCAACTTGGCAGTGACCACCTCAGCAACAGCAGTAGTGGAGCCCCTGACATCTTGTGACTTCTCTTGTGATGCTGTAAGGACACAAGGTCACCTACGCACCTGACAAAACTTTAACCAAATCTAACCATGAGAAGACAATTAGGCAAGTTTTTAATATGGGATATTCTATAGATACTTAACCTGGACTCTTCAAAAAATTCAATGTCATTAAAAAAAAATCAATGTTTCAGAATGATTAAGGGAGACTAAAGTAAAATAAACATGTGAATCTGGACTGCATCCAGGATTGAAAAAAAAAAAAAGAGGCAGTCATAACAGTCATTTTGTGTGCTTGTGTGTCCTTCAGTTTATTCAATTTTCTTGCTTCTACATAACTCTAAGGATAATCACAACACTGTATGGATGACATTACTATTATCACCATATTGAAAATGAAGAAGCTGCTGGGGTGATGGCACATGCCCATAAACCCAGGTCCTCGGGAGGCTGAGACAGGAGGATCACAAGTTCGAAGGCAGCCTGCACACTGAGCAACACCGTGTCTCAAAATAAAAAGGGCTGGGATGTAGCTCAGTGGTAGAGTACCCCTGTGTTCAATCCCCAGTTATGGAGAGAAAAAGGTAGACAAAAATAAAGAGGGAGAGGGGGAAATTGAAAGACAGGTTTAAGTAATTTCCCAAACCACATAACTAGAAAATGGGCAGAGCTATGGCGGAAACACAAAGTCCAACTCAATAGCCTGCCACCAGGACCCTACACAGTCTAGTACTTTGCTTATATGTTCTTAACCCTGGGAAGTAGGAGCTTTACTGCTGTTTTGCAGAAGGGAACATTGAAGCTGAGAGAGGTTGCAAAGACTGTCCAGGGTCACAATGCTGAGAGGTAGAAGGACCACAATTAAGACTGACAGCAGAACTCCTGTTCTTTCTAGGACAACTCTGCCTTCCACAGTGTATATATAAACCATTCATTAATTTTCAAAAAGTTCATCTATTAGACACATGTCAACCATGTTCCTATGTTTATCTGAAATCAATATTCCTTAATTTCTCTAGAAATACTCTTTCCTGTCATCAGTGAGATTCTATAACATGAAAGAACAAACTTAAATGAAATGAAGGTTTTGTAATGTAAGAAATTACCATAGAGCCGGGCACCATGGCACAAGCCTGTAATCCCAGCACTTAGAGAGGCTGAGACAGGAGAATCGTGAGTTCGAAGACAGCCTAAGCAATGACGAGGTGCTAAGCAACTCAGTGAGACCCTCTACATAAAACACAAAATAGGGCTGGAGATGTGGCTCAGTGGTCAAGTGCCCCTGAGTTCAATCTCCAGTACCAAAAAATAAATAAAATTTTTTTTAAAATTACCATAGAAAGACCCTCAAAAGTCATCTGGTTAAAATCTCAGTTCAACAGGCCTACAATTTAACAACTAAAAGGTCTGTATGCAAGTCTAATCCCAAAAATGGCTTGCACCTAAAAGTTAGGAATTATTTAGGATATGACATGACTGAAGCTTCATGTCATACATTTTTACCTATTTTTTTAAAAGTATTATTTGTACATTATCAAACTTGTGAGTGTGCACACACTCACAGCGGGGACTGAACCCAGAGACACTTTACCACTGAACTACACCAAAGCCCTTTTTATTTTTTTATTTTGAGACAGGGTCTCGCAAAGTTGCTGAGGCCGGCCTCAAACTTGCGATCCTCCTGCCTCAGCCTCCCATGGTGCTGGAATTACAGGTGAGCACCACTGTGCCTGGCATCAAATGTATTTTAATAGCACAGTTTTACGGAGTTCACACTCAGAAAACCTCCATGTTGCAGATAATTGCTCTTCTCTTAAAATCAGAAGCCATTCTTACTTTACTTAATTACTTAATTTCTGCTTGTTCCAAAGAGAATTTAAATCAGCTGGCCTCATCCTCACAGTACCTTCAGCAGAACCAAGAAACCAGCAACCCTGGTGCCAGTTGGTCTGTCACATTCTGATGCGCAGCTACCACAGGCCACCAAAGGTACTACAGGTGATCTTGCATGAGTTTCCTGATCAAAAAAAGGATAGTAGGAGTATTTGCCCCACAAGTTTGTTGCAAGGTTTGAATAAACTAACACATACAAAATGATTCCTACTGTGCCCTGATGTAAGCAGTAAGTGTTGTTTTGCTGAGGTTGGTGCAGCCATGACTGAAGTACCACTCAGATGGAAAGATGCAATCAGTTTCCCTACCTATCAGCTTTCCCTACTTGGAAGAGCTTTGAAGAAACTCATCCAGAACCCTATTTTCCTCTTAAAAAATGTATTTTCATCCTTAAATCAGTAGACATGGTTAGAATCTTCATTCTCAGGAAAAAAGCATAAATTGAGTTTTCTATCTAATCAGCCTCCCACTTATTTTGGGGAGAGGGGCTCTTGGTTTCACTGTCAACCTTCTTGAATACATTCTCTCTAGCTACTATCATAGAAAAACCAACTACTTTTCCCCTAGGGAAGTCAGAGCTTGATCCTGGTGAGTTTCTGTAGAGTTGTATAAAAGCAGGAAAAACAGAATAGAATAACATGAGAACTACAATGCTAATTTACTAACAAAAAGAAGCATATTTATTTGCCCTTAAGGTCCAGACACTTGCATTCTCTAATAGCTCCTGTCTCCACATAGGAGATCTATAAATAGGAATTATAATCACAGTCTGCAAGGAAAGCCCCACCCAAGCCCACCCAGGGTAGGCATCTTCTCTCAACAGTCCTGAAAAGCACCTGAGAATTCCACCTTTCCAGTTCCCATTCCTTCCACATTTCTAGGCTGCCCATCCACCTTCTCTCTTGACAGTCTTTCTTTAGATATGCTAATACCATCTATTAGACAACATCAAGTCCCACTCTTCCTGCTTTCAACCTGAAAGAAACCGACATCTTTTAAGATGTCTTCTGCAGAAATTTGAGCGCATTTTTTATGTGATTTTACTAAGCCAACTCTGAGTTCTGCTGGTGACACCTACATCATACTGTGTACACCCACTCAGCCCCACCTGTCACCTTCTATAATCACTTTCTCTTTCTTAACCCTTCACTTGGGTTGTATTCTTCACACCATCCAGTGACCTTTTTACAGTTTTCATCTTTTGGATTTCATTGCTGCAAAGGATACCTCCTGCCCATTTCTTAAACTTTCCCCATCATTGGCTTTAATGGAGCTGAGCTCTACTGGTTCTGCTCTGCTCATTAATTTACATTGCTCTGTAGTACCAATGGTGGTTCCAAGTCCAGGTCCTAGAATCAGTCATAACTTGGATCCCAATCTAGGCTCTAATCCTTACTAGCTATATGCCCAAGGAAAAGTTACTTAACCTCACTAGGCTTTTTTGTCAGCTCTAAAATGGATATAATGACATAACTGGCTAGTAAATGCTAAGTATATTAAGCTTACTCCTGCACAAAGTAATCATTGAATAAATACTAAAAATCATCTGTGTCCTAATCAAGTTTACTCCTGACACTCTACTCCCTTTTTACCTTTAAGTATTACTGTCTCAAATAGTATTGATTAATACATCAATTAAGTATATTCCTAAAGTGAATTCCTAAACCTTTCATCCTCCTCTTTAGTAAAGAAAATTACTACTGGTATATTTCACCAGTATCTAAGAACCTGCTGAAAAGGGGGTTCATCTTAACACTCTTTCTTCAGTTACTCATTTCTCTTGGCTTCTGAAATATTATTCATTTTTTTTCTGTAGCCATCTCTTCCTATACTCCTCTGGAAGTTATCCTCCTATATCCAGACTTTAAACATTGGTGTTCTAAGGAAAGCCTACAGGTATTTTTTCACTTCTCATGTTACCTTCTCCCCCTTGGCAATCTCACACTTCATCATGGCTATAACCACAAACTATAATAAGTAAATGACTTCCATGTTATCTCTAGCCCAGACCTCCCCTCTGAGTTTCAGATTCCTATATCTAATGGCTTACTGACATCACCATGCAATGACAAAAGCAGCTTAAACACAATAAATCCAAACATGGATTCATGATCTTCCTCCCAATCCTGCTTCTCCATCCAAGCTGCAAAAGGCAGAATTCCAGGAGTCTAGAAGTTATTTTTAATAACTTGCCTCTTACTCCTCAAGTCTAAATGAGCCTATAGATTTTACCTCCAATATCTCTCAAATCCACTCACTTATCTCTACGTCCACCAATCTAATTTCTTCTTCCTTCTAAATAATCTGCCCCCTATAGCCACAAAAATCTACCTCATAATACCTGCATACAGTTTTCCCCATCTCTTCACTCTAACCAAGTCATGTCATTTCCTTTCTCAAGACTCCTCTTAGAAACCTTGACTTATTAATTCAGTCCAATATCATTCATTACTAGGAAAAGCTTAAGTAACAGATTCAGAGTCACAGTTTATTCAGTACCATAATCTATCTTTGACATCAATAGGAGATGTTATGGTTTTGCTCCTAGACATCAAAAGTCAGGCATCACCCAAATATGCTTATTATGTAAGAATGCACCAAGCACTGCATCTATGAATATATATACAAGCTTTCCACATCTTTTATAAACATGTTCATTTTTTCAGCCTTTTCTATTTAATAAGGTTATAAATTTTACAACTTTAGTATCAGTTATATAATGCTAAACTTCCTTTATTTGTTCTGAATCTACCATTTTCAAGTTAAAAGAGAATCCTCTCATTTTAATATTCTCAGTTTTGGTCAATAGTTTTTTCACCTGTATCATTTTTGAGTATAAAGGAATTAAAAAATAGAGCAAGGAACTTCCCCTAGACTCTGCTTAAAGGGCGGAATCCAGATGTATTCATATTTGTATTATCTCCATAATAATGTCTCATAAAGAAAAGGTGCTCATGACATATGCATGCTTAGAACTGAAGTGGTTCATAAATGAGAGAGAGAGAGAGAGAGAGAGAGAGAGAAAGAGAATAAGCTTAAGTACGTTGACTTATTTCTCCTGAAGAAACAATGCTATTTGGGTTACAAAGGGTAGAAAGAATTGATGCCCAATCACATGAGGAGACCGTAACACAGCACCTGGCTGCTTTTAATGACACAAGTCTTTGTGAATGGTCCACTGAACTGCTGCCCAGGCAGGAAGCATAAGAACCAGCGCCTGGCCAAAGACTGGAAAAGAGCAAATGAATATAAGTCTCATTTTAAAATCAGAGGGAACTGCCAACAACAATGCAGTATACTTGACATCAATTCTTTTCAAAATTCAGTTCATTTATTTAAAATAAGCAACTATTTAGAAAAGAAAGTGGTAAGCATTTGTGGAACAAATCTAACTTATACCACATTAATGTCTTTTTCTTTTTTTTAGAGAGAATTCATAAGATAGATCATAGATCAGAAAGAAGCAGTAAAAATCCTGTGTTGGTAGGATTGCAACAAGGTTATTTGACCAGCCCTTGTTACAACCATGTGGACATGAGAAATAAAAGATGGATAACAGATATGCCTAGGTGACTGAGTAATTATGTGAACAACTTTAAGTAGTCCTTAACGAATTGCTATCAGATTTTGGACTCTATATATTTCTCCTAATTTTCCTGTTTAACTAGAATGGAGGTGTAGAAAGTTATTATACACTGTTGACATCTAAGATGGGCATGACATGAACCTAGGAGGAATAACTAATATTATTATTAGAAAGCCGGAATTAGAAAACAGTAAGAAAAATAGGCTAATCCTTCTAAAATAAAATGTAATAGGGAAAAATATCTAAGGTATCTATACTTGTGTCTAACAATATACCTATAATTTTGAAATGGACAACTGCCACAACAATCTTAATTGCCCCCAATGATTTTTTTTTGAAGAGCCCATTCAATGGCTTTAGCTGTTAGCAAGCTTACTTCAATGTGACAGCAGCAAGCTCAGCATGACAAGATGTAGATAACAGAAGAGTTAATGTGACTGTATAGCTGCAGCAACATAAGTATCTCAAAGATGGGATGTTGCAAGTCTTGCTCCACTCTGGTCTGATCAGACCACAAGTGGGATACTGCCTTCCTTTCTGGGGGTCACAACCTTTGCAGGATCCTACCACATTAGCACATGTTCAGAACAGAACCAGGATGCTTAGGAGCCTGAATACTATTCCATAAAAGGAAGGGCAGAAAGGAAGGCAAATTTATAAACAGGACAAAACAATGGCTTCAGAGGAAAATGATGGCTATCTTCATTCAGTCACTCAATGAACATGGAGTTCAAACCTACTACAGAAGACACCAGGAAAATCTCTTTCATTACGAGAATAGCCAGGCATAAAAAGATAAGATAGTCAATGTCTGCAAAAAAATGTCCCATGCATATTCAGATACATATATGTGAACAGCTCAAACAGCCACATTCTGAAAAAGAATTTGTTCTATATGATCTCATAAGGCACAAATAGGACCAGTGGAAAAAAGTTAGAAAGTAAAGATTTCAGCTCCTTATAAGGAAGAGCATTTTAAGTCAAGGCTAATGAAAGATTAGATCGTAAGGTTCCATCAGTAATGGTGCACTTAGAAGGGATGCTGTAAACAGGCACTGACCTGGACCAAATTTAACCTTCCTCATAGTCCACACGATGCTTCCTCAGGAAAATGGTCTCACCAGACTCCTACTTGTGTACATTAGCACCCAGGTTTCCCATGATTGCTACTTCCAACTATGTAACAGTCCCCATTGCCTTCTCTAAGCACAATAAGGATAATGAGACATAAGAAGAAACTGATCCATCAGCAGACGGAAGACAAAAACAGTACTGCTTCTTCTGCTTTGAATTTGTAAAGAAAATGCAAGGATTTTCTATCTCTTAATTCATAAATTCGACTAAAAATATTCAATCGTGTTCAGTTAATGTAAAAAAGGATTTGTTATATACAGCATCTTTGGTGAGTCACTTTCTTCTAACCAACAAGGAAAAAATAATATTAAGTTCACTTGAAAATTGTGTTCTAAATAAGCACATCAAAACCCTCTAAGATTATGTGGAAACTAACTTTAGAATGCATTTCTAAAAAGAAATGATTTGTCAGATAGAGAAGGCCAAATACTATGAACTAATCAAATTGTGGAAGTCTGATTAAATGGCTATTTATGTTTAATTGACTTAAAAATCAAAGCAGCATAAATACAGAGAAAGGTCCAAGACCATTTAGTTCTGGCTTTCATACATTAAATGAAGATCCTTTAAGCGCACCTACAAGTCAGTTTATTTTCTAATTCTTAAACACACTCAGACACTTGGCTCTACACGCTGCAACTGGGTATTTAAGGAGTGTGCCCTCCAAAAAGGTTCCCTGAAACTTCCTGGAAGCAATCCCTCACACTTCAGCGCTTTCTCAGTTGGAATATGATCAATGGGACAAGTTCAGCTTCCAAGACACTTTTAAACAGCAGTCGGGAAGCCAAGTGAGGAAGAAAGTGAGGCGCTTCCTGCACCACCGACCCCCGAAAGGAGGCTTCCCCTCCGCCGACGCTCTACCACTTCTCAACACGGCCTGGACGTTTCCGGTACCAAAGAAAAAGGAGAAGGAAAAGGGAGTCCTGTCTTGCCGGGACGAGGGCATCCCCTTCATGCCAGTGACCAGAGCTAGCCTACCCCCGGGAATTTCTCTCGTTGCCAAGGCAGCGCCAACTCAGGCGTCGCGCTCCAGCGCAGTTCTAGCGACCCGGAGCCCAGCGCGGCCCCAGCCTGCGGCGTAGCAGCCCCGAAAGAGCGCGGAGCCCCCGGCTGCACCGCGCCGGCAGCGACCCGCACGGCCCCGCGGGCGCCCCCAGGACCACGGCGGGCGGCGGACACGCGGCTCCACTTACAGTGACACCATCCTAGGTGACAGCACCAGTGCAGCTTGAAGCACTTGCCATGGCTGTGAGTGGCACAGATGGAGAGCCCGTCGCACGGCTGGAAGTCGGGTCTGCGGGCGGCGCAGCTCCGCGCCAGGGCCTGTGCCTCGTCCACTTTCTCGCTCTTCCAACCCCGTTCGGGCGCTGGCGCGGCGGCCGCACTCATTTCCTCTTCCTCTGCACGGAGCCAAGTCCGGGAGCCCGGGAAGTGGCGTCTGGGCAGACAGAACGCCGAGCCGGCTGCAGACGCGGGAGGGCGCGGCGATCGCGGCGGCTGGTGCGCGGCGGTCCCAGGCTGGTGGAGGAGCCGCCCCTGGCTGCTGCTGCTGCGACGGGGCTGGGCCTGCCGCCTCTCTCCGCGCCGCGCCCCCACGCGCACGCGCACATGCACACGCGCGCTCTCGCCGCCACGGCTTCCGCCACGCGCCCTGGGTGAGCCCGGCCTCCTCACGCACGCCTGGCCCGGGAGCGCGGGCGTTAGCGTCGCCTCCCTAGTAGGCGAGTTCTTGGAGCTCACTCTCTTGTTTCTCCCACAGACTCCGACGGAGGGCGTTAGGACAAACGCGCCTTGGCCGCCTTGTCTGGCCACGCAAAGCAGCTCACAAGCACGCTTCCCTCACACACTTCCTCCGAGCAGGGTCGCCTGGAGAATGGCAGACACGTGCACACGCTTCACCATGGACTGTGCACACAGCGTACACGCCAGCCCGACCCTCTCAGTGGGAGGCTCCGGACGCGTCTCTGAGCGAGGTGTTCTCTCTCTCAGTCTCACCCCCATACACACATACACACACCATAGCCTCTTTGCACACGCTTCTCACATTTCTCTTGTTCACCCCTCTCAGGCGACCAGAGAGAGTCCCTAGGGGACACGCACACATGCCCCCTAGCGCACTCAATCCGGGGCCTGCCTCTTACTCCCAGATTCAGCGCAAGGTAGTGGCCAGCACCATCCACTTCTTCCCTCCAGCACCCCAACTTTTCCAGGGCTGCAACCCACCTGACTTAATGGGAAAACAACCAACTGGCTGCAGTGTGTGTGTGTGTGTGTGTGTGTGTGTGTGTGTGTGGTTGGACCAAATGCACTGTTTGATGAGGCGTGCATCTATATGTGTTAATGTAGTGTGGGCGATATCTGTAATTGGGTATATGTGTGGGGTGTGTATGTGGCGTGCAGGTGGGTATTATATAGTGTGTATATGGGTGTGAATATGTGTGTGTGGCAGTGTGGTGCAAGCGATTGGCATGGCAAGCAAGTGCATAGTGTATGTGGATGGAGTTGATATGGGTTGGCACACAGATAGGGCTCATGTCTGCCTGCCTTTCAATGTTGGTGCCCACCCAGCCCAGTGGGTATGACTGGGCCTGATGGTGGCTGCCTGCCACTTCCCCACACACTGGGCTTGCATTTTTCCCACCTGGCCACAAGTTGCTCCAAATAGATTTTCTATGCCAGGCTATGCTGCTGAGAATGGACAGAGAAAAGAAAGCATTTACTCTTAGGGAGCATTGTTGGGGATTGGTGTTTCCCTGCAATGGAGCCAGAACCCAGCCTGGAATGCAGAAAGGGACGAGACACCCTTACTTGCCAATGATTTTCAGAGTGCAGGAAAAATGCCTGTAATAACTGAGGTTTCAGGGAACAAGAGAGCCTTTCAACACAAATGCTGTGCTGGAACATGTTTATGCCTAAATCCTTGTTCTCCACTACTTTCCTTTCCTGCTTTGCACAGAAAAGATAATCATCCTGGTTTACAGAAAGCCAAATTCATCCTCAAGCCCTGAAAAGCCTTGCTGCCATAAGCAATCTTTCATCATTTTCCCTTTTATTTAACCTTGGCTTGAGAAGGAAAATGTAATTTGCATATATCTGATCCTAGTGAAATCTTTATTAGGGAATGGAGAGAAACTCACTTTGGTGGCAAAGATATTTTTAAGAAATGTCTGAATCTAAGTCACAAACTGTGGTTCCCCATTGACCTAACACTGTAAACATGAGGTTCATCTCTCCACCTTCCTCCCCAGGTGCCCACCCCACTCAGTGCATAGCCAACCTATAAAATCCATTCCTCCCTGCTGTTAAATTTATATTCTAACCCACCTCAGAATAACATGAGAAAAGGAAAAGAAAATCAAAGGAATCCACACCATATTATTACCACACCAAGCCAACCAAGAATTTTTTAAACAAAGGGATATGTCCATCTGTTCTACCCTATATTTCTCTTCCAACCTATAAATTCCCTCTAATATTGTCCATAACATGTAAGACCTAATAACAGAATCTCTTCAGTAATACTTCACAAGATACTTCCACAGGCTTCTACTCTAAGATATATCATGTTATAAGATTCTACTAAATATGAAACATACCATCTTTGGCTAATGAAAAATGAGCATGAGAAAGAATATAAAATAGCACTTTAGCCAAGAGGTACGGTAAATACCCAAACATCCCTTTTTACATTGGCCACATGACTGGAAACTGAGACATCTGTGTATTTTCTAATCCATGATACTTGTTCCATCCTCTTGCCCTAAAGATATTACTAACTTTTACTGTCTGGTACTGAGTAGAAAGAGGTAAGTGCAGTGACCTCTCAAAAATATACAAACAGCTTTTAGTGTGTGTTGTTGGGATATCATTTTTTAAAGTTATATTATGGAATATTGCAATCTACACAAAAGAGACAAGTATAATGAACTCCTGTACCCATCACCAGGTTTCAATAATTATTAATTCATCTAAAAAATCTTGTTTCATCTATAGCTTCACCCACTCCTGACCCTCACCCTGGCACTAGATTATTTTGAAGAAAATCTCAGACATTATATAATCTCATCCATAAATATTTCAGTGTGTATCTCTAAAAGAACTTTTAAAAATGATAACACACAATACCAGTATCACGTAAGAGCATACAATTTGATCATAAAGATGAACTTGTCCCACAATTGCTGGCCACATCTCTAACTCATCTTTAAGAATGCCATTCCCTCTACCTGGAGTTTTCCTCTTCCCCCTCCTTCTCTCTTCTCCAAATTCAAATTCAGTGAAACTTCCTCAACGAAGCTTTCTCTGGCCAACTCAAACTAAGTTACATACATTCTTCCTTTATATCACTTATCCCAACTTTAAAGTATAAGAAGGAATTATGGAACTAGTGACTTTTCCCATTTCCCTCTCCCCATACATACTGTAAGCTCCTTAAGGGCACAAATATGATCTCTGTCTTGTTCACCATCTTGTTACCACTTGTATTAGTCAGTTTTCTGTTGCTATCACAAAACACCTGAGAAAAGCTTCTTAAGAGTAAGAGAGATTTGTCTTGGCTCACAGTTTCAGAGATTTCAGTCTATTGCATCTTGGCTTCATTGTTTCTGGGCATGTGATGAGGCAGAATATCATGGTGGAGAGGATATGGGATAGGATATATGCCCCCAGTAACCATTTCCTCCAGTTAGTCCTCACTTCTTAAAGTTTCCACCACCTTCCAATAGCACCACCAGGGGACCAAGCCTTCAACACATGAGCCCCTGGGGCCATCCCAGGTCCTAACTATAATACCACTACTTAGCACAGAGAACAAATAAACATTGAAGTAGAAAAAATAATTCCATGTCAGACTCCATAAAGTTGGAAAAAGTTCATTTTTGGTAAATTGTTCGCATACATATGAATAAGAGTTAATATATAGTTACTTTTCTTATAGCCTCATCCTCAGAAAGTCCCCTTCTGCACTGACTATGAGTTTAGCTATGCACAGTAGCTTATCTATTGCTGTGTAACAAATGACTCCCAAATTGAAACAACACACAGCTTCTTTGGGTAAGGACCCCAGGCATGCCTAGCCAAGTCATCTGCTTCAACATCTCTCACAAGGCTGCAGTGAAGGTGTGAGCCAGGGCTGCATTCTCATCTCAAGGCTTAACTGGGGAAGACTCTGCTTCTAAGCTCACTCACTCATGTGTCATGGGCTAGATTCAGTTCCTCAGAGAACAATTGGGATGTGTTTGACCTCTCCATGGACCTCTCCAGAGGATAGCTCACACATCACAGTTGGTTTTATCAGAGGGGTAGGAGGTTACACAAGGGCTGGAATACATCATTGGGAACCATTTCAGAAGCTGACTACTGTACCATGTGATTTGCTTTAGCCAATGAGAGACTAGTAAAAATGGTATGGTAGGGCTGGGATTATGGCTCAGTGGTAGAGTGCTTTCCTTGCATGTGGGAAGCACTGGGCTCGATCCTCAGCACTGTATATAAATAAATGAATAAATAAAGGTCAACCAACAACTAAAAAATTTTTTTAAAAAAAAGATGGTATGGTAGAAAATTTGCAAAGAGCATGCTCACTGGAGTTTGCCATTTCTTCCTGTGCTTGGAACCCTGAGACCACAGTGTGGACAAGCCCTGCAAAACCTGCTGGAAGATGAAATGACTTATGGAGAAGAATGGAGGCACTCCCAATTGATAAGCAGCCAATTCCCAACCAATAGTCTGTTGACCACTAGACCTATGAGTCAGGCTCTACTAGATCATGCTGGAGCTACCAACCGATCACAGAAGCAAATGAGAGTCCAGCAGAGATCTGGCAGAACAATCACCAGTATAAATCATGGAATAGTAAGATAAATAAAACGTTTGTTGTTTTAAACTATTGCATTTAGATTTTTTCTTAATAGCTGAAGCTAACTGAAACATTCATCAACTCTCTCATGTTTTAGACAAAGTAACTGAGGACTTAAGAGACTAAATGACTTGTTCAATGTCACCGTGCACCAGGCATGGTAGGAAAAGATCTCTTAGACTTGGCATTGCAACAGTGCAAATAATTCAAGCCTAACCTTTGCCATTTACTGGCTGGAAGACCATCGCAAATCCTTTATACTTCCTGAGCTTCAGTGTCTTTATTCAAAACAAAAACAAAAGAAATAGAAGTTTCTCTAGAACTTCCTTAACACTTAAAGCTATGACTTGTCCATTTGGCTACAGAGCTAGGGTTAAATTCTTTTGGTTCACAGGTCACTTGTGGATAGTCAAATATTCCCTTCCTATTGTATCACACATATTCGTCTCCTGCTAATAAAAGCTGTCTATGCACACTAACCCGTCCAAACACTTTGATAAATTGAGTCATTACAAATCAGTTAGTTTTTTGCTGCTTGATTGAACCAAGCAACTAATTCCACCATGGTTATAAATAACCTGCTGGTAATTGGTCAATTAGTCATATTAAAGCAATTAGAGTGATGGAGTGCATGAAGCGGCTTCCAAATGCAATATAACTGAATTCAGAGCCTCTGAGGAGAGAGGATGCCTCTTCAGTGTGGCTGCTGGCATAATTCAGACTCATCTTTCCCTCTGGTGTCAAGAAAAGAACAGCAGTCAGTTCTGGAATCAAAGCTGATCAAAGCTCAGCTCCACTACCACCTTGCTGGGGATCTTGGGCAAGTTATTGAGCTTAGTTTCTTAAATGAGAATTATAATTCCTACCACAGGCACTTGCCATGAACATTAAATATGATAATCTGTGTGAAGAGATGAGCCCTGTATCTGACATATTGCATTTATTCAATACATATTATTTCCATTCTTTTGTAGCACCTCCGGACCTCCTCCATATTCACAGATTGTCTTTATCCCAACTATAAAATCTCCAATCCTTCCTTCAGGGGGCCGTGAAGTACTCTCTCTACAATTAAATCTGATCATGTCACATCTGTGCTTAAAATCCTTTAATGCTTCTCATTGCTGGTTGGACAAACTGAAACTCCTTTGTAGAAGATACAAAGCTGTTCTGGCTTCTTCTTCAACCATCTTCTCCTGTATCTTCAGATCATTCACCTCCCTTCATTATTATTCTGTTTCTGGACTTGCACTGTCCTCTTCTGCTGCTCCTGTGCTGCCCTCATTCTGTCCTCCTTGTCCTTCTTAAGCTGTCCAATCCCCATTATGCACAGGGAATCCTACTTGCATCAAGTTCTAGCTCAAATGCTACCCAAAGCCTTTCGCTGGCTCACTCTCCAGTGTTCTTAAGGACTTACTGTGCCTACCATTTGGTGTCTCAAGTAGTGAGACAGGTACTGTGTATTCTCAGTTCCTGGAATGGTGTTGGGTGCATCAGAGACACTTAACACATATTGTTGAATGGGCACATCAAAATATGTGAGTGAAAATTCATAAATAGTATGGAAGGACAAAATACCTGCTTTTCAAATCTCAGATCCCCAGA
The DNA here is from genome assembly GCA_028644305.1 of Xerus rutilus. Taxonomy (NCBI): domain Eukaryota; kingdom Metazoa; phylum Chordata; class Mammalia; order Rodentia; family Sciuridae; genus Xerus; species Xerus rutilus. The sequence continues at coordinate 47,720,581 of CM053409.1, forward strand.
ATGAGTAGCTTCCTTTGAAGTCTTATTTTAAAAACTGTCTGGAAATCTTATTGAACGTCTTACCTCTGTAGGTGACCTGGGCTGGGACAACTATAAATTCAAAGAGGTATTTTAGACATCGCAAACATGACAGACCCATAACAGAAATACTCATGGTTCCTCCCTAACCTTTTGATACTGCACCACGAAGGGCAGCTTTTCCACAAAAATACACCATTGTGCCACCATCAAAGGCAAGACTGAAAGCCAGATGGACCCCGAGACAGCTCCAAGTAGCATTTCTTGTATATTTAAAGGAGTAGAAGTGGCTAGTATATGTGGATCACCTCAATAAGATTTTTTTTTTAATTTCTCTCTTTCTCAGCTGCTTTTTGAAAAGGATACAGCAATTTGGGGCCAGTTTGTTTGATCAACTAGAGAAATATTTTTATCATTGGCAATTTTTAGTGGAAAAATAAGCCTTTAAGGGGGATTTGAACATAAAAGGAGAGGGCAAAAAAGTCTGTCATTAACCTGCCAAACAATCTAACCCCCTGTGGACATCAAATCCCCTGGGTGTTCATGCTCATCTGGACCAATAACCACTGAGCTTCTCCTGAGTGATGTGAGGAGACACTAAGAGGAGCAGGATGTGGGTCGATTTTGCGCTCCACACAACACAGCCTGTTCTTTACGCTCTGACAGTCCAACCTACTTCTGGGAGCAGTGGACCTCTCATAATCTGGAAACAAGAACTTTGGCTCCTTTTAATGGTGGTATAACAAATTCATTCTGCATTTCCATTTTTTTCACAAAATATTTTTCTTCATGATTGGCAATTAAAATAATTCAGCCTTAATTAGCTCATTTCAATGAGCAGTTAAAGGCTATAATGACAATGAAGAACAATCTGGAAGACAGTGACTGACTCATGGATTATAAATGAAGCAGCTGAGGTACCACATGTAATCCAAGTAGACTGGGCTGCAGTCAGCACTCTGTCCAGCCCCCAAACACTCAGGCAGCAGCTGGCTTACAAGGCTAGGCTCCTTTACCCACTCCAGCCTAGCTATCAGTGTCTTAGGTCTAGCTATCTGTGCCAGGCCTGGGCAGGATGCTGGAGACAATTTAGAGAGGAGACATAAGCCAGCCAAAGAGTATAAAAGGAAATTGCTCAGATTATAGGGTTTTTAAAAATCACAAAAGGAGAATGAGGAAGAAACACATGTCTGCCTGGAGCCATCAAAACACATTTCCTAGCAAGGACAAGTTAGCATTGGCCATGCAGACAGGCTGGGGTTGGTGCTAGGGGAGGGGGAGCAGCATGCACAGTAGCCACAATGGCAGAGGGCTGCTCTGAGGGTTCTTCTTGAAACTAACATAGGCCTGAAGGAGCAAACAAGAGACAGAACTGGAAAGCAGAAGTCAGATCATGGAACTCCACACAAGGTTAGACTTAGTCTTTTGAAACTGAAGGTTTTGTACATCTTTGAGCTAGAAGCACTTTGTTAAGTGGAAGTGTTTTCAGAAGGAGAAATGAAACCGACTTGTAAAATCCAACTGCTCCAGTTGAGATTGATTTGTGTTGGTGAGAAATCTGGAACCCCTACTTGTCTGGAATCCCCACAATACCAGAGCAAACCACTGCTCCAGGAGCTGGGAAACTGTGGCAGGAAGCCTCTCAGCAGGCCCCCATTGGTCCATGCTTGCAGGTTTTCATGCCCTTGTGTAATTCTCTTCCCTGCAGTAGGAACCAGACTTGTCAACTCCCAAAAGTGGCAGTGGGGATCACTTTCAAGATTAGGTTACAGGGGCTGAGGTTGTGGCTCAGTGGCAGAGCGCTTGCCTCGCATGTGTGAGGCACTGAGTTCGATCCTCAGCACCACATAAAAATAAGTAAACCAAATAAAGACACTGTGCCCATGTATAAAAAATATTAAAAAAAAAAAAAGATTAGGTTACAAAGAAGGTGACTTCTGTGTCTTGCTCTCTCTCTCTCTCTCAACTACCATCTTGGGAGTGGCCCTCTGCCACTCTTTGTTCTACATACCAAGAAACATCTCTGGCCAATAGCCAGTAAGGACCCAAGGCAACTTGACAACAACTACAGAAGCTTAGTAGCAGATTCTCCTAGTTGGACCTTTAGATAAAACCACAGTCCTGGTGAACACCTCCATCACGCCCCACCCAGCTAAGCTGCATCAAGATTCCTGACCCATGGAAACTGTGAGATAATAATGGGTATTGTTTAACCCTCTAAATTGTGGGAAAACCTGTTATTCCTCAATACATGGCTAATACAGGAACCACTGAGGAATTTTGAGCACGGAGTGACAGGATCAAATGTGCATTTTAAACAGTACAGCAGAAGAAAGGGACCAGAAAGAGGAAAAGAGGGTGGTAGAAAGAAAGGGAAGAACTGGGCAATGAAATTGACCAAATTATATTATGTGCATGTACGAATATGTCACAGTGAATCCAATGCTTTGTATAATTATAATGTACCGATATGAACTAATTTTTTTTTTTTAAATTTTTTTCAGTCATAGGTGTATGCAATATCTTTATTTGATTTATTTAATTTTATGTGGTGCTGAGGATCGAACCCAGTGCCTCACGCCTGCAAGGCGAGCGCTCCACCACTGAGCCACAGCCCAGCCCCTGAACTAATTTTTAAAGTGTGCATTTTAAATGCTAACTCTGGAAACACCCAGGAGCATACATTGCATGGGGCAAAACCAGAGATAAGGGACTCGCCAATGCAAGAGAGCTGAAGAGAGCCTGAACGGTTTTGTTGGGAGGGAGAGACATGGTATAAATCCCGAGGAGGCGAATCAGCAAGGCTTAGGATGATTTGGTTCTGGGGAGCAGAGAGGTTGCAAGGACAATGCTGGTCATTAGCTACGGAACAAAGAAGAGAGAACAAAATTTGGAGAGAGAAAGAGTTCAATTTGAAATGTGTGGAGATAAAGTGCTGGGAATTATGTGGGTGGAGAATGCTAATGGACAATTGGGTACCGGTTCAGAGCTGTGTGAAATAGGGTACTCTGCAAAAGAATTGTACTTATGCATTCAGGAACTTCACTTTGCAAACTCCAGCACCCCTGGAGGTCAAAAACATAACAAAGTGTAACAGTGGCTGTTCCTTTGGGAGCTGTCCCTTAGTTACTTCTCCCTCCCTCCCTTTGCCTGGCATCCTAAATTCTAAAGAAAAGCCACATCTAAATGATTGAGATGTCAGTTGTTAATAATCTTTCTTCAGATTTGCATAACCCAGGACATGAGATAACATCAGAATGTGCTGCACCTCTTCCCACCCTTTAGTCCAACTAACCCGAGGCGTGCACATTGCTGTGAGGCTTAGCTTGCAGAAGTAGTGTGTGTCTAAAGAATTGCCAGAGCTACAGGTAGATGGATGGAACTGGAGAATATCATGCTAAGCAAAGTAAGCCAATCCCAAAAAACCAAAGGCTGAATTTTTCTCTTATATGTGCATGCTAATTCACAATAAGGAGAGAAGCTAGGATAGGGAAAAACAGGGGTACTTTGGATTAGGCAGAGGGGAGTGGGTTTGGGACAGGAAGCATAGTAGAGTGAATCGGACATTGTCACCCTAGGTACATATATGATTATACGACCAGTGTGATTCTACATCATGTACAACCAGAAGAATGAGAAGTTATACTCCATTTATGTATCATGTGTCCAAATGCATTCTGCTGTCATGAATAGTTAATTAGAACAACAACAAAAAATAACTATAGGAACTAGCCTCAGGAGATCACAGTCAAAGGCAATGTTCTAGCCAGAGGGGATGGAAGAGGCACACATATGCCCTGATGACAAGACCCCACCCAACTTGTAGTCTTCCTGCGCACTGCCCTCTATATCTCTTTTCCCTCCCTATAAAAGTTCTTTTGTATATCTGAGTTCTCTAAAATTGTCTTTTTGGGGAGATAAGAGCTCCCCATCTTTTCAGTATGCTGGCCCTTGGATAGACCTGACTTTCCTCCCACCAACTCTCATCTCCCAATATTGGCTTTTAAGAGGTGAGTAGATGGATTTAGGTCCAGTAACAAAAGGAGCAAAGAGTCCTAGGTATAATGTAATAGGAAGTGGCAGGGTCTATGGTCAACTGCAGGGTACCTGCCTCCTTTACAAGTATCAAAACCAAATATGTGCAATGCTGTGCTCTCTGGGAGGCTCAATTCTGTCCCATGAAAAGCTGGCTTTGACAGCACTGCTCAGTGAGGTGTTGCAGCAGAATGGAAACACAGGAGCTTGGGAGCAAGACAGCAAGGGTCAAGTTTTGCCTCTTCCACACGTGCTTGCTGGTGTCCGTGGACAAGTTAATTATGTTCTCTGGGTCAGAATTTCCTTGGCTGCAAGGGACTGAAAATATCAATTTCAGTAGGATTGTTGTGACTAAATAACAGCATGATTATTAAATGCCAAGTATAGTTCCTGGTACAAAATAGGCACTTGAGAAGTGGTAGCTGCTATCATGTTAGTGAAATAATGATAGCTATCATCTTCTGTTGAAGAACACAGAGATCCTTGCCGTTCTGTTCAGAGAGCAGAAGAGACATCATGGAAAGTCCCTGATGGAACTCTCAGTACTCATTGTCTGGAGAGAAGTGGGCATGTGTGTATTTGTCTTTCGGTTGTGTGTACCACAAATGATGGGAAGTTTAATGTCAGGAGGCACATGGTGCAAAATAAACTCCAAGAACAGAACTCCTGATGCTTTTAGGCCTCCAGGAAGTGGAGTGGGATCCAAGACAGCCCTGGGAACAGCAGCAGCAGAACTTACTGTCGCTTCATTAGTATGTACCTGAAATGTGATTTCGCTATTACCCATGGGTTAATGCCTTATGTCACCAACACACATATTCTATTTTGTCTTTTCTGTGTTCTATATCTTCTCTTTACTCATTGTATCTGCTTCTTCCTACTCTGACCTCATAAAATCCCGACCCCACCATTCTAATTTAGCTCTTGATACAACCAAACTTTTCTTCTTCCCTTCCAGTTCAAATTCCTTAAAGTGAGGATTGTTTTCAAACACCATCTCAGCAGTTATTTGCATATGGAGGAGGAGGAGGGAAGTCCTGTCATGTTAAGGCAACCTAAATTGATGAGCTACTTGGCGTCACATATGGACAATTTCCAAAGAAGGGACTGTGGGCAAGAAGGCATCATGACTGACATGGCCTAGTGTAATCATATGTGAGTATGTGTCCACTAGATGCTGGGAGGCCAGGGGCCACAGAAAGGATTGGAACTATGATGCTATTATTTTGAAAGTCAGCATGAGTGAGTTGAAGGAAGATGATAGGTAACCAGTACTGTAGTAGGGACAGAGGAGGCAGACACTGAAGACAGCAGGAAGCAGTTTTATCTGACTACAGCCAGTTCAGAGGGTAAAGCATTTGCTGTAATCAATCCCCGTGAGCCCCAAATTCAGGCAGTTTCAGAACTTTATGCCCAGCACGTAAGGGGAGGGGCTCAGAAGTTCACAGTCTGCAGAAGTTCACACTAAGCAACTTTTTTTTTCACTGTTCTGGGCAAATGAACCCTTCAAGGATAGCGCCTGAGAAGGGGAGAGCATCTTCTCCCCTTTCTTTCCTCCCCCTGCCAGCTGTTACCATGGAGCCCAATTAATAACATCTTCTCTTATCTTTGAAATGTGAACATCTTTGTGAAACAAGGCCAGAGGCCTTGGTAAGGACCTGTTTTCACTACCACACTTTGCATTTGCAAACACACTTTTATAAAATATTATATTGTTACTATACTGGATAGTCCATAAATGTTTGTGAAAAAACTAGTACAGGGGCATTCAGCACCTGAAGAGCAATGGGAAATAGTAAGTTTAACTACATTGAACTCTTTTGTAGAGACTCTTTTGCTGATAGTCCTAAGATCAATTATGGTGAAGATTTCTGGAGAAGCTTAATTAAGATTTTCTGTGGAGGAGGGGGTGCCACTACAGTACAAAACCAGATCTTCTTCTGGAAGTTCCTCCCCCAATCCAATGTACCAGGTGCAAAGACTCATGGATGCAGTTAGTTCCAAACATTATGTCTATGATGGACCAGCTTAGGTTCTTTACTCAACCGTCTGGAAAATGAACCCTGGCTCTGCTCCAGCTTCAAAGAGATAAGGATAAGGCTTGCTCTCTTTCTCTGCTACTTATTCCTACTTGGCCTACGTGTGTCCCTGTATGGGATTGAGGGTCACTGCTATTACTCCAGCCCAGATCAGAGCTAGTTCACCTGGGGTGAAATTAGGGTCAGGCCAAGGCCCCTTTTCCCTTACTTTCAGAGCTCTACCCAGGGAGAGTTTCATCTCCTTCAGGGAGAGCACCCAGTTCCAGAGGCAGCTGTTGTGATTTCCAGGAAGCCCAAGCTGGACATGCCCTGCCTTCTTCCCACCTCCCATGGGTCTCCAAACGCATGTGTTCCTATCTGGAAGCTGAAAGTGTAAATAGCTTGAAAACAATTGCGCAGAGAGATCTGTAGATTCCTCATCCGATAGGAATGGTTAAGTCAATGCCCCTTTTATCATTCACGAAAGTACAGTCACAGAACAGCTATGAAGTTGCTTGCCCAAGGTCATAAAAGTACTCCTTCTATGATCTATATCTGATAGAAAAGGAAATCAAATCCATGGTTCCTGATCCCTGAATTTCAGCTCTTCCTTCTATCCTAGAGGTATAGAAAGGAACTGGCATATGCTTTTGTTCATTTTCAATCTCAATTACTATTTTTTACTCCGTGCTCATTGTTGGTTATTAAGCTGATGTTCTAAGGCCATGCTACATAGACCAGGACCCAGCCATACCCTGACCCTGCTAGCCACCCCTTTCACTCTCCCTCTAGGTTCCAGGAAAGCCAAGCACAATAAATGATCACAGATTGTGAAACAAGTTCCTCTTTATCAAAATGGCTTAGGCTCTCATTGTTTTATTTTCCAACCCAATATCTATTGTTCTTGACATGTAGTCAATAACTATTCAAGATAAGAAAATATTGTATATAAATATTATAAAGGAAGAAACTAAATATCTATTTTACAGGGAGCATGGTTGCAGACCTAAACATCTAAGGAATCAACTAAAAATTACTAGAAGTAATGAGTTCAAATGCAGATTTTCTAAATCCTCCAGAAATTTTGTATATATATATATATATATGTATATATATACATATATGCACACATGCTGTTTTGTGAACAGATATATATTAGCATATATACTGATATATGAGGGAAATAAAATAAAAATGGATTCTATTGTTGATGTTCTAATAAAAACAGATTAAACACATGGTAGTTGATTTACCTTCTGACAAACATTATTCTGAGAAATTATAAAGAGGGTTGTTAATAAAGCAATTGCTATAGCTGCTTAGAAAAGGAAATATAACAATAGTATTTCCCAGGTTAGCAAGTCGATTTACCAAGTAAGGCATTAGAAAGTTAATTTCAAGTTCGTACTATTAATTTCTTACTTTTAGCAAAATAAGAGCAGAACTGCACTCTGGTATAATAAGAAGAATGTCAAAGTATATTTATTGTAAAAGACATGATGATTACTAGCTCATATTTTGTATGCATTTTGCTACTAAAATGTAAAATATATTGCAAAGTGACAATTATAAAAGTAATGGAGTATTAAGTTAAATACAGAATAAAGTTCTTGAGTCAGAACCAAATAGGGCCAGGCATGGTGGTGCACACCTGCAATCCCAGCAACTCTGAACACTGAGGCAGGAGGATCCCCAGTTTTTGTCAAGCCTGGGCAACTTAGGGAGACCCTGTCTCAAAATAAAATATTAAAATGGGTTGAGGATGTAACTCAGTGAGAGAATGCCCCTAGGTTCAATTCTCAGCACCAAGAAAAAAAAAAAAATAGAAATTTGACAAATAAATTCAACTCTAACAGCTTAATATGGGACAAATCAGAAGTGGTACAAGTGAGGAAGGAATCACTACTAAGTGCGATTGAGATGACTAGATACTAGTATGATGACACCTTTACATGTACAGTAATTAAGAGTAATACTTATAATCAGATCATCTTCAGCGAATCTCTAAACATTCTTCAGTTTCTTTTTCCTTATTTGTAAAATGGGACTCATAATGCCTATCTCGAGGGTAGTTTGAGGAATAATGTAGACACTGTATGTAAAGCATTTAGCCTAACACCAGGAACAAGGTAGTTATTATCATGAGTCAGTGTATTAAATAGAAATGAAAACGAGCTGGTTAAACGATCTAGAAATACAAGCAGAAAAATATTCCTATCCCAGTGGAAGGGAGGAAAAAAGTTTCTGATCGTAGAAGCATTAAGGACATTATCATAGATAAGAGAAATCTTCAAGAACTTTAAAAACAAAGCAAAACAACTCTCGAACAAAATGTGGTATGGAGTGGAAACACCAGTTGTTGAGCTCCGGGATGGGGTAGCTTTGGAAAGAGTGGTGCCAGGCCAGTGGAGTGATGGGCAGAATTTCAGGATGACTTGAAATCTCACTCTCTCTTGCCAAAAAAGCCTTTCCAGGGGTGTGCAGGGAAAGGTCATTACCCAGCCAAAGCTATCCTGAGCAAGAAGAGTGAAGCGGGAGGCATCACAATACCAGACCTTAAACTCTACTACAAAGCAATAGTAACAAAAACGGCATGGTACTGGCACCAAAACAGACATGTAGACCAATGGTACAGAATAGAAG
>CM053409.1:47729794-47760026 GCA_028644305.1 Xerus rutilus
CAAGAGGGCACAGCTTGAAGAAGCAGGAGCATCCCTCTTCCACCAGAGTATCTCTCCATTGGCTAAGAAGGTGGACAAAGAAGTAGCAGAGAAGAGACAACCATGGTTAATTGGAGGGAAGAGATAAAATGTAAATCTTTTATCAAAGGCAAGAATGGAACAAGACAAGCATTTCTCGAAAAAGACTCTGGCTGAGATATCAGCAGAGCTAGAAAGCAAGCTAGAAGGCAAATCTAGAAGGCAAGCCCAGTACAAGTAGCAATGACTTGTAGAAACAACCTCCTGTTTATCTCTGAGGGTGCCAATACAGAAACACAGAAGGAGCCACATGTTTATTCTAAATGTAATGATATCTATACTTAAAAGTGATTTAAAATTAGTTCTAAGATCACTAATAAAGAAGCATTCTGTTGGAAAAAAAAAAAAAGAAAGGTCATTACCCTTCTATATGAGCCAAAGGGCAGTTCAGTAGAGCAAAGGTAGTCCTCTCTCCATTCTACCATCTTCTTTGGCTAGCTTTATCCAGGATCCTGTACTCAGCATCCTATATCCTGGGCTCCAGAGGAGCTTTATATGGGCCTGGCTGGGAATGGAGAGTTGTTTGTTTTTTCTTTCTTTCTTTCTTTCTTTCTGTACTAGAGATTGAGCCCAGGAGCACTCTATCACTAAGCTTCATCTTTAGTCCTTCAAAAAATTTTATTTTGAGACAAGGTCTTGCTAAGTTGCTGGGTCTGGCCTTCAACTTGGAATCCTCCTGCCTCAGCCTCTCAACTCACTGGAATTATAGGTGTGCACCACTGCACCCCAAGGGCCTGGTGATTTGTGCTGCTTCTGGTCACTGGGAAGCTGAGCCAGCTCCCTCTGCTCACATAGACAGCTCATCTGGCTCACTTCCAAACAACCCAGCTGCTCTGACAGCCTCCTTCATCCTGCCCAATGGCCCAATATCATCTTTGCCCTTCAAGTCAACTGATTAGAGCTCATTGCTTCCTTTTTTTTTTTTATCATTTTTTCTTTACCTATCTCAAATTTCAAGCCACTTCAGTAGTCTCAGCCCAGCCAATACACTCTTCCTTAGTTCATGCCTCCAAGCCTTTGTGCAGGTATTTTTTTGTGTGTGCAGATATTCCTTTGTCTAGATCAACCTGCCCCTTTCCCTGCTGCATCTGTTTTTCTTTTCTGACTCAAAGTAGTCAGGGAAGCCTTCCTTGACACATCTAGCTGAACCAAAAATTCCTCTTCTAAACATTATGGCAGCCTGTGCATTTCACCTCAACTAGGTGAATACTTTAACTTGTAAATACTTTATGAATCAAGACAGTTGTAGCTCTTAGTCATCTTTGCTCCCAGCATAGTGCCTGGCTCACAGTAGTCCTAAGAAAGGTTTGAACCATCTGCCTCCAACTAGCCCACTGCAGGCCACTAGTTTTGACATCATTGGGTGTCCTACTGAAACTGCATACTCCTTTAGACAGTGATTCTTAGCCCTGATTGCACGTTGGTACCTCCCGAGGAGCATGTAAAAATACCAGTCCCTGGACCGCACCCAATTCCCAGTAAAGTCAAAATCTCCTGGGGTTGGCCTAAGTATCAGTATTTTTTCAAAGCTCCCCACATTGATTCTCCTGTGTTGCAGGGTTGAGAACCACTCACTTAGGACATTATTCAGAGCCAGCCCTTGGTAAGTTGTAATTCCATGTCAGAATTGAGGTAGCCTCATGGTGATGGTGAGGATCCAGTTTGAGTCTCAAATGTACATAATTTTAGGGACCCTCCTCAAGAGGAAAAGAGCAGAAAATTACAAACCACAGAACTATAAGAGCCTTTTCAAGGTTTTGGAAAGGCCAGTGCCTGCTGCTGCTCTAAATTTTAAGCTTTGCTAACTTCACAGTAAATCTGTTTCTGAGACTGAGTACCACCCTTTATTGAGTCAATATGCACCAGAGACTTGTCACATAGAGCTCTACTTCCAACATACAAGCAAGGGTATGATCATCTCATTGTACAGTGAGGAATCTCTGGCCTAGAAAGCTCATTATGGATTTCATGTGATATACATGGAGCTAGAATTCAAATTCATTTCTGGGGACATGAGGCTGGGAAGGTTGGAAGCCTCCTATATTGATGATGAAGTGGAGGAGCTCATGTACCTGAGCCTTTTGTAATTGCCTCTTTTCCCAGGACTCCACATTCTCAAATAGTGGTTTCCAACCTGGAGGGTTACAAGACACTCCACTGAGGTGAAGGAAGAAAACATGAGAAATTCTACTTATACAGATTTTTACCATTACCTTTTAAAATGCCCATAGATGTTTGTATCTCATAAGGTATATTATAGTCACATGTCTATAAGATTTACAAATAAGTACATACTCATGGCACAATAGCTGAGAGCAATTCTCTACCTGGTTGAAAACCTTGGGTTTGCCTCTATGTGTCCTTGGAATAGTATCCTTTCTGTGAATGTGATTTTAAAAGTTTGACTATTACTGTTGTAACTATTCTATTGGAGACACAGAAAAAAAATTACATCAGGTCGAGACCCCTCCCCACATCTCCTCCCTCAAGTCAGTCTCTAGCCATGGGGAGTAAAGAAGGACCTGGAATGTGGGAGCTATTTCTCTTTGTGCTGTCCTCTGGCCTGGAAGGCCCAGGAACAGGACACAGAGGGCTTCACAAAGGTTCCCTCTGTTAACTAGGGTACAAGACAGGGAAACAAGGCTCAACTCATAGCAACTGTCCACTCCTCCATAGAAGAAGAAAGGAGTCTGTGTGCTCGGCTGCCCCCCTGCCAGCAGCCCAGCAAACAGCTGCTGATGCTCTGCACGGAGCTCCACCCCATGTTCAGACCAAGGCACTGGAAAGTAGGGACATCAGCTGCAGAGAAAGGGAGAAAGAAGTGCATTGAGCTTTGCTATGCCGCTGGCTTTCCTTTCCTTTGTTTCTTTTTCCCCCAGTGACAATCTCATAGTCTGTACCCTCAGGCAGCCCCCAAAACCCTCACGTTCAGATGCCTGCCCCTCTGGCTCTTCCAACCCCCTGGATGCCATGATCCACATTCCTTCTCCCTAAAGGACCTTTGGGAAGTCCTGACCCCCTTATCCCAGGCTCAGCTCTCTCTCTGTCTTGCCCTCTCCTTCTCTGAGATAGATTTATAATTTATGCAAATAAATGTAGATGATTAGGCAGACGATTATGTAAATGATGCCTTCTCTTTTCTCACCCCAATTCTGGTAACATTAGGAGAAAGTAACAATAATGATTAAAAGATGAAACAGAATCAATATGTAAAAGGTAAGGAAGCCAGAATTTAATCTAGATAAAAAGTGTAGTGGTGATTTCATAGCAAGGTTCTGTTTCCATCATGGATAAAATAAAATGTTATTGACCCCTCAGATTTCTACAAAAGACTCAAATCTGTAGCAAATTATAGAATGCAATTACCTATAACCACTATGTTTTCCCACTGAAATTAGTGACTCTCAGGATCAAGCAAACTAATTACTATATTTTATCAAGGCTTTTATTATTACATTGATATACTACGTGTATTATGCACTGAAAAAAATTCTAAATTTACTAACAGACAAAATGCCTCCATAGAAAGAACCAAAAAATCCAACTGTTAAATTATTATTTGTAAATTTCTTGCCCATACTAAAGGAATTAATAAAATTAGATTTTTATAAGCCATGTCAGAATAAGGAATTGGATTTTTTAAATTGCAATATTATTATGCTTACTCTCATAGGTTGAACAAGAGCCACAAGTAAATTATGCACATCTCACTTAACTGTTTTTGTTGTTGTTGTTCCTAAGGATTGAACCCAGGGGTGCTTAACCACTGAGCTACATCCCCAGCCCATTTTTTAAAATTTAAAGACAGGGTCTCGCTGAGTTGCTTAGGTCCTCCCTAAGTTGCTGAGGCTGGCTTTGAACTCACAATGCTCCTGTGGCAGCCTCCCAAGTAGCTGAGATTACAGGTGTGCACAACCGTGCCTGGCTTCCCCTAACTTTTTAAGTCTGAGAAAGATTATTGTAATTCAAGTACATGATGATCACTGAAAATCTAATAAGGTCAAATGCTATTGCACTTGAAATCCTAGTTCCAATTTCCACTTATTCATTACTTCCTATTATTTATGAAAGTGACCCACATCTCACCACCCATAAGTCACCACCCAGGAGTCTCCAAAACATTCTGTCTGAGTTTATTCAAACAAATGTTAGAGAATCAGTATTGAATATATGAATTATTTTCTATTGCTTAGTAAGTGGGCCCTCAACAATGTTTAATAAAACTTCTCAGCAGCACCATCTGGTGGGAAATAAAGAAAAAAAATCCCACACTATTCTTGAAATGATGTATTTCAATAGCTCTTCATTAGGTTTGCTCCGTTTCCCCACACATGGTCTATATTATGCGATACTCCTGAGGATCTCTTGGGCAACTGAAAATTCAGTAGTATGGAAAAAATACATTTTCTGGAAAAGTTCATATTTCAAAGTTTTCCACATATTCTAATAACAAATATTCTTCAGTTTTAGGCTAGAGTTGTGGCTCAGTGGTGGAGCACTTGCTTGGCATGTGTGAGGCCCTAGGTTTGATCCTCAGCACTGCATATAAATAAAAAATAAAATAAAAGATCCATTACCCACTCCCAATAAATAAATAAATAAAGGGGCTGGGTGTGGCTCAGTGGCAAAGCATCTGCCTTTCATTCACAAAGCCCTGGGTTCAACCCCTAGTTCCAAAAAAGAACCCCACAAATATTCTTCAGTTTTGTATTTTTATGTCATATTATTGTTTCAAAGAGAAAACATATTTTTTCTAATTGTACAAAAATGTAGTAGTCTTTTCATTCTTTTTACTTTATTTTATTTTATTTATTAATATGTGCTGCTGAGGATCAAACCCAGTGCCTCACACATGCTAGGCAAGCGCTCTACCACTGAGCCACCACCCCAGCCCCCTCTTTTCATTCTTTATATATTTTTTTACATAAGCCACACATCAGGAAAAACATTATTTGGAGTCTATAGTTAGGAATAGGTGGGTAAGGCAAAAGTTAGGATACTAATAGAAACTTCATTTGTCTATTACTTTATGTTAAGCTGTGATAGGTAAGTCTGAGACAGACAGTAGATGGGCAATATTTCTATAGCCTTCCTTTAGTGTTCCTAAGACAGCCTGGGTTAATTCCCAGTATGGAGAACATGAAGTGTGATGTTTTAGAATGGCTAGTCTAAGACAATGGGTAAACTAAGGTTTTTATTTCTTTAACAATGTAGGAGCATCTCCTACGTTGAGGCACTGGTTTCCATTCCAGATACAACAGCAAGTAAAACACTCAAAATGCCTGCTTTCAAAGTCCAGAGTGCTAACCATTGCACTGTGGGGCAACCTCCCCAAAATGCCTGTGTGTTAATTAGGTTTTATTGCTGTGAACAAAATACCTGGCAAGATCAACTTAGAAAAGGAAAAGTATATTTTGGGCTCAAGATTTCAGAGGTTTAGTTCATGGTCTGCTGGTTCCATGGCTGAGTCAGGTGAGGCAGAACATCATGGCACAAGGGCAGAGGGCTGGGATCATGGCTTCCAGAAAGGAGAAGGGGAATGTACGGGGAGGGGTGAAGGGAAGAGAGGAGGGGAGGGAAAGATACCCTTCAACAGCTCACCCCCATAATCCACCTCCTTCAGCCACACTCCACCTGCCTATGTTACCACCCAGTCAGTCCATTCAAACTTAGATGGACTATTACAGCCATCATAATCTAATCATTTCACCTCTGCAGATTCCTGCATTAACACGGGAGCTTTTGAGGGACACCTTATCTCCAAACTACAATAGCCTGCTTTCAAGGAGCTTACATTTGTGGAGGGGGACATAGAGAATAAACAAATAAACAAACAAATATATAATATGTCAGACAGTAATGGTGCTATGAAAAAAAATGCAGGGCTAAGGACCTCCTCCTCCTCCTTCTTCTAATTATGCCTGTGTATCACCCATTTCTAAAAAGGATCCCCAACAACCTCCATGTGATAAGAAAACTATTCAAAACTACTTTTGTTAATTACTTTTGTGCTATTGTAAAAAATTCCTGAAATGATCAATGTAATTAGAAAATATTTATTTTGGTTCAGTTTTTGAAGTTTCAGTACATAATCAGTTGGTCCTGTAGCTTTGGGCCTGTGGTAAGGCAGCACATCATGGAAGGAAGTACATGGCAGAGCAAAACCATTCATTTTATGTCTGGGAAACAAAAGAGAGAGAAAGGAAGAGATTGAGTCTCAATATCCCCTTCAAAGGCATGACCCCAATGACCTAACCCTCCTAGTAGGTCCTTCCTCTTAAATTTCTATCACTTGCACATAGAACCAAGATGGGCACCAAATCTTTAACACATGGGCCTGTGGGGCCATTCCAGATCTATAGCACTTCTGAACTGAGGGCTTTAGAAAAGATGGGCTTGTATGTGTGGTCCAGTGCTGTTATCATCCAGGGAGGCCTATCTAGTTCTCTGGTGCAATGCTGTTAAATCAAGGAGGTTAATATACCTAAGACTACACTCTCCAACTTGGCTCTCTCACTATAAAGGTAACATTTTAGCCTTCATGGTTACTTTTCGCTTCTCAATTGATTCAGAAGCTGGTTGATGAAGCTATTCATTGGAGACTCCCTTAAACACATTAAGAATTTTTGCCAAGATGAGGGAATGTTCAGGGAACATTTTGAAACCAGAGGATATGTTGCTGATATAAATTGTGAATTCCAGAGGACTTGAGGAATGGAAGTGGAGAGTTGAGGGAGACACAATGAAATGCCAGATAGAGACAAGGGTCCAGACGATGAGAGAGGTCAGGAAGTGGATGACAAAAACATACAAGTACGATGAGAGCAATGCTGGTGTCCAGCGCAGAACCAGCTCGACTCCTCCATCAGCATCAAGGCACTGACTCGCCCCACTGCTGGGAGTTCCTGGGACAAGGAAGGACCTGAGCTCTTCTAAGGACATTGATTTTAGCTGGAGCAGTGTCCCAGGCCATCCCTCCTTCCCTAGGGGCAACTCATATCCAAAAGCAAGTCAGAGTAGGGTACAAATGCCCAGCCTAAGCCTCAGAGCTGCCAATGGGGTCAGTGGACCTTCTACTGAATCACATCACAGTTCAGTCCTGTTTTCTTCACCTCCTTATAGGTGTTGTTCTCAAGAGCATTCACCAGCAGACATTCACCAGAGGATCTCCTACGTGGATCTCTCCATCTTGGAGTGTCTGTCCTGGAGAACTTGGTCTATGACAGTTGCTAACAGAAATGGTTCTAGGAAGTAAACTGTAAGTAGAATTTGGTAACTTGTTCACTAACCAGATAGCCAGCAATCATCACTGGTAGTAAATAGAGTATTCATAGTCCCTGGCATACTGTAACTGTAAAAGCTGAACTATAAAAGTTTTACCAGGGAGAAGTTGGGATGGGATATCAGTAGAAGGTAATGAGGGCAATATGTCAAGCCTTTGAAAGGTTTATAGAAGGTTGTAATTACGTGGCATCATATAGCTATTGCTGGGGGCCATTGCTGCACTAGAAAAATATAATAAAAGGTGTGAAGGTGATTAATTACCAATGTAAGAGGGACTGTGAACATCAGATATCTTCTCCAGCAGCTTATATAAGACTCATCTCTTGTAGTCATAGAGCAGATGAAGCAGAGGGATCAGACCCAGGACTTAATTATAAGGGAAATGGAGTTCTAGAGATGGTTGAATTCTCAGAGTCACTATGTGTAGCTTAGGACTTTGAATAGGAAGACTTAGGGACACTTGGATCAATTAATTTGAAAATCTCAAATTCTGAGATTCCATGAATGTTCTGGGCCTACACAGGTAGCCTGGCCCCCCTCGCTCAACACTGATGCTCCTCTCCTTGCTAAATGCTAATTCAAATGGAAAGTTCTACTCCATGTAGAACTTTCATTTTGACGTATCATATGTGATACGTCAAAATGCACTCTACTGTCATGTATAACTAAAAAGAATAAATTTTTTTAAAAAAAGTTAATTCAGAGGCTTCTGTTCTGCAAGGCAACACATACTCAGCTCAGGAGATATCCCTACCTGCCATCCTGCCTACCTGCCAACCACTATAACAATACTTAGTTATGTCCCAAAATGATCTCTACTAAAGGAGAAAAGGGACTATACACTTAAAGAGCTGTATGAAGTAGCCAACATGTATCTGCCCAAAGCCAGGAGAATAGCATGAGACCATACCCTAAAGATGCTAGACTAAGTGTTCAGAACATAAACTTTGGTAAGGAGAGTTTATCAACATGGAAACACTCATCATGATACCAGATTCAGTATCTTGTCATTCTAGGAGACATTGTTAAGACACTGCTGGGTTGACTCTTGGAAACGCACTTAGTGAAGTAGAAATGCCAGAACTTCCATGGACGATGGTAAAAGAAAAGAGTATTTGGCTTAGGAAAGTGGCTTGAGGTAAGAGCGGATGGGTGATGTCAAATAGCTTGGATAGTTGGTTAGGGCCTTAACGGAGGAAGACTGGAATAAGGAGTGGGAAATCGAGAGATGGGCCCATGGAAGTGGGCATGAAGTGTGAAGAGTTGTGTCAAATGTCATTGACCTCCAGAGAACATCCACCACAGAATATGAATAGACCACTAGGTAGATAGAGTGAGCGGGATAGCTGTGGCCAGCCAGTCACTATCATTTCCCATCTTAGAGCTGGCATGAGTGGCCCATGTATGCAGCAGGCATGGTTGTGGGGAGCTATACAGGAGCCCAACAG
The DNA here is from genome assembly GCA_028644305.1 of Xerus rutilus. Classification (NCBI taxonomy): domain Eukaryota; kingdom Metazoa; phylum Chordata; class Mammalia; order Rodentia; family Sciuridae; genus Xerus; species Xerus rutilus. The sequence continues at coordinate 47,738,605 of CM053409.1, forward strand.
AATAGGATTCTTCTCACCAAGGCTGATCTAATTGCTGATTGTACAATTTGCACCAGAGGCCAACACTGCACCCCAAATGCCGGTATTCCAGGATAGCAACCAACCACTAAGGTGACTATAATTTTGGACAAAGGAGGTGCAGAGGTGGGTATATAGCCATGAGATCTCCTAGTATAATCACATACTGTATCCAGAAGGCATTAGCTTTCCTAAAAGAGTAATGGCATAACTCTTTGGATATACCACTGAGGTGCCAGTTTTGAAATGAGACCCCATGATATCTCCAAGATACAGTTTATACCCTACCATTTGTGATTTGGATGTGAGGTGTTCCCCAAAAAGCTCATGTGTGAGACAATGCAATAAGGTTTAGAGGAGAAATGATTGGGTTATGAGAGCCTTAACCTAATCAGTGGGTGAATCCCCTGATGGAATTAATTGAGTGGTAAATGAAAGCAGTTAGGGTGTGGCTGGAGGAAGTGGGTCACTGGGGGTGTGCCTTTGTGGTATATATTTGGTATCTGGCAAGTACAGTCTCGCTCTGTCTACTTTCTGATTATCATGTGAGCTGCTTCCCTCCACCACACTCTTCTGCCATGATGTTCTGCCTCACCTGGAGCCCCAAGGAATGGAGCTGGTCTTTCTATGGACTGAGACCTCTGAAACCATGAGCCCTGAAATAAACTTTTTCTCCCCTAAAATTGTTCTTGCCAGATCTTTCAGTCACAGAAGCAAAAAAGCTGAATAAAACACCATTATATGGTATTATGTTCCCAATAGGCAGAACATAGGTTTATAGGAACCACAGAATGGAAGTAAAAATGGCCCCTTTTATCACCATTGTCAGTGATTCACTTGAGGAATTTTGCTTCCTATGCAAGCAACTGACATTCTGAGATCTAGAAGTCCTGGTTCCTAGAAGTAAAATTCATCTACTAGGGGCACAGGAGGGATCCCTTAAGTTATGGTTGCACTTAGTCACTTCTGAATCTTTATGCCCAGAAAGGGAGTCACTGGCCTGGCATGGGTAATTGACCCTGATCACCAGAAAGGGGCAGGATTACAGGTAAAATATCAGCAAGGCTGTACAGAAAGCTTGATTAGGGGCTGGGGTCATGGCTCAGTGGTAGAGCGCTTGCCTGGCATGTGCGAGGCACTGGGTTCAATTCTCGGCACCACATATAAATAAATAATCAAAGATCCATCAACAACTAATAAAAATATTTTAAAAACTTGATTAATGTCATTTATAAGCTTGATGTAATAATAAAATTATACATACATCAAGTAGAGAATGCACTTTTCTAGCACATGGAATATTTATAAAAGTCAATAGTATGTGAGATTAAGTCTGAAACAAATTCCAGAGTTGATCACACATGGATAGTTTCCCAGCATATTTAATCATGCACCTCCAATGTTGTGGGTTGGGTTCCCTGGAAAGCAGACTCTGAAATGCAGATGAGAGTGTTTAGTGAATGATGTTCACATCAAACCTTATGACAGGGAAGTAGGAGCAAAGAGAGAGAGAAGTTGAGTTGCAATGCTGTACCTACGAAGCCCACAGCCCAGGAACTGTCTGTCACTGGGAGCTCTAAAGCTATGCCAGCCCTCCAGAGTTGGGACAAGGGGATCAGGTACAAATAAACTCCACTGTTGAGTAGTCATTAGATGCCAGCGAACCTTGGAAGAAAGCACGACTTTGAGCAAGGAAGCTTCCAAAGAATGCCATCTTCCGGCAGTCCTTCTAGCAGCAGGGAGGAAAAAATCATCCATTCCTGAAAAAGGATTTGGGTGACACATCACATACATTTGTAATATACAGCTGGGCACAGTGGCACACGCCTGTAATCCTAGTACTTTGGGAGGCTGAGACAGGAGAATCGCGAGTTCAAAGCCAGCTTCAGCAATGGCAAGGCGCTAAGCAGCTCAGTGAGACCCTGTCTCCACATAAAACACAAAATAGGGCTGGGGATGTGGCTCAGTGGTCGAGTGCCCCTGAGTTCAATCCCCTGTACCAAAAAAAAAAAAAAAAAGAAAGAAAGAAAGAAAAGAAAAGAAAAAGAAAAAGAAAAAAAGAAAAAAATTGTAACATATACCTTCGATACACAGGATGATTATTACTTTACAAATTACATACTTTCACTGATAGATTGGTATACATCCACATTATAAAACATAGCAAAAAGAAATTTAGAAATGATCAGATGATGAAATAAGCAATCTATTAAAATGTTTTGGTAATAGGTAATGGTTTCATGCTATTAGTTAATATCATAAGACAATATACTAGGGCAAACATCACCATGAATGGTAGGTATAAATCAATATTTCTAATAGTCTGGATAATATCAAAACTATTTAGACACTTTCTTGCCAGACTGACTAAATCATTCTACCTTGCAATATAGCTAACTACATGCTGGGACTAGTGCCAGCTTTACCACTGCCTTGGCACATTTGTTTGAATTATCTATTTTCAATTTTTTTTTTTTTTTGGTACCGAGGATTGAACTCAGCTCACTCAACCACTGAGCCACATCCCCAGCCCTGTTTTGTGTTTTATGTAGAGACAGGGTCTCACTGAGTTGCTTAGCGCCTCCCCATTGCTGAGGCTGGCTTTGAACTCGCGATTCTCCTGTCTTGGCCTCCCAAAGTGCTGGGATTGCAGGCGTGCGCCACTGTGCCTGGCTTCAATTGTTCTTTCTTCATGGAATTTTTTGTGAAGTTTAAGTTACATTTAATAATTATGTATGAATATCCAGTCACCCCAGCACACATGAATTGCAGTATTTCTCAATATGCTGAAAGCAAATGAAGGAAAGAGGTAGCTACTCTCAACCTGTCTGCACTTTGATCTTGCTATTTTCTCTCAGGACACCTCATTTCTGGTATATGACCTTGTGAGATAAAACCCATTGAGGACAAGTGTCCATCAGCACACAAAATATTAGTCAAGGTTGGTTTCATTTGTTTATTTATTTATTTTTGGTACCAGGGATTGAGCTCAGGGGCACTCAACTACAGAGCCCCAGCCCCAGCCCTATTTTGTATTTTATTTAGAGACAGGGTCTTTTTTTTTTTTTTAGTTGTAGATGGACAATAGCTTTATTTATGTTATTTTATGTGGTGCTGAGGATCAAAACCAGTGCCTCACACTTGCGAGGCAAGTGCTCCACCACTGGGCTACAGCCCCAGACCCTAGAGACAGGATCTTACTAAATTGCTTAGCTCCTCTCCATCCTCCTGCCTCAGCCTCCCAAGCCACTGGGATTATAGGCATGTGCCACAGCACTCAGCTTGGTTTCTTATTTTTAGATGAAAATGAATAGAAATAGCAGTTCCAATATTTTCTGCCTGCACTTCTATGGATCATCTTTCACATTTCCTTGGGTTGAGACCCCATTTCAGAGATCTCTGATCTGCTGAGTAGGTTTGCATCTCCAGATTTGGTATGCCCCCTTTGGTCTTTGCTGAGAGAAACTGCTTTTCCAATTGCTTTTCTTTTCCACTGTGACCTTGTTGACCACCTCTCTCATAATGCACTTTCACTGTGAGTGCTTTTCTCTCTCACTATGTAGTAGGCAATCTGAGGTTCAAGTATGCCTGTGAGACTGTTTCCTACTAAATGTCGATGCAGAGTTTTACTCTCAGGTTCGTAGTGGACAACTTCACAAAATGCCTACAAGAATTATATGCATAATATGATTTTTAAAAATGAGCAATTTAACATCAAGTTGAAAAACACAATTGACAAAAAAAATTAAAGGAAGAAATTGTTTCATAAGATTAGATTCTCAAAATTGCCATTGCATCTGAATTACCTATTGCGCCAAGAAAACAAAAACAAAGAGACCCTCTGCCACTAATTCCTGGATCCCACCTGCACTAGTATAGATTCAGGTGAGCTACAACTAAAGACCTACAGTAATATTGACCCCCGCCCAATAGATGCAGGATCTCTTTTATCTAAATGACTGTAGGAAAGTTATTTGGAGTGGCAGCTATGCTCCCTGAGGTCTTAGTGACCCAGACTTCTTTTTGCTCTCTATTCGAGGGTGTGGACTTTGTCTTCATGGACCAGTACTACAGGTAGGACTCCAATCATCACATCTGTGTACCAGGCATGAAGATGAATTAAGGGGCAAAAAAGAAATGGGTAAAGAATACATATCATCTTATTGTTAAGGGAGCTTCCCAAAGCTGCCACAGGAGATCCCCCAATACATTCTAGTGTCTACACAACTTAATATAATAGGAATTGGCACATATATTGTGTATTCTAGACAACTATATGCACAAATAATGGGACATTTATTACTAGTGAAGAAGGAAAACTCTGGGTGAAAGCCAACAGTCTCTGCCAAAATTTATAAATCAACAGTTCTTCAGGTCTTGGCTGGCTCTGGAAATTCAAGTGCATTTATGATTTTGGTTGGAGAAGGTTTTGTTCTAACTTTGTCCCAAGGACATCATGTTTTGGCTAGAATTAGCAACTGCTTGTATCTCCTTAGAGAGAAGGTGGAATAACTTCAGTGTAGTGAGAATGTGCATAAGATAGATTCTGTCAGGTCTGCTCAGGTCATCTTACAAGATGCTCTTGGGCCCTCATTCTGACAAGCTATTTAAAATGGGTAAAAGACAACAAATAAACATTATAGTGAAAATGTTCTGGAATCCTTGGAACAAGAATTAAAAGCTAGGTTCATTCTTTCTCAAGGTACTAACGAAGAAATACTAAAAAGAATAAACAAGATATATTCCCTTTCTAAACACTGATCCCTTTGGAAACCATATCTAAATGGAGATTGTCCCATCACAATGTCAAACAACTTTTGTTTAGAAAGACATTCACAGCAACCAACAGGAAAGGTTTGGGTATGAAGATTCCCCACAGAGTCCTGGACAAAACTGTGTATTGTACAATGCTGTGGATTAGCATTCATATTTTTCTATCTGAATGACAACCCATTGGCGTCCTGTATGATTGGTGTCCCCTGGAGTGGTATGATACTGCTGTCCTGCCTGGATGTCATGTAACTTGCGTGTTAAACTCAAAATATGATGATCAGATGAGCAGACAGTCTCAAGAATAGTCAGAGACCATTCTTGCAGAAACCTCTTTCTAAACATAGTCCAGAGAGCTTGACATCAATTAATCTCCTTGATGGTTACTGAAGGGGTTCAGATAATCTAGTGAGCCTGCAACATTTCTGATTTCTAGGCGTCTATCTTAAAGACCAGTGTAAAACCCTAGAAATTCTAGGATTCTAGAGGCTGCTACTCTAGAAATAACATGCTTCACTTTATCTCTCCCTCACACCTGTTTCTGCTGGAAATGAATAAGTTGTAGAAACTGCAGTTGCCAAGTGGCTTTACTGATTTGAGATGTATCATTAGTCTCATCTTTAAAGCAGGAGTCACAAGTTCAAGGGTGTTTCCAATATATCATTCTCTACAGAGTCTACTACCATTAATTAGAACACATTTTTAAAAATGTCATTCAGACAGGTTTTTTTCTCCCTTTAAAGATGGTTTTCTCAAAGAGTTTTAAAATGATCAGCGACAACTAAATCAGCCTTTTAAGCAAGTGCATTTTCAAGGACAGGACAGGATATGCTGAAAGGCTTCATCATATTAAATACTGCTATAGGGAGGAGCCAACAAATTAGAATCAGTTTTGCTTCCTTTGATGTAAAGAATACAGGGGCTGGGGTTGTGGCTCAGTGGTAGAGCACTCACCTAGCACATGTGAGGCACTGGGTTCGATCCTCAGCACTACATAAAAATAAACAAATAACATAAAGGTATTGTGTCCATCTACAACTAAAAATATATGTTTTTTTTTAAACAATACATTCCAGGCTGGGGATACAGCTCAGTTGGTAGACTGCTTGCCTTGCATGCACAAGGCCCTGGGTTCAATCTCCAGCATCGCAAAAAAAAAGAAAAAAAGGAAGAAGAAGAATACATTGTCTGCCCATTTTCTATAAAGCATTAGTCCTTAACCTTTATTGGGTCATAGACACTTTTGAGAACATGATGTAATACATGGGAACTTTTGTAGGAAATGCAATTAGATACATATGCACAAACTATCATAAAATTTCAGAGGTTACTAACTCATAAAACCTGTAAATGGTTCCTCAAAACCTCAAACTAGAGACTAGTGTCAGGAGGAAATAAGACTTAAGAACTCAAAATCTACTCAAGACTGGAAGAAGAAAACTCAATGTGGTTTTTAAATTTAATGTGGTTTTGTCTACATTAACTTGAAAACAAGTCACTTTGGAGACAAAGTTATGTTTAAGAACCTTTGTCATGAATGCCTTTAATAAAAAAAAACCCAAATTATATAAAATCTAGTAGAATATGTCTCAAAATACTCTAAAATTAAACTAGAATTAAAGACAAGTCCTTGGTATTTTTTTTTACAACAGAAAATTCATATGCTATTTGTTTAACATTTTTCTATCAGGAGTTTTTATTTGTTTGAGATGGGGATAATCCTCCCACTTCACCCTTTCTTTTAGCGGGGACTGCAGGCTGGCACCATCACATCTGGCTGGACTAGGACTCCTAATAAATTTGGGTTCACAGGTGAAACTATTGTGAAACAGTTTGTTCATACCACTCTGAAGGACATCGACTTCAGCACCGTTTGTTTATTAATTACTTTTTTCTTTTTGTGTGGTGCTGGGGATTCATCCTCCAGTAGAATTAACAATGCATGTGAGGCAAGCACTCTACCAACTGAGCTATATCCCCAGTCCTTATTAATTACTTTATTGACATATAATTCATATATAAAACAATTTACCTCATGGAATTATACAATCCAATGTTTTTTTTAAAGGTCCTCACAGTTATACAATCAACAACATAATACTTTTAGAACATTTTCATCACACCAAAAAGAAATTCTGTACCTATTAGCCATCATTTCCCATTCTATATCCCCCAATTCTGGCCTTAGGCAACCACTAATCTAATTTCTATCTCTATAGATTTGCCTGTGATGGACATTCTATATGAATGGTCATACAACTGGTGGTCTTTTGTGACTGGCTTCTTTTATTTAGTATAATATATTAAAGGGTCATCATTTTGTAGCAGGAATCAGGACTTCATTCCTTTTTATAGCTGAATAACAGTCTACTGTATGGATATGCCACATCTTGTTTATCCAGTCATCAGTTAATGGACATTTGGGTTGTTCCCAATTTTTGGCTACTAAGAGTAATTAATTTTGCTATCCATATTTTTGGTGAAAGTTTTTCTGTTCACAGGCACCTTAACTTATAACTACACAAGGCAAAAAGTCAAGAGAAAAATACTTGAGTTTTTAATAAAACTATGCAAATTTGTCTTGAATTTATGTAAGATGTTTCAAGTTTAAACTTCCATGTGTAAATTTGCAAAAGTTTGTCTTGACAGGAAAAGTGGCACTATTTTTGTTTTGTTTTGGGGGAGTCGGTTACTGGGGATTGAACTCAGGGCCACTCAACCACTGAGCCACATCCTCAGCCCTATTTTGTGTTTTATTTAGAGACAGGATCTCACTGAGTTGCTTAGCACCTTGTTGTTGCTGAGGCTGGCTATCTCAGCCTCCTGAGCCACTGGGATTACAGGTATGTGCAGGGTTACAATGCCCAGCCAAAAGTGGCATTGTTATACTATTGAAGAACTAAGAAATCCTTACAGGCTAAAAACAAATAAACAAACAAACAAAAAACAAAACAAAGCAAAACAAAATGTTGGGTTGTATAATTTCAAGAGGTAAATTGTTTACGTGTGAATTATATCTCAATAAAGTAATTAATAAGGACTGAGGATATAGCTCAGTTGGTAGAGTGCTTGCCTTGCATGCACAAAGCCCTGGGTTCAATCCCCAGCACCACACAAAAAGAAAAAGGTAATTAATAAACAAATGGTGCTAAAGGCTAGATGTTCACTAAGACCCCTTCTTAAGCTAAGAACTTAGTCTATTACCCCTCCTTAAATAGAAAAGACCATAAAGACCAGGTTGCAGATGTTCTGTGTCCTGGGGAATAAACAACAAACATTTGCTGAGCCCCTTGCAAGCAGAAAGCACAGCTGTGCACAGGAGACTGAGCCTTGGACAGAAATGATGCCAAAAGCATGATTTGCCAAGCTGCCCTCCTGTGCCCCATTTGGGTCTCAAGTACTTGGTGCCCTCACCAATATCCAACTGTGTCAGATCTCTTTCTGGATACTAATCTGCTTGTCCTTTGGCAGTGTTCCATCTCCCCCCTCCGTCCCATAGAGACCCTCACTGCTGACTCTACCCTGCCAACAATCTGCACTCCACCTCTGAGGTTACCGACCCAACTTCAACACAGACTTCCATGCTGTTGTAACACCCTCTGGGCTCTCTAGGTCTGCCACATGCTCAGGAGGTGCTCAGTGACTGTGTATAAGGATGACCTATAGGATTCTCCATCAATACTAAGTATATGAGGATAAAGGGTCAAAATGAATTTGACTTACTGTATTTATCACTTATTAATTGTTGACACATTTCCCAACAATCAAAGCACTTGGAAACCTCAACTAATTACTAAGGCTCCCTCATGAACTATTGTGGTATTATATTAACACAACTTCATTCATGGAATTTATCTGAAAGGAACACATTCAGAGGCATACAAAGCACATTCCTAAAGATTTCCTCCAGTAGAATGAACAAGCAAAAGACCCAAAGACAAGGTTTAACTAACTGATTATTTCCTTTGCTTTGCATTTCAGAGTAATCTTACTCTGGATTTTAAAAATCCAATTTCACTGAAATTCAGTAGCTTTTACCTGATGCCAGCATGTGATGCACAGGCTGGAAGGCTGAATCACAATTTACTGCTGGGGGTCCCACCAAGCTTTGCCATTCTCTCAGAGGAAGGTTTCCCTGGGAAGCCAGCTTTTTTAGATAGCCACTGGGCTTCAGTCAGGGAATATCAGGATTCTGCCTGTAGTACTTGGGCAACTTCTCCAGAACTGTGGGCAACCCAACTGCGGAAGCATAGTACATGGACCCGCCCCTGTACCTTGGCCAGCCATACCCATTCAAGTAGATGATCCATGCATGTATGAGGCATTGGGTTGGATCTTCAGCACCACATAAAAAAATAAACAAATAAAATAAAGTTATTAAAAAAAACACCTATAAAAGAATACAGTGTGATATTGATGCAAGATTAGGCATACATTATCAATGGAAGAGAATTGACAGCTCATCAATAAATCCAATTATGGCTAATTTATTTTCAACCCAGGTGGAAAACAATTCAATGGGGGCAAGAAAAGTCTTTTGAACAAATGATTCTGGGATAACTGAATATCTACATGCAGAAAAGGTTAATTAATTAAACTCAGATCATACCTAGCGCCATTTATAAAACTAAATCAAAGTAGATCATAAATCCATTGATGATTAAAACTATAACAATTTCTGCAAGGAACATCTTTATGATGTTTGGCTAAGCACTAAATTATTAAATATAACTCTGAAAGCACAATTTTTTGATAAAATCAATGTCATCAATAAGTTGAACAAAATGAAATTAAAGACTTTCCTGCTTCAAAGGACACCATTAAGAAAATAACATGAAGAGCCACCATGTGGGAGAAAATATTAATGCAGTAGGGAGAATAGTGCCATTCCCTAAATGTCCAATGCCTAGAATTGGGAACAGGTAAACTCACCTGGCAAATGGAGTTTATAGGTGGAATTAAGATTAAAGGCTTTGAGAAGGGAAGATTACCCTCTGTCATCTGGGCAGGCCAATCTAAGCACAACTGTGATGGGAGAAATTCAACAACTAAGAAGGGTCAGAGATGCACCATGGGAGGGTCTGGGCCTGCGGGCAACGCTGTAGTTTTCATATGGGAGGAGAGACCAAGAACCAAGGATGCAGCAACCTCTAGAAGCCAGGAACCACCCTCAGTTCACACACAGTGAGAACATGGGGAACCTGGTCCTACAGTACAGGACACTGAATTCTTCCAACAACCCAAAGGAGCAGGAAAATGATCCTCCCCCAGACCCTCCAGAAGTGAGTGTAGCAGCCATATCTGGATTTTAGTCTAGTGAGACCTCTACCAGACTTCTAGCTATGGAAGTGTAAGATAATAAGGTTCTGTAATTAAGTGCTATACTTGTTACAGCAGTAGAAAACTAATCCAACTTGCACATCAAATATCTAATAAGGAAGTTCTAATCAGAATATACAAAGAAATTTTAAAAACATGATAGTAACAAGGTACACAATTCAATTTTTTAAAGAGGCAAAAACTTGAGCACATACATAATCATGAGGGCATGATATGCAAGTGGCTAATAAGCATGTGATAAAAGCTTAATATCGAGCTGGGGTTGTAGCTCGGTGGTAGAGTGCTTGCCTAGCACACGTGAGGCACTGGGTTCCAACCTCAGCACCACCTAAAAATAAATAAATAAAATAAGTGTATTAAACAAATAAAGCTCGACGTCACCAGTCATAAGAGAAATGCAAGTTAAAAACCACAATGAATGTGTAGACAGCCTTGAATATTGGGACATCATTTCTAAGACTGGGTTATCAAGAGACTCTGGCTTCAGTTTTGCCCATCTCTTGCTCCCTCACTTGCTCCCACTGACAAAAGCCAGGGACAGGATGTGAGCTGCCCAGTGGAGAAGCCAAGTGACAAAGAACTAAGGATGGATGGCCTCAGCCCATAATCAGGGAGGAACTGAGGCTCTTGGTCCAAAAGCACAAAAGGAACTGAATCCAACCAACAACCCTTAGTGAGCCTGGAAGCAGACGTTTCATGGCAGCTGCCCGCCGCCTGCCCTTATTCCAGAGATGACAATAGCCACAGCCAAAGGTTAGAAACCAAATCTGGATTATGCTTTGTACAAAATCCTACAGCCAGGACTGGAGATGTATTTCAGTGTTGAGGCACTTGCCTAGAAAGCGTGAGGCCCTGTGTTCAATTCCCAGCACCCCAAAGAAAAAAAAATCTGCAACCAGAGGACCTGGCTAATTGTACCTGATTCTTGACCCACAGAAATTGTGTTAAAGAGGCTTAATCTTAGATCACTAAGTTTGGGGTAAATTGTTATGCACCCATAGATAACTAATATGGACCAACTAGAATGGTTATAATAACAATGACATCAATACCAAGTGTTTGTAATCATGTGAAGAAACTTGAACCATTATACTTTGCTTGTGAGGTTGTAAAACAGTATATCACATTGGAGAACTGATAGTTTCTTAAAATTATTGTTCAGCTCAGAATTTTTACTCCTAGAAATCTACTACCCAAGAGAAATGGAAGCATATCTCTCCATAAAATTTGTGTACAAATACTCATAGCAACATTATTTATAACAGGAGAAGCTGAAAACAACCCAAATGTCCACTGTCATGGTTTGGATATAAACTCATGTTTGAGATAATGCAGGAACATTCAGAGGGGAAACTGTTACATTATGAGGACTCTAACTAATGAGTGGTTAATCCACTTGATGAATTATTAATTTGAAAGGACTATTGTACTGAGTGGTAACTGTAGGCAGGTAGGAAGCAGTCACTGCAGTGTGACTTTGGGGTTTATAGTTTGTTTCTTGTGCCTCATGCTCTCTCTGCTTCCCAACTGTCATGAAGTGAGCAGCTTTGCTTCATCATGCCCTTGGAGCATGATGTTCTGCTTCACCTTGGACTCACAGCAATGTGGCTGGCTGACCATGGACTGATCCTCTGAAACCAGGAGCCGTAATAAATCCTTTCTCCTCTAAATGGTTCTTGTCAGCTATTTTTGTTGCAGTGATGAAAAGCTAATTAAGATATTCATCAACTGCTGAATGGATTTAAAAAAGGGTGTGGTATAGTATTCTATATCAGAATACTATTCAGCATTAAAAAAGGAGCAAACTACTGATAAACATTACAACATACATGAGCCTCAAGACATTATGCTCATTGAAAGAAGCCAGATGCAAGAGATTTTATATTGTATGATGCCACTGATAGGAAATGTCCAGAAAAGAAAATCTGGAGAGATGAGATTGCCTAGATTTTAGGATGGAAATTAGCTATAATGGGTATGAAAGAACTTTCTGAGGAGTGAGCAAGTTTTAAAATTGATAAAAGGGGATGGTTGCAGAACTGTAGACAGCAAATTATGCCTCACTGAAGCTGTAAAAGTATATCTAGAAATGAAAAATCAAGAGCAGTGCAACACCTTTCAGAAGAAAACTATATAGCATTTTATAGAATATAAGATCACACCTTAATAAAGAAGAACTTCATGCTTGTGGATACACATATGTAATAGTATGAAATATAAAAAATTTCCACGTGTACTATATAGAAACATCTACTCAGAACACTATAGTTCTATATGTTATTAAATAATTCAACGGAATGATTCTAAAGTTTGCATAAAAGAATAAATGTGTAACAAATTAGTTATCAAAATTTCAGCTATTACAAAAACTATTTTCTAAAGTGCTGCTATCTCAAGAATAAATTGGTGTATGAAAAACGTATTATCTATGTAGATAGAAAATGTACCAGTGCTTATAAGGCAGCTTCACTACAGAAAAACCTATGAATCTGGCACATGTGTGAACGCATGTCCCAGGGGAGGGAGCATGGTCTGGACATCATCATGTGCATACGAGACATTATGTAAGCTCATCCCCTTGCTGTAAGCTATGAGGCAAGAGATTACCTGATTACTTGATTACTTGCAGAGTTGAGAAGAGTGCTTTTCTAAATGAATGATGTCCCACATGGTGACAGCAGCGTCCAGGAAAGGAGCAAAGATAGTGGTTATTAGCATGAGGTGCCTGGTCACTTGCTCCTTTGGAGAAATAAGAACTGTACCCAAGAGACTCACAGATGACTTGCTCAACTGTCCAGTGAGTTAGTTCAGTCTTCAATGTGTGGGGAAGCTCAACAGAGAAGGAAGGGACGGCCTGCACTCCACTGCTGACTCCATTCACTGGTGGCCTAGAAGGAAGATAAGAGTAGACGGTAGAGAGAGCAGGAGGAGAGGACGTGTGTGTGGAGGAGCAAGTGAATGAGGAAAGAGGCCAAGCTGTCCTCATTGTGACAAGAACATACTGCTGGTGTAATTCCTGCCATGGAACAGGACAGATAGATCTGGATGTCCCAGAGCTGGAGCTCTGTCCTGCCACACTTCTGCTCCCACCATGCCTGGGGCTGCCTCTCAAAGCACAGTCACATCAAGTTCTTTCCAAGAGTCTAAGACATTCAGATGCCCAGGGCTCACCACAGACTCAGTTAAGAATCCTTAAGGGTGGGGCCTGAGCAGGATGATTTTTAAAACAGTTTTTAACAGTTGTTTTGAGCTATACCTCCAGGGGGTCCAAGAGCAGGGAGTTGTGTCAGCCACTGTCTCTGGGACAGCTGCAGTGTCTGGCAAGTTTGTCTGAGGCCAGAAATTGGAAAGAATAAAAGAGAAGAAATGAGCAAACCAACTAGAAAAGAAAAGCCTATTAAACTAAACGCAGCAATCATTTCTGCCCAGCATAATCCTGTTATCCCGGGAATCCTCAGAACCTCTCAGGCTGTGTCTGGGCATCCTGGGAGCTCTCCCAGGCACCTGTCCAGAACAGCCTAGAGCCCAACTAAGCTGAGTCACTGCACAGGTGTGGTCAGGGCACAGTTAGCCAGCTTTTCCCTGCCTCATCTCCTGTCCCTCTCTTGCTGTGGCTGTAGTTGAAGGATGCTGTTTTCTTCCATTGTTGGTCAATTAGCACAGAACATATGCAGAACTTCCCCTTTATGTCTACGGAGACAGTTGTTAAGAAAGTATTTATTCTACACTTGGTGAACTCAGATCACTGTTAGTTGGAATGCTTCTTCTTATCCACTTTGTATTCTTTAACTTTGTTCTCCACTGACTATGTTAATTAACATCAATTTTGGTTTTTAGTGAGTCTTTAAATAATGTTATGACACAAATGTAATTAAAAAACACACTGGTACTTACATAATAAAAGGTAACTGTCAGCAAGCCTGCATTAGCTGTGCAGGAGAATGAGGACAAGAAGAACTACATAATGATTCAAGTTTACTTATAACTGAAGTCACTCCATAGTTCATTCACATTAATTTTTTCTTAATTCTTTTTTCTCTTTTTATTTCGGGTTCTGCGGATTGAACTCAGGGGTGCTCCACCACTGAGTTACATCCCAGTCCTTTTTATTGTTTATTTTGAGACAGGGTCTCCTTAAGTTGCTGAGGCTGGCCACGAATTTGCCATCCTCCTCCTTCAGCCTTCCAGTAGCTGGGATTACAGGTGGCACCCTATACCTGGCCTTAATTTTGTCTTAACTCTATAAAATACTCTAAGGTAGAAGTATATTAAATGTATATTAAATGATTAAAAGTATTAAATGATTAAAAGTATATTAAATGATTACATTTTATCAAAAATGTAAGTGAATTATGCTTTTGATAAGGAAGAAATAAAGGTGATAAATTCCCCTGATCCCTTGTGCTAACCTGATAGGGAAAGATTCTCCTTGCCTAGACTACTGAGATTCAACATGCAATTTGCTGAAACCCCTGCCTCAGACACAGAGGGCCGTCTCCTCCTTAACCCTTATAAGCAGTGAACTGTGTGCATCCTTGGGGCTCTGCAAGGGACAGAGCAGCTGTCCAATCGAGACTTGGGGGGGGCACCCACATGGGCATGTGTAATACCTCAAGGGGAGGCTCCATGTGGTCATGCACTGAGGCCTTTTAGTGAGACAGGATCATATAAATGTTCTCAGAGAGTAAAAATAAGTTACAAAAGGCCAAAGACAAAGAGAATGACCAAGGAAACCACTAAAAAAAATTTTTTAACTTGCAGGTAAAATACAATGTACAAAGAACATAATCATTTGCTAGGGGTGAGGGTTCAACAAGAGATTAAAACACTTCATCACTTTACTTTTTATATTTTGTGGATGCTGGGGAAGGAACTCAAGGCCTCATATATGCTAGGCAAACACTCTACCACTGAGCTACAACCCAAGCCCTACTGAGATTTCTTAAAAGACACGAAATTCAAATGAACAAATTGACCAAAGTCTTTGGGCAGAATTGGAGTTGTTGAAAACGATTATCAGCCCAGCACAGCCACTGCCACAGGGCCAGTGTTTGTTACAGAGACACAGAGCTCAGCTTCCTGAGTTGCGTCTCCCAGTTGACCATTTCCTGGGTTCATCCCTGCTGGGGAAGGACAGGCTCTGGGTCTTTGAAGAACAACACTCACTTTTAGCTTAGACAAAACGTCTGCGCATGGGAGCTCAGTTTTTAGTTTGGGAACAAGCAAGCTGCCAGATATGTGGAGACATGACATTTTATAAGGCCTTCTCCTTCCCAGGTGAGCCAAAGCAATCTGGTTTGACCAAGTAATTCTGCATTCATTAAATCTAATGTGGCACAGTGGTCTGGGAGGCTTCATATAATAAGACTATTAAGATGTATGAAGCTAATTAGCTTCCAAAGTCAACTCTCCAAGATTCTGCGTTAGGTTTGTGGAGAAATCTATAGTTACTTACCCTCCTACACTCCTGTCCCACCATGAATGGCTTCAAAAGTGCCAGATCCATGACCACTGGGAATTCCCTTCCCTACATCGTTTCCTATAGGATGAGAAAATTAAGTCTTCTTAATCTTTTCCTTTTTTTTTTTTTAACTCAACATTTCAGTGTGGAAATAGGATGTATTAATGGAATATGTTTACAAATGGAAAAAGGGAATTCAAAATATGTACATACATTATTTTATATATATATATATTTTTTTTAATTGTAGATGGACACCATATCTTTATTTATTTTTATGTGGT
The DNA here is from genome assembly GCA_028644305.1 of Xerus rutilus. Taxonomy (NCBI): domain Eukaryota; kingdom Metazoa; phylum Chordata; class Mammalia; order Rodentia; family Sciuridae; genus Xerus; species Xerus rutilus. Next base: position 47,754,478 of record CM053409.1, read on the forward strand.
GCTGAGGATCGAACCCAGTGCCTCACGCATGAGAGGTAAGCACTCTACCACTGAGCTACAATCCCAGCTCTGTACATACATTATTTAAATTGAGGTATCATTCAAATGCCATAAAAGTCATGTGGCTTTTTAACCACGCTTTTCTTGACTGACTGTAGATATCTTTAAGACTGTAGATGGTGCTTGCGTGCCTTGTGGAAAAAGTCAAAATCAGGAGAAGTCATCTCCATTCCTACACTTGTGCTCCCTGCCTCAGTGCTTCTCCAAGTGTGGTCTCCAGGCATTTGATAGATATGCAAATTCTTGAATCCTACTCCTGCTTGTATGGAATTAGAATATGAGTGGAGCCCTGCAATCTAGGTTTTAGCCCATCCAAGAAATTCTGGTAACAGTCAAGTTGGATTGTTCCTTGCCAAGACAATTACGCTAGCTTCACAGAAATATAGATTTGCACACGTATATTTTTATTTATAATGAATTCCTATGCATTTAATATTAATGTATCAATATTTTGTGGAACATATCAATATTGCCAGCATGCCAATTTTGTTTTGCCAAATGACCACACACTAATGGCCATATTTAAAAACAAAGAGGGGAAAAAAAGAGGCAATCAGGGGAACATAAAAAGAAAGTAAAATCACCAGACCTCAAATGGAAATGAAAGAAAAAAATAAATAGGCACTTCTGAATTATGTACTTTGTGAGATAATAAGTGGCAAGTATGGACAAGATTCTCTGAGTTGGTCCTTTGTTGATCATTCCTATTTCTCCACCTTATATCTCTAGCATTTATCTATGGCAACGTAGCACCAAGATATCATAGGAGTTCAAACATCAGTACTCATTCAAAAATAATTGGGAAAGGCCTAGAGTTTTCCATGGGATTCTAGTCACTAAGCCTCAAAACAGAGGGTGGAGCTGCTCAGGTTGTAACCTGGGAGCCTGACCACTGTAGTGCCTAGAACAAGGTCTGAAACCAACTAATTTTGTGGAGCACTTTCCTTGTGTGTAAAGACCCCCAAAAGATTTGTTGTGGTCCACATTCTAAGGCTAAGAATAGAAGTCAAGTCTTCTGACAATGGTCCTGAACCCATTTCCCTATGAGACAGCATCCATTGCACACTGGCCAGGCCTCCCTTTTTCCATTTGTTCAATTTAATGACTCAGATATTAGGAAAATATTAATTTTTAAAAAAAAAATCAAGGGTGTTCATTACCTACCACTCCAATGCCACATCTGTTAGAAATGTGTTATATCTTCTTACGCTGCTTCCCTTATGGAGGCAGGCATATGAACAGACCTTTATGGAATTTTCTATATGGGTGTTTTCTTCCTAAGACTCTAAGTAAGTGTTTTCCCAAGTTTTTCAATTTTCTTCAAAAATGGAAGTTTTAATACCCAAATGGAATTGTTTCATTGAGATCCATCACTTTTGAGTAACTGATGCCCTAAAATTAGATATGTGAGTTGTTTCCAATGTTTTACAATGATAAAGATTTAATGATCATCACTATGCTCAAATTTTTATATTTCTGTGATTCTATACTTCTGTAATCCACAGTAAATTACCAAAAATAGAAATACTAAGTCAAAAATATAAATACCTGCTGGCACTGTAGCACATGCCTATAATGCCAGCGGCTCAGGGGGCTGAGGCAGGAGATTACGAGTTCAAAGCCAGCCTCAGCAACTCAGCTTAAGCAATTTAGCGAGGCCCTGTCTTTAAATAAAATATAAAAAAAGGTTGGGAATATGGCTCAGTGGTTAAGCATCATGGAGTTCAATCTCTGGTATAAAAAAAAAAATACCTTTACGCTATGTTTGGTAGGATGTATTACAAGCAATGTAATGAGAATTTATTTAAACTTAATAAAACCTCATATTTTTCTTTTTGTTGTTGTTGTTTGCTTTACAAAAAACAGTGACTTTTAATCATGATTGGTTTTCTTTAATCAGGTTTAAAAAAGCATTTCAGAGTTAAGTATACATTTACCTTACAATCCAGCAATACAATTCTCAGTTATTTACCAAAGAGAAATGATAATATAAGTCTACAAAGACCAGTGAAGGTCCAGAGTGGAAACTTACCTAACATCCATCAATTGATAAACAGATAAAGAAACTGGGGTTTACCCATATTATGAAATATATTTCAGTCACAAAAGTAATCAAATATTAAAACATGTGAAACAAGGATGGATATCAAAAATATTACACTAAGCAACAGAGGCCACATGCAAATAGAACATACTGTGTGCAGGTTCCATCTCCATAAAATTCTAAAAAACATAACACCACAATGACAAGAGGCAGGTCAGTGGTTGCCTGTGGCCAAGGGAAAGAAAGGGGTACCTACTGGAAAGTGGTTTGAGGATACTTGCCTGGGGTGACAGAGCTGCACCCTGGTGTGGCACTGGGCACATGACTGTGCACTATTGTCAACACTCACCGCTCTACACTTGATTTGGATGAATTTGTTGTGTGGAAATTGCACCTCAGCAAAGCTGAGAGGGTATTCTGAGGCGTGCTTGGTCTAGAAAACAGCTTGATTCTAGGATCACAAGAGAAGCCAGTTAAGACTTGCAGAGCTGGGCACGGTGGCTCACGCCTGTAATCCCAGCACTTAGGGAGGCTGAGACAGGAGGATCGCGAGTTCAAAGCCATCCTCAGCATCGACGAGGCACTAAGCAACTCAGTGAGACCCTGTCTCTACATAAAACACAAAATAGGGCTGGGGATGTGGCTCAGTGGTCGAGTGCCCCTGAGTTCAGTCCCTGGTGAAAAAAAAAAAAAAAAAAAAAAAAGACTTGCAGAATAAATAAACACATAAAGCTAAAAAAATTTAAAAAGCAAAACTGATGTAGAAATATTTGGGGAAAATTACTACATTGTATGCTAGGAAAAAAAAAAACCACAAGCAAAACCATCCAAGAAGATTTTGGAAAAAAAATCTGTTTTTTTTTTTCCTATTTCCTTTCATTTCCTGTGTGTATTCATACATGCGCTATGTAGCTAAAATTATAAAATACATGTAAATGTATGTATGCATATAGAAAAAGATAGCTTTTGGGATGAGTGCTAAGTTCTACTAGTGAGCTACACGCCCAGCTATGAAAATTTATATTTTAAACATTTTTCTATGCCAAGCAATTTTATATATCTCTATATATTCTTCATGACTATAATTTTCATATAAAATTGTCAAAAGTCATCACCATATGAATTTCAAAGTTTTAAAACAGATGATACTTTGATATTTGGACGCCACCAGGTGGACAAACTGGGCAAAGTTTCTGAGATTAAACAGCATTTTATGCTTTATAATTCTTTTAATGAATAAAAATTAACTTAAAACTGAAATGAATAAAAACTAAAACCTGATCATTGTGTAACTGCACTAGACCATGATCCTCATCTATTTATTAAAGTAACTTAACTCTCAACTCAGAATCTAGGAAAATCAAATAAAGAAAAGAACTTACTATTGAAATTGAGGTTTCTACAAAAAACGTTATCTGGGTGTACCTTGAGCCCCAGTGCAAAGAATAATATAAAGACCCTCAATTGTACACGCTTTTGCTCTGAGTCAACCAATTGACTTCTAACAAAACAAGCACAGTGGGGCAGACCTGGTGAAGACAAGCTGAGGGGCAGAGGACAGCAGGGAGTTCACTTCCACTTGGGTGGGGACTTGCCAACTCTTTAGGAGCGACCGGTATTTTCTCCCCACAGTCCCCTTGCCTCCCCAGCGTAAGCCTTACCATTGCATCAGAACAGTAACTGGCTGGAGCCACACACACAAGAAAACAAGACTTCAAGGGAGTGTTTGGCAGGGTCAGCAACAGTGACTGTTCCCCAGGAAAACCCTGGAATGACCCTGAGCCTTTGCTGCCACCAAGCGGGAGACCACTCCATCCTGCCTGTGGCCCAACACTCCTCCCACTCATTTATTCTGGGATTTTTTCCCCTTGCTCCTTGCTCATCTAGTGCTTGCAACCTCCACAGACTGAAAAGGAACAGTTAAACATCAAGCAAATGAGCAAGCAAACCTCAGGCATGCCACCAAAGGAGCTCTTAGAGTTTCAAAAATCCCAGAGTGTAAAGCAAGAAGCCCTCTGCAGCAGAAGCTCCAGAGACAGGAGCTCCAGAGTCCCGCAGCTTACCATGGGGAGTTACAGAGCCTGGTTTCTACTGATTGCAGTGTGTGTGTGTTGTTTGTTTCAACTCTAATTCTGTTTCACACTGGAAAACACTCATAACAACAACAACAACAAAATCCAACTGGGTGTGGTGGCCCATGGCTATGAATCCAGACTTGGGAGGCTGAGACAGGAGGATCACAAGTTTGAGGCCAGCCTGGGCAATTCAGCAAGACGTTGTATCAAAATAAAAAATAAGGCTCCAGAGTTCCTGCGGACCGGCAGGAGCCACAGAGGCCCCAAATCTGCTCTCAGGAAATTCCACGGGTGTCCAGCCAAAGGGAGACCAGGGACTGCTAGCCGCTAGCCACTGGGGAGCCCAAACTCAGGGTGAGAGTTGCTCCAGAGACCCCAGCCTAAGGCAGCCCCACCCAACTGCGGCCTGGACCTGCCCCAGTTCTGCACCAGAGTTCCTGAGGACCAGCAGGAGCCACAGAGGGCCCAAATCCACCCTCAGAAAACTCCACAGGTGTCCAACCAAGAGTTGACCAGAGACTGATTGCTACCAGCCACAGAGGAAGGCACACCCAGGGTAAGAGTGGCCTACAGAGATCCCAGTGTGAAGAGGCCCCACCCAAGTGCTCTCTGGGCCCGCCCCAGGTCCGCTCCAGAGTTCCTGTGGTCAGGCGAGACAGAAGGCCCAAAACCACCCTTAGGGAATGCCAGGGATGCCCAACTGAAGGCAGACCAGAGCCTGCTAGCCTCCAGCCCCAGGGGAGCTCACACTCACTGTAAGGGTCGCATACAGACTCTCCTGCTTGTGACCCTGCCTAAGTGAGACCTCGCCCACCTCCAGTTCTGCTCCAGAGTTCCTGTTCACCAGCAGGAGCACAAAAGAGAGGCAAAACAGCCCCCCCAGCCAAGGCCACTCCCACTACCCTCTAGAGGTACGTCCACTACTTCTGCCACCAACTTTAGTGGCAATGGTGCCCATCTGGGGACCTGGGGGAACAGAAGTAGCTCCAAGGTGAGGCACAGGTAATCTGGAGTGTCAATACAAGATTATAGGATAGAAGCTGCAATACCTCAGACTGGTATTCCAAGAAAGGAAGACACACAATCAACATGAAAAAACAAGGGAAGAAAGCGCCCCAAATAAACCTTGATACCACTGTAACAGAATCCATTGACAGCACAGTTGATGAAATGTCAGAGAAAGAATTCCGAATGTACATAATTAAAATGATCAGTGAACTAAAGAATGACATAAGTGAACAATTACAGGCAAAAATTGATCAATCCAACAAGGAAATAGGAGAGCAAATAAAGGCAACCATAGATCATTCTAACAAAGAGATAAGAGAGCAATTATAAGTAGCAAAAGATTACTTTAAGAAAGAGCTAGA
>CM053409.1:47760526-47795219 GCA_028644305.1 Xerus rutilus
TATCCCAAAGCTCTTGGATATTCTGTTCATGGCTTCTTACCATCTTCACTGTGTGGTCAACTCTATTCTCCAGGTTAAATATTTTGTCTTCAGTATCTGAGATTCTGTCTTCCAAGTAGTCTAATCTGCTGGTGATGCTTTCTATTGAGTTTTTGATTTGGTTTATTGTTTCTTTCATTTCAAGGATTTCTGGTTCCTTTTCAGAATCTCTACCTCCTTATTGAAGTGATTTTTTACTTCCAGTATTTGCCTGTGTATCTCTTTATCGAAGTGATCTTTTACTTCCTGTATTTGGGTACGAATCTCTTTATCAAAGTGATCTATTGCTGACTGGGTTTGCTCTCTTATATCATTCTTTAAGTCACCGACAATTTTAATTATGTACGTCCTGAATTCCTGTTCTGTCATTCCTCCTGCTGTACAGCCCATGGATTCTAGGAATGTAGTATCTTGGTTTGTTTGAGTCACTTTCTTCCCTTGTTTTCTGATGTTTGTGTGTCTTTCCTTCTAGCTCTGCTGATCCAAGGTGTTACAGTTTTAACTCCTATATGGTTATAGTTTCCCTGCAGGGTTTCATTACCTCTCCTCCAGTAGGTGACATTGTCCGTTGTTTGCTGGACTTTCCTGGCTGGTATCCTTGGTACTGGTCCCAGGCCAAGGTGAAACTCTGGGCCACTGGTGGAGTCACTGTTCCACCATGGCCAAGGTTTGCTCCCAGGTGTTCACCTGCGCCTCCTGGTGTGTATGAAGTTCCGCTGTGTTAGAAGGTGGTCCACAAAGAACAATAGCTGGGGTTCCGCTCACGAGACAGTCAGTCCACAGAAGCAACTGCTAGCGGTCTCTCGCGGTTGGGTGGGCACTGGGGCCAGGAACCCTGTGCGGAAGCAGGCCCGGTAGCCCGAGATAAACTCCGGGCTGGAGCCCTGGGCCGGATCCCCCACCACAACTGCACTCCACCAGTCGGCGCCGAAGTCACTCCTCCTGGCTACCGCTGTCTCCCGGTGGCCCTGTGCTCACACATGCAAGCGAGACTCTTGCGTGGGGCGGTGAACTGCAGAGAGCTGCCCAAGAAGCTAGTCGGAAAATGGCACCCTGCTACTTCCAGTCTCAGTCTCGGAGAGCCGTAGCCCTGGGCTGAGGCCCAGGCTGCAACTGCGTTTCTCCGGCCGGCACCGAAACCACACCTCCCGGCTTCCGCTGCCTCCCGGTGGCCCTGCGCTCACACACGCAAGCAAGACTCTTGCGTGGGGCGGCAAGGTGCAGAGAGCTGCCAAAAAATTGGTTGGAAGATGGCACCCTGCTACTTCCAGTCTCAGTCTTGAATATCCAGAGCCCTGGCCCGAGGCCCGGGCTGCAAACGCGTTTCTCCGGCCGGCGCCGAAGCCACGCCTCCCGGCTACCGCTGCCTCCCGGTGATCCTGTACTCACACATACACGAGCGAAATTCCTGCGTGGGATGTTGAGCCGCAGAATGATGCCAGGAAGCTGGCTGGAAAACGGCGCCTCCACCACTTCCAGCCTTGGTCCCTGAGAGCCTAGCGCAGAGTGGACTGTCTAGGCCGCCATCTTGGAACCGCCCCTCCAGTTGGGTTATTTCAAGAAATATACCTTGAGTTGTCTCCATAGCCCTTTGTTCTCTCTTGGCATGAGGGTCTTTTTGGAATGAGTGTATCTTGGCACTACACAGTTCATCTCTGTTGGTCAGGCTGACCTCTTCCCCCACCTTCTGTTTGTCAAGGGGCTATGAATCTGTCACATTCAGGTGTTTACTGCTGGTAACCACTCTGTTCTATTACAATCCTGCCCCCTTGCTGTTTTTTTTTTTAATCCCCAGCAATTTTACATTTAAAGCTAAATACTGTATTTTGAAAATGGACTTTCTATTTCTCACAACAACACACTGTAAAATCTTATATTTTACCATTTGCACATGACATTACACATTACATGTAGTGAGGTTTTTACTACAGCATTAACTAGTAGAATATTATTTCAGCAAGGTGCAGTGGCACCCAATCCCAGAGGCTCTGGAGGCTGAGGCAGGAGGATCATGAGTTCAAAGCCAGCCTCAGCAACAGCGAGGTGCTAAACAACTCAGACCCTGTCTCTAAATAAAATACAAAATAGGACTGGGGATATGGCTCAGTGTTTAAGTGCCCCTGAGTTCAGTCCCTGTTACAAAAAAAATTATTTCATGCATAGCCTTTTATTTCTTTTGCTACCTGCTTCTCAGGCATCAACCCAGAGCTTATGCTTTTTTTACACCAATCCATCATATGTGACTCTCCAATCTAGTACTTTGTTTTGTGCTGTTTTTAAGATTCCTTTTGTGGGCTGGGGTTGTAGCTCAGTTGTGGAGTGCTTGCCTAGCATGTGTGAGGCCCTGGGTTCAATTCTTAGCACTGCATATTAATGAATAAGTCAAAAAATAATAATAAAGATCTATCAACAACTCAAAAATATTTTCAAAAAGATTTCTTTTCTTTTTACAGAAATTCTATTATTGTCATCTGGAGCCTCAGGTCCATCATTTCTGTGACTTTAGTTTGAGATGGGTTTTCATGAATAATAGAAATTAATATTTATTGGATGAATACATCAGGCACTGTGCTAAGTAGTTTCATAAAGCTTCTCATTTAATTGCCATAACATCTAGGTTAAATAGTTTAACAACCTTCATTTTGCAGGTAAGGAAGTAAAGATGATTTTGAGATGTTAACTGATTAATTAAGGCACATGACTAGTAACAGACAATAAGGATTTAGGCTGAAGTAGGATTTAGATTACAAATCCTGATTCTTTTAATTTTTTAAATTTTTTTAATTGTCAATGGATATTTATTTATTTATATGTGGTGCTGAGATTCAAACCCAGTGCCTCTCACATGCTAGGCAGGCACACTGCCACTGAGCCACAACTCAGCCCTATAAATCCCAATTCTTTAATCCATTTATCACAGAAAGGTGATGCTATTATTGTGAGAAATAGAAAGTCTGATGGTCCATTTTCAAAATACAGTATTAATTTTACATTTTCTAGCTGTAAAATTATTTGGGATGTAAAAAAATGCAGGTGGAGGGGAGAGGAGGATGTGAAAGCAAATGAAAGAGAATACAAAAGAAAAAGAAATGCAGGCAGAACTCAACGGATTAGCAGTGCTTTATTATTAGCAATGCAACAGAAGGACACAGTTTCGAGAAGGAAAATGGCAACTTGCTACAACAAGGGTCTGGGTTTTATAGGGTTTAGCAGGGCCAGGTCATGGGAGGAATTTTGGTGGTGAGCTCATTTAGGGCAGGGCAGGAGGGTGGGTAGGGGAACAGTTGTAGATAAGGGAAGTTCCCTGGGGCCCATATTCCATATCCTTCAGGATGAAAAGTTACAGGCAGTTAACATGGAGTGTCAGCATTCACAGCCTCTTGACAAACAGAAGGTGAAAAGGAAGGCACCTGACCTGACCAGCAGAGATCAACTGTGCCCAGAGGCACCCAATCCAAGGGGACTTTCCCTACCACAAGAGAACAAAGATAGGTGGAGACAACCAAAGATCTATTTCTTTAAGGAACCCAATAGGAGACAGTAAAATCTAGGAGACATTCAGGAAGATTGTACATCCCAGTACTCAGCCAATGAGGAACCGGGGAAGGGTCCTTGCACTCTAGGGTATAAAATGCTGGTTGTCACTATGGAAAGTGGAAGACTCTGGAGAGTCCTCAGGAAACTTGGTATGGAACCACCATTTGACCCAGCTATCCCACTCTTCCATTTATACCCAAAGGACTTAAAATCAGCACATTACAGTGATGCAGCCACATCAATGTTTAGCAGCTCAATTCACAATAGCTAAACTATGGAGCCAACCTAGATGACCTTCAATAGATAAATATATACAGAAACTGTGGTATTACACAATGGAATATTACTCAGCCTTAAAGAAGAATGAATGGTAAATGGATGGAGCTGGAGAACATCATGCTAAGTGAAATAAGCCAATCCTAAAGAACCAAAGGCCAAATGTTTTCTCCGATATGTGAATGCTAATTCATAATAAGTGGCGGTGGCGGGGGAGGGGGAACACTAGGGAAGAATAGAGGTACTTTGGATTGGACAGAGGAGAGTAAAGGGAGGGGAAGGGGTATTGGGAGAGGAAGGAGAATGAATCAGACATTATTATCTATATGCATATATGACTACACAATCGGTGTAATTCTACATCATGTACAACCAGAAGAATGAGAAGTTATGATGTATGATGTGTTAAAATGCATTCTACTGTCATGTGTAACTAGAACAAATTAAAAAATGCTGGTTTTAACTGCTCTGAGGGTGCCTGCTTCCCCCTAGACACCTAGTCTTGTAAGACCATCAAGTAAAAATCCTTACATTTGCTATACCTTGTGTCTCTTTAGTCCATTCTTCGGGTTTGGACAGGTGAGTGTGTTTCTTACATTATCATCTCAATTTGGCAGATACCAGGTCACAGGGAAAGGTATAGTGATTTCACTTTTTAATTATTCCCAGCATAAATAATTCAATTAAATTTGGGACATTTATTTAAAATCCAGCAAAAATGCTAGATTCTCTTGTGAATTCTAATAAATCTCTTATTTTGCTTTTTCTACAAACATTATAATAATCTTTTGAATAATAAATTTTTATCTCTTCCTTTGCTGTAGTTAAAAAAAACAACAACTGGTATCTTTAGCCTGATTAAGATACTGCTCTCTATACCTGGCGTACCTAGAATTTTTACCTTAAATGCTTGTCAAATGTTATTGAATTTTTCTGTACATCTCTTGAAATAATCCCAATTGTTCATTTGAATCACTTAATAGGATGAATACCATTGATCCAGTGTTCAACTCATCTGATATTTCTAACATTACTGGCCATGTGAATCCTTTAGCTTATGTGGGAAAAAAATCCAACACAACAAAGAGAGGGTAAGTAAGAATTATTTATTTTATTGATTCACATAGCAAGGTGGCTACCCCACAGGAAGAGTAGTGAGGAAATCAAAAGGTGAATGGCATATATATGTTTGTGGGTTAGAAATTAACATATTCATAAGCTATGCATATATTATTACTGTGCTCTTACCAGTTTGCACTCTTGTGTGCACATGATACTGTCCATAGCATTGTGTTTTCTTCCACTCTTTGTGTATCTTTTAGCATGTAAATTCATCTAAATGAGGATCTTGTCAATTTCAGGCAAGCGGTGTGGCCAGATCTGCTTGCAGTGATTTGATGCCTTCTTGCTGTTTGTCTTAAACAATGGATGTGTTTGGGAAGGTCTCCCTACCACTTATCTCAAATATAGAGTGTATAATCCTTTTCTTTCAATAGTCACCAAATTAAAATTTAACCCCATACTCCTGTCTCAAAACCCCCCTCAGAGACTTAATCCTCCTTATTTTTAAGGGGAATAGAGGAACAAAGGTCCATCTTCTGTTGCTTCTTCTGGGTTGGGGCTGCCTTCTGGAGGAATAAAGCTCTCTGGCCCTAAGTTCTAAATGACTGTGGAAGGCAGGTCATCTTCTGCAGGAAGCTGGTGGAAGTTCTGCATGACTTGCGTCATTGTAACCTGAAATTGTTGGAATCTAGAAGAGACCAATTGAACAAGGAGGTTAAAAGACAATGGGAAAAGAAGCACAGGAAACAAAGGTCTTAATAGTGTCAAGAATCAGGGTGTTTAGGCAAGGAATCTCTAATAAGAGTTTTCCATATATCACTAGCATTACCGTGGTAAATAGTTTTAAGCCACAGTAGCCTTTTGCAAAATCTCATCAGCTCTAGTTTCTTTGTGTCTAGAAAACAGCAGGAGGTGTTGGCCAAAGCACAAACTCCATCCTTCTGAGCTAACAAATAATTCAGAGCTAATTTATTATCTATCACCATCTGGGCTAATGAATCTAAAGATTGTGCTGACAATTTAAAGTCTTGTCCAGGTTTGGTGGCAATGCCCTCCCTCCCCATGGTTGCTAAAATGTTCTTGTTTCCTCTCATTCAATTAGAGCTGTTATCCCAGCTATAAGGAAAAACATAACAAACAAACAACAACAACAAAAATAACCAAACTTTTTTCTTTTGAAGATGTGAACAGTGGAACCAAGAACACATTTGGCATCTCTAAAATAACTAAAATTGTATCCAACTATATTAGGTCAGGTCCAAAGGTGGAAAGGCCCACCCAAGGGGTAAGTGGGAAGGTTAGCTTTAAATGTTGGGTTTAGGTGAGTGGCATGAGCTCAGTAAGGTCAATTCTGAATTACTTCTGTTTCATTTGTCCAAATATCCCTTAATGCCAAGCCTCTGTCCCTCCTATGAATAAGCTGATGATTGCAAATCCAGCATTCTCAAGAGAAATTAGTACTTTTTGTTACATCCTGAGTCAATAAATATAAAGTTGTTGTACCAGGGGTGAGAATAAGAGAAAAGAACAGAAAAACATAGCCTTAGTTCTAGTTGCGCTGTGGAGAGCAGGCTGTGCCCTGCTAGTAGTTACTCCATGACCTATACAACATCAGTTTTTAGGCTGTGCCTAAACCTGAGTTATGTCATTTTGTAAAGCAGTAGTTTGCCATAAGATACGCCATTTTGAGATTAAGAACTGAGGTGGAATGTTTACATCTTGTTTGTACAAATAACCACCATCTGCCCGACACGGCCATAATGTACAAACTGATAAATAAATTAACCATGTTAATCAAAATTAATTTGATTAATTGTCACATTAATTAGAAGCACATGGATGCATGGGCCTATCAAATTCTGATCTGAAAAATCAGGTCCATTGAGCTTATTTATAGAACATAGCAGACCACTGAATAAAGCAATCCCCTCACTTAAAAGGAGATGTACTGGACACTGAAATACTCTGTCCCTGTCACTTGGGCCCTCATCATAAGCCTTGCCCAAGAAAATCACCACAGGAAGAAACTTCAAAATCTCTATCCTGAGACTTCAGCAGAGCACGGTTTCTCCTGCTCTTGACAACTATTTACAATGCACTCCAAGCTGACACTGTGAAACTGCCATCTGTCTGGACCTTACAGTGACTCTTTGCATTCTACCTGCTCTCTGCTTTTGCTCTCAGTTCAGCCTCCTGAACCCCCTGTGGTTGTCTTAACCTTTTCTCAGCCTTTCTGTAACATGTACATCATTGTGTGAAGTGTGATGTGTGATTTGAGTGCTATAGATATTTGAAATTACGATTAGAACAAAAGAACTTCTGTTTGCCCAGTTTATGACTACGAAGTGACTTACAAGTATTCAGTGAACTGCCACTGATGAAAGTGCATGTATTTGCATGCGTGTGTGTGTGTGTGTGTGTGTGTGTGTGTGGTGCTGGGGATTGAATCCAGGGCCTTGTGCATGAGAGGCAAGCACTCTACCAACTGAGCTATATCCCTCGCCCAGTGCATGTATTTTTATTCAATAAATTATGACATTGTGGAAAGACACAAATGTGTTTGGTCTACACTAATGGCTTCGCTAACTCATGGCAAAGGTATAACAAGGAGAAAAAAATCTTTTTTGTTTTTGGTACTGGAGATTGAACTCAGGGTTACTTGACCACTGAGTCACATCCCCAGCCCTATTTTGTGTTTTATGTAGAGACAGGGTCTCACTGAGTTGCTTAGCACTTTGCCATTGCTGAGGCTGGCTTTGAACTCGTGATTCTCCTATCTCAGCCTCCCTAAAAAGTAAAATCTTTTTTACTTTCTCTATAGCCCATACTTTTTTGTCTAGGCTAATGCTTTTCTGCAAGAACAATTTTTTCTGGCTATGAACTCTAATTACACATTCTTACAAAAAAAAATTCAAGTTTTCCATAATTCTGGTCCCTCATTCCATGTGTTAAAGTCATAGTGTTGGAAGCTTGGACACCCAAGCTTATGTGTCCATACAGTCAGGAAGACATTTCATAGCTAATGAATGATTAGCACCTTAACTTTTCTCAGGCTCAGACTTCTCGTCTGTAAATGGGGAGTGAAGGACTTTCTAAATCCATGGGATTTCTGTGAGAAGGCTTGATACGTTCATTCGTATCAAAGGGGAAAAAAGAAGAGGTGCTAAGATGCCACTGAACAAACTACCACTTCAGATACTTTTGCCACACTTGTGCATTTTCACAAAAGGACCCAAGAAAGAAGTGGCATGGGCATTGAGGTGGGTGCCCACCAGAAGGAAAAAGAACTCCTTTCCAAGACTCAGTGTGAATTAAAGGGTGATGCGTAAGGAATCTCTACAGTGTGCACTACTGCACTACAGGCATTCAGGTAAGGTAATCCATTTAATCTCACAAAACTGCTGTAAGATAGACAAAGCTGTCCCTACACAGAAACTGAGATTTAGGAGATCAAGGAGACTTGCCCAAGCTCAGACAGGGTAGAGATCTGTGCAGAGAGATACATATCAGCAGCTATCATAGCCATCAAGTCTGGACCTAAACATCCTCCAAAGGCCCAACCCAATACAGAGAGATGAAGGCCAAATTCTCACCTAGCAGTCTCACTTGGAAGAGACCTATCCCTTTCTCTAAAATGTTTCTCAGTCCCTATCTAGTCCCCTCTATCCATTAGCTACACTAAGTTATTACTCAGAGAGACAGCTAATGCACTATTGATCTCAGTCTGTGGCTGGATTCTAGAGATAAAGGGAGAGGGTCAGACAAGCGTTACCTGCACAGAACATTCCATCTGCTCCTGAAATTGCAATGGCTTTTATCATATTGCCTGATACAGCTTTCTGTAGTTTTATTCCATGGAGTGCAGCCAAACTAAAAGAAAAAAACTATATGAAGCAAATTAGTTAGAATTAAATTCCTACCATCTCAGAGCTTTTTCTTTTTCCTAATAATAAAAAATAAAGTGCATGCATAATGGATGAAAACCACAGTCATCATTAAAACTTCAACTCATTTGTTTACTAAAGAATGTACATTTCTATTGTGAATTAAACAGTGAGATGATTTAATGAATCTACTTTTAAAGCAATATTATTTTCCTGCCCTGTTTTTTTTAAATATTTTTTTTGTTGTAAATTAATACAATATATTTATTTATTTATTTATTTATTTAATGTGGAGCTGAGGATCAAACGCAGTGCCTCACACGTGCAAGGCAAGCGCTCTACCACTGAGCCACAACCCCAGCCCCATCCTACCCTGTGTTTTAATTTGACCACTTAGATTCAGCAGTAACCATTTCAAAAATATTATTCTTAATATTTTATTAAATTAAGGATAATATTAAAATATTATTCTTAATAAGGCAAAGTATAAGGAATTACCCAATAAATGTATGTAACTATCATATAAGGTGCAATCAGATGAATGCTGTAATAAGGAACAAAGAAAGTGATGCAGAAATTCAGAGAGGAACAAAATTACTTGCAATTTGCCATATTGACAGAAATAGATGGAAAGTAAAAGAGAAATAGTCAAAGAGATGTTTGGAATACACAATGACTTTAATATTATAATACTATAATGCTATACTATATACAGTATATAATACCGTATATAATGCTATAATACTATACTATAATAATATAATATTACTTTCATCATAAAGTATAATACTATTATAATACTATAATAATAGTATAGTATAGTAGTAATATAATGCTATAATGGTATAATACTATTTAAAATACACAATGAAAGGCAAATGTTATGTAAATATTTGTTAGGCAGCATTATGCAGGGAAAAATGATAAGAAAAAAGATACTACATGTTTATTAGAGATCCAAATATCATGAACCCACTACATTTTCTGTCCATAATTGGTTGAATGATAGATATATAACCTAATGTTACAGAGGGCCAGCTGCATTTCCTTCTGCACGAAGGATGGTCAGAAAATGAGCTCAGATTAGTCCAACTAGTGCCACTGATAAGAGGCTAGCTTTTCCCATTCTGACCAACCTCATCTATTTTATTTATCTTCTTATTAATTTTGAAAAACTCAAAAACAGGAAAAAAGAAAAAGGAAAACCTCTGTAACAGAAAAAGCTTTACTAGATTTAGGTGACTGGGACCACAGGCTCCCAGCAGAGTAAAGCCCACAAGGAAGTATTTCCTCACTTAACACTGCCAGGTGTGGAGCACGGAGTGTGGGGGAAGATGCCATTCACGAGTGCTGACCACAAGGCTTCTAGTTCTGGGACCACAGCAGTCCTTTGCTTTCCAACGCCTTGACTTATTGTTTTGTTGTTAAAAGTTTGTCAGATCAAGTTTTTGGCTTGTGATTGTTGAAAGACCTGAGCTAAAATGAACCCCATGACAGGCTTTGGACCCTCCAGAAAAACTAGTAGGCCTGAGTTTTGGTTCTGGGAAAAAACACACATTGCTTAAGGCTGAAGCCACTCAGGGGCCACCCTCAGAGCAGACAAAGGTTAAGAATCACATACCTGGCATTCCTGAGGTCTAAGTCTGCCTGAACCCCACGTGGGTCACTTAAACTCACCTTGTAGTTGGTCATTTTCAAAAAATTCCCCAAAGCCAATGATTGTTCCCGCCAAATGTTATGGACACCCCTCAAACTCTGAATGGTCACTATTATCACCATAGGTGCTGTATGATTGTAATTGGTGCTTGTGTAATGATGCGATGCATACATCATGTCCACTGCCACCACATGTCCCCTCCCCGTATAAAAACCTGCTGAGCTATTGTTTGGGGCTCTCTGCACACACCCGCTGTGTCAGTGAGGTCTGAGAGTCAGAGCTTAAGCCCCAATAAAGGCTTTTTGTTTTTACATACGTGCCTCGGTCTTCCTGGTGGTCTTTGGGGTCCCCGTGATCTGGACATTACCATTGTCATTTTTCAAATGAAGAAATAAAAAAGAAAAAGAATATACCAACCTATATAACAAGTAAGGAAAGATTTGGTTTTAGGAAAATTTCATTCTAGCTGTGCATGTGTGTATTTGTCTTTGAAAGCATTAGGATTCTCACTATGTGAATTACAGTTTAAAAAAGTCATGAAAGTTGTTGTTCTGGGGAAGGCCTAGTCATCAGTCATGTCCTACTCTTATAAAGAGAACTGACATTCAGGCAGGGCATGTGGCTCAGTGGTAGAGCATTTGCCCTGCATTTACGTGGCCCTGGCTTCAATCCCCAGAACTGTAGGGGTTAAACAAGCAAACAAAACACCCAATAAGAATCTCTCAGTGAGCTAGGAAGAGCTTCCTACATAAAATTAGAGAATGAAAAAGGAAGGAAAGAAAGAAAAAAAGGGGGTCTGTAAAAAAAAATTAAATAAGAAACTTCCATATAGGCTAGATGGTTAAGAACACCAATAACGAGTCAGAAGCCACATGGAACACAGGAGACTCCTGCCCTTGTGTATGATAATCACCTTTCACCTGGTTGCTTTTCACCTCCTAACCTAGACAAACAAAAACTTCTTGCTTTCCATGATCTATTTAGACACCAAATCTGGTCATGAAAACAGATTCTGAACCACTGCATAACACTGAGGAGTCCAACAGGCATGCCTGTCCTCTGGGTAAAACAGGAGACAAAATGAGCCAAGTTAGCACAATCAGGGCCACTGAGGAGAGGACACTGGCTCTTCCCATTCCAATCAATCCCTCCTGTTTGATTTAGGTACTAGTTAATTTTTAAAACCTGAAAGAGAGCCCAGTCACTGTCCTTTTTTTTTTTTTTTAAACCAAAGGTCATCAAATATGTTGTGGCTTGTGAATAAATAGAAGACAAAATGGTTGAAATTAATTGAGATTCTTCAGTCTGTGAATTGATGTCTCACATCCATTTGAGTAAGCTCTTGACCACTCATTCTTCGAAGATTGTGCTTTCCACAGTCTCATTATTTTTTTTCTTCTGGAGCTGTGATTAGACATGTATCCTATGTTCTCATGTCATCAAATGTCCATTGTTTTTAACCACTGTTTCATAGTGCGAATCCCTGTGTCACTATTACTGCATTCTGGAAAATTTCTTTAGATATGGCTTCCAGTTGGGATCTAATCCAGGGACACTTTACTACTGAGCTACATATCCAGCCCTTTTTATTATTTATTTTGAGAGAAGTTCTCCCTAAGTTGCTGAGGCTGGCCTCGAAATTGAGCTCCTCTTATCTCAGTCTTCCAAGTCACAGGGATTACAGGCATGTGCCACTGGGCCCAGCTAATAGTTATTTCTTTATACTCCTGTTTTCCATTCCTTTTATTTCTTTCAACAGGATAGACATGCTCATTTTATATTGTGTGTTATAGTTTGGATTTTGAATGTCACTCCTTAAAGGTTCATGTGTTGAAGGCTTGGTCCCCTGCTGGAGGCTTTACTGCGAGTGGTGGAAACTTTAGGGGGTAGGACCTAGATGGAGAAGAAAAGTCACTGGGGGCACGCCTAACATTGTGTTACTGAGAGTTCCAGTATTTTAAGTTTTATAGATTTAATTCTACTGGATTCTACTATGGGCTTTGCTCATTTGCACGTTTTATGATTTTTAGTGTGAACTCCTGTTTCTTGGAACATTATCCTTTGGGATTTCCTGCAGATGAGATTGGCTTTTCCTTTTGCAAGATGCCTGAGGGCTTATTGAGGCAGGATTGCTTTCAACTAAACAAATAGCTCAACATATTTGGACTACCAAGGAAACACACAGTTGGGTTGAAACCCATTGAAGGGCACCGTTTCCTTATGCATTACCCTCTTCTCTTTTTTTGTCAGGTCATTGATATGTTGAGAAATGCCTGGACTTTTTCCAGCATTTTTCAGTTATTTTCAGCAGGAAGATTAGTCAGGTGGCCTACTGTATCTCAGGGCCAGAAATAAGTCTATTTTAAAAGTTCTTCCTATATTATGTCTTTTATTAGGTTGCCTGAGAGCTTTTTTGGAACAACATGGAATGTAGCTACGTGTACTTATGAATTCAGTATAATAAGAGACAGTGAGTGTGTTAATGCTCTGTTGAACCAGACGTTATCATGTGTCTACTTTTTGTTGAGTAGTAAGCACCTCCATTGGGGACACTGGGGAAATTACCACCTTATCAGAGGCTTATTATGGTTAACTACAGGGAAATTACAATTTTTGCAAAGTTGTTTGATTTGGCTAATGTGGATAGTCACTTAATTGGTTACCTTTTTTATACTGTCAGACCACTGTAGGATAGCTTTATATGTAGAGGAGGGAGGTGTGGGGATGAACCCAGGGCCTTACGCATGCTGGGTAAGCACTCTACCACTGAGCTACATCCCCAGCAGTAAGATAACTTTTTCAAGTAACAATGAGACACAAGTTTATACCTGCTAGGATGGCAATAATAAAAAATACATATAATAACAAATACTGATGAGAAGGTGAAGAAATCAGAGCTATGTTGGTAGTTGATCTAAAATGGTAAAACCACTTGGAAAACTTCAGCAGTTACTTAAATTATTGAGCAGTTCTACTCCTAGATAACCCAAGAGAAATGAAAACATATGTCCACACAAAAACATGTACATGTACATTCATAGCAGCATTATTAAGTATAGCAAAAAAGTAGAAACATCCTGAATGTCTATCAATTGATAAATATATGACATATGATGTGTATGTATATATATGCAGGTGTACATATGTGTATATATGTATCTGTTCACATTCATATGTATTTATGTGTACACACAGATCATTATTTCACGATAAAAATCAATGGCCTGCGGCTGGGGCTGTAGCTCAGTGGTAGTGTGCTTGCCTAGCGTGTGGGAGGCATTGGGTTCAATCCTCAGCACATAAAAATAAATAAATAAAGATATTGTGTCCATCTACAACTAAAAAAAGGTTTAAAAAAAATTAATGGCCTGGAGTGCAGAAACATACTAAAACCTGGGTGAACCTTGAAAACACGTTCAGTGAAGGAAGCCAGTCAAAAAACCCTATATAATGTATCTTTCCATTTATATGAAATGTTCAGAATAGGCAAATCCATTGAGGAAGAGTAGGTTAATGATTGCCGGGACTGGGGGATGGAAGAATACAGAGGGACTGAGATTCAGTATGGGGTTTCTTTTGGGTGCAATGAAAATATTCTGGAATAAGATAGTAGTGATATTTGTGGAATTTTGTGAATATACTAAAACCTACTGAACTGTATTTTTTAAAAGGATGAATTTTGAAATATGTGAATGATACCAACACAAACTGTATTAAAGTACTTTATTTTGTAGCTTTTTTTTTTGAGAACTCATTTCCTTCAATATGTTTGTTTATCTATTTATTTATTGTGGTACTGGACACTGAACCCATGTATAATCATAATGAAAGTACTGTCTACACTATGATCTACTCTAATATAGACTTTATTTTCTGGATGTCATATAGCTTACTGTTTTGTAACCTGCTCTTAACTCACAATGATATGAACAAGCATGTTATAATTTTCTTTTGTTTTAATATAAATAGTTTGGTAATAAAATAAGTCTAAAATTGCCTTATTAATTAGGCAGTGAGTAAATAGGTATTAATATTGTTAGCATATATATTTAAATAATTGCACTTTATTATCAATTTGTGCGCTTATTATACTTACCCTTTTCCCTGGCAAATGGTTGATAAGTTTGTTCCTCTCTTAATTTTGTTAAGCAGTGGCATTTAATCTTTTTCTAAAATTGGGTGCCTTATAATTATGCTCTACCTGTATTTTTATAATGGCTATTTTTATAAAATATTTTTAGATTTACAGTCATTCTGCTAATTCGTTAGTTAGTATAGCATGTGAGTGTACTCTAAGTGCTCATGAAGAGTACTAATCAGAATATAAAATTAGAGAAACTTGAAAACCATGTGAGACGAACCCCTCCTGTTTTACTTCTGTTCCAGTTAATTGGAACAGAAGTAAACTGACCAGTTCACTGACCAAACCAACTCCATTTTTGTCTTTCTCTGACTCCATGTGTCTTTTTAACCCCCCCCCCCTTCTGAACCATTTACAGCTTCTTGGACCATAGCAGGCCTTTGCTTTGGACAACTTTTATTTATTTACTTATTTTTTAAACCAAAGGTCATCAAATTGTTTGTGGTTTATGAACAAAGAAATAGAAGGCAAAACATGAGATCTGGAATCTTTCTTTATAGAATGGATAGTTCCAGGTTCAAACATAAGAGTCAATGGAAAGCTAATTGCTTTCAAAGGACATCATCCATTTCAGGAAAATACAGTTAACAAAAATTTGAGTTTGCTATGTTTCAGTTTTTATTATAATTTGTAATAAAGTTGTTTTTCACCATAGTATTAAAAAAAAGAAAAGAAATAGAAGGCAAAATGGTTGAAATGGGAAAAGCCCATCTCCTCTCAGTGGCACTGACGGAGCTAACTTTGCTCATTCTGCAGCCTTCCTTTACCCAGAGGACATGAGTGCCTGGTGGACTCCTCAGTGTTATGTAATGGTTCAAAATCTGTTTTCATGACCAGATTTGGTGTCTAAATAGATCATGGAAAACGAGAGGTTTATGTTTGATTGCCGAGGTTAGGAGGTGAAAAGCAACTAGGAGAAAGGTAATTACCATACACAAGGGCAGGTGTCTCTGGTATTCCACATGGTTTCTGACTTATTGTTGCTGGTTTTAACCCTATGGCCTTTATAGAGGCTTGTTTGTTTACATATCAGAACATGTTAGATGCAAGGATAGGTTTAGTTGAACAAAACTTTCTTTCCATTTATGCATATGCATGTTCGAGTCTTGAGTTGTTTTGTAAAAATGACGTTTCTTACCATTTTTTATAAAAGTGTGAGAGCCATTGTTCTGGAGACATGCAGAGTACTCAGCCATGCCCTATACCTATCAAGAGACTTGACATAGAACTGAATAGAAGGAAACAAGACTGACTAAAGTAGCAATGAAAGGTTTAAAGTATTTGGGCAAAAAAGATTCATTCAAATATGAATCACTCAGCAAGTTAATATGAGGTGACTTCCCAAACAAAATTAAAAATAGAGAGAGAAAAAGGAAGGAAAGGAAAAAAAAGTATTAAAAAAAAAAAACCCTGAAGAACCTTTTATACTTGATTAAAGCTGAGATGCAGTGAAATCACTATTTATTCATATGTAGGGGAAAAAATCTTAAAGAACAACAAACTTCTCTTAAGGCCACATAGTTAAGGCCAGCAATGAGAAGTCAAAAATTCAGGGATAAAAAGGAGATACTGTAGCAGAGCAATTCCCTCAAGAAGGTGCTTTTATTTATTTAATTTTATTATTATTATTATTTTTTGTAGCAGGGATTGAACTCAGAGGCACCTAACCACTGAGTCATATCCTTATCCCTTTTTATTTTTTATTTTGAGATAGGGTCTCGCTGAGCTGCTTAAGCCCCTCAGTAGCTTAACCAGACCCTGTCTCAAAGTAAAAAGTAAAAAAGAATTGGGGATGTAGCTCAGTGGTAAGGCACCCCTGGGTTCAATTTCGGGAACTATTAAAAAAAAAAAAAGTAATGTGTCTATCTGAGAAAGGAACAGAGACTCAGATACTGGGAAGTACACTTTGAAAAGGGTGACCTCAGGCTGAGATTGTGGCTCAGTGGTGGAGTGCTTGCCTGGCATGTGTGGGGCACTGTGTTCGATTCTCAGCACCACATAAAAATAAATAAAATAGGGGCTGGGGTTGTGGCTCAGTGGTAGAATGCCTGCCTTGCATGTGTGAGGCACTGGGTTCGATCCTCAGCACCACATACAAAATACATAGATAAATAAAATAAAGGTTTGGAAAAAAATTTTAAAAAAATAAAATAAAGATCCATTGACAACTAAAAAATATTTTAAAAAAAGAAAGAAAAGAAAAGGGTGACTTCTGCTCAGCAAGCAGATTTCCTGCCTGTTGTCACACAGTACCTCTTCCTCTTTTAGAAGATGAAAATTTGAGCTGGCCAAGTCTCCTCTCTAGCTTCTTCAGAGCCAACTCTGAATAAACTTGTTTCTTCCACCAACTTCTCTCTCCTGAGTTTTTTGGTTGAACATCAGTTACAGAACTTGCAATTCCAGGAACAATGGCTACCCATGCATATAATAACTTTCTTTCACCTAATTACCTTTAACTTCTTACCCTAGATGAAATTAAACAAAACCTCTTGTCCTCTACTGGTTAATTAGAAACCAAATCTGATGGTGAAAAATAGATTCTGAACCATTACATAATACTGAGGAGTCCAAAAGGCATATATTTTCTCTGGGTAAAGAACTACAAAATAAACCCCAATTAGCTCAGTCAGTGCCACTGCAGAGAAAAGACTTATGTTCTTGCTAATTATGAAAAACTAAAGGAGGGCCCAGTTATGGACCAGACCAACTCCATTTTGTCCTTTTCTGATTCCAATTGCCTTTTTAACTTTTTTTTTTTTTTTTTTCCTGTCTGAGCCACTTTCTTCCGTAGGTACCTTGGTTTCCAGGAACAACAGGCCTGGTCGATAAGCATCTTTATGACAGGGACTGAAACCATCCCCAAGCCACAGCAGGCCTCACAAAACAGATCACTCTATGATGAGATTAGTCCCCTAAGAGGGAGCAATTATCCCTTGACAGAATCAACTACCCTCCTAAGCAAGAGTAATCATCTTGATGGAAACCAAATCACCACTTTAAGTAATGATGACTTTCCAGAGTTTCACAGAATCAGTCCTGAGACAATGGTCAACCAACCCCAGCCTGACCACTATGACCTACTCTGTCAGCTATGTAAACCCCAAGTCACGCAGGCCTCCAACCTTCCCTTGGCTCCCCTTTTCTCTAAAACCTCAATGTTTCTGACAGTCCCTTAAAGACAGATCTTTGTCACTATACCCCTGTGTCTGTTCTTCCTGGCATGGCCACGCTGATGAAAGCTCCTTTTCTGCCCTTCCTCACTGTTCGTTTCTTTGATTGGCATACTGGGATGGGTGACTGAGCATGATCTGTTGGGATCACCACCGCTAGGGTAACAAACCTTGGCAAGTCCTGCCAGGAGATTTTGGAGATTAACCACTCATAGCTAGTCAACCCTGAACAAAGACTAAAGACAATGATTTTATGCAGGCTGCTAAAATTACTTTTATTTGGGGGATTTTTCTTATCTTTCCATGTCTGGCTGACATTAGCCCTTTCTACCACTAGAAACAGAGAAACAAGCCATTAGATTAAGATCCCTGGTAAGCCGTTTACCAGCAGTGCACATCAGATCTTGCACTTTCTTTCTCTTCTTTTCTTTCTGAGCTCTTTTGGGCTATCTGGGCTTAGCCTATTTGTTTTTGACAGGAAAATTTCTTCATAGTTTAAGCTTTTGGGGGGTTATCGGGCTTGGGCCATTTGTTTTTGACAAGAAAATTTGTAATTCTGTAGGAAGTGTGGTACCAAGTAGTAAGAAGAGACACAGATACAATGAGGAACCAAGATGTTTGGGAGATCTCTATTGTAATTTGTGTAACAATGGAAAATATTAAGTATGTGTGATCAGGAAGCCCCCTAGAGAAAATCCTGGGTAATGGTCTAGAATTCTAAATAATTGTCTAATTACAGCTGTAAACCTATGATCATATCTTGCTGTCTGTGAAAGTATGGAAGTGTCTCCTTCTGTGTGGGCTCCTTACTTGCAGAGTCCAAGGAAGTGTGACAAGCTAATTTAGCAGGTACCACCACCATGCCACTGTTCTTTAGGCTGCCTGACCATTCAAAAGTCTCTTGATAGTTGGTATGAATTGTTACATTCTTAAAATTTCTTGTCATTTTATTTGTCTCAATAAGAATTTCTCTGGGGCTGAGGTTGTAGTTCAGTGGTAGCGTGCTTGCCTCGCATGCATGAGGCACTGGGTTCGATCCTCAGCACCACATAAAAATAAATGAAGATATTTGTGACCATCTACAACCAAAAAAAAATTTTTGAAAAAGAACTTCTCAATAGGATGTCATTCCTCCTGGCTAAGCACCTGCATGCCATTTGTATGTTACTGCTTTTGCCTCTTAAGCGCGTCATTTTCATGGCTGCCATTCAGTCTATTTCAACCTATGCCTATTTCAACCTATGACTGAGAAATAGATGATTATTATTGTAAACAACATGGCTTATACATATATTATATGCAAAAGAGAGCTGGCTCCCAAGTGGGTCCCTGATTATTATACTATTTTCCAGTTGGAACTGAATGTTAAATAGGTCAGGTTATCAGGAGTGATTCATTAACAAGATTCAAAAATGTAAACACTATAATGTAGCACCAGGCCTCAAGGGTAAAAGGTGAAGTGGATTCCAATGCAAATACAGAAACTCTGCATGCTGGATCATGCAAATATCTACTCCCAAGAAGAACAGAAATGGCTGTGCAAAGCTGCACTGGTGATCTGTTAGCTATGGAATCCAGTGTATTGTGTGCGAAACTTCATTGATAGTGACATGAAGCCTTCAGAACTGACTTCTCTGGTAATCCAATTAGGTTTTCCTGAATCAAACAAGAAAATACTTTCCTGCCACAGTGATAAAACCTCTCACACACTTGTCTTCCAGGTGCTTTCCTCTTTCACTGTGGGACACCGAATGCCATAAGGCCCAAGGGAGGACACGCCCTTAGAAGGAAGGCTGAACTCCCAAATGGTTTGTGGAGGAGGTCTATCCCATGACAGCACTAGATGGACTATTACAGGAGCAAGACATAAATTTGGGTCTGTTTGTGAAGTTTAACCTGTCCTGACACACTGAAATAACAGGCAGGGGGTACACACTTCCACCATGAAACTGGCTGACATTTGACGGGGAAAGGCTGCTCAAAGTAGTGTTTTAAATGAGAGATGAGATGAAAAAGAACTTCTTCACTAAACCAATGATATCAATAAGGACTGGGGATGTGGCTCCGTGGCTAAGTGTCCCTGGAAACAATGACCAGTACCAAAAATAAAAAAAATAATAATAATATGTGCACTGGAAGAAAATATTTGCAAACACAGAGCTGTCTCAAAGGACTGGTATCCAGAACATATAAAGAACTCTCACTACCAAATGGTTTAAAAAAAAAAAAAACACACAAACTAAACAAATAAGCAAAGAATTTGAACAGCTATTGCAACAAAGATTATACAGATGGCAAATAAACACATGAAAAGACTTCAACATCATTAGTCATCAGAGACATCACATTAAAACTACAATGAGATGCTACCGCACACATATTGATGTGGATAAAGTTGTTCTAAAAATGGGCCACACCTGGTGCTAATGAGGATGAGGAGCAACAGACACTTGCTTATTGCTGATACGAATGCAAAACAGCATTACCACTTTGGAAAATAGCTGGTGGTTTTGTAGAAAATTAAATGGACACTAATATGACCCAGCAATCTCATTACTACATATCTTCTCAGGAGAAATAAAGACATACATCCCACAAAACATGCACACAAATCTTTATAGCTGTTTTACCATTTAATCAGCAAAAACTAGAAAGAATGCAAATGTCCACCAAGTACATTTATACAATAGCATACTAAAAGCCTTTTTAAAAGGCCATGAATAAGTAGTATGGATCCATGAGGAAAGAAGGATCTCTAAGCCCAGAATGATTCATAATTCATCCCAACACTAAAAAATAAATCCTTAAATCAATAAACAACTTGTCAATAAGTCCCTATGTTCATTAAGTTCAAAATAAGCAAGCTGAAAACACCAACACATATCCTGCTACATCTTGGGAAGCAGGATATAAAAAGTGAGAAGAGAACCAATTCCCACATCAGGACATCAAAGCATTGAAAATGGCTTAGGATATATATATATAGTTTAAGAAATGGGAGTAGCAACTATAACACAGAGTCTAGATGCTGCCCAACTTCTTCTCTTTTCTCCAAATCTATTTATTCAGCTTTCCACTCAGGGCGGTCAAATGATGTAATCTTAGGGAAAAATGCAAAGTAGCCAGGCACAGAAGAACAGCTTTCCCTTTCCACACCTGCTGATTCACTTTCTTTGTGGTCCAGAGTAGTAATGTTTTATTTACATGATTTTTATGGTTTTGATTTTGTTTTGCTGCTTCTAGGATCTTCTCTTAAAGTTTCTGCTATAGTGTTGATAGCCAAAGTCAAGTCCAAGAGTCCACAATGTTGGAAGCTGAGATCAAAAGCTGGAATCAAAAACTTTACACCCTATATAATGGGGCGGGGCAGGCAACAGAAATGATGGCTGCACCAAGGGAAGATCATCAAAAGGCTTCTATCTTTAAAGTAAAGTTAATGTTGATCTCATCACTTTTTCTGCATTTCAAAGGCCTTACTAGCTCCCTCCAAACATCCATTCCCTCAATTAAGAGTTATGTTGAGAAACTTTCAACCATGAGCCTGGAACCTGCCTTCTTAATGTCACTGTTGTTGGGTAGGAACCTGAATAACCAAGTCTATACTGACTGACAATCATGACCACAGTAGTTGCCAATGCTACAAGGTATTACACTGTTTCTAATTCTCACCACAACTCTACAATGTATCACCACCAGTGCACAAATAAGTAAACTAGAGGGTTGGAGGTGTGGCTCAGTGGCAGAGCATTTGCCTAGCATGCTTGAGGACTGGGTTCCACCCCTAGCACTGCAAAGAACAACAATAAAACAGCAAATGAGAGGTTCAGAGAGGTTTCTGCCTATTGTATTGAGCAAACACTAATAAGTTGCCGAATGGATTTGTATCTGATTAACCTTGAGGGATGCTAAGTCCAGAAAAACATAACTCTCCTTGTTTTATGATTATGTTTATGATTTCTTCAGCTTCTCCATTTTATGTAAACCAGATGCTGAAGTGGGATGGGGTCCCAGAACATGGCACCCTCACTATGAATTTCCCAGGCACTTCAGTCAAGCCTACCTTACAGCAAACTTGAAAAGCTCTAATCTAGATGATCTCTATCTGCTTTCCTTCCTAATTTCTAGAGAAGTTAGTGGTAATTCCTATCATACTAAGAAAATCTGGATTATTAAAGAATATATTCTGGGGGCTGGGACTATAGCTCAGCGGTAAAGCGCTTGCCTCGAATGCGTGAGGCCCTGGGTTCGATCCTCAGCACCACATACAAAGCAATAAAATAAAGACATTGTGTCCATCTACAACTAAAAAAATATTTAAAAAAAAAAAAAAAAAGAATATATTCTGACCCTGCATGTTCCAAAAATATGACAAGTTTATATATTTGTACATTTTTACACAAAGCATAAATACTATGCTATACAACATACTATTCATACAGTGTCCTTAGGAAGGTTGGCTACTCTGAGCAAGAAACAAATGCTGGGACGGATCTGAATGTGTGGTCTTTAATCAAGTACTTTAAAATAATGTCTGATTTTTAAACATTTAACAAATATTTCTGTGTGTGCCTACCATATGGATCATAAATTTTTAAATTTAATTACATTATTATCTAACAAAAAGTTTCTAAGTTTACAAATTTGACCCTTAATTTTTTACATTAAAAAATTTTTTTAGTTGTCAATGAACTTTATTTTGTTTCTAAATATGCGGTGCTGAGAATTGAACCCAGTGCCTCACACATGCGAGCCAAGCGCTCTACCACTGAGCCACAACCCCACCCCAATTTTTTACCTTTTTTGGCGAATACAATAATTGAATAAGATTAATACAAAATATCACTTTTATACTACTTTCAAAGTGAAGGGCTAAAAAAAAAGTGAAGGGCTATCAAAATGATAGCTGTAGATAAAATGGAAAACTTTCATATAGGCTCATCTGTGAATCTGCGTCCTGTTTAAAGTGAATTCAAAGCTAAATACAGAAACTAGTCACGTTGATTGTACACACTGATTGTAGCTTTTTTTTTTTTGGTATCAGGGATTGAACTCAGGGGCTCTTGACCACGGAGCCACATCCCTAGCCCTATTTTGTGTTTTATGTAGAGACAGGGTCTCACTGAGTTGCTTAGCGCCTCGCCGTTGCTGAGGCTGGCTTTGAACTCACGATTCTCTTGTCTCAGCCTCCCTAAGTGCTGGGATTACAAGCGTGCACCACGGCGCCCAGCTAAATTCATTCTTTTAAAAATATAATTCAGGCTGGGGCTGTAACTCAGTGATAGAGCGTTTTCCTAGCATGTGTGAGGCACTGGGTTCGATCCTCAGCACCACATACAAATGATAGATGAATAAAATAAAGATTCATCAACAACTAAAAAAATATTTAAAAAAACATATATATAATCCAGTGTGTTTTGGTATATTCACAAAGTTCCACAAATAACTTATTCCAGACATTTTCACTGCCGCCAAAACACACCCCATGCTGAATAGCAGTCCCACTGTATCTTTCATCCCCCAGCCCATGGCACCCACTTACCTACTTTCTGTCTCTGAATTTGCTTATTCTGGACAAGTTATGTAAATAAAATCATACAATATGTAGGGTTTTGTGTCTGTCTTCCTTCACTAAACATAATGTTTTCAAAGTTCACCCAGGTTTTAGTATGTTTCTCTACTCTAGGCCATTTATTTTTATTACAAAATAGTAGTCCATGCCTCTGTACATATATACATATGCATGTGAATATATACACATACAGACCCACATACATAATATATATACATACACATTCATCGATTGGTAGATATTAAGGGTATTTCTGCTTTTTTGCTACACTCAATAATACTGCTATGAATGTATGTGTACATATTTTTGGGTGAACATTCATTTCTTTTGGGTTTTCTAGGAGTAGAACTGCTCAATAATTTAAGTAACTGCTGAAGTTTTCCAAGTGGTTTTACCATTTTAGGTCAACTACCAACATAGCTCCAATTTCTTCACTTTCTCATCAGTATTTGTTATTATATGTATTTTTTATTATTGCCATCCTAGCAGGTATAAACTTGTGTCTCATTGTTACTTGAAAAAGTTATCTTACTGCTGGGGATGTAGCTCAGTGGTAGAGTGCTTACCCAGCATGCATAAGGCCCTGGGTTCATCCCCACACCTCCCTCCCCTACATATAAAGCTATCCTAAAGTGGTCTGACAGTATAAAAAAGGTAACCAATTAAGTGACTATCCACATTAGCCAAATCAAACAATTTTGCAAAAATTGTAATTTCCCTGAAGTTAACCATAATAAGCCTCTGATAAGGTGGTAATTTCCCCAGTGTCCCCAATGGAGGTGCTTACTACTCAACAAAAAGTAGACACATGATAACGTCTGGTTCAACAGAGCATTAACACACTCACTGTCTCTTATCATACTGAATTCATAAGTACACGTAGCTACATTCCATGTTGTTCCAAAAAAGCTCTCAGGCAACCTAATAAAAGACATAATATAGGAAGAACTTTTAAAATAGACTTATTTCTGGCCCTGAGATACAGTAGGCCACCTGACTAATCTTCCTGCTGAAAATAACTGAAAAATGCTGGAAAAAGTCCGGGCATTTCTCAACATATCAATGACCTGACAAAAAAGAGAAGATGGTAATGCATAAGGAAACGGTGCGCTTCAATGGGTTTCAACCCAACTGTGTGTTTCCTTGGTAGTCCAAATATGTTGAGCTATTTGTTCAGTTGAAAGCAATCCTGCTTCAATAAGCCCTCAGGCATCTTGCAAAAGGAAAAGCCAATCTCATCTGCAGGAAATCCCAAAGGATAATGTTCTAATAAACAGGAGCTCACACTAAAAATCACAAAACGTGCAAATGAGCAAAGCCCATAGTAGAATCCAGTAGAATTAAATCTATAAAACTTAAAATACTGGAACTCTCAGTAACACAATGTGTTAATCAGCTTTCCATCACTGTGACAAAATAACTGAGATAAAGGAGGAAAGATTTATTGAGTTTATGGTTTCAGAGGCTCCAATACATGGTCACATGACCCTGTGGCTTTTGAACCTACCATGAGGCAGCCTATCACGGCACAAGTACATGGAAGAAGAGATCTACTCATGTCATAGCAGCCAGGAAGCAGAGAAGAAAGGGCCAGGGACAAAGTACACCCTTCAAAGGTGTGCCTCCAGTGACCTTTCTTCTCCATCTAGGTCCTACCTCCTAAAGTTTCCACCACTCCCAGAAAAGCCTCCAGCAGGGGACCAAGCCTTCAATACACAAACCTTCAATCGGTGACATTCAAGATCTAAACTATAACATGCAATATAAAATGAGCATGTCTATCCTGTTGAAAGAAATAAAAGGAACTGGGGCTGGGGCTGTAGCTCAGTGGTAGAGCACTTGCCTCACATGTGTGAATCACTGGGTTTGATCCTCAGCACCACATATAAATAAATAAATAAATAAAATAAAAATATTGCGCCCATCTACAACTAAAAAAAATTTTAAAAAAAGAAATAAAAGGAATTGAAAACAGGAGTATAGAGAAGTAACTACCAAAAATGAGCAAATTATTTTTTTCAAAATGGCTACCTGAAAAAGAATCACATAGAAGAACTATAAAATATATAAAAAGTAAGGTGAAAAACTCAATGAAGTAACTTAACAGTAGATTAAACTGGCTGAACAATGTTAGTAAACTGAAAGCCATATCCAAAGAAATTTTCCAGAATGCAGTAGTGACACAAGGATTCACACTATGAAACAATGGTTAAAAGAGATGGATATTTGATAAATGAAATTATATGATACACATATAATCACAGTTCCAGAAGAAGACAATAATGTGAATGTGGAAAGCACAATATTTGAAGAGAACTTTCAAAGAACTTTCTCAAATTGATAAAAGACATCAATTCACAGACTGAAGAATCTAAATTAATCCAAAATAGAATATAAATAGAATTCCACATCTAGACACAATGAAGTGTGGAGCACTGTTCAGAATACAAAACCAATTTCTCCAGAAATATTCTTTTCCAGTAATTAATGAGATTCTATGACATAAGAAAAGGAACTCAGTTACCAGCACTCTAGACCAGCAGCCTGGCTGGTTCCCACGGACTGGATTCATTTACCTACATAAGAAATAAGCAAACAATGGAAAAATTAATTTAATTGCAGCTTGGCCCAAACTGGAAAGGTAGCTAATCTATCTCTGCCAGTCCTAAAGGAACATTATAATTTGTGGGAACACAATCCAGGAAATATAGCTATGTTTATTTAGCCAGGCTGTGCTAGCCAGAGATATATCACTGCTCCCCTTCTACTATCCCAGGCCAAGGGGGGCAGCTTTTCATTTTCCATTTTTGGCATGAGGAAGCTAGGGTGGAGATTAGGGCACTGATAGAAATAAGGTGAGGGTCTGGTAATGTGGGAAATTACCACAGAAGGGCCCTCAAAAGTATCTGGTTCGAATTCCCATGTTCAACAGGTTTGGAAGCCCATAATAATATGGTATTTATGAAAAAAATCAACCAAAAAAGGCTTGTACCAGTTAGGAATTGGTTGAGGATATGACACAACTGAAGCTTCACTTCATACAAATATATCTTTTGTCTTTTTTTAAAAAAAGTCGAGCTGGGAGTGGTGGTATATAATCCCAGCTATTTGAGAGACTAAGACAGAAGAATGGCAAATTTGAGGCCAGCTGGGCAACTTATCAACACCCTATCTCAAAAAAAAAAAATTACAAAGGGTTGGGGATGTTGCTCAGTGGTAGATCACTTGTCTAGCATGTGCAAGGTCCTGGGTTCAATTTCCAACACCACAGACTGTCTTATTCAAATAATTTATTGTTTACGAACAGCTGTTTATAGAACTCAAACCCACACCAAAAACATCCACGCTGCAGAGCATCACCCTTCTCTTAAGATGAGAAATCATTCTTGTTTTTCTTGTTTAGTTTCTGCTTGTTCCAAAAATCATTTAAAACAGCTGACCTCATCCTCACAGTACCTTCAGTGGAACCAAGTAACCAGCAGCCCTGGTGCCAGGTGGGCTGTCGCATTCTGGTGCACAGTTACCACAGGCCACCACACATGTATTTGTGACCATGGGCAAGCTTTTCATTCTTGAAAAAATGAAGATAGCAAGAGCATTTATGTCACAAGATTGTTGTAAGGGTTAAATGAACAAATTCATGAAAAAAAAAAAATCACAGCTATGCCTGCATAAAGCACTATGTGAGTTGTGATTGCTAAAGCTGATGAAACTGGAGCACCGGTTGCATGGCAAGACACCTATTAACTTTCTCTATGTATGGAGGAGCTTTGAAGAAACTCACCAAGACCGTCATTCCACACCTCTGTTGAATAATGGGCTAACTCTAATGAAACAAAATGTAATAGGGAAAAATACCTAAGGGATCTGTCACCTGTGTCCAAATAGATATCTATAACTTTAAAATGGATAAGCTGTGGCTTATTTGCCACAAATGTTTATTTTAAAAGTCCATTTAATGGGCGCAAGCTTGTAATCCCAG
Source organism: Xerus rutilus (assembly GCA_028644305.1). Classification (NCBI taxonomy): domain Eukaryota; kingdom Metazoa; phylum Chordata; class Mammalia; order Rodentia; family Sciuridae; genus Xerus; species Xerus rutilus. The sequence goes on from CM053409.1 coordinate 47,787,844, forward strand.
CACTTTGGGAGGCTGAGGCAGGAGAATCACGAGTTCAAAGCCAGCCTCAGCAATGACGAGGCACTAAGTAAGACCCTGTCTCTACATAAAACACAAAACAGGGCTGGGGATGTGGCTCAGTGGTTGAGTGCCCCTGAGTTCAATCCCCAGTACCAAAAAAAAAAAAAACTCCATTTAATGGCATTAGATGAAACCAAACTTAATTCAATGTGACAGCATAGGCTCAATATGATGAGATGCAGAGATCAGAAGAGCTAATGGGACTCTAGCTGCAGCAACAGATGTATCTCAAAGATGAGAGGGAACAGTTTCACTCCACTTTGGATTGATCACATGATAACTGAGATACTATCTGGTGGTCACAGTTTTCCCAGGATCATTTACATTGGTAAATGTTTAGGAAAAAAAGAAAAAACAGGATGCTTAGGATCCTAGATACTATACCATAATAGGAGGGGCAGAAGGGGATGGGGAAAAACAATAATTTGAGAGGAAAATGCTAACTAACTTCATTCAGCGAATGTGAATTCTACACCAATTTCAGGAAAATCTAATGGAAACTTATTTCATTTTGTAAATGGCCAGGGATACAAAGGATAGCCCATGACTGCAGGAAATTCATATGTATATTTAGATGTGTTTATCTGAACAGTTGAAACAGCCATGATCAGAAAAAGAATTAGATTGTTTCTATACAATAAGGTACAAATAGGGATGCTGATCCATAATGTGGGGAAGGTCATGGGAACCATGGTGGAACTCTGTTCACAGGGGTGTAAGGGGGGGAGGGGGCATGGAGACAGTAAAGGTGGTGGAATATGATGGTCATCACAGCCCTAACTTTATGTATGACTGCATATATGTTGGGATTCTATACAACTTACAACTAGAGAATTGATATGTTATCCTCTATCTATGTACAATGAATCAAATTGCACTGTTATCATGTAAGCCTAAATAGAATAAATTAAATATGAAAAAAAGACCCTTGAGGCTATATTTTACAATAAAGTATTTCTTTATAAAAAAAATAAGGTACAAATAGGACCAGTGGAAAAAAAGTTAGAAAGATCTACATTCACCCATATAAGGAAGAATATTTTAAGAGTCAAGACTAATGAGACACTGATTAGAGAGCAAGGTTCCCATCAGTAATTGTGTACTTACAAGGGATACTGTTAAAATAAAAACAGGCACTGATCTGGGTCATATTTAATCATCCTCACCTTGGACTATGATCGATTCTTCCCCTGGAAATGGGTTCTTAAGAGATTCATCCTCCTTGTGTATACTTCAGCATCCTAGGTCTCCTACAGTTGCTACTCCCAACTCTGTAAACTACTCCCACAAGGAATGTTTTCTAATTGGGAATATATCTGACCACAATAACAAGGAGGAAAACAGTTCAAGTCAGGCTGGGCAACTTAGCAAAACCTTGTCTCAAAATGGAAAATAAGAAGAACTGGGGATGTAGTTCAGAGGTAAAGCACTTGCCTAGTATGGTGGAAGCCAGAGTTCAAACACCATTACTGACCCCTCCATCCCGCCCCGCCCCACACACATATAAAATATATAGGAAGAACCTGATCCCAAAGCGGAGGGAACCCAAAAAGATCAGTACAGCTCCATGTATGTTGAATTTGTAAAGAAAATGCAAGCATTATATATCCTTTAATTCATAAATTCAATTAAAATATCCAATCATGTTCAAGTTATGTAAATAAGATTTTATTATATACTGCATCTCCAGTTGTGAGCTATTTTCTTCTAACCAACAACCAAAACAATGTTTAAGTTCACTTGAAAATTTTGTGTCCTAAATAAGCACGCCAAAACTCTCTCTATCCTAAGATTACGTGGAAACTAATTTCAAAATGTATTTCTAAAAATAAATGATTCATCAGATAGAACAGGCCAAATATCATGAATTTATCAAATTGTGTAATTCTGATTAAATGGCTACTTATTTAAAAATCAAAGGAAGGATACAGAGAAAGGTCCAAGACCATTTAGTTCTGGCTTTCATACATTAAATGAAGATCCTTTAAGCGCACCTACAAGTCAGTTTATTTTCTAATTCTTAAACACACTCAGACACTTGGCTCTACACGCTGCAACTGAGTATTTAAGGAGTGTGCCCTCCAAAAAGGTTCCCTGAAACTTCCTGGAAGCAATCCCTCACACTTCAGCGCTTTCTCAGCTGGAATATGATCAATGGGACAAGTTCAGCTTCCAAGACACTTTCAAACAGCAGTCGGGAAGCCAAGTGAGGAAGAAAGTGAGGCGCTTCCTGCACCACCGACCCCCGAAAGAAGGCTTCCCCTCCGCCGACGCTCTACCACTTCTCAACACACGGCCTGGACGTTTCTGGCACCAAAGAAAAAGAAAAAGGGAGTCCTGTCTTGCCGGGACGAGGGCATCTCCTTTCGTGCCTGTGACCAGAGCTGGCCTACCCCCAGGAATTCCACTCGTTACCAAGGCAGCGCCAGGCGTCGCGCTCCAGCGCAGTTCTAGCGACCTTGAACCAGCGAGGCCCCAGCCTGCAGCTCAGCAGCCCCGGGAGAGCGCGGGAACCCCACCGCGCCGGCCGCAATCCGAGCGGCCCCACGGGAGACCCCAGGACCGCGGCGGGCGGCAGACACGCGGCTCCACTTACAGTAACACCATTCTAAGTGACAGCACCAGTGCAGCTTGAAGCACTTGCCATGGCTGTGAGTGGCACAGATGGAGAGCCCGTCGCACGGCTGGAAGTCGGGTCTGCGGGCGGCGCAGCTCCGCGCCAGGGCGGGCGCCTACTCTTCTCAGCCGCACTCATTTCCTCTCTGCGCGGAGCCGAGGAAGGGATCCCAGGAAGCGGCCTTTGGATGAGTTGAGGGCCGAGCTGGCTGTAGACGCAGGAGGGCGCTGCGGCGTCAGCGGCTGTCCCAGGCTAGCCAAGGAGCCGCCCCTAGAGGGCGCTGCGACGGGATTGGGTCTCTCCCTTCTCTTCCGTTGCCCCACACGTGCACGTACACAAGCACACGAGCGCTCTCGCCGTCGCCGTCACCGCTTTTGCCTTTCGCCCCTGGGTGAGCCCGGCCTCTGCATGCACGCCTGGCTCTGGAATGTGGGCGTTGTTGTCGCCTCCTACCAAGGCGAGTTCATCCCGCACACTCCCGCATTTCTCCCACAGTCCCTGACCTAAGGCTGTCAGAGCCACCATACTTCGTTTTCTTGGTCTAACCACACAAACCAGCTCACACACACGCTTCCCTGTAATGCTTCCTCCGAACCAGGAGAATGACACTCTACAGAAGGTGTGCAAAAGCTATGCACACCGTATACACGCCCTCCTGACCCTCTCAGTGGGTGGCTCTGGACCATTTCTGAGCGAGGTTTTTTGTCTCCCTTTTCCCTCAACACACAGCCTCCCAGAATGTCTGGCAAGAGTCCCTGCGCGAGAGGGAGCAGGAGCGTGCACACGTCCCTACAGGTCCCCTACTCTGGGGCCTGCCTTTTCTAGTCTCTAGTGGTGCAAGGTGGGTTGGGCTCCCAGTTCCCACAGCTCCAGCGCTCCCCTGTTCTTTTCCATACTAACATCAATTTTGTGTAGGGCTGCAGCCTGCTTAGCTTAGCTGGAAAGTAATTAGCTGGATGCAGACTGTGTTTATGATAAAGTGACTCAGACATGGAGGTTGCAGAGTTGAGACAGTGATCTTGGCATCAGTTCCTCTGAAAAGGGAAGGGGGGATTAAAGGATGGAGAGGGCTGAAGATGTAGGTGAGTGGTAGAGTCCACTTAGCATATAGGAGGGTTGAATTCCCAACACAAAAATAAAAAATAGAAGAATCGAGCTGCAATGCAGTACTAATAAAGTCCTCAGCCCACTCAATGACAGTGGGAGCTCCAGAACTATATCAGAAGTTCAGGGTTAGGGCAAGGGGACCAGGTGCAAATTAACACCATTATTGAACAGTTTGTAGGATGCCAATGACTTGGGAAAAGATGTATGAGCAAGGCAATCCTCAAAGGCTGTCTTCTGGCAGCCCTGCAGCAGCCAGAAGGAAAAAACCTTCTATTCTTGAAAAAGGAGCTGGGAAGCATATTATCTCAATTTTTAGGATACATCTCTAAAAAGGATGATTACTGACTTACAAATTACATATTTTACTGTTCTATTGATATACATGTACATTATAGAACACAATAACAAGGAATTTAGGTATGATGAGGTGATGCAATACATTAAAATGTTTTGGTAATAGGTAATGGTTTCAGATTACTGTTAGCTAATATCATAAGCAAATATACATCTAGGGCAAATTTCATAAATGTTAGATGACAAAAACCTATATTTTTGGTACTTTTCTGGATCAAAAAGTTTTGGCCAAGTTCTCAAATATAACCAAATCATTCTACCTTGCAATGTAGCTAACATTACAGAACTGCCAGTTCTGCCACTGAGGACCCAAACAGATTGGAATTAGTTTTGCTTCCTTTGATATAAAATAATATATAAACTTATATTTGTTCTCATTTTCTATATAAGGTATTGGTCCTTCACCTTTTTGGGGTCACAGACACTTTTTGGAATATGATGTGACATATGAGACCTCTTCTAAGAAGTGTATTCATATACTTTCAAACAAAATTTATCACAAAATTTCAGGGGTTATTACCTCATGAAATCTCTTCATGGTTCCTACAGTTTTAAAACCTCAAACTACAAGATACTGTGGGAGAAAAATCAGTTTTAAGAACATCAATAAAATTCCTTCAGGGTTGTAGAAGAAAAGTTAATGTGGTTTTTGTCTACATTTGAAAATAAGACACATTGGAGACACTTTCAAGAACCTTTCCCTTTGATGCCTTTAATTTCAAAGACCAAATTATATAAAACCTAGTAGTATACATCTCAAAAATTATTCTAAAGGGGAAGACAATGCCACACTCCTATAATCCCAGGGACTCTGGAGACTGAGAAAGGATGGTAAAATCCAGACCAGTCTCAGCAACTGAGCAAGATGTAGTCTCAAAATAATGAAAGGGCTGAGGACGTACCTCAGTGGTATGGCACCTGTGGGTTCCATCCCAAGTATTGCCAAACAACAACGAGAAGACACAAACACTTGGTTTGGGTATTTAGTTTTCCCAATGGAAAACTCATACTCCATTCATTCAAGATTTCTTAGAGTCTTGCTAAGTTGCTCAGGATGGCCTTAAATTCCTGGGTTCAAGCAATATTCCCTCCTCAGTCTCCCTCCTAGCAGGGACTACAGGCTGGCACCACCATGCCCAGTACCATTAGGACTCTAATAACTTGATCCCTGGCTTTCCAGATTTCTCTCACAGGTGAAACTATTACCAAAGCAGCTCATCTGCTTTATACTGAAGGAAAACATTAGCAACAATTTATCTGTTGAGAAATAACTTTATTGAGATATAATTCACATACCAGACACGTCTCTGTTTTAAATTACAAAACTTAACAGATTTTTAATATATCACCACAATCATTTTAGAACATTTTCACAAAAACCCTTGTTAGTCACTCTCCATTTCAGTATTCCAGACTCAGGAAAACTCTCATCTACTGTGTTTCTATTTGCCTATCCTGGACATTTTCTATACAATATAAGGTGTGTTGTGATTAGCTTCTTGCACTTAGCAAAATGTATTCAAAGTTTATCATGCTGTACCTGGTACCAGGACTTCATTTCTTTTTATGGATGAATAATAGTCTACTCTAAGGATATACCACATAATTATCAGTTAATGGACATTTGGACTGTTTCCAGTTTAGGATATTATGAGTGATTCAGCTATCAGAATTTGTATGAATTTTTGTATTGACTAGCCCCTGAATTTTGAACCACATAAGGCAAAAAGTTAAACAGAAGAGCACTTATAGTGAAACAAAACTATACAAAACTTGTTTTGCCAATAGATTCAGATATTTCAGATTCAACCATTTCCACGTGTAGATTCACCAAAGTTTGTTTTGATAGGGAAACTGACATTGTTACACTGTTGAAGAATTACAAAATCCTTAAAGTCTAGATGTTCACTAAGATCCCTTCCTAAGCTAAGTTAACAACTTAGTCTTTCCATTACTCCTCCTTGAATAAAAAAGATCATAAAGACCAGGTTGTGGATGTTCTGTGTCCTGGGGAATAAACTACAAACATTGCTGAGCCATTTGCAAGCAGCAAGCACAGCTGTGCACAGGAGACGGGCCTTGGACAGAAGTGATCCCATGAGCATGACTTGCCAAGCTGCCCTGGTGTGCCCTATTTGGGTCTCAAATACTTGGCGTCCTCACCAATTTCAAACTATGTTGGGCCTCTTTCTGGCTACTGATCTGTTTATCCTTGGGCAGTGTTCCATGCCCTCCTCCCCACAGAGACCCTCACTGCTGACTCTACCCTACGAACCATCTCCACCTCACATCTGAGAGTACAAACCCAGCTTCAACACAGGCTTCCATGTTGGCTTAATGCCCTCTGGACACTAGGTCTGCCATGTGCTCAGGAAGTGCTCAGTAACTGTGTGCATATATGACCCATAGGATTTGCCATTAATAATATGTATGTGAGATTAAAAAGGTAAAAGAAGTTTATGACTTAGCTGCATAGATCATGGAACTTATCTGAAAGGAACAGATTCAGAGGCATAGAAAGCACATCTCTAAAGATTTGTTTCATTAGAATCAAGAATAAAAACACCCAAAAAGGAAGTTTAACTGATTATTTCCTTTGCTTTGCATTTCAAAGCACTCTTACTCTGGATTCTTGGAAATAACTTTATTGAAATCCAATGAGTTTTACCTAATGCCAGCATGTGATGCACAGGCTGGAAGGCTGAATCACAATTTACTGCTGGGGGGACTGGCCAAGCTTTGCCATTCTTTCAGAGGAGGGTTTCCCAGGGAAGCCAGCTTTTTTAGATAGTCACTGGGCTCCAGTTGGGGAATATCAGGATTCTGCCTGTAGTACTTCTGCAACTTCTCCAGAACTGTGGTCAACCCAACTGTGGAAGCATAGAACATGGGCCCGCCCCTGTGCCTTGGCCAGCCATACCCATACAAGTAGATGACATCAATGTGCTCTGGGCCAGCAGCCATCCCCTCTCCCAAGATACGGAACCCTTCATTGATAAGGGCATACAAGCAGCGCTCAAGGATCTCATCCTGGCTAATGACGCGGGGTTCAATATGATGAGTTTCTCTGTACTGTGACAGAAATTTGGAAAGCCAGGGATCAGGTTTGTGAATCTTTCCCAATGGCTTGTCATATTGATACCAACCCTGCCCTGTCTTCTGCCCATATCGTCCTGATTCACAGAGCATATCAGGAATCGGGCAGTATCTTCTATTACCCCGTTTGCGGGCAGGAGTG
>CM053409.1:47795719-47834276 GCA_028644305.1 Xerus rutilus
CAACAGGAGTAACGGGTTCAGCATAGAACCTGGTCCCTGGTGTCCTGAAGTAAATGTTAGCTCTTGACATGCACACATTTGGAGAAGCCCATGTATGGCCCCACATGCTTACCAAGGACACCAACTGAGGAGATGGGTCGTGCTGATGCTGTTTTCCATGAGGCCCCAGAAGGAGTCGACCACTTATTTATATTCTTTTCGGCAAAGAAAGCATATTGCAGGGCTTTGGACTGCCCTGATTCCCGAAGGTACAGAAACAGCTCCTCTTCCTCCTTGATGCCCACTTCATAGGGATATTTCACGGAGGCCTGGACTGCCCGGACACAAGTCTCCTGAGCAAGGCACCCAGGGTGCTGCTTCCGCATCTTTGCAAAGGCTTCCCTGAAAATGGTGTCCATGTTGGGCAAGCTTGGGACTGGCTTGTTCAAGATTCTGCGGGATTCTAGAGGTTGATCTGAAAGGAATAAGAATGATCAGAGATTTGGAAATGTTACTTAAACACAGGGGATAGCTTACATAATAATAATAATAACAACAATGGTAACTAGTTCCAATGTAAATAATATTCATCAATATATTTAATGGAACACTAATACCAAAATCTTTTGTCATTGTGGTAACTAGTCATATAAGATAGAATTTAATAGATTCAAGACAATTTTAAGTTACTTCTATCCCATAACATTTTATTTTTATTCCAAGGACAAGACAACTTTATAATAGATTAAATATTATTATGTCAAGGAGTCTAAAGAAAACAGTTCTAATATAATATCTGAGATACAAAATAAAGTTAACTCAATTCTTATGACTAAAAAAGCCTTTAAGACACATATAAAAGAATACGGTGTGATACTGATGCAAGGGTAGGCATATATATTAATGGAAGCGAATTGAGAGTTCATCAAGAAATCCATTTATGGTTAATTGATGTTCAACACAGGTGGAAAGCAATTCAATGGAGGAGAGTCTTCTGAACAAATGGTGTGAAAACTGAATATCCATATGCAAAAAAGATTCATTAAACTCAGAATGTTACCTAGAAACACCTATAAAACCTAAAAATTGATCATACATCAATTGAATGACTAAACCCATAAGAATTTCTGACAGAAAACAGAGGAATATATATGTGATGTTCAGTTAGCTGGTGTCTTCTTATATATAACACCAAAAGCATGATCCCTAAAAGAAAAATAATTGGTAAACTGAATGAGATAAAAATTAAGGACTTGTATCTACAATGGACCCCATTAATAAAATGACATGAAGAGCCACAGTCTGGGGGAAAATGAAGTGGTGGGCAGGATAGTGCCATCCCCCAAATGTCTATGTCCCAATTTCTAGAACCTGTGAACAGGTAAACTTACCTGGCAAATGGAGTTTATAGGTGGAATTAAGATTAAAGGCTTTGAGAAGAGAAGATTACCCTCTGTCATCTGGGCAGGCCAATCTAAGCACAACTGTGATGGGAGAAATTCAACAACTAAGAAGGGTCAGAGATGCACCATGCGAGGGTCTGGGCCCGCGGGCAACGCTGTAGTTTTCATACGGGAGGAGAGACCAAGAACCAAGGATGCAGTGGCCTCTAGAAGCCAAGAACCACCCTCAGTTCACACACAGCAAGAACATGGGGAACCTGGTCCTACAGTGCAGGACACTGAATTCTTCCAACAACCCAAAGGAGCAAGAATATGATCCTCCCCTAGACTCTCCAGAAGTGAGTGATTTCTAGCTATGGAACTGTAAGATAATAAGTTTCTGCATTTCAACTCTTAGAATTGTAATTAGAGCAGCAGAAAACTAATAAAATGTGTGCATCAAATATCTAATAAAAAACTTCTAATCAGAATATATAAAGAACTTTTAGAACATCATAAGGCACACAACTCAATTTTTTAAAGGGGCAAAAAACATGAGCAAATACATAACCATGAGAGTATAATATGCAAGTGGCTAATAAGCATGTGATAAAAGCTCAACATCACCAATCATAAGGGAAATGCAAGTTAAAACCACAATGAATGTGGTAGATCACCTCAAATAATGCAGGTCATTTCTGAGGCTGGGTTACCAACAAGCTCTGGCTTGCCCACTATCTTTTGCTCTCTCACTTTCACACTGACAGAAGCCAGTGACAAGATGTCAGCTGCTCTGTGGCGAAGCCTGTGGTAAAGAACTGAGGGTGGCCTTAGCCTGTGGTCAGGGAGGAACCAAGGCTCTTGGTCAAAAATCACAAAAGGAACTGAACCAACTAACAATCTCTTGAACAAGCCTGGAAGCAGGTCCTCCCTCAGTTATCCCTGAGATCAGACAGCGGCAGCCGATGGCTAGAAGCCAAATCTGGATTACTGCTTTGTGTGAAATCCTAGAGCTAGAGGACCTAGCTAATCATACCTGGATACCTGACCCACAAAAACTATACAACAAAGCTTTTATTTTAAGCTAGTAAGTTTTAGGGTAAATTGTTATGCAGCTATACACAAGCAACATACACCAACTAGAATGTCTGTATAAGAATGACATCAATACCAAGTGTTGGTAATCATGTGGAGAAACCTGAACCCTTACACATTGTTTGTGAGGTTTTAAGACAGTATATCACTTTGGAAAGCAGTTTGATAGTTATTTAAAATTATGGTTCAACTCAATTTTTTTTTTTTTTAATTTTTGTACTGGAGCTTGAACTCAGGGACACTCGACCACTGAGCCACATCCCCAGCCCTATTTTTCAACTCAGAATTTTTACTCCTAGAATCTACCACCCAAGAGATATGGAAACATATATGTCCACAAAGTCTATGTATAAATAATGTGGTAACATTATTTATAAGAGCAGATATTAGAAACCATTCAAGTGTCCACATGCAAAAATTAGTATTTAAATTTAGATTAAATTTTGTTTGATTAATTAATTTTAAGTTTAATTACTTAATCATACTCAGACCCAAATGTCCACCAAATACTGAATGGATTTAAAAAGTGTGGTATAACCATATCAAAATACTGTTCAGCAATAAAAGCAAGCAAACTATTGATGCATTGTATGTACATATAAGACTCTACCTAACTATAACATCTTATAGAGGAACATAAAATCAAACCTCAGTAAAAAAAGACCCCATGTTCCTGGATATACATATTTAATAATATAAAAATATAAACATTTCCCTTATGTACTATATAGGAACATCTACTCAGAACACTTGTGGTTCTGTATTTTACCAAATAATTCAATGGGATGAATCTAATGTTTACATAAAAGAATAAATATGTAACAAATTTAGTTTCCAAAACTCCAGGTATTAGAGAAACTATTTTTTCAAAGGGCTGGTGTTTCAAGAATAAGTCATTAAATGAAAAATGTACAGAAAATCGACCAGCATTTATAAGGTAGCTCCATTACAGAAAGACCTATGACTCTGGCACTAGTATGTAAAGGTGTGTCCCAGGGGAGGGAGCATGGTCTGGACATCATTATGTGCATACGAGACATTATGTAAGCTCATCCCCTTGCTGTAAGCTATGAGACAAGAGATTACCTGATTACTTGATTACTTGCAGAGTTGAGAAGAGTGCTTTTCTAAATGAATGATGTCCCACATGGTAACAGCAGCATTCAAGAGAGGAGTAAAGATAGTGGTTATTAGCATGAGGTGCCTGGTCACCTGCTCCTTTGGAGAAATAAGAACTGTACCCAAGAGGCCCACAGATTACTTGCTCAACTGTCCAGTGAGTTAATCCAGTCCTCAATGTGGGGCAGGGTGGGGGAAACTCAGCAGAGAAGGATGGGCCAGCCTACACTCCACTGCTGACTCCATTCACTGGTGGCCTAGAAGGAAGGCAAGAGTGGACAGTGGGGAGAGCAGGAGAAGGAGGAGGACACGTGTGTGGAGGAGCAAGTAGATGAGGAAAGAGGCCAAGCTGTCCGCATTGTGACCTGAACCTACTGCTGGTGTAACATGCTCTGTGGAACAAGGTAGCTGGATCGAGACATCCCAGAGCTGGAGCTCTGTCCTGCCACACTTCTGCTCCCACCATGCCTGGGGCTGCCTCTCAAAGCACAGTCACATCAGGTTCCTTTCAAGAGTCTAAGACATTCAGATGCCCAGGGCTCACCACAGACTCAGTTAAGAATCCTTAAGGGCGGGGCCTGAGCAGGATGATTTTTAAAACAGTTTTTAACAGTTGTTTTGAGCTATACCTCCAGGGGGTCCAAGAGCAGGGAGTTGTGTCAGCCACTGTCTCTGGGACAGCTGCAGAGTCTGGCAAGTTTGTCTGAGGCCAGAAATTGGAAAGAATAAAAGAGAAGAAATGAGCAAACCAACCAGAAAAGAAAAGCCTATTAAACTGAACGCAGCAATCATTTCTGCCCAGCATAATCCTGTTATCCCGGGAATCCTCAGAACCTCTCAGGCTGTGTCTGGGCATCCTGGGAGCTCTCCCAGGCACCTGTCCAGAACAGCCTAGAGCCCAACTAAGCTGAGTCACTGCACAGGTGTGGTCAGGGCACAGTTAGACGGCTTTTCCCTGCCTCATCTCCTGTCCCACTCTTGCCTTGGCTATAGTTGAAGGATGCTGTTTTTTTCCATTGTTGGTCGATTAGCACAGAACATGTGCAGGACTTCCCCTTTATGTCTATGGGGATAGTTGTTGAAAGTATTTATTCTAACTCAGACCAGGTAGTTTTAAAGTTCCTCAGGCCAGTGTTGAGTGGAATGCTTATTCTTTAGCCACTGTGTATTCTTTAACTTTGTTCTCCATGTATCATAGTGAGAACCATCAATTTTGACTTTTACTAAGTTGTTAAATAAAGTTATAACACAGCTGTAAATGAGAAATTATGATGTCACTTGGTAGTACATCCAGAATAAGAGAGCCAAGCGTGGGCAGGTCAGCAGTAGCTGCCCAGGGAAAGGGGAAGAGAGGAATTAGGTAGTGATTTAACTGTACTCATAACTGAACTCTTTCATTGGCCCATTCACATGAACTTCATTGGCCCATTCACATGAACTTTGACTTCATTCTATTTGGCATGAAATATGTTCAAATTTTGATAAAACACAGTGTATTTTGCTTCTGAAGGAAGAAAAGATGTTGACTATTTCTCCTTCACTCTTCCGCTCACCTGACAGGAACAGATTCTCTCTGCCTAAGCTAAAGAGCAACTCAGCAAGCATTTCACAGATTCCCTTCCTCAGACACGGAGGACCATCTGTCTCCTCCCTAGGTGTGATGAACAATCGCCTCTGTGCACCCTTGAGGCTCTGCAAAGGCTGAAACAACTGCACAGTCACAGGCTTCAGGGAGGTCACGTCTGTAAGTGTGTAGTAGGTACGGTAAGTGTCCAGCAGGTCAAGCGGAGGCTCAGTGTGGACATGTGCTCAGCCTCCAATGTGACACAGGGTCACTCTTCTATTTTGAAACTTGTTTATATGAATGTTAACAGAGAGTAAAATTAAAGTACAAAGAGCAAAAGATGAAATGAAGGGGAAGGCCAAGGAAACTGCTAAGGTTTTTTAAAAGCCACAAATCCAAATGAACAAATACACCAAGGTCTTTGGGCAGAATTTGTTCAAATGGCCAGCAGCCCAGCACAGACACAGCCAAATAGACACAGTGACAGCACCAACTTGAGGCTCCTGGGTGGATGTGCCCTGCGCCATCCCTGCTAGAAAGGTGGGCACAGAGCCACAGCATGTTGATTTTTGCTCTCACCTGCAGCTTCGTGCCAGAAATACACACATGGGGACTAGGAGTTCTCAGTCAGTTCAGGAACAAGCAAGCTGCTGGCCACATGCAAGTGCAAACAGATGGCCTTTCACAGGACCCTCCCCTCCCCAGGTGAGCCAAAGCAAGCAGGTCTGGCCCAGGAATCCTGCATTCTCCACTAAATCTACTGTACTGCAGTAGTCTAGGGGGCTTCAGATAACAAGAAAATTGAGCTGTGTAAAGCTGATTAGCTAAAACAGCCAACTTTCTAGGATATGTTGTTAAGGTTGTAAAGAAATCTGCAGCGACTTCCCAAGACACATTGGTAACCTCTAACACTCCCTTCCACCTATAACAGGTTCCAAAACTGATGACTGGAATATTGACCATAGGGAATTCCCTTCTCTATGTTCTATCTTATGAGATATGGAAACTAAATATACCTTCTTAATCTTTTACTTTTGTTTTTGTTTTGATTCAACATTTGAGTGGTGAATAGGGAAAAAGGCTGAATTTAAAAATTTTCAAATAGAAAAAATTCTTCAAATTTTTCAAATGGAAAAAGGGAATTCAAAATATTTACATTTATTATTGAAACTGAGATATCATTCACATACCACAGAAGTCATATGGCTTTTTAACCATGTTTTTTGTAACTGACTTGCTGATATCTTTAAGACCACAGGCAGTGTTTGAATGCCACGTGGAAAAACTAGATCCCAGAAGATGCTATCTCCATTCTTGCCCCTGTGATCCCTACTCAGTGGTTCTTAAATGGTGGTCTCCAGAACACAGCCCTACCATCACGTATGCACTTGATAGAGACAAATTCTTTGTCCCCGTCCTCCATATATTGAGTCAGACAGCAATGAGAGAAGCCCTACAATCTGTGTTTTCAGCCATGCCAGAGGTTCTGATACACAGGAAAGTTAAGGAACCATTGTTCCATATCAAGACAATTGCACCAGCATTACAGAAGTATAAATCTCCACGTGTGCATACGTTTATTTATAATAAATGCATATATATTTAATAACTAATGCATTTGATTTTTGTGGTATCTCTCCATCAAGTCAATACATCAGTTTTGTTTTGCCAAACAGTCACATACTAACAGCTATATTTAAAAGCAAACATTGGGGCTAGGATTGTGCTCAGTGGTAGAGCTCTTCCCTTGCATGTGGGAGGCACTGGGTTCGATCCTCAGCACCACATATAAATAAGTGAATAAATAAAGATCAATCAACAACTAAAAAAAATTTAAAAAAATAAAAAAAATAAAATAAAAGCAAACAGTAACAAAAAAGGAAAGCAAGGAAGCCTAAAAAGAAAGGATAAGCACCTAAGCTCCAGTGAACATGAAAGGAGCAAATTAAATAGGCACAGCTAAGCTATGCATTTTGTCAGATCCTAAATAGAAAACAAGCAGAGATAAGATTCTGAGTCAGTCCTTTTTGATCAGTCCTATTTGTCTACCTTACATCTCTAGCATTTCTCTATGGCAAAGCAGCAGCAAGCCATCGCAGGATTTCAAACACCGGTACTCATTAAAAAAATAAACAGTAAATGTCCTAGAGATTTTCTTGGGATTTTAGTCACCAAACACAAAATAAGGCAGGATGAAGCTGCTCAGATTGTAGTAAGGACTACACAACAGAGAACCTAACCATTGTAGCTTTTGTGGTCTCAGAATATGGTTTGAAAACAATTAACAATGAAGAAAATAATACCCCAACAGGAAATTCGTTGGTCCACATTTCTCTGACGTGCAGTGCTGAGCCCATTTCTCTATCACAGTGTCCCCCCTTATATCTGGACTGGCCTCCCTTTCTCCTTTGGGTCAATTAATGGCTTGGATAATAGGGAGAGAGAAACTTTTTTTTAAAACTAAGGATTTTTCAGCCAGGCGCGGTGGCTCAAGCCTGTAATCCCAGCACTCTGGGAGGCTGAGACAGGAGAATCACAAGTTCAAAGCCAGCCTCAGCAATGGCGAGGCGCTAAGCAACTCAGTGAGACCCTGTCTATACATAAAACACAAAATAGGGCTGGGGATGTGGCTCAGTAGTCTAGTACCAAAATCTCCAGTACCAAAAAAAAAAAAAAAAAAAAAGAAAAACCTAAGGATTTTCATTATCTACCATCCCAATACAATTCATGATAAAAATCTATTATAGTTCACTATACTGGTTCCTTATACAAATAGGTATGTGAACACACAAACATTTGTGAAATTTCACATTAGGCTGCTTTCTTCTTAGTACTATATGTAAACATTTTCTCAGGTTCTTCAGTTTTTTTCAAAGAAGCAAGTTGTAGTGGCCAAATGGAATTCTCTCATTGAGATCATCTTTAGGTAATTAATCCCCTGAAATTAGATTTTTGAGATGTTTCCATTGCTTTTCAATGATAAAGATTCAGTAATTGTTATGCTCAAATCTTTTTATAATTCTGTGATTATTTCTCTAAGTAAATTACCAAGAATGGAAACATTAAGTTAAAAAATATGAATACTTTTATGCCTCAGTACATCAGTGTCCTATTGACCTATAGATAGGCTGTATTACAAGTACTGCAAGGCAAGTTTATTAAACATTCAGTCTCATTCCATTAATTTTCTGCTTTTTCTAACTTTCTTGGCAAATATTAGTGACTTTTGAATTACCAATTTCTTTCCATTTATGAGGTTTGAAAAGCACATGAGAGTTAACTGCACACTTATTTTACAATTCAGCTACCCCATTCTCAGGTATTTACCTAAGAGAAAATAATATCTATTTACAAGCAGGTGGAGGTCTAGAGTAGAATTGACTTAATGTCCATCAACTCATAAACAGATACAGAAATTGGGATATGCCCATTTTATGAAATATATTTCAGTAATCAAATCTAACCAAATATTAATATATGCAACAACACGATGACCCTATAAACATTACACTAAGTGAAAGAAGCCAGACATAGAAGACACCATACTGTATGCAGGATTCTATCCACATGAAATTTCAAAAAACATTAACACTACAGTGACAGGAGGCAGGTCAGTGGTTACCTGTAGCCAAGAGAAAGACAAGAGCACCTACCAGAAAGTGCCTTGAGGATACTTTCGTGGAGTCACAGGGCTACACCTTGGTGTGGCACTGAGCATACGACTGTGCACCGTCACCAGCACTCACCACCCTACACTCAATTTGGATGAATTTACTGTGTAAACTGTAAAAAAGTCTCCTTCAGACTGCTTTGGCTGACTGATAGCACCATTCCCAGAGGCAACCATACCATTTCTGGTGAATCCCAACAGATATATTTTGCACAAAGACCAACAGTTATATTTATCCATTCTCCTCAAAATACATTCTATCACATCACCTTTTTTTATAACAAACCATGACAAACCACTACAAATGATGCTTTTTTCACTAAATAATACAATACATGGTGGGGTTCATGCCGTATCAGTACATTCATTTTTAAGTTCTATTGTCCTCTATCACATGAGTGTCTCATAAGGTATTTAAGGAGTATTTTGTTAAAATGGACATTTAGCTTGTTTCCAATCTTATGCAATTATCATCATTATCTTCTTACCTAAAATTCTCTGGGCAAATTTGACTGATGCTTCTACTGGGTCTGAGTTTACAACTTCATCCAGAATACCCAGCTTGAGTGCTTCACTGGCCAAAATGTGTCTTCCTAAAACAAAACAAAATAAATCAAAGAATATGAGGTTAAAGTGAGAACTTTGTTCCCTCTAGTAGAGAAGGCTGTCTTCCCAGGATATAAACATCTACTATGAACTGGCAGCCTTCTGTGTTCAGGGTGGTCCCAGGAGCCTTGGTATGAAAGTTACAGAAGTTGATCAGGGTTTGCATCACTATAGAACTGTGCTGCCAGTTCTTCACCAGTTGTAACATGTAATCCGATGTGCATGTTCTGAAGCACAGTTGTGCCTTGAGCACAGGGCCAGAAGGAAGGAGACAATGGCAAGGCACTTGCTTTCTTGCAACTTCGGAAAAGGATTCATCAAATGTCTTGGTAGCAATAATTCCCATGTCTTCCCTGCCTTTACAGTGCTGGCAGCTGCCACCTCCGCAACAAAAACCTCCATTCCCGGGTCCTGTGAATGCTTCAGAGAACTACAAATGGGCTTTCTTGACCACAGAGACAATTCAGTGATTTTCCAGGGGTCCTGCTGGAACGGCAGTCTTGGGGCACTTTTCTGGAAGTGCCCTTGAAAGCAGGCTTCCAGATCCTCTCCTGCAGTGTGGAGGGGATGTAGAATAGGTGAGTGGTGTCAGAGGTCAAGTGTCCTATGTACAGTCACTTGGGTGAAAGTTAAGTAAATCAGGCTAACCAGGTTAAGGACACCAAGGGGACATAAATGGAAGATGGAACCTGGGTACTAAAAGGATCCCTGGGACAACAAAGCAGAGGAATGTGAGCCACCCACAGATGGAGTAAAAAGCTCTTCATCCATAATGATTTCTTCTGGCTTGGATTTCACAAAAAATGAAGGAATACCACTACTGTTTTTCCAGTGTCAGTCACATTCCAAGCACACTTACGCTGTTTCAAAGAACTAAGGGCCTAAGACAGGGCTCTGAACATGCAAGCCAAATCCTCGGGCTGTGCATTAAACTTGCTTTTCCTTGGGCCACCCTCAGTGTAGATGACAGCTCTTGTCCAACAGGCTCTATGAAGAGCCCTGTGTTAGGTCAATGTCAGGAGATCCCAAGGCAAGAATTCTAAATCAGACACTTCCCCATTCTTTAAAATGTACTTATAGCATTATAAATTAAAACAATTTATAAGCTGATTTTTAAAATAAATTTAATGCTTTTAATTTTTCTAACTCTTCCTTCATGTTTTATAGGATTTATAATATCCACCTCATTTTATTCTAATTAATTAATTAATTAATTAATATATGTATGTTTTGGGGGGAGTCAAATCATTTTATTGAGGGGATTAGAGGTAAATAATACTAAAGCAGCACTGAAAAGGACAATGAAGTCTTATGTCCTTGGCAGGGCCAGATCTTGGTCTCCGGGGAAAATAAGCTACCTACATCATTTTAAAGAATAAAGTCAGGGCTGTGGATGTAGCTCAGTAGTAGTTTGCCTAATTAGCATCCATGTAGTCCTGAGTTCAATCCTTAGTACCACAAAAGAAAAAAAAAGTAATTTTTAATGCATATTTAATGACATTATTTTCTAATGTATACACAGTTTCGTATTATAGTTTTGTGTCAAAACATATAGATTTTGCTGGCACAGTGACACATGCCTGTAATCTCAGCTACTCAGGAAGCTGAAGCAGGAAATATACAAGTTCAAGGTCAGCCTGAGCATCCTAGGGAGACCCTGTTGAGACAGTGAGGCCCCACTGAAAAAGGACAAATGCAGTCCTGGGACTTAACTCATAGCCTATCAGCCATTAAATGTATGCTATGTGCTTTTTCCTGCTTTCCAACCTTGAACTCATAAACAGTTCTGCAATGAAAGGTGTGGTATGTGTTCTTTCCTATCCCTCACTCCAACAATCGTACTGACCTCAAAGACCAGGTACATCACTAAAGCCAGATGCCTCTGCCTCAACATCTGCAAAGATACACTAGATAAGAGAGTGAATGACATACAGGATGCAGCATCAATAGGAGAGATTGTAACACCTGGCTCCAGACTGCCCAACTGACCGCCCCTCCCTTGAGGCTAAAGTGCTCACACAGAAAAAGAAAAATACATTTGAAATGTACCTAAAGCCAATTAAAGTTTATACACTCTAGCACACTCCTGCATACAAATAAAACTAGCTCTTTCATTTGTTCAGAGAGTGAGTGTGATCTCTACTAGAGCTGACTCATCTCTCCTTGAGGAAAACTGCTCCAACTAAAGTTTCGTTTGTGTTTTCTATCCTCTGAACCAATTTTCACTTGTATTGTTCTCTGGTATCACTGTCTCAAAATAAAATTTATAAAAAGGGGCCAGGCGTGGTGGCACATGCCTGTAATCCCAGCACTTTGGGAGGCTGAGGCAGGAGTATCACGAGTTCAAAGCCAGCCTCAGCAATGGCGGGGCACTAAGCAACTCAGTGAGACCCTGTGTCTAAATAAAACACAAAAATAGGGCTGGAGTTGTGGCTCAGTGATCACATACCCCTGAGTTCCATCCTTGATACCAAAAAAAAAAAAAAAAAATTTACAAAAAGAGCTGGGGTTGTAACAAAGGGATAGAGTGCTTGCCTAGTATGGAAAAGGCCCTGGATGGAATCTCTAGCATTGCAGAAAAAACCAAAACCAACAAACAAACAACATATTTCTAGTAACAATTCTCAAATGTCTAAGTCTTATGGCCCTTCACATTCTTAAAACTTATGAAGGATTACAAGAAGTTCTTGTTTATATAGGTTATATCAGTCAATATTTATTGTATTAAAAATTACAACTGAGAATTTTAAAATTTTCTATGTGAAATAATTTTTTAACAAGGTCTTTTATTTTTTATTTTCTTTTTTTGGTTCTAGGTGGACACAATACTTTTATTTTTATTTATTTTTATGTGGTGCTGAGGATTAAACCCAGTCCATCACATGTGCTAGGTGAGCACTCTCGCACTGAGCTATAACCCCAGCCCCATATGAAATAATTTCAAAATAATAATGATAAACTCATTATATGTAAAAAGTTTTTATACAAAATAACTATATTTACAAAATTTTAAAAATATGCTCCTTTTGCTATATATATAGTCTAACACCAAGATCCTAGTTGTACTCAGTAAAAGTCAGACATGAGAATAATAATATATAGCTAAGACTTATGGAGTTCTTATATGTGTGTAGCAGGGTTCTAACAACACTATATGTATTGACCTATCTGATCTTCACCTCATCATCATAGGGCCAGTACTATTATTACACACATATATAAGAAAATCTAAGGAACAGAAAGGTAAAGTGACTGGCCCAAGATTGCATAATTAATTATACATGTTTGGAGTAAATAGATGTATGTGTTCTTTTCTCCAATGCTTCCTCAAATGAAAGCCTCTATAATCTTACAAACATAACCATTTGACAAATCTAGGGTTTAGTGTTATATTGTTCACATTCTCCACTGAAAAGAAAAATTTCCATTTGTAGCTAATATCTTAAAACTTGGGAAATGCATAATTCAGTCATTTGTAAACTAAAACTTGAAAATTCATCCTGAAAATTTTGGCTTTAACTCTAGTTGATATTAAAATTTCTAAACCCGATTGAATACAATGTCCCCTATAGGAACACAAGGTCTATGAACAGTCACTTAAACTATAATACAGCTCTAAATTTGATGAACACACGCATACACTTTCCTTATAGAGTTCTTATCATGTCTAAGAGGGTTCTAAGCACATGATGTGTATTAACCTACCCAGTCTTCACCACATTACCATATGGCAGGTACTATTATTATCCACATATGTGAGAAATCTAAAGACCAGAGTGGTAAAGTGACTAACCCTAGATCTCATAATTAATGAGATCGCACATGAGATCTTCATGGTAACATCTGAGAAAGTCTTAAGGAAGATACTGTTTCTATTTTACAGATAAGACAGTTTAAAGACAAAAAGTTAAAATATCCCTTTAAGGTTATGTGGTAGCAAAAGTGGTTAAGCCAGCATTTTTTGCTGGTCCAGTTCCTCACATTGGTCTATATAGTCACCAGCAAGGTTTACACTGACCTGAGGTAATTAAGTCAAGTGCGGCAGGAATTCCAATGAGTCTGGGGAGAAGTTGGGTTCCTCTTGCACCGGGGAGAATTCCTAGCGAGACTTCTGGGAAGCCAACATGAGCCTATCAGATTGAAGGTATAAAGACCAACAATGAGATAATACATTGAGATTTAAGACAACCCCCTGGATTTCCTATACCCTCAAAAACATTGTTTCATTGGATTCAACAAGAGTTTCAACAGGGCAAATTAGTGTATACTCTCACTTTTAATTAATAACACAAGCAGAACTGTACTGGGTTTTCACATGCCCAAGACTTCATGTTCCCTAGATATCTCACACATTTCTTCTCTGAGTCAATTATGATCTGTCTCAAACAAACAAACAAACAAACAAAAACAATAGCTTCCAGGAACAGGTTTTCTGGGAACCTGCAAGAGCCAGGAAGCTAAAACACTGAAAATATAACCAACAGAATGAGGCAATCATATTGGCAAATTATAGACAGTAATAAAGGACTTGTATCTAGAATATACAAAGAACTTTCACAATTCAACAGTAAAAAAAGTAAAAAAGACAACCAATTAAAAATGAATAAAGGATCTGAACAGACATTTCCCCCAAAGAAGAGATAAGGACAAGCAGAGGTGTTTAATCTCATTAGCCATCAGGGGAATGCAAATCTAAAATGAAATACAACTTCACACCCACTAGAATGAATACAAGAGAAAAGGCAGACAATCACAAGTGTTGGAGAAGATGTGGAGAAGACAGAACACTTGTACATTGATGGTGGAAATGTACAAGGGTGCAGTCACTTTGGAAAACAATTCAGCAATTCATCAAAGGTTAAACACAGAATTGTCATAAACCCAAGAGCAATGGAAACACATGGCCATAAAAACCTCTTATGCCAAAAAAGTAGAAACAACTCAAATGTCCACCAGTTGATGAATGGATCAACAAAATGTGGTACAGCCATACAATGGGATATATTCAACACCATAGAGGAATAATGAACTGATTCATGCCACAATATGGATGGACTATGAAAGCATTAAGATAAGTGAAAGACGCCAGTCACAAAAGACCGCACATTGTATGAATCCACTTATATCAAATATCCAGAATAGGCAAATCAATTGGTATAGAAAGCAAATTAGTGACTGCATAGCATTGAAAGAGAACAGCATGCAAGGTTACCACTAAGTGATCCAGTTTCTTTTGGGTGTGATGAAATGTTCAAAAATATTTCATCACACCCAAAATGTGGTAGCAATTGTACAACTCTGTGAATATACTCCTACACTACTGAACTGTATGCTTTACAGGGTGAATTGTGTGGTAGGTGAATTACATCTCAACAAAGTGCACTTGTGTGCACACACACAGCCTGACAGTAACCTCAGTTTACACAAGAGGGTGGGCTTGAGTCCTTAACACACTCCCTCTCCTGGCCATTTAAAAGTGGTCAAAGCTCTATTATTCACTTACAGTCACAAGGGTGGGAGAAAGCTGTCATGTACCCAGATTGTTACACCAGCAGCTCCAAAACACCTTGTATATTTGAGCTTCTCTCCCAGGAGGTTCTCCTGGCAGTGGATCACCACACACATTCCCACTGCTCATCCCAGCCTCCTGACTTACCACTAGTCACTGAGATCTCCCCTCATTCTACAGAAGGCCATGGAGAGAGGAACAAATTAAAGGAGCACTTACAATACGAAAGTGTCTTCATAATCTTATTTGAACACTCTATGGAATAAATTATAGTACAGGTTGAGCACCCTTTGTCTGAAATGTCGGGGATTAGAAGTGTTTTCAGGTTTCAGATTTTGCAATATCTGAATATATACAATGAGATATCTTGTGGATGGGACCCAAGGCTAAACATCTTTATATTTCTTACACACCTGATACATATTGCCGGAAGGTAATTTTATACAATATTTGAGAGTGCCTGTCTTCTGATGTTCACCTATCACAGGAGATCAGGTGTGGAATTTTCTTGTGGCATCATGCCACATGTAAAAAGTTTTGGATTTTGGAACCTTTTTTTTTTTTGAATTAGAGATGCTCAGCCTATGTATTTATATGATGGAAAATTATGTAGCCTTTTCAAATTACATTTTTAAATAATGTTATAATAAGAATAACATGACTTCCCAACAGAAACCATTGAGGACAGAGGCAGAAATGACATTCCAAGTACTGAAAGAAAAAACTGTCAAACGAAGAACTGAATAGTCAGCAAAATTATCCTTTGAAAATGAGGGCAAAATTAACACATTCCAGATAAACAAAAACTGAACTCACTGCTAGATCTGTCCTACAAGAAATCCTTCAAGGTAAATTAAAAAGACACTAGAGAGTAATCTGAATTCATACAAAGAAATGAAGAATATTGGTAAAGGATAACTATATAGGTAAGCATAAAAGACAGTACTAATGTATTTAATTTATAATCCCTCCTTTCTTATATCATTGAAAAGACCATTCCAAAAAGCAATAAGGATAGTGGTACACTAAGCAACTCAGTAAGACCCTGTCTCTAAATAAAATAGGGTTGAGGATGTGGCTCAATGATCGGGTGCCCCTTAGTTAAATCTGCCCCCTCCAAAAAGCAATAAGGATAAATCTATGTTGATGGGTCTATGAGGTGTAAAGAGATGATTTGTGACAATAATCACATAAAAGGAAGCATTTTTTGTATTCTATAAAAATTAAGGAGGTCTGAATCTGAGCTGGATTGTTATAAATTAAGATGTTAATTATAACCACCATTATACATACACAAAAATGATAACAGTTCAAAAACATAGGAAAAGAAACCAGAAGTGAATTAATAGGGCACACTAGAAAATATCTATTTTTCACAAAAGAAAGCCCTAGTGAAGGAACTGACGAACAAAGACATAAGACATAAAACAAATAGCAGAGTGGCAGAAGTTAGTGCTTCCTTATCAGTAAAGATGTTAAATGTAAATGTATGTTAAACTGTCTAATTAAAAGAGATGGCAGAATTAAGCATATTTAATGATGAGATGAACAAGATATAGGTATAAACTAAGTACAATAAAATCCCAAACGTTGGTTTAAAAAATAAAAAAAATAAAAAGATGCCAAAGCAGAGAATAACTGCAAGGAACAAAATTACATAGGGAAAAGACCAATAGAAAGTATAACAGAATGGAGTTCCCCTTAGCTTCCCTGGGAGGTCCTAGGGTGAAGGTTAAGGGAAGCAAAGAGACAGTCAGAGGCTCAGAAGAGTGGCTATTTACCAACCAGAATGCAAGTATTTCAACATCTGAACAATCACTGGACCCCAACAGGACAGCTCAGCACCAGTGCTGGAGATACTCAGGACTTGCTAACCAGAGAGCTAATCATTCAAAATGACCACCTCTGATGCTCATGACTAAGTTAGCACTTGCCCTAAAGAAAAGCCCCATACCAACCTCCACATGGAGCCTCAGCTATTACCTCTGCATGGGCAATTCTATAGTGACAGCCCAAGGCCAGCTCCAGTCCCCCTCCCAAAGCCACGCCTTGGATAGCCGCTACCACGGGCTTCTGATATCTCTGTATTTCATCTACTAAACTTCCCAATCCAACGGAAGAGGATCTAGGAGCGCTGAAGCTGCGGATATCTGCACCTACAGAACACAAAGACAAGGAGAAAAGAGGGTTGAGAAAGACGCATGGTTTGTCATTAACATGAAGGGACCTGATCACTCTTAGAAAGGCTTAGACCTCACTCAGTCCAGGAGACACTTTGTCCTTAGGCTGGAGACATACAAAACAAGTAATCCAGGAAACACAGAATGAAATGAGAGGAGAATCTTCAAATCTCTACCAGGAATCCTGTAACCATCTCTGCCTTTCCAACTCTAGCTTTAAGCAAATTTAAGATTACAGCTCAGAGAAAGGGCACAGAGCATCTCCACCCAATACCATCATTCTGAGATTGAGTTGGCCTCTCATTGTTTGCATGATCTGTTTGTTCCTCAACCCTGTTTATGGCCATTTAGTCTCTTATCTTTGCTAAGAGCATGAGTCATTATAATACAAAATGCCAGGGTAAAGTATATACATATTTGTGAGCTATATGTTAATCAACTGGCTTAGAATTACACCTTGATAGACTTTTTTATGATTAGGGAAACCAACAATATTTCTTGCTTTTCCTGATTATCTAAATAACACCTGTGGGCTGGGGTTGTAGCTCAGTGGTGGAAAACTTGCCTAGCATATGTGAGGCACTGGGTTCGATCCTCAGCACCACATAAAAAATAGTAATAAAAATAAAATAAAGGTATTGTGTCCATCTACAACTAAAAGTAAAAATTAAAAAAATAACACATGTATTATGGAAAAGTTGAAAAATGCACAAAATTATAAAGAATATATGAATCACCCTAAATATCACCACACAGAGATAAAAGTTTAAGATTTGGTGAATTCTTAGTTTTCCCCCCCATGCATATATAAATAGTTTTGTGACCTTGAATAAATTATTTCATCTTTTGTCTCAATATCTATCTTAAATGACTGACTTGAGAATTAAATTAAAGTCTAATGGTATTTTTTAATATCAACAGCATACTGTAAAATCTAATTTTACATTTTCTATTTTCATGTCATTATACATAGTGAGCTTTTCTGCTATAGCATTATCTATTCTTTTAAAACAATAATTTAAAAAATAATAATAATTAAATAATAATAATTAAAAATTAATTATTTCATATTTAGCCTATTTACCTATTCTTTTTCCTTTTCTTCTCACTACCTATTCCTCATCTAGCATCAATCCAGGGCTTTTGCTTTTTTCTCACCAATCCTTCATATTGGACTTTCCAGCCCAGTGTTTTGTGTGTTTTCAAGATTCCTTTTGGTTCTAGAGAAATGAGATCAATTCTAATTTGAGCCTTTGGCCCATCATTCTTGCCACTTCAAAATGAGATGGAGTCTCATGAATAATAGAAATTAACATTTATTGGTAAATACATCAAGCTCTACGCTAAGTGTTATGGTTTGGATGTAAAGTGTCCCCTGAAAGCTCATGTGTGAAACAATGCAAGGTTCAAAGAAGAAATGATTAGGTTACCAGAGCCTTAACCCAATGATGAAATTAATCACCTGATGGGATTAATTGGTGACTGAAGGCAGATGGGTGTGGCTGGAGGAGGTGGGGCATTGGGGTGAGGCTTTGGGGTATATATTTTGTATCTGGCTAGTGGAGTCTCTCTTTCTCTCTGGTTCCCTCCACTACACTCTTCTGCCATGATGTTCTGCCTCACCTTAAGCCCTAAAGAATGGAGCTGGCCTTCTACGGACAGAGATTTCTGAAACTGTGAGCCCCCCAATAAACTTTTCCTCCTCTAAAATTGTTCTTGTTGGGTCCTTTAGTCACGTTAGTGAAAAATCTGACTAAAACACTAAGCAATTTCATATAGTATATCACTTAACTTTCAAAACATCTAGATTAAATAGTTTAACAATCTCCCTTTAACGGGTAAAGAAGTTAGGCTTTAAGATGTTAACTAATGAGTTGAGACATACAACTAGTAATTGATAGGCTAAGGATTTACACTCAGGCAATTTGATTACAAATCCTGATGCTTAAATGTTGTTACAGTCTTCTACTTATCACCTAAGGGGGGTGCTATTATTGTCCCAATTTGACAGAAACCAAGGCACAGGGGCATAGAAATCTGTTTTAAATTATTTCCAGCATAGAGAAATCCAATAATTTTTGGAATACTGATTTTATATCTAGCAAAACTGCTAGATTCTTTTCTTAATCCTGATAAATTTCTGATAGATTTTTTCCCCTTTTTCTACAAACGTTACTATATCTTCCTTTCTAATGTTCTTTTTCTAGCTCACTGGGCCACACAGAATCTCAAATACACTGTCAAATAGAAATATTAAGAGTAGTCAGCTTTCAATTATTTCTTTCTTATAAAGATAGCCTTCAATTCACCATTTGCTTTATGTATGCTGGTTTTTTAGAAAAGGTATGTTTGAACTGATTGAACCATTTCCTTTCTTTACCTAGTTTCCTAACAGTTTTTATCTTAAATGCCAAAAGTTATCAAATATTTTTCCTGCATTTCTTAAAATAATCATGTGATTATTTAATCTTTTTTAAAAATATTTTTTAGTTGTAGATGGGCACAATATCTTTATTTTGTTTATTTATTTTTATGTGGTGCTGAGGATTGAACCCAGTACTTCACATGTGTGCAGCGAGCACTCTACAACTGAGCCACAACCTCAGCCCTCTGTTTAATCTTTTAACAGGATGAATAACACTGATCTGTTTTTCAACCAATCGTTATTTCTAGGATACAAGTGATATATTATACCATTTATACACTGTTAGGTTTAGTTTCAGAACTCACTAAGATTTTTATATTTACATTTATGAATGAAATTGGCCTGTAATTTTGCTTCTCTATACTGACCCAGTCAAGTAGTGTAGTCATGCTTATGTTAGCCTCTCAAAAGATGTTGAGACATGGACTGGGTTGAATAGTGCCCACCCAGAACCTAGGAAAGTTTATGACTTTATTTGGAAATAGGGTCTTTGCAGATATAATCAAGTTAAGAAGAGGTCATATTCAATCAGGGTGGGCCTATATAAGTTCAGGAAATTTTATTCAGATCTATAGGGAAGAATGTAATATGAAGACAGAAGCAGACTGGAGTGAAGTATCTACAAGCCAAGGACTGATAGCACCACAAGAAGCTGGAAGATGCCTGTCGTCCCAGCCACTCCAAAGGCTGAGGCAGGAGGATCCCAAGTTCAAAGACAGCATTAGCAACTTAGCAAGGTCCTAAGCAACCTAGCAAGACTCTATCTCTAAATAAAAAATAAAAAGGGCTGGGAATGTGGCTCATTGGTTAAGCATCCCTGGGTTCAATCCTCAGTATGAAAGAGGAAGAGGAAAAGGAAGGAGGAGGAGGAGGAGAAACAGGAGGAGGAGGAGGAATGGGAGAAAAAGAAAATGAAGGAGCCACAGCAGCAGTTGGAAGCAGTTGAGATAGGAAGGGTTCTTCCCTGAAGCCTTAGGATGAAGAGTGGCCCTGCTGATACCCTGATTACAAATGTCTAGCCTGCAGAGCTGAGAGACAATTAACTTCTGTTGTTTTAAGCCACTTGGTGTGTGGAAATGTCTTCAGGTGGCCCTAGGAAACTAATAAAGGCAGAGTTCCCTCCCCTTTGATTCTCTAAAACCTTTTTGTAATACTCTCCTTGACTTTATAGCAGTGTGCCAAGGAAGTCATCGGGATATGAAATTCACTTTGCAAGATTTTTCATTACTGATTGCATTTCTCTAATGGTTATAGAACTTCTGGGTTTTCTAATTTTCCTTGAGTCCATTTTGGCAAGCTCTATGTGTCTCCTGGTTCATAATATTGTCATTCTCTTTTTTAGTGGTGACAGAATCTGCAGGGGTCACTTTATGATCCCTCCTCATATGCATTGCTCCACCTTCTCTTTTTTCTTGATCAATCTCCCCAGAGGCTTGTCAGTTTTATTAGTTTTTTCAAAGAACTAACTTTGACAATATTGCTCCCCTTGATTCACACTTGTTTTCCTATTTCATAAACTTTCCCTCTTCATTATTTCCTTCCTTCCACTTTATTTGGGTCTATTCACGGTTTGCTTGTTTTACCAGTTGCATCGTATAGGTGCTTAGATCGTTATGTTTCAACCTTTTTCTTTTCTAATATAGACTTTAAAAGCATTTTTCACCCTTCAGTCTTTTACTCTGGCTTCATCCCTCAAGTTTCATATGTTCTATTTTCATTGTCCTTCAGTTTAGAATATATCTGAATTCTATTAAGATTTCTGTTTCGGCCAAGAGGTTAAGAAATTAATTTCTGGGTTGGAGATATAGCTCAGTTGGTAGAGTACTTGCCTCACATGTATAGGCCCTGGGTTTAATCCCCAGCACCACCAAAAAAGAAAAAAAGAAAAGAAATTAATTTCCAAACACAAGAGAATTTTAAGTTATATCCTTGTTATTCGTTTCTAGCCTAATACCATTGTTGTCAGAGAATATGTTCTAAATGAAATTTATTGAGATAGACTGTTTTTCTTTTCTTTTTGGTGCTAGAGAGTGAACCCAGGGCCTGGAGAACACAAAACACAAGCTCCATCACTGAGCTACACCCTAAGCCCAAGACCAAGACAAACTTTGATGGTCCAGGCCTTGTTTGATTTTTATAATTGTTCCATATGTAATTAAGAAGTGTGTATATTTTCCAGTATTTGGGGTGCACTGTACTACACATATCCATTATGTCAAATTTGATAATTCCTACTGCTTTTTTAGAAGAATATTACTTTCTGTCCAGGAATTCTGATTACATTCTATCTTCGCTTTCTTACAAAAAATATCAAGTTCTCTATAATTCTGATCTCTCTTTCTGTGCCCCAAAGTCATCATGTTGGCTGTCCAAGTGTAAGTTTCTAATGAGTAAACAATTTTATATCTAGTTAATGGCTGGCACATTATTTTAACACAAGAGAATTTTAAGTTATATCCTTGTTATCCATTAAATTTCTCTCAGACTCAGTCTCCTCATTTGTAAATGGAGATTGTAGAATTTATGTAGCATAAAACTATAATGTATGTAAGACTGCTACTATTTTAACTACAATTAATACATAACCTGTACAGTACTAATATCTAACTGAACCTATAGTCATGATTCCACCATCTCTGTCTTTTCAGGCTACCATTAATATACATTAAATACCACTGGTAGGTAAAATTCACTAAACCCTAATATCCATGCACCTTCTGTCAAAGGGCTTCATATATACATTGGTGGAAAAAAGGAAGAGCTGCTACTCATTGAATAAATCACCACTTCAGATATTTTTGCCATATCTGAGCATCTTCACGCAATGACCCAATAAAGCAGTGCCACAGGCACTGAGGTGGGTGCCCACCCAAAGGAAAAAGAACTCTATTGCAAGACTCTGTGTGGAAATGAACAGTAATGCTTGCTGACCACTTTCTGCATGCAGATGTTGCATGAAGAGAGTTCAGGTAAGGCATCTCACCGAACCTCTCAAATACCCCTTAAGATAAATATCACTGTTCCTACTTCATAGATAGATAAGTTGATATTCAGGAGGTTCCAGAGATAGGGTGGACATGTGCAAAGCCAGTATATGCATCAGCAGATGGATAGCAGCAGGTGTCACGGACATCAAGCCTGGAACTAAATGTCCACCAAAGTCCCAACTCAATAAAAAAGAGACAAAGCCAAAGTCTTCTCTGGGTCTCACTTGGGACCTGTCCCTTTCCCCACAGTCTCTCAGTCCCACTATAGTCTCCTGTGTCCACCACCCACACTAAGTGGGATGTCCAAAGCAGTATGGATCTCAGTCTGTGACTAGATACTATACAGATAATGGGAGAGGGTCAGACAAGTGTTACCTGCACAGAATATTCCATTTTCTCCAGATATCACAATGGCTTTTATCGTATGGTCTGATATGGCTTTCTTTAGTCCCTCTTTTATTCCATTGAGTACAGCCGAACTAAAAAAAAAAAAGTACATGAAGCAAATTATTCATAATTAAAGTTCTACCATCTTAGAGTTTTTCCTTTCCTAAGTATTGAAAATTTAAACACATGCATATTGGATAAAAACCATAGAAACTTACCATTAAAGCTTTTAATAATTTGTTCATCATACGTCTACTGTGAATTAAGCAGTGAGCTAATTAAATGAGTCCCCTTGAAAAGTAACATTTTATTCCACTCTGATCTAATATTAACTACTGAGAATCAGCACTAATTTTAATATATTTTTACACTTAATATAGAAAAGTGCAAGGGATTACCTGACAAATACACACACTATCATGTAAGGTGCAGTAAGGTAAGTGCTGTACTAAAGGTACAAAGAAAGTGATGGGGAAGTTCAGAGGGGAGCAAATTACTTTCAATATGTCATACTGACAGAAATAAAAGGAAAGTAACCGAGAAATGGCCCAGGGGATGTGGCAGGGGCTGCTGGCTATCTCAAATGTCCATCCCTCCTTGCCTTCTTCAAATTATGAAATTTTTGAATATCATAATAAATTTTTGAAATTCATTGAATACATGGTAGCACCCAAAAGACTACATTTGCCATCCTGCTTTAAAGTAAGTTCTGCTCAAGGCTCTAAGTTCTGGTCAATGAAACATATTTATGTAACTTTTGGGAAGAGTCCCTAAAGGACTGGGTATACTGTCCTCTTTTTCTTTTCTCTCTATACCTAACAGGAATGCAGATGTGATAGATAAATGGGGAGCATCCGTAGTGGACCAAAAGGTAGAAACCATGTAACGAAGACAACAGAGCAAAAGATAGATAGAATTGGGGTCATTGATGTTTGTGAAACCCCAATACCATTCCAGGACACCACTGTGAGAGAAACTAATTTCTTCTTATTTAATTCATTATTGAGTTTTCTGTCACTGATATTAAGTTTAATCCTCCAAAATTAAGGAACTAAAGGACAGAGAAAGATAGGGCATGTACAACAGTAGTTTTTTTTTTTTTTTCCAGTTTTTAGTACCTGAGGGAGTCATCCACAGAAGAGACCACTAAAGCCAAGACTGGAGAAAATGGAATATTCTGTGCAGTAACACTTGTCTGACTCTCTCCCATTTTTTCAGGAAATGAAAAGAAATTTGGCCTGTGGGCAAATTCTCAGGATTCATCCTTATTCAAGAAGGACAGTGATCCTGTACAAAGGACCCCAAGTCATAAAGACCAATGGCAGGGGGGAATTTTCCATGAACCAGGAGATTAATATGTAAAAGGAACAGTGAAAGAGAAAGACCTATGAAAAGCAGTGAGGTACTGTGCTATGGTTGTGTCTAAAATCCCCCCAAGGGTTTATGTGTTGAAGGCTTGGTCCTCATCACAGCCATGTTTGGAGGTCGGGATTGGGGGAAGTGTTTGGATCATGCAGGCTCTAACTTCATTAATAGATGAATCCATTAAGAGAGTCACAGCTGGATAGCAAACACTGCAGGAAGTGGGGTCTACTTGGAGGAGGGGGGATGTGCTGTGGAAGGGCATATACTTTGTCTCGAGTTTTTTCCTTGCTTCTTTGTTCATTCTTTCTGGCCCCTCCCCCCCTCTTCCTCTCCCTTTCCCTCTCCCTCTCTCTCCTGCCTACCTTTAAGGAACTGAGCACTTTATTCCTCCGTCCCTTCCTGCCATGATTTTCTGCTCAGCCTCAGGCCCAAAGCAATAGAGCCGGTTGACCAGGGACTGAATCCTCTGAAACTGCGAGCTAAAATAAATCTTTCCTCCTGTTAATTTGTTGATATCAGGTATTCTGTCACCCTGACAAAAAGTAGACCAACACAAACTGCTTAAAAGAAAAATTATAGAAGCAAACCATAATCAATTCTGCCTTGGAATTCTCAGTATTGTGTACAGTTCTTTTTTTGTATGGGGTGGAAACAACCCCCAAAAAGAAAAACAACAACAACAATAAAAAAAAGAGAACTCTATAAAAACTCTATTGTTAAGATCAGCAACAATGAGTCAAAACCCACATGGAATATAGTAGACACTTGCCTTTGTGTATGATAATTACCTTTCACCTAGTGCTTTTCACCTCTTAACCTAGAGGAAATCAAACAAAACCTCTTACTTTCAACTGGCTAACTAGATGTCAAATATGATTACAAAACCAGATTCTGGACAATTACATAGTATTGAAAAGTCCAAGGCATATTCAGGCATCCCTCCAATCTGTGGAAAGCTGGTTACAAGAACCAGCCCTCTCCAACATGCCCAAATTACTGCTCAAGTCCCTTATGAAAAATAGTGTAGTGTTTATATATAACCCACCCACATATCATCTCTAGATAGCTTGTAATACTCAGTGAAAAGTAGATTCATGTAAATAGTTGTTAAACAGCATTGCTTAGGGAATTACAGGGAAAAAATGATGCCACCTGTTCATTAGGGAACCAACTCCCATGGGCCTAACCACTTTTTCTATCCAAGGTTGGCAGAATGGCAGATGTAAAACCCAGGGATAGAGAGCTGACTGTATTTCCTTCTGGGTAAAGGATGGCTACAAAATGAGCCAAAATTAGTTCAGTCAGTGCCACTGAGGACAAGTTTTCTTTTTCTTTTTTTTTTTTTTCATATTTCAAAGAACCTTTCCTGTTTGTTTATATTCTTGTTAATTGTAAATAACTCAAAAGTAGGAAAAAAAGAAAAAAGAAGCCAACTGGAACAGATAACAGCTTTACTGATTCTGCAGACTGACAGGGACCATAGCCTCCCAGCAAGGTAAAGGCCACAGGGGCTAAGGAAATATTTCCCCCTTAACACTGCCAAGGTGGTCTCCCATGGAGTGTGAGGGAAGATGCCATTCATGAGTGCTGACCACAAGGCTTCAGCTTCTGTGACCACAGCAGACCTTTGCTTTTGCGCAACTGAGGTTTTATTAGGTTAACGAAAGTTCATCATCAAATTTGTGGCTTGTGACTGTCATATTTTTTCAAATAAAGGAATAGAAAACAGAATATGCCAAACTATTTAACATGTAAGGATAGGTTTGGTTTCAGGTAACTTCTTTTTCATTTATACATATGTATATTTGTATCTTAAGTTGTTATATAAAATATACAGTTTCTTTTTTTTAGGTTTTCAATGATTTTTTATTTTTTTAATATTTTTATTTGTTCTTATTAGTTATACATGATAGTAGAACGTATTTTGACATATTATACATGTATGGAGCATAACTTCTCATTCTTCTGGTTGTACATGATGTAGAATTACATTGATTGTGTGATCATGTATGCACATAGGATAGTTATGTCCCATTCATTCTACTATCTTTCTTATTCCCATTCCTTCTCTCTTTCCTTCATTTCCTTTCATCTAATCCAAAGTACTTCTATTCTACCCTACCCAACACCCATTGTGAATCAGCATCCGCATATCAGAGAAAACATTTGGCCTTTGGTTTTATGGGATTGGCTTATTTCGCTTAGCATGATATTCTCCAGTTCTGTCCATTTACCAGCAAATGCCATAATTTCATTCTTCTTTGTGGCTGAGTAATATCCCATTGTGTATATATGCCACATTTTCTTTATCCATTCTTGCGTTGAAGGGCACCTAGGTTGGTTCCCTAGTTTAGCTATTATGAACTGAGCTGCTATAAACATTGATGTGGCTGTGTCACTGTAGTGTGCTGATTTTAAGTCCCTCAGGTATAAAAGGAGGAGTGGGATAACTGAGTCAAATGGTGATTCCATTCCAAGTTTTCTGAGGAATCTTCACACTGCTTTTCCATAGTGGTCACACCAATTTTCAGTCCCACATTTTCAGCAATGTATGAGTGTACCTTTTTCCCCATATCCTCACCAACATTTATTGTTGCTTATGTTCTTGATAATTGCCATTCTGACTAGAGATGAAATCTCAGGGTAGTTTTGATTTGCATTTCTTTAATTGCTAGAGATGTCGAACATTTTTTTCATAATTTGTTGACTCATGGTATTTCTTCATCTAAAACATACAGTTTCTTACATGTGCACATAGTAAAAAAAAAAAAAAAAAAAAAAAAAAAAGGTGTGGAAAGCCCTTGTTCTGGAGAGAGGACTAGGAATGAGTCATGTCCTACACTTACAAGGAAGGATGACATTTTTCTGAATGGAAGGAAACGTGGTTAGATAAAGTAGCAGTGAAGCATTTAAACTATTTTCTTAGGGGGGAAATGAATTATTTAAAGAAGAATCTCTTGAGCTAGACATGTAGTTCAATGGCAGAGTTGTTACCTAGTATGCATGAGACCCTATGTTCAATCCCCAGCACCCCAAAATTAAATAACCAATAAGAGGCTCTCAGTGAGCTAGGATGAGAGAACTTCCTACATAAAATGAGAAATAGGAAGGAGAAAAGGAAGGAAGGGAGGGAAAAAATGTATAAAGTAAAAAAAAATGAGGTACAAAAATCTTAAACAATAAATCTCTCTAAAGGCCATATTGTTAAGGCAGGCAATGATGAGTCAAAAGCTACTAGGACTGTCCTCAGATATAATTACCTTTCACCTAGTTACTTTTCACTTTTTAACCTGGAGGAAATCAGACAAGACCTCTTGCTTTCAACTAGTTAATTAGAAATCAAATCTAATCATGCAAACAGATTCTGCACCATTACATAATACAGAGAAGTCCAAAAGGCATATGTAATCATCCCTCAGGATCTATGGGAAACTGATTCCAAGACCACTCCACCCCAGGAAACCAAAATCCTCATATTCTCAGGTACCTTACGTAAAATAGTGTAGTATATGCATATAAACTACCTCATCATTTCTAGATTATTTTTAATAACCAATAAAACATAAATGCTATGTAAACAGTTGCAATACCACATTATTTTGAGAATGGTGACAGAGAAAAATACTCTAAATGTTCACTAGAGACCCAATCATTGTGGACCTCTAACCATATTTTTTATCCAGGGTTAGCTGAATGGCAGATGTGGAACCCAGGGATACAGAAGACCAACTGTATATCCTTCTGAGTGAAGGAAGGCTACCAAATGAGCCAAAATTACCTCAATTAGTGCCACTGTGAACAAGTGTCTGGTTTTTCGCATTTCAAACAACCTCTTCTGTTTTATTTGTCTTGTGAAAAACTCAAAAGTAGGGAAAAAGGAGAAGGAAACCAACTATAACAGATATAGCAAGGTAAAGGCCACAGGGACTAAGGAAGTAAACAGAAAGCAAGAGAAAACAGAATATGCCAAACATGTAAAGACAGTTTTGGTTTCTGGAAACTTTGTTTCTGGCTGGACATTTGTATGTGTGTTTCTTTAGTTGCTATGTAAAATATAAGGTTTCTTACTATGTGGATTAGTTTTCTAAATGTGTAAAGCCATTGCTCCAGGAAATAGGCTTACTAAAGAGTCATGTCAAGTGACTCTTTGTACACTCTTTGTGAGTACACTTATAAAGAGGGTGACTTTCCTCTAAATAGAAGGAAACATGGCTAGCTAAAGTAGCAATGAAGGATTTAAACTATGTGGGAAAAAATAATTATTCAAATAAGAATCTCTCACTGATTGAGCTAAGATGTGGTAACTTCCCACATATGATAATAGGAAGGATAAATAAGGAAGGAAGGAAAGAAAAGTATAAAGAAAAAAAAAACAATAAGAAGCTCTCAGGGAGCCTGTTAGACCTGCTGAACAAGCTGGGAGGTAAAATTTCTGAGCTTTAGTATATGGGTAAAAACAATTTAAAACCAATGGCAGCAATAATCTGTAAAAGCCCTATTGTTAAGATAAAGGAGACACTCTCCTGTATGATAATTACCTTTCACCTAGTTACCTTTCACTTCTTATCCTAGAGGAAAACAAGCACAAATCTATTGCTTTTGCCTGGTTAATTAGAAACCAAATCTCATCTGAACAATACATTTTGGGCCATTACATAATAGTGAGCAGTCCAAAGGCACATGTATCTCTCTCTCAGTATCTGTGGAGAACTGGTTCCAGCAACCCCTACTGCCCCCTAAACACATCAAACTCCTCATATATGCTCAAGTCCCTTATATAAAATAGCGGAGTACCTGTATATAACCTAGGCACATTATCATCTCTAGATTATTTATATGACCCCCATGAAACAGAAATGTTATGTAAATAGTTGTTATAAGTCAGGCGCAGTGGCACAAGCCTGTAATCCCAGCACTTAGGGAGGCTGAGACAGGAGAATCGCGAGTTCAAAGCCAGCCTCGGCAACGGCGAGGCGCTGAGCAACTCAGTGAGACCCTGTCTCTACATAAGACACAAAATAGGGCTGGGGATGTGGCTTAGTGGTTGAGTGCCCCTGAGTTCAATCCCTGGTACCAAAAAATAAAAATAAAAATAAAAATAAATAAATAAATAGTTGTTATAATGCATTGCTTAGGGAATAGTCTCTCTCTCTTTCACACATACACCCTATGTAGAGACCCAACCATCATGGGCTTGAGTACATTTTCTATCTATGGTTGGCTGAATGGCAGATGTGGAAACCAGGGATACAGAGAGTTAACTGTATTTCCTTCGGGATAAGGGAAGACTACAAAATGAGCCCAAATTAGCTCAGTCAGTGCCACCAAGGAGAGGAGACTACCTTTTCCCATTCAACCAACCTCTCCTGTTTCATTTATGTTCTTGTTAATCTGGAAGAATTCCCAAACAGGAAAAAAGGAAAATGGCTGTCTCCCAGTCAGCTTTACTAGATTCTGCTGACAAGGGCCACAGCCTCCCAGGCAAGTAAAGGCCACCAGGAAGTACTTTCCCCTTAACAGTGCCAGGTTTAGAGGATGGAATCTGGGGGGAAGGTAACATTCATGAGTGTCGACCACAAGGCTTCAGTTTCTTCATCATGGCAGGCTTTTGCTTTTTGCCAGTTTTATTTTTAATCAAAATTCATCAAATCGAGTTTTTTTTCTTCAAAGAAATAAACAAAAAATAGAAGAGCAGAAAAATAGATTATCCCAAACTCTATAAAATGTAAGAATAGGTTTGGGTTCAGGAAATTTTATTTTCAGTGATGCATATGTATGTAAGTATCTTATTTTTTGTGGGTTTTTGTTTTGTTTTGCTTTGTTTGGCACCAGGGATTGAACCCAGGGGTGTTTAAACACTGAACCACATCCTCAGCCCTTTTTTCTTATTTTTTTAATTGTAGATGGGCACAACACCCTTATTTTATTTATTTATTTATTTATTTATTTATTTATTTATTTATTTATTTATTCAGAGGTGCTGAGGATTGAACCTAGTGCCTCACGTGCTAGGCAAGCGCTCTACCACTGAGCCACGACCCCAGCTCTATTTTGTGTTTTATTTAAGGGTCTCATTGAGTTGCTTAGCGCCTCACTGTTGTTGAGGCTGCCTTTGAACTTGTAATGCTCCTGCCTGAACCTCCCAAAGTGCTGGGATTACAGGCAGCGCCACCACACCTGGCTCTGCAGCCCATTTTAAATATTTTATTTAGAGATGGGGTCTCGCTGAGTTGCTGAGGGCCTTGCTAAGTTGCTGAGGCTGGCTTTGAACTCACAATCCACCTGCCTCAGGCTCCGGAGCTGCTGGGATTGTAAGTATCTTGAGTTGTCTGTACATGATGTTCTTACTATGTGGATGGCAGTGAAACAACAACAAAAAAGTATGAAATTCATTCTGGAGGACAGACATAGTATTTAGGCATGTTCTACACTGATGAAGAGGGTTGACATTCATCAGAATAGAAGGAAACATGCTGGCTAAAGTAGCAAGGCAGGATTTAAACTGGACATAAAAGAAAAAAATTATTCAAATAGGATCTCTCAGTGAGCTTGAAAGAGAAAACTTCCTACATAAAATGAGAAATATGAATGGGAAAGGAAAAAAAAGTATAAAGTTTAAAAAAAAACAGAACTGTTAAACTTGGTGAACATAGACATGTATACCCTAATAAAAGAAAAGAGAAAGACAAATGAGAAAGGGCAGGGAACGATTTGTCCCCGAGTGGAATTAATCTTGATAAAGCAGAAGTGGATCCTGAACATCAGGTCTGCTGATAAGGGCTTGTAACAGGCCTTCTCACTAACAGGAATACAATCAGTTACATGTTAAATGCCAGTTTAAAACCTCCAACTCATTTAATCCTCACAATATTGACTGATTGATTGATTGATTGATTGATTGATTGATACTGAGGACTGAATCCAGGAGTACTCTACCACTGAGCTGAATCCCTACGGCTTTTTATTTTGAGACAGGGTCTTATTAAGTTGCCCAGGCTGGCCTTAAACTGGACATCCTCCTGCCTCAGTCTCCCAAGTAGCTAGAATTATAAATGTGCACACTACTCCTGGCTCCATACAACTTTGAGTTAAGTACTTACATTATGCTGGGGATGGGGGTGAGGCTAGCAGGCTAAATATCAGAAATATATCAAGCAATTACCAGAAAATATTGCTAGTTAATAGGTATTAGACTATAAAACCTTTTTTCCTAAGTTCTTGATGGGAATAATTGCCCATTAGGAGCAGAAGCTCCAGCAGCAGGAGAATCCTAACATCTAATAATCCAATCAGTACACAGTCAAAAGGGATACGGAAACATATTACTTACATGTTTCTTTGTCAAAACCAATACAATGGATAGTTTGTATTTTTTTTTCTGGGAGTGTCAAGCAGACATTTTTGTGATTTAATTTCTCTTCTTTTTGTATTATTAAATCCTATTATTCACATTATAATAAGCACAATATTAAAGACTAAGGCTAAAAATCAAATACAATGACAGTAAGATTAAAAAAAAAAACTCAGTTAAAATTAGCAGGTCTCTTTCCATCTCTCTTTGCTCCAGCAGTGTATGATGAGAATTTTCATTAAAGACCTATCTACGCTTATATGTTCTCTGTAAGTTATAATTTCTGCTTATCTGAGACTCTGAGGATAGGTAGCTCTTTCCAGCCTAAATGTAGAACTATATCGTAGATAGGGAAGAACTACACCAAGTGAACTTCATTAATTTTCATAAAGGCAGCACTGATTTCACTTCTGAAAGTAATATCCTAGGAGGCTGAGGATATGGCTCAGTTGGTAGAGTGCTTGCCTCACATGCTCAAGCTCTGGGTTTAATCCCCAGCATCACCAAAAACAAAAAAATAAAAGTAAAGCTCCAAGTGCATTTGGTTTTCCTGGAAAGAACCTCAGGATGAAATCCAAGATTAACTTTCCCAGTTTTTCTGAAAATGCCTCTTGGGGCTTACTCTGGGGCTTACTCCATGGAAGCTCTCGGGTCCTGGAGTTTAGAACACATCAGGAGAAATAACTGAGCCTTTCTGGGCCAGGGACAAACTCGTTTACTCACCGTGTTGGCACTCACTGGGACCTGCTTTATTTTATGTATCTTTTAATTTTTTAGTGCTGGGGATGAAACGAGGGTCTCATGCATGCTAGGCAAGGCTCTATCACGGAGCAACGCCCTCAGCCACTTATTTTCTCTTTAAAAAAATGTACAGCCACTTTATTGTAGGACAACTGGAGCTTTTACCACTCCTTTCAAGGGCAGCCTGCGCTTCCAGTAGGAAGAGTGCAGCTGGATCAAGGTCCTGCTCTGCACTAATTCAAGTCCTTTGGAACTGAAAGTTTGAGAAGCAGAAGTTGCTAGCAAGCAGAAGGGTTCAGCACGCAGTGAGCAACGACAGATTCGGCCCACGCCCAGCTCCGCCGCTCAGCATCACTCAGCCTCAGATTCCTGACCGATCGAGAGGGGTCGAGAGTTTTCACGAAGATTAATCCAGATCATCTAGAAGAAAAAAACTCTAGCATAACTCTGGCTCCAGATGTCAATGTCCTTCTCAGTTTCAACCAGCCCGTAGAGTCAAAGGTTGTAGAGCCTGCGGACTAGCAATGCCCAGCTGTCCCCTCGCTGGGCGCCGAGGGGACGGGGCCTGTTACCTGATCGCGTTGACTGGCGGGTTTCGGAGGCGGATGAGCGCCAGGGAGTGCGGCAGCCGCAAGTACTCAGCCATTTTTCTTTGTCGCCAAAGTTGTCTGTACCTCCGGACGCCCAACGCAGCCGCTTTTCCCGGCGCTGTGGGCCAGCTCTGGGAGGAGGGGCGCGCGCGCTGGGCCAATGCGAGCCGTGGCGCCGCCTCCCGCTACCACCGCCTCCCTGGACCCACCCCCGTGCTCCCGCGCGGCTAGTCGCCTAGTCCTCTACTTTGGCTCCTATCCTGCTCGCACCACAGAGCTGCTCACAGATGACCAGTGTGGCCAGTAGAATTGCCTTTTTGCTTTGCAACTTCCTGGCCCAGAAGCGCTAACTTCTTGGTCAGGTTCTAGGTTCTTGGAGTCAGGAAAGCTGTTTCATCCCTGTATTCATCCTCATGATCCTTAGGTACAGGAGCAGGCAACTAGCGCTTTGACAATTATGTGAAATAATGCACGCCTGGAATAGAGGTTCTACATGTATCATTTATGCCACTCAAATGAGGGTAGTACTAATGTCAACCAAGTATTGACAAAAGTCATCTCCTCTGACTTACAGAGCAACCATCCAACACTTTAAGAGTTCCTCGTCTGCCCAATCCTTCGGTTCCTGCTGCTCTTCAAGGGGCTGGGATTTCTAATACTTCTCTGTTAATCCGCGAACTGAGTACCTATCATGTTCTGGACCTAGGCTAAACACTAAAGATCAACTATACCCAATCCCTTCCCTCTGGAAGTCCCAGGTGGAACAAGGTCCTAAATGTGCTTTCCTCTCCTGATCCCCACAATCCATCAAGCGATCAGGAGGCAGCCTGGGAAGTTTCAAGGAAATAAATATATGTGAAATTTTTCTTCACTGATGTTTCACAAATTTTAACAATGATTAAGGATTATTTTTATTCATAATCTTTTATATCTGAAAATAAAAGCAGGTTCCCACAACTAGAGAAGTACTGACTTCTCTAAAGTCCTGGTAACAAGTAGCAGTCACAACCCATTCAGCCCAGTAAGGACAACTGTCTCGATCAAAGCC
Source organism: Xerus rutilus (assembly GCA_028644305.1). Lineage (NCBI taxonomy): Eukaryota > Metazoa > Chordata > Mammalia > Rodentia > Sciuridae > Xerus > Xerus rutilus. The sequence continues at coordinate 47,829,718 of CM053409.1, forward strand.
AACATATTAAAACACTAAAAAGCCCAATGCATGTACTTCTGAATGCAAACAACCAACCACAGCCTCTTGGGAGCAATCAACTTTTAAAAAAAATTTTTTTTAGTTGTAGATGGACACAATAGCTTTATTTATGTATTTTTATGTGGTGCTGAGGCTCGAACCCAGTGCCTCACACTTGCGAGGCAAGTGCTCTACCACTGAGCTACAGCCCAAACCCAGCAATCAACTTTTATAGGTGATATCAATCTCTATCTAATGCTTCTGAAAATGTCTAATCCCTAACTCTACCTTGCCAACCCCCCCCCCAAAAAAACAAGATCAAAGGTCTGTTCTGCTTGCAGAAACACTGCACGACTAGCCTGCAGGTCTGAAGCAATAAATTTAGCTTTGTCTTGGTGGAGCTGCTGGTCTCTAGAGGAACAACTCTGCCATGGCATCCTGCCTACTTAAACATCTCCACAAGGGTCAAATAGGCAAAGCTTAACAGCTCTGAATAGCCTGAAATTTCTCTGCAGCAGGAGAGAATCAGCATGGTGTGGAGTCATCTTGAGGTATTTACTCATCTATGCCTTGTAGGAGTCAGTGATGGACCATTCCTCCTGTTTTCCTAGGTGCATTTGAAGGCAGAACTTTCTGTCTTGTGCCCCCACCTTAGCATACATCTGCAAACTTCCATGCAAATCTAGAAAACTGCTTATAGTTGTTTAGAGTTGCCTCCTTAACAGGCAAGGGTTAGGGTGAGACCAAGGAGACCCCTGAGGGACAACATGTAAGGGGACACTTGCTCTCATTTGTCCCAGTGCTGACCTTGTCCTGATCCTCAACAACAAAGCAATTCATCTGCCACTCTATTTGCTTTCATGCTGTGGGAATGGGTAAAAGGGAGCTGAGACCATGGTGATCATATTTTTCTGCCTATGTAAGTAATGAGGGGTCTCCCTCTATGTGGGCTCCTTACTTGCAGAGTCCAAAGAAGTATGACAAGCTAATCTGAGTAGGTACCACCGTGCTGTTTTTTGTTTTTTTTTTTAGTTGTTGATGGACCTTTATTTTTTTCATTTATTTATATGTGGTGCTGAGGATCAAACCCAGTGCCTCACGCATGCTAGGCAAGCGCTCTACCACTGAGCCACAACCCCAGCCCCATGCTGTTGTTTTTTAGACTGCCTGACCATTCAAAGGTTTGTTGATTGTTGGTACAAACTGTTATATTCTTAAAATTTCTTCTCATTTAATTTGTATCAATAAACACTTCTCAGCAGGATGTCATTCCTTCTGGCTAAGCACCTGCACGTCATTTTAAGTTATTGCTTTTGCTTGTTAAGCATGTTGTTTCACGGTTGTCATTCAGTGTTTCATGAAATGGTTCATGAACGCTTAAGAGAAAGATAAAAGAATGTAAAACTATGACTAAGCACAAAGTCCTAAGGGTAAATTGTGAACTGGATTCCAATGCAAATACAGAACCTCTGCAAGTTAGAATGTGTAAATCTGTCCTTGTAGTAAGAACAGAAATGTCTGTGTATAGCTGCGTTGGTGATCTGTTAGCCCTGGAACTCAATGTTGTGTATGCTTCAATAGTGACCTGAGGTCATTGAAGCTGACTTCTCTAGTAAGCCACTCAGGATTTTGTTGTTGTTGTTTTGGTGTTTAGGTTTTTTGAAACAGAGTAATGCTTTCCTGCCATGGTGTTACAAATCTCTCATACACTGTCTCCCATGTTCTTTCCTATTTCACTGTGGGATACAGATGGACACACAGCCCAGGGGAGGACACAGCCACAGATAAAAGAAGCCCAATTGGTTTGTGGAAGAGGGATATCCATTAACTGGAACTAGTATAGACTGTTACAGAAGGAAGACAGAAATTTGCATCTGTCTTCTGAAAGATGTTTATTCTGTTGGTATATACTATACCAACAATATCAGAAATGCTTACTTATTATAATTTTCAGAGGCTTGTTCAAATGTCAAATGTTGACCCTTGCGGAGGAAGAGAGTGAGTTGGTGTGTTCAGTATCCGATGATAAAAATAAGCCACCAGGACACCTAAAGACCAACTGTGGCAAAAATGACTCAGTAACATGTTTATTACCTTCACCAGGTGAAATGCATCAACAATGTGCTGAGCATGTTCAAGGATCACACCCCTGTGCTACAACCCCATCAGAGCTAAACGCAAGCCAAAAATTGAGCTGAGAATGCATTGAGATTTGCTATTCAGTGAGCTTTACTTGTCACCTCAGGTTTGCGGGTAGTTTTCCATGATGTCATCTCTCTCAGATTCTGAACTAAAAATCATGCAAGAAATGTCCTTTCTGCACAGAGCAAGCAACTTTCGTAGCATTTTGGCATTCTCATGATTCCAATTTCATTCTGTTTAGAAAATGCCATTAAGTTATTAGTCACAGCGACACACACCTGTGTTCCTGTGACTTGGGAAGCAGGATTGCAAGTTGAAGGCCAACATGGGAAACTTAGGGAGACTCTGTATCAAAATAAAAGTAGCTCAATGATATGGCATCCCTGGGTTCAATCTCCAGTCGTGGGAAGGAAGAAAGGAAAGGGTGGGGAGCAAGCAAGTGTGCCACATAAGGCTATCTCTACCAATTTTCTACCATATATTTTACTAGAAATAATATTTCATTATAGTAATAACTCCTTTCACCTTTTCCAACAATTAACACTATTTGGAAAGACACTGTAGGTAGACACTTAAGTTTGAGAGATACCCAGGTAATTTAGCCTGATATTCTTTCTTTCTTTTTGTACCAAGGATTATTGAACCCAGGGATATTTAACCACTGAGCCATATCTCAGCACAACCTGCCCCCCTTTTTTTGACACCAAGGATTGAACTCAGGAGCACTCGACCACTGAGTCACAGCCCTATTTTGTGTTTTATTTAGACACAGAGTCTCACTGACTTGCTTAGTGCTTTGCCGTGCTGAGGCTGGCTTTGAACTCATGATCCTCCTGTCTCAGCTTCCCGAGCTGCTGGGATTATAGGCCTGTGCAACCACACCTGGCCCAGTCCATTTTCTATATTTTATTTAGAGGCAGGGCCTTGCTAAGTTGCTGAGCCTGCCTTTGAACTTGTCTTCCTGCCTCAACCTCTCAAGCTGCTGGGATTACAGGCATGTGCCACTACACCCAGTTAGCTGGTATCCCTTCTAAAATAAGAAGGCCTCAACAACATTCCTAGCCCAAGGTTGCTTGCCCACCCCTCTTGGAGTGACTTCACTAATGAAGACCCCAGTACTTTACATAGTAGTTAGTTCTTCTCAATAAAAGTGAATGGCCTTGGGCTGGGATTGTAGCTCAGCGGTAGAGCGCTTGCCTCGCATGCGTGAGGCCCGGGTTCGATCCTCAGCACCACATACAAAGCAATAAAATAAAGACATTGTGTCCATCTACAACTAAAAAAAAATATATTAAAAAAAAAAAAAAGTGAATGGCCTTGGGACTGGGAGTGTAGATCAACACCTGTTTAGCATGCACAATACCCTGGCTTCATCCTCAGCACAGGAAGAAAAAAGGTCCTATCCCCCACAATTTCCCACTCATCAATTCTACTTATTTCTTAGAAATTATATATTAACTCTTACTAGAATGATCTTTCATCAAATATATAAGTCCATCCTAAGCTGCCCTTTTTAGATTCTCATGTACTAACATATCACATATGATTCCGTACAGTATAGTGACTATAGTTAATAATAATATGTTCTTGAAATCTGCTAAGAGAATAGATCTTATTATCTCCATACATACCCACAAAAAGTAACAATGTGAGCTGATGCATATGTTAACATCTTGCTTGAGAGAAGCATTTCCTGATGTGTGTATATATCAAAACATTACATTGTACACCCTGAATGTATACAATTTTTATCAATTATACTCAAGAAACCTGAAAAAAAGTTAACGACCAAGAGACTACACATTTTTGTATGCTACAACATTGAAGTGCAATAAAATGAGAACTCAAAGAGAAAGATGGGGCAATAGAGGTGGACACCAAAAGTGTAACAAGGATTTAGAAAGCCTGCTTTTCCTAAAAGCAGAGTGTTTTGTTTGTTTGTTTTAGGTCTGCAGATAGCCCCTGGGTAATCAAAAGCAGAATAAAGTCTGGTATCTCTGTGTTTATTTTATATCTGTCTAATTTATTACTTTAAACTCTCTGACCTACTTGGCTCTGCATGGAGCCATGTTAATGATTTAGGGTGTGTTTATCTAAAAATTAGCAATATAAGGTTTATTAGCCCTAAATTTAACTAACTTGCCTCATCCCCCTTCAAGATCGAGACAAGATGTGCGGGGACATTCCTCTGTCAGCTTTTTTTCCTCTGTCATCAGACCCCTGGAGCAGTGCCTAGAAGTCTTCGGTCATTGTCTGACACCTTCCAGGAACAGCAGAAGGCAGGCACCGCACTCCATGATGACAGCGCTCCCTAAGCAGGAGCAATCATCTCATGACAACTGGTCCCTTCTAGCATCACACATCTGATAGATAAAACATCCTAAGCAACAAATGGAAATCACCCCTCGAGGGATAAA
>CM053409.1:47834776-47851287 GCA_028644305.1 Xerus rutilus
AGACAAATCTCCCTAAATTGGTATTCAGATTCAGTGCCAATCCCAATTCAAATCCTGTATTTGTTTTGTCTTACAAATCCAGAAGCTGACTCTAAAATATACATGGAAAGGCAAAGGAACTAAAATAGTTTAAACAACTTTGGAAAAGAACAGTAAAGTTGGAGGGTTCACACTGCCTGATTTCAAGACTGCTAATAAGGCTGTAAATTAAGTGTGGGACTGGTGAAAGGATAAACACACAGATCGATGCAGCATAATAGAGGACCTCTGCACATTTATAGTCACTAGCTTTTAAATAAGAGCCAAGGGAATTCCATGGAGGAAGTCTTTTAAACCAAGGGTGCTCACACAATTGAATGTCCACATGCAATAAAAGAAATCCCAACTATAGCCGGGACACGGTGGCGCAAGCCTGTAATCCCAGCACTTAGGGAGGCTGAGACAGGAGAATCACGAGTTCAAAGCCAACGGCGAGGCACTAAGCAACTCAGTGAGACCCTGTCTCTACATAAAACACAAAATAGGGCTGGGAATGTGGCTCAGTGGTCGAGTGCCCCTGAGTTCAATCTCCAGTACCAAAAAAGAAAGAAAAAAAAAGAAATCCCAACTAATATCTAACTGTATACAAAAGTAACAAAATCAGTTTTATATTTTGCAAAATATTAACTTGAAATGCAAGAGCCACATAACTAAATGTGAAACAAACTACAAAATGTCTAGAACACACAAGAAGAAATCCTAGTGAATGTGGATCAGACAAAGAATTCATAAACAAAACACAAATAGCACAAACCATAGTGGAAAAAACACGTTTACTTAGGCCTCATCGACATCGAAACTCATCTCTGGACATTTTAAGAAAATGAAAAGATAATCTTCTCACTGACAGAAAATATTTGCAAACGCACATGTCTCAAAGGACTGATATCCAGAATACACAAAGAACTCTCACTACCATATAGTTTAAAAAACAAAACAAATTAAGCTGGATGCAGTGGCTCATGACTGTAATCCCAGCAGCTAGGGAGGCTGAGACAGGAGGATCATGAGTTCAAAGCCAGCCTCAACAATTTAGTGAGACACGAAGCAATTCAGTGAGACCCTGACTTTAATAAAATATAAAAAAAGGCTGAGGATGGGGGATGTGGCTCAGTGGTTAAGCATCCTTGGGTTCAATTCCCGGTACCAAAATAACAAAACAAAAAACCAAATAAACAAATAAATGAGTCTATAATTTGAACAGATATTTCACCAAAGATTAAACAGATGACAAATAAGCACATGAAATGACTTCAACATCATTAGTTATCAAAGAAATCACATTAAAACTACAATGAGATACTACTACACATATTTAAACACATAATATTGGGGAGGGGGGTGCTGACAACACCAAGAGCTGACAAGAATGTGGGGCAATAGGCCTCATTCATTTCCCGGTAAGAATGCAAAATAGCACCGCTGCTTTGGAAACACTTTGGTGGTCTCTTAGAAAATAAAACATGCATTGATATGAACCAGCAATCTCATTAGTAGGTATTTCCTCAAATTCAATGAAGATACATGTCTCCACAAATACATGTATGCAAATGTTTATAGCTGCTTTACTCTTAGTTGGCAAAAACTAGAAACAACGCCAACATCTAGCAATAGCTGACTGGATCACCAAATCGCACTGCATCCACACAATGGCAAGTAAACCACAAAAGAAAAGAATGAAGCACTGATATACTCAGCTTCATGGATGAACCCGAAGACCTTCGCGGTGAGTGGATGAAGCTACATCCACTGTGATTCCACTGATACAACACTCTGAAATACTACGAAAAGTACCAGAAAGGGTTGCATATTGCATGATTTTAGGAGAAAACATTCTGGAAAAAACAAAACTACAAAGCACAAAAACAGATCGGCAGTTGCCAAAGCTGAGGAAGGGGTAAAGGGAAATCTTTATAAATCTATAAAGGGGCTAGAGGGAAATCTTGAGGGTGAGAGAAATGTTCTCCGCTTAGAGGATGTGATGGTGACACAATCAAGGACATTTGTTAAAATGCATAGAGATGTCCACCTAAAAAGGTATGACTTTTATAGTGCCTAAATTATACCTAATAAGTCTGACTTTTTTTTAAAAAACCAGGGATTGAACCCAGGAGTGCTTAGCCACTGAGCCACATCCCCGGCCCTTTTTATCTTTTATTTAGAGATAGGGTCTCACTATGCAGCTTATAGCCTCGCTAATTGGCTGGAGCTGGCTTTGCACCTGTGATCCTCCTACCTCAGCCTCCCAAGCCACTGGGAATAAACCTGACTTTTTGAAAGAGGAAGTAAGTATCGTAGTGAGTGAGGTAGGGTAGAAGACAAAAGGATAGGTAGAAAGGAGATTTGTGGAACCAAAAAAAGAGTGGCCATATTTTAATCAAGATATCAAGTCTACTTTTGTACAGATTAAAAGTCCAGATTTAAAAGTCACTTGCACATAGCTCAATCACAAACAACACTGTTGAATCAATTATTTAGACCTTATCCACAGTTACACCAATGTATTATTGTGTTCACAAAGCCGAGGGCCTCAAACACAAGGAAAAAAACTCTCCATCCTGGTAATGGTCAACATGTCCAATTACCAGCACAAAGGAAAACTAAAAATACCCTCTGAGATCGTGTCCCTGTACTGTTGGTCTCATGTGTATAAATATCCCTAGGCATACTTAGCACGTTTCTCTCCAATGCCTGCTCTATACCCTGTCCCTCCAAGTGTGCACTTGTTTCTTTCTTGCAATAAATTCAATCTGTGCCTCCCTTTGACCCATTCTTAAATTCCTTTGTACAATGACATCAAGGACCCTCATGGAGCCGGGCGCGGTGGCTCACGCTTGTAATCCCAGCACTTAGGGAGGCTGAGACAGGAGAATTGCGAGTTCAAAGCCAGCCTCAGCAACGGCAAGGCGCTAAGCAACTCAGTGAGACCCTGTCTCTACATAAAACACACAAAATAGGGCTGGGGATGTGGCTCAGTGGTCGAGTGCCCCTGAGTTCAATCCCCAGTACCAAAAAAAAAAAAAAGAAAAAACAAAATAGGGCTGGGGATGTGGCTCAGTGGTCGAGTGCCCCTGAGTTCAATCCCCGGTACCAAAAAAAAAAAAAAAGACCCTCATGGCCTGAATTGAGGTCCACCTCCCTTTTGGGTGACATCTCTTTAGCAATCCAGATGGGACTTGTCACAAGTAGTGTTATTAATAATTACTCGGAGGCAGATTGTCTTTAAATGTGAGCATATATTTGATCACACTGATCATCAAATATAAACAATTAATGCAAAAAGTGTTGGGTGTGCTGGAGCACCCCAACTAGAATTCAATGCACACGAATTAAACACTATAGGCAAGTCACACTATCCTAGGGCAACTAAACACTACAAGCAATTCACACAATCCTAGGACTACCACGAGCCCCAAAGTACCTCCAGTGCCACCTGACTTCAAACAGCAGACATTGTCCTTGTCTGGTGGTTCTCTTCAGCCTACAGCTGGACATTAGGGAATGGTGGAGTTGATCCAGGGAAGGACAGCAAGACAGCCAGTCTCACTGATGTCCTTGGAGCAAAAGCCCCCAGTGTGGCAGGACAAGCAGTTTAAATACATTTCCAAGTTGGTAGTGTAAGCTGGTTATTGGTTACACCCAATGAAAGTCAATGTCCATTGGTTATGTCCAGTGAGATGATGTCATTGCAACGGGGCATATTCTTTGCACATGTCCATAGAGCTGTGCTTCCTATCAATTGTAACCAGTCATTGCTAAGCATGCCTATGGCTAGTGCCCCTTATCGATTGCAAGCAGGCATGACTAAGCATGTCAATGGCTGCTGTTCCTTATGGCCAGCAACTGAGTCCCAGCATGTCCAGGCATGTCTATGGCATATGCTCCTTACAGGACTATAAACTGAGGCACTGACTTTGGTAGATTTGACTGAATGCTGTTCTTTTCCTTAGCTTTGCCTTTTGATTGCATGGCACTCTACAAACCTCAACATCTCCAGTTCTTTCAACTGGCCAGAGGCTCCAGTATCCCTAGGAAATGAACAGTTGCTTATGAAGGCACCCAAGATAAGAGGCACTTGTTCCCATTGACCAAAAACAAATTGGGGCAGGCCCAGTGGCACCAGCCTTTAACCCCAGCAGCTGGGGAAAGCAGGAGGATTACGAGTTCAAAGCCAGCCTCAGCAACTTAGCGAGGCCCTAAGCAACTCAGCAAATATCTGTCTCTAAATAAAATACAAAAAAGGGCTGGGGATGTGGCTCAGTGGTTAAGCGCCCCTACAGTATCAAAAACAAAACAAGACCCAAATCCCACAAAAGTGTCAGGGGAATGCTCCAAAGATGTGCGGTGACCTCAAAAGCAAACCCTTCAGAACAACATCCCCCATCCTTGGGTCAGATGAGACTAAGGAGGCTGTCCAGGGGACATCAATATAAGGCCCAGTCCACCCATGTTCTACATCATTTTCCTTGTCTTATTACACAGGCAATTACTGCCAAAATCCTGTCAGATCTGATTAACCTTGAAGGACACTAAGTCCTGAGAAACAAAACGCTCTTTTATGATAACATCGATGATTGCTTCAGTGTTTCCCTGGTAGAAGTGGGATGGGGAACACAGCACCCTGTGAACTTCCCAGGTACTTCCATGAAGCCCTATCTTACAGCCTAACCTGCAAAGCTCTGAAACAGATGATCTCTAGCTGCTTTCTTTTCTAATGTTTACAGATCTTGGTGTGATTTCTATTACTCTAAGGATGTATGTGTTTTTAAAAAACATATTTGTTAGTGCATTTGTATTAAAAATATGGTAAGTTTATATTGTTATAAATTTTACACTAGGCAGAAATATCATTTTAATTATGCTGTAAAACAGAATAACATCATTGATACTGTCTTTAGTAAAGATGGCTACACTGAATAAGAAGAAACAAATGATGGGACAGATCTGAATGTATGGTATTTAATCTAGTACTTAATAGTAATTTAATCTAGTACTTAATAGTAATGTCTGAGTTTAATCATTTAACAAATATTCATTGTGTGTCCACCATATGGATTACAATTTTTAAATTCAATTATATACTTCTCATTAACAGAAAGTCTCTAAGTATATAAACGTGCCCCTTGAATTGTTTATTTTAGAGGGATGAAATGACTGAATGATATTAGTAACAAAATATCATTTTTACACCCTCTTCAAGCCAAGGAGCTATCAAGATGATAGCTGTACATAAAATGGAAAACTTTTCATGTAGGCTCATCTGTGATCATATTTAAAGTGAATCTAAAGTTAAATACATAAATTCAATAGATTGTAGCTTCTAAATAAAATATTTTAAAAAGCATCACAACTTTAGCCATATTTTAACAAGCTCAGCATAGCATGTATATCACTATAAAGCACAGCTTCACAAACTGCTAAAAATTGTTAATACTAATTCTTTGTTATTCAAATGACATTTTATATTACTAGATGAAATTTATAAAACAATAGAACTGCTTTATTGATAGATTCATTTTAGTGAAAGTTAAATTTTGCAAATTTGTAATAAAGGAAAAAGCTTCTAAATTTAAAAATGATGCATAATATTTTTTGAAGTCAAATGGCAAGACTAAGACAAAACTACATTTCTGTTAATAGTTCTAATACACTCATCAGTTTTTGAACAAAAAGGAATATAAATAACATCAGGGAATTCCCCTGCTGGCTACTCGTGTCAGAAACAGAGACAGAGAGTCACTAACATCATTCATAATTTTTTTAAAAGATACTCTAACACTTTGAATAGAAGAAGAATAGTTTACAATTTGTATTGTTCTCAGAGTGAAAATTGAGAGATTATAATTCTATAATAAATTGACGGCAATCTACATAGTGTTCGACTTTCTCAAAAAGTAAGTTCACCAAATTGTATATTCCCTGAGTTTAATATCAGACAAGTCCGAATTGAGGGGCATCATACAAAATAACTGATCAGTTCTCTTTAAAAGGATCAAGATCATGAAACGACCACAACAACAAAAGACTGAGGAATTCTTCCAGATTATAGAAGACTAAAGAGACATAACAACTAAATGCAACATGACACCTGGATCTGATTCTGAACAAGAAACAAATGCAGGGAACAGATCTGAATGCACAGGATTTAATCAAGTAATTAAAAATAATGTTATCTGAGTTTAATCATTTACCAAATATTCAAAAAGCACATGAGTGAAACAAATGGGAAAATTTCAATAAAGTGTATGGGTTAGGATCACTGATGCACAAACTTTTTTGTATAAAGTGCATAACAGTAAATATTCAAGATTTGCTGACCACATGAGGTCTCTGTAATATGTTCCTCTATCCTATTTCTGATGACCCTTAAAAAATATATGGACTGCTCTCTCTTCCATTCCCATCCCAGAGTCCTTCACAGTTAGACCCTCCCTACACTTGAGCTGTCAACCCAAGATCACTTCCTCAAACAAGGCTTCCCCACTGTCACCCTCCCCACCTCTATCTCACACTCCAAGTGTCTCTATCTTCCTTCTTAACAGAAATGGCAGTAGCCATTAAGTACTTATTAGTATAACCAGTTATTTCATGTCTGTCTTACCTGCCAGGAGGGAAGAAATCATGGCTATCCTGTTCAATGCTGTATTCCCGGCACCTAGCTCCAGGCTTTGCATAGAGGAAATGTTCCAGACAGTATGAGATGGGTGACAGGTCAGGTGAGGAAGCTCTTCAGTGTGGCACTAGAGAGACCAGCACAAAGAGATGGATATCAGAGATGGACTAGAAAGTAAGCTTCTCAATGGAAGAAATAACTTGCTCATAACTATACAGTCTGAAGGTGTAAAAAGTAGTTTTTTTAAGCCTCTATGAAAGCTGGAGATCAGTTTGAGAAAAGGATATAGGAAAGATTCAATGTAACAGGTTAGTATCACATGATTTTCAAGTTTCTTTAATTATATTCTGATTAATACTATCATAGGCAGTTACAAGACATTTCTATGATGTACTAATTAATGAATTAACAGAATGGCTATGAATCTAACAATAGTTTATAAAAATAGTATCATAAAATACAGATAGAGCAACATGACTAATAAGATAAACACTGCCATTTAACAAAATTAATAATAAAAGAAGAACAAACTTATCAACAATTTACTAGGGGGAAAGAGTCAGTATGGTGAAAACATAAATTGATAAAATTATATATAATAAAGGGCAATTAGTTAAACAGATGTGCTAACAATATTAACTATCTAATGTAATATATATGCTGCCTAATGAAGTATATTTTATATTATACCAAACTATTTTTATTAAAATAAAAAAATGATCACCTGCTTGATCATGTAATTCTGAGAATAGACTTAAAAGCAATAAGTGATATGACCTCCAGAAGGTAAAGTCCATGTTGGAAGAAATAGATCAAAGCATAAATAATATTTTATTATGATTATACAACAAAAGTATAACATCCATTGATATCTTGGCTTATAGACATCCTCAAAGTGAGCAACTAAAATATTGTTCACTCAGCAACTTAGTGAAGTGTTAAGCAGCTTGGGGCTGAGGTTGTGGCTCAGTGGTAGAGCACTTGCCTTGCATGCATGAGTCACTGGGTTCGATCCTCAGCACCACATAAAAATAAATAAATAAATTTAAAGATATTGCATCCATCTACAACTAAAAAAAATATTGCCAGCTCTTTTTCCAGTGTGCCTCTTGATATATAATACTTTAATTAAGATAAATTTAAACGTTACTTTTTAAAAAACATCTGTTTATCCTGTTTCTTTTCCCCTTGGAATTCATTTTATGATATGTCATTTACATTATAAAGTGATCCTGTAAAAATATTTCACTATGTTTGAGCTAAAAATAAACATTTTGAGCTGGTGTGGTAGCGCAGGCTTGTAATCCCAGCTACCTGGGAATGTGAGGCTAGAGGATTGCAAGTTCCAGTCCACCCTGGAAAACTTAGTGTGATCTTGTCTCCAAAAATAAACAACCAGGCATGGTGGTGCACACCTTCAATCCTAGTGATTGAGGAGGTTGAAGCAGGAGAGTCGAAGTTCAAAGCCAACCTCAGCAACTTAGTGAAGTGTTAAGCAACTTAGGAGACCCTGTCTCAAAATAAGAAATAAAAGAAATGGGCTGGGGATGTGACTCAGTGGTTAAATGTCCCTGAGTTCAATCTCCAGTGCCAATAAATAAACATATTGAAAGAAATTTGTTTCTCAATACAAAAAGCAATGAAATAAACATGTATTTTAATACAATTTTTATTCATATCATGTGAATATAAAATCATCCTTTTAATTCAAATTGAAATCATCCAAATTCATCCTTTTAAGTACTAGAAGAAGTCTGTGGTTGCTGAGTCTGTGGCTCACACCTGTAATCCCAGCACTTTGGGAGGCTAGGACAGGAGAATCATGAGTTCAAAGCCAGCCTCAGCAACTAAAACACAAAATAGGGCTGGGGATGTGGCTCAGTAGTCGAGTACCCCTGAGTTCAATCCCCAGTACCAAGAAGTCTGTGGTTTTAGTATATTCGCAAAATTCTACAAACATCAGTACTATATGGTTCCAGAACATTTTCACTGCCCTGTAAAGAAACCCAACCTATGTTTATTAGCAGCACCTCTTTTTGATGTTTGTTTGTTTGTTTTATATGGAGGATTGAACCCAGGGGCACTTAACCACTGAGCCACATTCCCAGACCTTTTTCCTTTTTATTTTGAGACAGTCTCACTACATTTCTTAGAGCCTCATTAAGTTGCTGAGGCTGGCTTTGAGCTCACAATCCTTCTGCCTCAGCCTCTGGAGCCACTGGGATTACGAGCATGCACCATCACACCCAGAAACTCTTGAGTTTTAACTCATCAAATTATACATTAATTATGTGCATATTATGTCAATAAAGATAGAAGGGAACTATGTTAGAAGTTGAGAAGACAAGCTATAAATCAAAATTGTTTCCAAAACACAGAGAAAATATCTTCAAATCACTAGGCAAAGACTAGTACCTAGAAAACAAGAGATTATAAAAATTCAATAGTAGAAAGAAAAACTAGAAAAGGATAAAAGACATGAACCCACTGTCACTATCACCAGAGAGGATACACAAATGGCAAGCAAGAATGTGAACATTAGTCATTAGGTAAATGCAAATTAAAACCAAAATGAATCATTAGTGCACACCAGTTGTTGTCTCCTGAATGTTTGTGTTCCCTTGAAATTCATATCTTGAAATTCTAATCCCCAATAGGATATTAGGAAATGGGGCCTCTAGAGGTAATTTGGTCATGAAGGTGGAGCCCTCATGAATGGAATTAGTGCGGTAGGAAAGAGATGGCCAAGAGCTCTCTAACACCTTTTCCCAACTTCCACATGAAGAACAGAGGTGGAAATCCAACTCAGAGAGTTTACGCTGAATCTTGTTCCTACAGGAACCAGAGGGACCTTAACAATTACTTCCCCAGTGCCTCAGCCAGTGCTTACTATGTGACCCATCGCACACGTGGCAAGTCACATTCCCAAAACAGTTAAAGAAAGAGTGGATCCAGAGGCAGTTCAAGATAGAGGTACAGAGTACAATTTGTTCTTACTTTGAGTCCTGCAGTACACAAATAACCAGTGGAAGAAGATGGGGAAATTTTCCAGACAGGTGTGAATTTATCGGGGTTAGAGGAGTGCAACTGATTTCCTTCTGAGCTGTATAACTGAAGGCCCAGCTGAGAGGAGTTGTGAAGATGGAGACCAAAATTCACATTTGGGTAGTGGGTATGCTACAGGATACCTTCTGTGCACCATCTCCCCAAGAGTGGTCCATCACACTGTCCTAAAAGTAGACTTTTGTGGAAACACTAGAAACCCAGATGCCAATCCCCAATCAACATCTACTCAGCCCTAGGGGTTCAAGGATTTAAGAATTCCAGAGTACATACCCTAAAGGTCCAAAGTTCAGCTTAGAACTCATCCCTAGCAGCCAGAAATGCCCAAATAGATCTCTGTACCACTTCCAATCAGGAAAAGCAATGATCCAAGACATCCAGACAAAATCCCAATAGAAGGTACTTCCAGCTGAGAGCCATTTCAACCATCTACACTTGCAATCTATTCCAGCAGGGAAAAAAATCACAAAAGGAGACTGGTTTTAATATCACCAAGTCCTGGCTCCCTCTAAGAGGAGCACTCGACCACTGAGCCACATCCCCAGCCCTATTTTGTGTTTTATGTAGAGACAGGGTCTCACTGAGTTGCTTAGCACCTCACCATTGCTGAGGCTGGCTTTGAATTTGCGGTTCTCCTGTCTCAGCCTCCCAAAGTGCTGGGATTACAGGCTTGTGCCACTGAGCCCAGCTCTTATTAGCTTTTTACTAATCTGTTTTTCTAAGAAGTAGTGACCTTTTTTGTTTGTTTGTTTTTTAATTTGTTGGGTTTTTTTGTTTAGTTTGTTTTGTTTTTTGTAATTACAGGAATAGTATCTCCTCTCAATGTGATGTTAGAGACTGGACATAGTAGCAAGTTCAAATTGAGTGAAAATATTGACACCAAGACATTCACCCAACCCAGGGCACATAGTAAAAAGAAAGCAGCTCACTAAAAATTCCCTGATAGGAAAGTAGAAGAGAGAATTATCCCAGAATCTGGGTAGAAATACTAACAATATGAAAAGCCAAGGGAACAAGCCACCTCAAATAACTCACAACCTACCCATGGACACTAAAGTAGAGGAAATACTAGAACAATAATTTAGTATTAGTATTTAGTAATTGATAATTAAACTGTTCAGTGAACTAAAAGAAGATCTAAGGGATGAACTAACAGAATAATAGGACATGAAAGAACATTTGAATAAAGAAATAAAGATTCTGAAAAAGAACTAAACAAATCTTGGACACAAAAAACTCAATGAATTAAATTAAAAATCAATTGAAAGCATCACCAATTGATTAGATCACTTGGAAGACATATTCTCAGACCTTGAAGACAAAGTATATAATCTTGAAATTAAAGTTGACAATAAAGAAAAGATGTTAAGAGATCATGACCAATTCAAGAAATCTGGGATAACTAAAAATATAAGAATCATTGGCATACATAAAGGAAGGCACAACCTTTTCAATTAAATAATACCAGGAAAGTTTCCAAGCCATAGGCATGAGATGGAAATTTAAATATAGATGGATTTAGAACCCCAAATAGACAAGATCAAAACAGATTCTCTGCAAGACATATTATAATTAAAATCTCTAATATATAGAACAAGGATAGAATTATAAAAGTCACAACATTTTTTTTTTAAAGTCACATTTAGATGTAAGCCAATTAGAATTTTTACTGATTTCTTAGCCCCAATCCTTAAAGCCAGGAGGGCATGGAATAATAATATAACAAGCCCTGAAAGATAACAGGTTTCAATCAAGACTGCCATATCCAGCAAAACTATCCTTAAGAATTGAAGATGAAATAAAAACTTTGCATGATGAGCAGAAACTAAAATAATTCATGACTACTAAGCCAGCACTACAAAACATACCTGATAACATATTTCATGAAGAAGAAATGAAAAATAAATATTAGAGCCTGCATATGGATGAATCTCACTAGCCGAAAAGTCAGTTAAAGAAAAATCAAGTCTGGTTTAAACATCAAAAATAAATCAGGGCTGGGGTTGTGGCTCAGTGGTAGAGCGCTTGCCTCGCATGCGTGAGGCACTGGGTTCGATTCTCAGCACCACATAAAAATAAATGAATAAAATAAAGGTCCATCAACATCTAAAAAATATTTTAAAAAAATAAAATAAAATAAATCAAAGTAGCAAAAAATAAAATAATCTCTCTATAACAACACTGAATATAAATCATCTAAACTCTCCAATCAAAAGACATAGATTGGCAGAATAAGGATAAGACATTCACAGGCTGAAGGTAAAATTATGGGAAAAGATATACTAGGCAAAACGAGACCAAAAGCAAGCAAGAGTAGCTACTCTCATAAATTAGCATCCTTAAAAAGATGTTTATTTTGCTAGTCTTTAATAGCAAAATACCCCTCAAATAAGAACTTCATTGGGAATATCAAATCTCTTAGCACAGGTGTATCTTGATTTTTAAGGCAAACTTTTCATGGGTCTTTAATTTTTATTTGATTCCATTTGCCTATTTTGTTGTCAGTTTTTCCATTTTGTTATGTTATTTATTTCAGAAAATTTTACTACTAAGGAGCCAGTGTTAACTAATATGTTCTTGTAAGGAACGGATTTCCTTTATCAGATCTGTTACTCAGATAAGGTGAGTGTAAATTAGATTCAGTTTTAAATCTCCACGTAGAGATGTTAAAGGTCATTTATATTGTTTTGTTTGTTTTGAGGTAATATCATGGCATCATTTCTGCTTTTCTTTGCTATTTTTATAAAAACAAGTGCATACAGATATTTTATAACTTATAATCTATAATTTGTGTGTTATCACTTAATGTTTATTCCATAATAGATGTCATGAATTATCAGTCATAAATTATCATGTTTTAATTTTGTAGAGCTATTCAGCTATCTTATTCATAATTAAAACATAATTTTAAGAAATAATAGTCTTATTTCCTAATTATAGTTGCTAATTAGTAATAAAAGTTGATTTTATTAAAAACTGGCCATAGTTTTTATAGCAATCATTTGATGCATAATACCACTAACACTTGAGTAAGGCTATTTTCAAACAGTGATATTTGAAAGCTTACAATGCTTCCCCCTGAAAAATACAATATTTACTCTTCTGTGCTTTTTTATTAACATCTTATTTTGAGGTAACTGTATATTCACATCAATGATAAGAAATATTGCAGAGAAGATATCATGCAACATTCTATCAGATTTTTCCCAGTGGTACCTTGTTGTGTAACCACAATGCAATAATAGTTGGAATTTGACATTGATACAATCTACCAACCTTATTCAGTTTTCATTAGTTTTATATACATGTAAATATGTGTATTTTTGTTTAGTTCTGTACAGTTTCATACTACTTATCTGCTTTTTGACCACCACCACAATAAAAATAACACACAGTTACATCACAAGGATCCCTTGTGCTATCCTTCTACAGAAACAGCCGCTTCCTGCCCTCCATTCTCCCTAAGCCCTAACATTCATTAATCTATTCTCATTTCTATAGTTTTTGTCATTTTATTAATGTTGTATAAATGGAATAATATTATATGGAAATTTTTGAGATTGGTCTTTTTACTCAGCATAGGTCTATTGAATCACTTTTACATCTTTCTCAAACTTTGGGTATGCGTGTGGGTCTATTTCTGAGTTTTCTGTTCTGTTCCATTGATCTTTGTACCTTCACCAATACCACATTGCCCTTATGAATGTAGCTCTACAATAAGCCTTGTCAGGTTGAGTCATTCCTTTTACTCTGTGCTTCATTTTCAAAGTTGTTTTCAAATTCGTATTTGCTTATTCATATAAAATTTAGAATAAACTTGCTTATGCCCACCCTCCCCCCAAAAGAGTAACTACTCTCATATCTGACAATGTAGACTTCAAGCCAAAATTAATCAGAAGAGACAAAGAAGGTCACTTCATACTGGATAAGGGAATCATCCAACAACAAGATATGATTGTAACTATTTAAGCCACTAATGTTGGTGCACCTGTGTACATGAAACAAACTCTACTCAATATAAAGAATCAAATAGATCTCAATACAATAATACTGGGTGATTTCAACTCACCTCTCTCACCAACAGATCACCCAGATATAAACTAAGACTCTTCAGAACTAAAAAATATTATTAATCAAATGAATATAACAGGCATCTATAGAATATTTTATCCACCAAAAACTGAATTCACTCTTCTCAGTTGTCTATGACACATTTTCTAAAATAGACCATGTTTTAGGGAAAAAAGCAAATCTTAGAAAATTAAAAAAAATAGAGATAATTCCTTGCATCCTGTCAGATCATAATGGAAGAAAATTAGAAATCAATCAACAAGATTAAAAACAAATCATTTTAACATCTGGAGATTAAATAATACACTTTTTTTTTAATATTTATTTTTTAGTTGTAGGTGGACACAATATCTTTATTTTATTTTTATGTGGTGCTGAGGATCGAACCCAGTGCCTCCCGCGTGCTAGGCGAGCACGCTACCACTGCGCCATAATCCCAGCCCTAAATAATACACTTTTGAATGAGGAATGGGTCATGAAAGAAATCATGGAGCTGAGTACAGCGGCACACACCTATAATCCCAGAAACTTGGGAGGCTAAGGCAGGAGGATTGCAAGTTCTAAGCCAGCCTCAGCAACTTAGCAAGGCCCTAAGCAACTTAACAAGACTCTGTCTCAAAATAAAACATAAAAAATTGCTGGGGATGTGGCTCAGTAGTTGAGCACTCCTGGGTTCAATCCCCAGTACCAAAAACAAAACAAAACAAAAAAAGAAATCATGGGAGAAAATTTTTTTTAAATCCTGGAAATAAATTAGAATGGAAACACAACATATTAAAATCTCTGAAACAGTATGGAGGCAGTTCTAAGAGGGAAGTTTATAGCATTATGTACCTGCATTAAATAAAAAGCAACATACCAAATGAATCATCTAATATTACACTTCAAGGCTTTAAAAAAGGAAGAACTAATTCCAAAATCAGCAGAACACAGAAAATAATTAAGATCAGAATTGAAATTAATGAAATTGAGAATTTAAAAAACAATACAAAGGATCAACACATCAGAGAGTTGTTTCTTTGAAAAGATAAATGAGAATGACAAACACTGAGCCAAACTAACCAAAAGAAAAGACCCAAGTCAACAAAATTAGAGATGAAAAAGGAGCTATCATCACAGACACTTCTGAAATCCAGATGATCATTAGAAACTACCTTGAAAATGTAAACTCCAATTAACAGGAAAAACTAGAACATACTGGCAAATTTCTAGACACATGTGATCTACCTGAAGTGAGCTATGGGGATATAGAAAACCTAACAGATTAGTATCAAGCAATGACACTGAAGCAGCAACCAAAAGCCTTCCAGAAAAGTCCAGGACCAGATGGATTTTCAACCAGGTTCTAATAAAGCTTTAAAAAAGAACTAATGCTAGTTTTTCTCAAACTATTCTATGAAATTGGAATGAAAGAAACTTTCATGAATTTTTTTCTATGAATCCAGTATCACTCTGATACCAAAACCAAAGACACATCAAGGAAAGGAAACTATAGACCAATATCACTGAAGAACATAAAAGCAAAAATCCAAGTATTTAGGAAACTACATTCAAAAACGCAGCAAGAAGTTAGTATACCATGATCAAGTGGGTTTTCACCTTAGGACTGAAGGGTTGGTTCAACATATGCAAATCAATCAACATAATTCACCACATAACTAGAATTAAGGAAAATGATCACATGATCATCTCAATAGATGCAGTAAAAGCCTTGACAAAATCCAGCACCCATTCATGTTAGAAATGCTCGAGAAATTAGGGATAGAAGGAACTTACCTCAATATTCTATGATAAATCCATGCCCAACAGCATACTGAATGGAGAAAAATGAAAGCAGTTCCTCTAAAATCAGTAAAAAGACAAGGATGTCCACTCACAATATTCTTTTTTTAAAATATATTCTTTTAGTTGTAGACGGATACGATACCTTTTATTTATTTATTTTTTATATGGTGCTGAGGATCAAACCCAGTGCTTCACCCTTGCTAGACAAGCACTCTACCACTGAGCTACAACCCCAGCCCCACAACACTCTTATTCAGTAGTTCCTGAAACACTAGCCAGAACATCAAGCAAGAGAAGGAAACTAAAGGGATACAAACAGAAAAAGAGTTCCAATTACCTCTGTTTGTTGATGGCATGATATTATATCTAGAAGACCTCTCCCCCGCCTCCCGCCAAAAAAAAAACTTCACAGAAAGACTTCTAGAGCTGATTAAGAAATCAGCAAAGTAGCAGGATACAAGATCAACATATAAAAATCAATAACTTTCCTATACTCCAATAATGAACCTGCTACAAAAGATATTAGGAAAACCATCCATTCACACTAACTTAAAAAATAAAATAAAAATTTGGGAATAAATCTAACCAAGGAGGTGAATGACCTCTGCAAGCAGCAACTAAGTGTACGTGCCGGAAATTAGCTTTCTACAGATAACGCTAACTTGCTCTGCTTCCCAGTGTACCTAAGAGACAGCCCATGTCCTTCAAGGTAACATGTATCTGGACTTTCTGGCCCAGGCTTGTTTTTTGTTTCCTTAACTTGGCTAGGTTTTTGGGACAGGGACATGGTGTTTTACTGACTCCCCTTTCCTTTAGGGACTATCCAGGTGGATAGCAAGCTTATTCAATATGACAATAGGAAGTCCATACGATAAGATGTGAATATTAGAAGATTAGTGTGACTCTAGCTGCAGCAACAGAAGTATCTCAAAGATGATAG
>CM053409.1:47851787-47865194 GCA_028644305.1 Xerus rutilus
CAACAGGAGTAACGGGTTCAGCATAGAACCTGGTCCCTGGTGTCCTGAAGTAAATGTTAGCTCTTGACATGCACACATTTGGAGAAGCCCATGTATGGCCCCACATGCTTACCAAGGACACCAGCTGAGGAGATGGGTCGTGCTGATGCTGTTTTCCATGAGGCCCCAGAGGGAGTCGACCACTTATTTGTATTCTTTTCGGCAAAGAAAGCATTTTTTTTTTAAATTTTTTAATATTTTTTTTTAGTTGTAGATGGACTCAATATCTTTATTTATTGCTTTGTATGTGGTGCTGAGGATCGAACCCAGGGCCTCACGCATGCGAGGCAAGCGCTCTACCGCTGAGCTACAATCCCAGCCCAAAAGAAAGCATATTGCAGGGCTCTGGCCTGCCCTGATTCCCGAAGGTACAGAAACAGCTCCTCTTCCTCCTTGATGCCCACTTCATAGGGATATTTCACGGAGGCCTGGACTGCCCGGACACAAGTCTCCTGAGCAAAGCACCCAGGGTGCTGCTTCCGCATCTTTGCAAAAACTTCCCTGAAAATGGTGTCCATGTTGGGCAAGCTTGGGACTGGCTTGTTCAAGATTCTGCGGGATTCTAGAGGTTAATCTGAAAGGAATAAGAATGATCAGAGATTTGGAAATGTTTCTTAAACAACAGCAGCAGTAGCAACAAGAACACCTGGTTCAAAATCAAAGTAAAAAAGTACATAGTATTCATCAATATATTTAATGGAACACCAGTACCATATTCCTGACATTTTTATAACTTATTCCTATAAGATAGAATTTAAGAGATTCAAAGGATTTTAAGTTACCAAATGCACACATAAAAGTTTTTTTTAACCTCAATTATTTTCAGTTATAGAAAACAGTTCAGAATTATTATTTGAGATCTGAAATAATCTAAACTCTCTTAAAAATATTATACCTCTCAATTACCCATGATAGAAGACAGTGTAATATTGTTGCAAGGGTAGGCATACGTATCAATGGAAGAGAACTGAGAGTTCATTATAAATCTTTCCAGATTGGCTAGTTGATTTTCAACACATGGAAAATAACTCAGTGGGGGATAGGAGAATCTTTTCAACAAATAGTGCTGGGAGAACTGAATACCCAATTACAAGATTGATTAATTAATTAATTAATTAAGCACAGATCCTTACCTAGCACAATCTATAAAAATTATCAAGATGAGCTCAGCATGGTGGCGCACACCTGTAATCCCAGCACTTTGGGAGGCTGAGACAGAAGAATTGCAAGTTCAAAGCCAGCCTCAGCACGGCGAGGTGCTAAACAACTCAGTGAGACCCTGTCTGTACATAAAACACAAAATAGGGCTGAGGATGTGGCTCAGTGGTCGAGTGCCTCTGAGTTCAATACCCAGTACCAAAAAAAAAAAAAAAAAAAGAATCATAAATTCGTTGAAGAGTGAAAACTGATCCAAGCCCAGTGGTGTACACCTGTAATCCCAGTGGCTTATGGGCTAAGGTAGGAGGATTTCAAGTTCAAAGCTAACCTCAGCAGCTTAGTGAGGCCCTCTCTAAATAAAATATAAAAAAGGGTATGGATGTGGCTCAGTGGTTAAGTGCCCCTGGGTTCAATCCCAGGTACTAAAAAAAAGAGAGAGAAAAAGAAAAGAGTAAGAATTTCTAGAAGAAAACAGGAACATTTTTGTGTTCTTAGGCTAAGCAATAAGCAATGTCTTCTTTTTATGTAACACCAAAAGCATAATCCATAAAAGAAAAATAATCAATACATTGAACAAATTAAAATGAAGGACTTTGTAATACAAAGGACATCATTAATAATGTGAAAATCCATAATGTAGGAGAAAATATTAGAGTTGTGGGCAGAGTAGTGCCATCCTTCAGATGTCCATGTTCCAATCCCCAGAACCTATGAACAGATCATAAGAGAGAAATTCAATAACCAAGAAGGGTCAGAGATATACCATATGACGATCTAGACCTGCTGGCAATGCTATAGCTTTCATATGGGAGAAAGATTCTAGTTACTTTATATTATCACCAAATAACATGTGGTATTGTCGTTTTTATTAGACTCATTCCAGTGACTCTGTATCAGCTATCCATGGCACATATGAAGTAATCTTTTGCTACCTGTATTTGCTCTCCTATCTCTTTGTTGGGGTGATGAATTGTTGCCTGTATTATGTCATTGTTTAATTTGCACATCATTTTAATTATGTACATTCTGAACTCCTTCTGATATTTCATTTACTGTGCTGTAAATGAATTCTATTATTGTATCATCTTGGTTTGTTTGGGGCACTTATTTCCTTTGTCTTTTGATTCTTTCTGTGTGTCTTCCCCTCTAGCAGTATGAATCCAAGGTGTTAGAGTTTCTATCCTATAATCTTATAGTATCCCTGCAGGTTTCTGGTGTCTTGCCTTTAAGGGGGAGAGCAATATTAACAGCACCCAAAGCAAGTAATATACAGCTTTAAGCCAAATAGTTACAGTTTAGATGATTACTGTTTTGCCACAATAAACAGAAGCGATGAGTTCAATGAATATCTACAATATAAACAGTAGGTTTACAAAAGGGCCTATAGTTTCTATTGGTGGACAAAGAGAGAAATGGGGAAAGGGGTGTGGAGTATGATGTTTATGAAGTAGGAGCTGAGAATATAGATGTATTAAATCACAGGAAAAGTGAAAGATGAATCATAAGAAGTTGGCTGTTAACAGGAGAAAAAAGAGAAAGAGGCAACCCCATGCAAGGCACTCTCCTGTCTCTGCAACAAGATGGTGCCTATTAGCACACCTAACTGCAATACCTCTGGCATAACCAAGCCTGCAGGGACCTTCATGATGATCTTCTGGGTCCTGGCTGTTGTCACTAGATGGAAGTGGCACATTCCTAGTTGGTGACAGTGGTAGCATCAAACTTGTAAGTACCTTGATGTTGGGCTTCCAGTCCCTGGCCAGTGTCCCAAGATGGATGCTACTGCAATTAAAGATGGTGGTAGAGGAAGTGGAGGTAACTCAAGATAGCAGTGAGGGTGTCCCAAGATGGATTCAACCACTTTCAGATATAGATAGGGCTGAAAGGGCGGGCCTTATGATGACTTTGCCCATTCAGAGATGCAGTGCTGTGGCATGCCATGCTTCAGATTTAAGCTTCAGATTTGATGACAAAATAAAAACCTTCCATGATAAACAAAAGTTAAAGGAATTTACAAAAAGAAAGCCTGCACTACAGAACATTCTCAGCAAAATATTCCATGAGGAGGAAATGAAAAACAACAATGAAAACCAACAAAGAGAGGAACTACACTGAAGGAAAAATCAATCAAAGGAGAAACCAAGTCAAGTAACAAACAAAAAACAAACCAAAATGACCAGGAATAGAAACCATATTTCAATAATAACCCTAAATGTTAACTCATCAATTAAAAGATATAGACTGGCAGATTGGATTTTAAAAGACCCAACAATATGCTGCCTTTAAGAGACTCATCTTATTGGAAAAAACATCCACAGACTGAAGGTGAAAGGATAGGAAAAAACTTACCACTCAAGTGGACCATGTAAAAAAGCAGGGGTTTCCATCCTCATATCAGATAAAGTGGACTTTAATCAAAGTCAGAAGGGATAAAGAAGGACATTTCATGCTGCTTAAGGGAATCATACATCAACAAGACATAACAACTGTAAATATTTATGCCCCAAACAATGGAGCATTTACGTATATCAAACAAACCCTTCTACATGGGGAGATGGCCAGTGTCTCCTTTGGGAAGTTCTTCTTCCTGCCAAGGAGAGTGTAAGCCACCTGAGAAATTAAAGTCTAGAACAATTAGTGAAGAACAAAAGACAAAGTCAGAAGTTTTATTATAGTTTCAAAAGTTTTGGAGCCCCTGATAGTTCTACTTCATGCAGAAGCTGGGCTAGACAAGAAAAAATGACTCTCATGGTTTATTTAAGGGGATACATCAAAGGCAGGGATAAGGTTTCATGGGCAGACATATATAGAACATTTCACCCATCAACAAGTTAATACACATTTTTCTCAGCAGCACACAGATCCTTCTCTAAAATAGACCATATATTATACCACAAAGCAACTCTTAAAAAATTACAAAAAAATTACAGATACTAACCTGCAGTCTATGAGATCATAATGAAATGAAATTAGAAATCAATGATAAAGTAAAATGTAGAAGCTACTCCAATACCTGGAAACTAAATAGCAGAAGATATCAGAGAAGAGATAAAAATTCTTAGAGGTAAATGAGAACTCCAACACAACCTACCAAAATCTCTGGGACACTATGAAGGCAGTGCTAAGAGGAAAGCTCATTGCATTGAGTTCATTCATTAAAAGAATAAAAAGTCAGCTAGGCACAGTGGCGCAAGCCTGTAATCCCAGCACTTTGGGAGGCTGAGACAGGAGAATCAAGTGTTCAAAGCCAACATCAGCCAAGCAAGGTGCTAAGCAACTCAGTGAGACCCTGTCTCTATATAAAACACAAAATAGGGCTGAGGATGTGGCTCAGTGGTCGAGTATCCTTGAGTTGAATCCCTGGTACCAAAAAAAAAAAAGAATAAAAAGTCAACACATAAATGACCTGACATTACTTCTCAAAGCCTTAGAAAAAGAAGAACAAATCAACAACAAAAGTAGTAGAAGACAGGAAATACTTAAAATCAGAGCTGAAATCAATGAAATTGAAACAAAAGAAACACTTGAAAAAATTAACAAAACAAAAAGCTGGCTCTTTGAAAAAATAAATATAATTGATAAACTCTTAGTGACCCTAACAAAAAGGAAAGAGAAAACTCAAATTACTAAAATTCATGATGAAAAAGGAAATATCACAACAGATACTATTGAAATACAGAAAATAATTAGAAAGCATTTTGAAAATTTATGCTACAATAAAATAGAAAATCTTGAAGACATTGACAAATTTCTAGAGACGTATGATCTTCCCAATCTGATTCAGGAGGACATACACAATTTAAACAGATTAATTTTGAGCAATGAAATAGAAGATGCCATCAAAAGCCTACCAACCAAGAAAAGCACAGGACCAGATAAGTCCTACAAGAACTACAAAGAAGAATTAATACCAGATGAGTACTCCTCAAATTATTCCATAAAATAGAAAAGGAGGGAACCTTTCCAAACTCATTCTATGTAGCTAGTATCACCCTGATATCTAAGCCAGACAAAGACACATCAAGGGAAAAAAACTTCAGACCAATATCCTTGAAGAACATAGCTGCAAAAATTCTCAATAAAATTCTGGCAAATTGGGGCTGTAGAGCAGTTGCCTAGCATGTGTGAGGCACAGGGTTTGATTCTCAGCACCACATAAATAAATACATAAATAAAGGTATTGTGCCCATATACAACTAAAAAAAATTTTAGCAAATCACATACAAAAACATATTTCAAAAATAGTGCATCATGATCAAGTGGGGTTTATCCCAGGGATGCAAGGTTGGTTCAACATATGGAAATCAATAAATGTAATTCATCACATAAATAGACTTAAAGATAAAAATCATATGATCATCTCAATAGGTGCAGAAAAAGCATTTGAAAAAATAAAATACTCTTCCCTGTTTAAAACACTAAAAAAACCAAGGATAGTAGGAACACACCTCAATATTGTAAAAGCTATCTATGATAAGCCTAAGGCCAACATCATTCTAAACAGAGAAAAATTGGAAGCATTCCCTCTAAGAACTGGAACAATACAGGGATGTCCTCTCTCACCACTTCTATTTAATATAGTCCTTGAAACTCTAGCCAGAGTAATTAGACAAAAGAGATTAAAGGGATATGAATAGGAAAGAACTCAAACTATCACTATTTGCTGATGACATGATTCTATACTTAGAGGATCAAAAAATTTCACCAGAAAACTTCTAGAAGTAATAAATGAATTCAACAAAGTAGCAAGATACAAAATCAATACCCATAAATCAAATGCTTTTCTATACATCAGTGATAAACCCTCTGAAAGAGAAATTAGGAAAACTACCCCATTCGCAATCGCCTCAAAAAAATATTTGGGAATCAATTTAACAAAAGTAGTAAAAGACCCATACAATGAAAACAACAGAACACTAAAGAAAGAAATTGAAGAAGACCTTAGAATATGGAAAGATTGCCCATGTTCTTGTATAGAAAGAATTAATATCATCAAAATGGCTATACTACCAAAAGCATTATACAGATTTAATGCAATTCCAATTAAAATTCCAACAACATTCCTCATGGAAATAGAAAAAGCAAAATCATGAAATTCATTTGGAAAAATAAGAGACCCAGAATAGCCAAAGCAATCCTTAGCAAGAAGAGTGAAGCAGGAGGCATCACAATACCTGACCTTAAACTATACTACAAAGCTATATAACACAACCAGCATGGTATTATCACCAAAATAGACACATAGACCAATGGTACAGAAGGAAGATACAGAGACAAACCCACATAAATACAGTTATCTCATACTAAACAAAGGTGCTAAAAACATACATTGGCGAAAAGATAGCCTCTTCAACAAATGGTGCTAGGAAAACTGGAAACCCATAGGCAGCAAAATAAAATTAAACCACTATCTCTTCCCATGCACAAAACTCAACTCAAAGTGGATCAAAGACCTAAGAATTAGACCAGAGACTTCGAACCTAATAGAAGAAAAAGTAGGCCCAAATCTTCATCATGTCAAATGAGGTCCTGACTTCCCTAACCAGACTCCTAAAGCACAAGAAATAAAATCAAGAATTAATAAATGGAATGGATTCAAACTAAAAGGCTTCTTCTCAGCAAAGGAAATAATAATGTGATGAAAGAGCCACAGAGTAGGAGAGCATCTTTACTACATGCACATGAGATAGAGCACTAATTTCCAGGATATATAAAAAACCCAAAAACCTAACACCAAAAAATAAATAAATAATCAATAAATGGGCTAAGGAGCTGAACAGACACTTCTCAGAAGAAGATATACAATCAATCAACAAATACATGAAAAAATGTTCAATTTCTCTAGTAATTAGGGAAATGCAAATCAAAACTAAGATTTCATCTCACTTCAGTCAGAATGGCAATTATCAAGAATAGAAGCAGGGGCTGGGGTAATGGCTCAGCGGTTGAGCGCTTGCCTCGCATACGTGAGGCACTGGGTTCGATCCTCAGCACCACATAAAATAAATAAAGATACTGTGTTCATCTACAACTAAAACAAAATATTAAAAAAAAAAAAGAATAGAAGCAATAGTAAGTGTTGGTGAGTATGTGGAAAAGAAGGTACACATATACATTGCTGGTGGGACTGCAAATTGGTACAAGCAATCTGGAAAGCAGTATGGAGATTCCTTAGAAAACTTGGAATGGATCCACCATTTGACCCAGCTATCCCATTCCTCAGTCTTTACCCAGAGGACTTAAAATCAGCATCCTACAGTGATGCAGCCACTTCAATGTTTATAGTAGCTCAATTCACAATAGCTAAACTATGGAACCAACCTAGATGCCCCTAGATGAATGGATATAGTATAGAAACTGTGGTAGAGATATACAATGGAATATAACTCAGCATTAAAAGAGAATAAAATGGAGAATATCATGCTAAGCAAAGTAAGCCAATCCCAAAAACCAAAGGCCAAATATTCTCTTTTATAAGTGGATGCTGATCCATAATGGGGCAGGGAGGGGCATGGAAAGAATGGAGGAACTTTGGTCAAAGAGGAGGGACTTAAGGGGAGGGGACATGGGGGCAGGGAAGATGGTGGAATGAGATGGACATCATTATCCTAGGTACATATATGACTGCACATATGGTGTGACTCTACATCATGTACAACCAGAGAAATGAAAAGTTGTGGTCCATTTGTGTACAATAAATCAAAATGCATTCTGCTGTTATGTATACCTAATTTGAATGAATGAATGAATGAATGAATAAAAAGAATTCTTCAGGGTGGGGCCTGAGCAGGACAATGTTTTTAAGAACTATTAACAATTTTAAAAACTTTATTTGTATTTTTTAAAAAATATTTTTTAAGTTGTTAATGGATCTTTATTTTATTCACTTATTATTTATATATGGTGCTGAGGATCGAACCCAGTACCTCTTATGTGCTAGGCAAGCGCTCTACCACTGAGCCACAATCCCAGTTGGAGCAGGATGATTTTTAAAACAGTTTTAACAATAGTTTTGAGCTATACCTCCAGGAGGTTGAAGAGCAGGGACTTGTGTCAGCCACTGTCTCCGGGACAGTTACAGTGTCTGGCAAGTTTGTCTGAGGCCAGAAATTGGAAAGAATAAAAGAGAAGAAATGAGCAAACCAACCAGAAAAGAAAAGCCTATTAAACTGAACGCAGCAATCATTTCTGCCCAGCATAATCCTGTTATCCTAGGAATCCTCAGAACCTCTCAGGCTGTGTCTGGGCATCCTGGGAGCTCTCCCAGGCACCTGTCCAGAACAGCCTAGAGCCAAAGGAAGCACATTCATGGGTTTGGTCAGGGCACAGTTAGCCAGCTTTTCCCTGCCTCATCTCCTGTCCCTCTCTTGCTGTGGCTATACTTGAAGTATGCTGTTTTCTTTCACTGTTGGGTTATTAGCACAGAACATATGCAGAACTTCCCCTTTACATCTGCAGGGACAGTTGTTTGGAAAGTATTTCTTCTACGCTTGGTAATCTTAATGTCACTCAGACCAGTGTTGATTGGAATAGTTTTTCTCTAGCCACTGTGTATTCTTTAACAATGTTCTCCACATACCATGGTAAGAACTACCAATTTTGATTTTTACTAAGTTGTTAAAAAAAGTTATGACACAGTTGTGAATGAGTCACTCAGTAGTACCAACAGAATAAGAGAGACAAGCGTGGGTAGGTCAGTAATAGCCGCCCAGGGAAAGGGGAAGAAAAGAATTAGGTAGTGATTTAAGTGTACTCATAACTGCTCTTTTTTTTTTTTTTTGCCAATTCACATGAATTTTTATTTCATTCTATTTGAGATTATAAAGATGAAGAAGAAATATATTCAAATTTCGATAAAACATGATGTAAAATTGCACTTATGAAGAAAGAAAAGAAGTTGATTATTTCTCCTTCACCCTTCTGCTAATCTGACAGGAACAGATTCTCTCTGCCTAAGCTAAAGAACAGCTCAGCAAGCATTTTACAGATTCCCTTCCGCAGACACAGAGGACCATCCGTCTCCTCCCTAGGTGTGATGAGCAGTCGCCTCTGTGCACCCTTGAGGCTCTGTGAGGGCTGAAACAACTGCACAGTCACAGGCTTCAGGGAGGTCACCCACAGTAAGTGTGTAGCAGATCAAAAGGAGGCTCAGTGTGGACAGGTGCTCAGCTTCCAATGTGAGACAGGGTCACTCTGTATTTTGAAACTTGTTTATATGAATGTTAACAGAGAGTAAAAAGAAATTACAAAGAGCAAAAAGTAAAATGAGAGAGAAGGCCTAGGAAACTACTAAGGGTTTTTTTTTTAAAGCCACAAATCCAAATGAACAAATACACCAAGGTCTTTGGGCAGAATTTGTTCAAATGGCCAGCAGCCCAGCACAGACACAGCCAAATAGACACAGTGACAGCACCAACTTGAGGCTCCTGGGTGGATGTGCCCTGCACCCATCCCTGCTAGAAAGGTGGGCACAGAGCCACAGCATGTTGATTTTTGCTCTCACCTGCAGCTTCGTGCCAGAAATACACACATGGGGACTAGGAGTTCTCAGTCAGTTCAGGAACAAGCAAGCTGCTGGCCACATGCAAGTGCAAACAGATGGCCTTTCACAGGACCCTCCCCTCCCCAGGTGAGCCAAAGCAAGCAGGTCTGGCCCAGGAATCCTGCATTCTCCACTAAATCTACTGTACTGCAGTAGTCTAGGGGGCTTCAGATAACAAGAAAATTGAGCTGTGTAAAGCTGATTAGCTAAAACAGCCAACTTTCCAGGATATGTTGTTAAGGTTGTAGAGAAATCTGCAGTGACTTTCCAAATTATATCTGTACATATGTAACCTTCTATAGTCCTGCCTCACTCATAACCGGTTCCGAAAGTATTGACTGGAATATTGACCACTGGGAATTCTCTTCCCTCCCTCCTTCCTATAGGAAGTGAAAATTAAATAAGTCTTCCTAATCTTTACTTTTGCTTCTTTTTATTTGTTAATTCACTTATTTGTTTTTAAAAACATTTTATTAGTTGTTGATGGACTTTTATTTTATTTATTTATATGTGGTGCTGAGAATCAAACCCAGTGCCTCACACATGCTAGGCAAGTGCTCTACCACTGAGCCACAACTCCAGCTCCTCTTTGTTTATTTATTTATTTTTTGACTCAGCATTTGAGCAGTGGGTAGGGGAATATGTTGAATTAACACAGTTTTTTAATGAGAAAAGGGAATTTAAAACATTTACATCCATTATTTAAATTATGATATCATTTACGTACCACAAAAGTCACATGGCTTTTTCTCTCTTTCTTTTTTTTTTTTTAAATATTTTTTAGTTGTCAATAGACATTTGTTTTATTTATTTATTTATACGTGGTGCTGAGGATCGAACCCAGGGCCTCACGCATGCGAGGCAAGTGCTCTACTGCTGAGCTACAATCCCAGCCCAAAAGTCATATGGCTTTTTAATCACACTTTTCATAACTGACTTAATGATATCTTTAAGACTGTAAGCAGTGCTTGTATGTCATTTTGGAAAAAGTAGACCCCAGAAAACGTTTCCATTCTTACCCTCCCTACCTCAATGGTTCTCAAAGGGTGGTCCCCAGAAGGTAGCATTATCATCACCTGGGTATGTGATAGAGATGTAAATTTTTGGTCCTTACCCTATTAAGTACTGAATCAGAAAGTAATGAGTGGATCCCTGAAATCTATGTTTTAAGCCAACCAAGAGATTCTCATACACAGTAAAATTAGAGAACCATTGTTCCACATGAAGACAATTGCACTAGCTTTATGGCAAAATAGATTAACACACATGCATATATTTATTTACAATAAATTCATACGCATTTAGCATTAATTAATGCATTAGTATTTTGTGGATCATCCCCATCAAGTTTATACCAATTTTGTTTTGTCAAATATCCACATTCTTATAGCTATCTTTAAAAGCAATGAAAAATTAAACAAAGAAAGGAAAGCATTGAGAGAGCCTACAAATACAAACAAAAGGAAAAAATCAATTAGCACAACTAAACATTTTGTGAAATCACAAATAACAAGTGTAGATAAGATTCTCTGAGTAACTCATTTGTTGATAAGCCCCATTTCTCTACCTTCTATCTCTAGCATTTATTTATGACAAAGAAGCACCAAGATATCATAGAATTTCAAATACTGGTGCTCATTAAAAAATAAAAGTAAGCACCCTTGTATGTTCAAAACACCAGAAAAACTAGGGATAGTAGGAATACATCTCAACTTTGTAAAAGCTATCTATGCTAAACCCAAAGCCAACATCAACTAAATGGGGAAAAATTGGAAGCATTCTTTCTAAAAATGGGAACAAGACAGGGATGCCCTTTTTCACCACTGCTATTCAATGTAGTCCTTGAAACACTAGCCAGAGCAATTAGACAGATGAAAGAAATTAAAGGGATACGAATAGGAAAAGAAAAACTCAAACCATCATTATTTGCTGACAACATGATTCTGTACTTAGAGGATCCAAAAAAATACACCAAAAAACTTCTAGAATTAATAAATGAATTCAGCAAAGTAGCAGGATATAAAATCAACACTCACAAATCAATTGCATTTCTATACATCAGTGATAAACCCTCCAAAAGAGAAATTAGGAAAACTATCCCATTCACAATAGCCTCAAAAAATTAAAAATAAAATACTTGGGAATCAGTTTAACAAAACAAGTGAAAGACCTCTACAATGAAAACTACAGGACACTAAAGAAAGAAATTGAATGAGACCTTAGAAGATAGCAAAATCTCCCATGCTCTTGGATAGGCAGAATCAGTATTGTCAAAATGGCCATACTACCCAAAGTGCTATATAGATTCAATGTGATTCCAATTAAAATCTCAACATCATTCCTTATAGAAATACAAAGGCGATCATGAAATTCATGTGGAAGAATAAGAGATCCAAAATAGCCAAAGCAATTCTTATCAAGAACAGTGAAGAAAGAAGCATCACAATACCAGACCTTAAACTATACTACAAAGCTATAGTAACAAAAACGGCATGGTACTGGCACCAAAATAGACATGTAGACCAACGGAATAGAATAGAAGACACAGAGACAAACCCACTCAAATACAGTTATCTTATACTAGACAAAGGTGCCAAACATTGGAGAAAAGATAGCCTCTTCAACAAATGATGCTGGGAAAACTGGAAACCCATACGCAGCAAATTGAAACTAAACCCCTATCTCTCACCATGCACAAAATTCAACTCAAAGTGGATCAAGGACCTGGGAATTAGACCAGAGACCCAACGCCTAATAGAAGAAAAAGTAGGCCCAAATCTTCATCATTAACAAGACTCCTATAGTGCAAGAAGTAAAATCAAAAATCAATAAATGGGATGGATTCAAACTAAAAGGCTTCTTCTCAGCAAAAGAAACAATCAATGAAGTGAACAGAGAGCCTACATTCTGGGAGCAAATCTTTGCCACACACACATCCAATAGAGCCCTTATTTCCAGGATATATAAAGAACTCAAAAAACTTAACACCAAAAAAAACCCAAACAACCCCAATAAATAAATGAGCTAAGGAGCTAAACAGACACTTCTCAGAAGAAGATATACAATTGATCAATAGACATATTAAAAATGTTCAACATCTCTAGCAATCAGAGAAATGCAAATCAAAACTAAGATTTCATCTCACACCAGTCAGAATGGCAATTATCAAGAATACAAACAACAGTAAGTGTTGGTGAGGATGTCGGGGAAAAGGCATGCTCATACCTTGCTGGTGGGACTGCAAATTGGTACAACAAATCTGGAAAATAGTATGGAGATTTCTTAGAAAACTTGGAATGGAACCACCATTTGACCCAGCTATCTCACTCCTTGGTCTATACCCAAAGGACTTAAAAACAGCATACTACAGTGATGCAGCCACTTCAATGTTTATAGCAGCTCAATTCACAATAGCTAAACTGTGGAACCAACCTAGATGCCCTTCGATAGATGACTGGATAAAGAAACTATGGTATATATACACAATGGAATATTACTCAGCAATAAAAGAGAATAAAATTATGGCATTTGCAGGTAAATGGATGGAATTAGAGAATATCATGCTAAGCAAAGTAAGCCAATCCCAAAAAACCAACTGCCTAATGTTCTCTCTGATAAGTGGATGCTGATCCATAATGGGGGAGGGGACATGGGAAGAGGGGAGGAAC
>CM053409.1:47865294-47900470 GCA_028644305.1 Xerus rutilus
CCTAAGTAGAATAAATAAATAATAAAAGTAAATAGTAAGCATTCTAGAGTTTCCCAAGGGATTTTAATTACTAACCCCCCAAAAAGATACAGTACAGCCACTTCAGTGTGGTTAAGAAGCAAACATTTACCATCATGCCCACCCAAAAGAATAGGGTCTGAATTAGAATAAGATATATCCTACACTTGTATAATTTTATCAAAATGGATTCTACTGTCATGTATAACTAAAAAGAACCAATTAAAAAAAAAAAGAACCAAATTCTAAGATCCTGCTTGTAGCCTTTGCATTCTTGGAATATGGTTTGAAATCAACTAGTTTTCAGGAGCACTTTCCTTTTATGAATAATGAAAATAAGACTCCCAAAAGAGAGCTGCTGTGGTCCACATGACTAAGGCTGAGAATTGAATCCAAGTCTTCTAACATCCAGTCCTGAGCCTTCTCTATGAGACCGCACCCTTTCCACATTGGTGGGATGTTCCTTTTTTCTTTCAGTAAATTTAATGACTCAGATACTAGGAAAAGACACACACACACACACACATAAATCAAGAATATCAATTACCTACCACTCCAATACAACTTCAGTTAAAAATATGTTATATCTCCTGATAAGAGTTTTCCTTGGGGCTGGGATTGTAGCTCAGCGGTAGAGCGCTTGCCTTGCATGCGTGAGGCCCTGGGTTTTGATCCTCAGCACCACATACAAAGCAATACAATAAAGACATTATGTCCATCTACAACTGAAAAAAAAAATTTAAAAAAAAGAGTTTTCCTTATGCACATAAGTATATGAACACAGAGATATTTGTAAAATTCCCTTTCTGGGTGTTTTCTTCTTAATATTATATGTAGCTGGGCACAGTGGTGCATGCCTGTAATCCCAGAAGCTTGGGAAGCTGAGGCAGGAGGATCACAAGTTCAAAACCAGTCTCAACAACTTAAGAGACCCTAAGCAACTTAGTAAAACTCTGTCTCAAATTAAAAAATAAAAAGGGCTGGGAAGGTAGCTCAGTGGTTGAACACCCTTGGGTTCGATCCCTGGTACCAAAAGAAAAAAGAAAAAGAAAAAAAAAGAGTATATATATATATATATATATATATATATATATATATATACTTGCAAAGACAGATACATATAAAATTAGTATCTGTCTTTGCAAGTTCATTCTTCTTCAAAAATGGAAGTTCCAATGGTTAAATGGCATTGCTTCTTTGATTTCCATCATTAATTAAGTAACTATTCCTCTAAAATTAAATATTTGAGTTGTTTCCAATATTTTATATTGATAAAGTTTCAGTGATCAATACTATGCTCAAATCTTTGTACTTCTGTGATAATTTCTCTATAGTAAATCGCCAAGAATAGAAATACTAAGTCAAAGAAATGAGTAATTTGGGGGGTGGGGCGGAGGGAGAATTGGGGATTAAACCCAGAAGTACTTTACCCCTGAGCCACATCTCCAGCCCTTTTCTAATTTTTATTTATTTATTTATTTTTTCTTCTAATTTTTATTTAGAGATAGTGTCACTTAGTTGCTTAGAGACTGGCTATGTTGCAGAAATTGGCTTTGAACTTGCCATCCTCCTGCCTATGTCTCCCAAGCCTCTGGGATTACCGGCTAGCAATCATGTGCCTGGCAAAGGTATGAATACTTTAAAACCTCAATACCTGAGTGCCTAATTCCCCTCTTGATAGGATGTATTACAAGCAGTACAATGAGAACTTATTTAAACTCAATATCACCCCATTATTTTTCTATCTTTTCTTATTTATTTTTCAGCATTTAGTGACTTGTAATGATTCTTTCATTAATCAAGTTTAGAAAGCATTTCACAGTTAAGCATACATTTACTTTACAACCCAGAAATCCCACTCTTAGTAATTTACCCATGAGAAATGATAATATATACTGACCAAGACCTGTGAATATCTGGAGTGGAAACAACTTAAATGTCCACTAACTGATGAATAGATTAAAAATTGGGATTTACCCACATTATGTGAACTTTTCAGTAATACAAAGTAATCTAACTCAACACATGCAAAAACACAGATGAACTCAAAAGCATTATACTAACATGAAAAAATCCAGACACAAAGACACCATACTGTGTGCAGGTTCCATCTCCATGAAATTCTAAAGACCATAATACCACAGTGACAGGAGGCAGGTCAGTGGTTGCCTGTGGCCAAGGGAAACACAAGGGGACCTACCAGAAAGTGGCTTGAGGATACTTTCTTGGGTGACAGAGCTGTGCCTTGGTGTGGCACTGGGCACACGACTGTGCACCGTCACCAACACTCACCACTCTACACTTGGCTTGGATGAATTTATTGTGTGAAAATTATACCTCAGTGAAGCTGAGGGGGCATTCTGAGCTGTGTGTGGTCTACAAATATTGCTTGATTCTAGAGTCACAAAAGAAGCCAAATTAGATCTACAAAATAAATAAATGAATATGTGAAGCTGAAAAAAAAATAGAAACACAACCAAAAATAATTTCGGAATGCTTGGGAAAATTAACACACTGCAGCCTAGAAAAAAAAATCAAAACAAGCAAAGGCTGTTTAAAAAATTATGGGACAGGGGCTGGGGTTATGGCGCAGTGGTAGCGTGCTTGCCTAGCACACGTAAGACACTGGATTCGATCCTCAGCACCACATAAAAATAAAAATAAAGATATTCTTTCCACTTACAACTAAAAAATAAATATTTTTAAAAAAATTATGGGAGAAAATATCTTTATTTCGTGTTTATTTCCCTTCAGTTCTTATGTGTATTCATACATAGTCTTTGTAGGTATAATTATAAGATATATGTGAATTTAGGTAGATAAATAGATAGATATAATTTTTATTTTGCTTTTTTTGTGTGTGGGTGGCTGGACATTGAACCCAGAGGTAGGCCCTGCTCCACCACTGAGCAACTATGCAGCCATATACATTTATATTTTAGACATTTTTGGATCATAAGCATTTGACTTTATCTGTATATGATCCTCATGGTTATAATTTAAAATAGTTACATAAAATTGTTCAAAGCCAGAACTATTGATGAATTACCAAGTTTTAAAACACATAAGCCTCGATGTTAGAATGCCACCAAGTGGACAAGTGATGTAAGGTTGTTGACATGGAACATTTCTGTTTTATACATTTGAATTTTTAAATTTAATGCTTAAATTTAATTTTAAAACTTAATAAGAAAGGAAAGTCACAACATTTTAGAAGTACACTAGACCATGATTCTCATTTATTTTCTTGAAGCAATTCAATTCTCAAATTTGAATCTAGGGAAATTAAGGGAAAGAGCTGAGGTGTTTACAAACCAAAACCACAGGACTGATGTGGAGCTGGGTGTACCTTGTGCCCCAGTGCAAAGAATAATATAAGGACCCCCAATTGTACACAGTCTTTGCTCTGAGTCAACCAACTGACTTCTAACAATGCAAGCAGCCCCCTCAGGCAGTACAGTGGGGCAGACCTGGTGAAGACAGCCTGGGGGGCAGAGGACAGCAGGGAGTTCACTTCCACTTGGGTGGGGACTTGCCAACTCTTTAGGAGCCACCAGTATTTTCTCCCCACAGTCCCCTGCCTCCCCAGTGTAAGCCTTACCATTGCATCAAAACAGTAACTGGCTGGAGCCACACACACAAGAAAACAAGACTTCAAGGGAGTGTTTGGCAGGATCAGCAAAACAATGACTGTTCCCCAGGAAATCTCTGGAATGACCCTGAGCCTTTGCTGCCACCAAGCGGAGACCAGCACACACTCCATCCTGCCTGTGGCCCAACACTCCTGCCAATTATTTATTCTGGGATTTTTTCCCCTTGCTCCTTGCTCATCTAGTGCTCACAGCCTCCACAGCCGAAAGGGAACAGTTAAACATCAAGCAAATGAGCAAGCAAACCTCAGGCATGCCACCAAAGGAGCTCTTAGAGTTCCTTTACGCACTCGTGAGTGTGTAAAGCGAGAAGGCCAGGAGGGATGGAATTTGCATGGCTGAGACAGGAGCTCCAGAGGCGGGGGCTTTACTGTGGGGAGTTATGGAGCGTGTCTTCAACTGGCTGAAGTGTGTGTGTGTTCCTCCATTTGTTTCAGCTATAATTCTATTTCTTCACTGATTTCAAAAATTCCAAAGGTACAAAAGGGCAAATTGTAAAAAGTTTTCTGTAAACTGCTTCTGCTGGTTGACCAGAACCTTTCCCAGAAGGAACTACTCCATTTCTTGTGAATTCTAGCATAAATATTTTGTGCATAGGCCAAAAGTGACATTTGTCCATTCTCCCCATATATATATTCTATACCGTCACCCCTTTTCATTATACCAGTGGCAAACTACCACAGCTGCTGTTAGATCACTAAATAGTACAATATTTCACGGGGTTTAGGCCACGTTAGTACTTTCGTTTTTAAGTTCAATTATCTTCTACCACTTGGGTGTCCCATAAGGTATTTAAATAGTGTCTTATCAAAATGGTCATTAGCTTGTTTCCAATGTTGTGCAATTATCATCATTATCTTCTTACCTAAAATTCTCTGGGCCAATTTAATTGCTGCTTCTTCTGGGTCTGAGTTCACAACTTCATCCAGAATATCCAGCTTAAATGCTTCATTCTCCAAAATGTGTCTCCCTAAAACAAAACAAAATAAAACAAATCAAAGAACGATATGAGATTAAAGTGAGAGCCTTGCTCTTTATAGCAGGGAAAGCTGTCTTCCCCAGGATATGAGTGTCAACTATTAAGAGAAATGCACAAGGACCCTCGATTGCTGGAGTTGAAAGATCCAGCAGATGTAGCCAGAGGACTTGGATTCGGTGCAGTTTCCACATTTCATGTTTCTGTGACCAGGAAGATCTGTACCAGGGACACAATTTCCTCACTGATGAATGGGAATAATTATGCTCATCTCAGTAATCCTGAGTATTAGGTGAAAGTAATATACTCTTTTAAGCATCTCTAAATATCTCTAGAAGCACTTTACAACCTATAAATCTTTAGAAATAAAAAGATGGTGACTGTTGGATAAAATTAATATACACGGCAGCAGCACTACTATCTTGTACCTACCACACATCGGTACAAAATAGTCACCAAACATAAACGTAGCTGAGTAGATGGAAGAAAAAAAAAGTGTCCTA
Source organism: Xerus rutilus (assembly GCA_028644305.1). NCBI lineage: Eukaryota > Metazoa > Chordata > Mammalia > Rodentia > Sciuridae > Xerus > Xerus rutilus. The sequence continues at coordinate 47,870,442 of CM053409.1, forward strand.
TCAATTAAATTGATGTTATATTGGTATAATGAAAATTACACAGGACAAATGGGGTAGTCTTCTAATAATTATTGGTAATCAAGACCTTCCACCCTTCCTTGGTTTGAAGAATATATTTTGTGTGGTTGGGAGCCCTGCCTCCTACTGAAAAGGAAGCAGAGCTGAGAGGTAATTCCTCCTCCAGTCCCCAGGCAGCAGGGGGTAGCCCATGAAGCAATGCTGAAACAAGTGGTCTGTTGAGGGTCTGAGTCAGTCTGGTGTCAATGACACTAGGCAACAGCAACAGTTTAAATCTTATTTCCCAGGTGGCAACACTGGACATCAGGAGTGGTGGTGCGGCAGCCTACTGTGTTCAGGGCCATCTGGGCAGCCTCAGTGTGGAAGCTCACCTCTAGGGTGTCAGAGAAGTTGATCAGGGTGTGCATCACTATAGAACTGTGCTGCCAGGTCTTCACCAGTTGTAACATGTAATCCGATGTGCATGTTCTGAAGCACAGTTGTGCCTTGAGCACAGGGCCAGAAGGAAGGAGACAATGGCAAGGCACTTGCTTTCTTGCAACTTCGGAAAAGGATTCATCAAATGTCTCGGTGGCAACAATTCTCATGTCTTCCCTGCCTTTACAGTGTTGGCAGATGTCACTTCTGCAACAAAAACCTCCATTCCCAGGTCCTGTGAGTGCTTCAGAGAACTACAAATGGGCTTTCTTGACCACAGAGACAATTCAGTGATTTTCCAGGGGTCCTGCTGGAACAGCAGTATTGGGGCACTTTTCTGGAAGTGCCCTTGAAAGCAGGCTTCCAGATCATCTCCTGCAGTGTGGACGGGATGTGGAATAGGTGAGTGGTGTCAGAGGTCAAGTGTCCCATGTACACAGTCACTTGGTGAAGGTTAAGTAAATCAGGCTAACCAGGTTAAGGGCACCAAGGGGACATAAATGGAAGATGGAACCTGGGTACTAAAAGGATCCCTGGGACAACAAAGCAGGAGAAGGTGAGCCACCCACAGATGGAATGAAAAGCTCTTCATCTGTAATGTCTGGCCTTAATTTCATGAGAAAGATAGTACCATGGCTGTTCTTCTGTGTCAAACACGTTCCGAGCACACTTATTCTGTTTCAAAGAACAAATGTAACAGTGGTCCACTTTATGCTCTAAATATAGCCCTCGCTGCTCTGCTACTGCAATTTATGTCTGTAATGGATTATTTGTTTTTCTTCCTCTCTCCCTGCTCCTCCCTAATCTCTCCCTATCCCTAATCTCAGGGGAAACAGGGTTACCTTTCTTCCCCATTTTAAGCAGATTTATCTGTACTTGAGTACAAACACGATAGAAAGAACCAATCCAGACTTTGGGGACGGTACCAGAAGATCTCAGAAATAAGTATCTCCCAAATTAACAAGTGAATTACAGCTCCAACAGAGAACACGTGGAATGTAACCTTTGCGTCACCTCTTTAAAAGCCCCGTTCCTGCTGATGGGCAGAATCACAGCTTCTCGGACAGGAGTACCCTGTGATTCTCCTTTGCTAGTAAAGCAATAAACTTTGTCCTCATTATTGGATTGGCATCAAGGACAAGGATCAATCTTTCAGCAACACTAAGAACTTAATATATGCAAACCAAATCCTCAGGCTGTGCTTTAAATTTGTTTTTCCTTGGTCAGTCCTCAATGTAGATGACAACCCCTGTCCAACAGGCTCTAAGAAGAGATCTGTGTAGGTCAATGTCAGGAGATTCCAAAGCAACTGAGGCAGAAAACATTCTTCTTCAAGTTGGAGAATCTCAAATTTTTCCAATTTTCTTCATCACTTCTTTTCCAAACTTAAAATTTTTTTCCTCATAGGAGCTTCCCAGATGTCATTCATATGTTTCCTTGAAATTATACAGTCTATTCAAGAAGACAGGTGTATGATTCTAATGGTAGCTTTCTTTTAATTCACTGTGACCTTTTCTATGCAAATCAAAAAATCTGTCACCTTCTTGCTGTTTTTACTTGTTCTCTTCATCATGTTAAATATGGTAGTGGTTCTTTCTTTCTTTCTCTTTCTTTCTTTCTTTCTTTCTTTCTTTCTTTCTTTCTTTCTTTCTTTCTTTCTTTCTTTCTTTCTTTCTTTCTTTTCTTTTGGTACCAAGAATTGACCTCAGGAGTACTCGACCACTGAGCCACATCCCCAGCCCTATTTTGTGTTTTATGTAGAGACAGGGTCTCACTGAGTTGCTAGTGCCTCACCCTTGCTGAGGCTGGATTTGAACTTGTGATTCTCCTGTCTCAGCCTCCCAAAGTGCTGGGACTACAGGTGTGCGCTGCCACGCCTGGCTGGTAGCATTTCTTGAAGCAGTGCTTTAGAGATAGACCACTTCTAGTTTGCTTCATTTCTTCTTGTCAAAGAAGCCAGTTTTCTTCCTAATTTTCCCTAAGATACTATCATCTTTCAGACCTATTACTGAAGACAGGGTCACAAAATTCCTCAATGTTCCCTTATATGTTTAATTCAGTAAATTTCAAGATTTACAGATTCATTTCACACCATTGCAACTTCTTCATATATTTCATGCTTCTTTGTTTCCTTTCTGTTTTGTCTTTTGCATAATAAACTCTCTCATGTGCTGTGAATTTCTCTAGGATGTTGGATTATGGTGCTGTGGGGACAGGAAAAACAGTAGAAAGAGACAGACATTATTACCCTATATACATATATGATTACACTAGTGGAGTGACTCTGAACCATGTACAACCAGAGGAATGAGAAGTTGTGCTCCATTTGTGTATAATATGTCAAAATATCATTCTGCTGTAAAATTAATTAATTAATTGATTATTTAAAAAAAGGATACCAAGTTTCTTTTTGTGATGATTTAGTGTCATATTATTCATAATCCCTATTTAAAAAGAAAAACTTCTATTTGTTTTTTTCTATTTGTAGCTAATATCTTTTTTAAAAAAATATTTTTTTAGTTGTAGATGGACACATTATCTTTATTTTATTTATTTTTATGTGGTGCTGAGGATCGAACCCAGTGCCTCACGCATGCGAGGCAGGCACTCTACCACTGATCCACAATCCCAGCCCCTGTAGCTAATATCTTAATACTTGAGAAATGAAAAAATTGTCATTTGTAAAATAAAACTTGAAACTTTGCATTGAAAATTTTGGTTTTCAATCTTTTTTTAAGCTTATTGTGAAACTTTTTTAAATACTTTTATTTTATTTATTTATTTTTATGCAGTGCTGAGGATTGAACCAAGTGCCTCACGCATGCTAGGAAAGCGCTCTACCACTGAGCCACAACCTCAGTCCCTCGAATCTTATTGTTATTAAAATTTCTAAACCAGATCTGAATATAATGCTCCCAATGTGAATAGCAATAATTCAACAAACTATAATACAACCCTAAATTTGATTAGTGCTTTGCATATGCTTTCCTTCCATGATTTGCAGACGGATCATCATAGTAACATTTGAGAAGCTGTCAAGAGAGACACTGTTTCCATTTTATATGTGAGAGACAGAGAAGCTAAACTGTCCCCTTAAGGTTATGTACTAGCAAGCGGCCAAGCCAGAATTTTTCTAGATGCTGGTCCAGTTCCTCATGTTGGTCTGGACAGTCACAGGCAAGGTTTACACTGACTTAATGTAATTAAGTCAAGTGAAGCAGGAATTTCAGTGAGTCAGGGGAGAAGCTGGGTTCCTCTTGCACCAAGAAGAATTCCTAGTGTGACTTCTGGGAAGCCAAAGTGAGCCTACCAGATTGAAAGTATAAAGGCCAACAATGAGAAAATACATTCAGATTAAAGACAAATGACCCTTGGATTTCCTATACCCTCAAAAACATTGTTTCATTGGATTCAGCAAGATTTTTCATAGGACAAATTAGTATATTTTCTCTTCTTTAATTAACAGTATAACCAGAGTTGTACTAAGTCTTCATGTTTAAACATACTTCTAGCTCTGGCACATTTTTTCTGAATCAATTATGAACTGTCTCAGACAACATAATTAATAGCCTTCAGAAACAGCTTTCTGGGAACCTGCAAGAACCAGGAAGCATAGGTAAAGGAAAAAGAAACTCACAGAATGGGAGAGAGTATTGACAAATTATAGATCTGATATAGGACTTGTATCTAGAATATACGAGGAAATCTTATAACTCTATAATAAAAAGACAACCAATTAAAACAGGACAAAGGATCTCAATAGACATCTCTCTAAAGAAGCAATAAAGTGCCCAATCAACACATGAAAAAATGCTCAATATCATTAGCTATCAGGGAAATGCAAACCTAAAGCACAGTGAGGTACAACTTCATACCCACTAGAATGAATACAAGAAAAAAGGCAGACAAAAACAAGTGTTGGAGAAGACAAAATATTCATACACTGATAATAAAAAGGTAAATGGTGCAGAAATTTTGGAAAACAATTTGGCAATTTCTCAACTTGTCCTTAAACATGGATTTTCATGTAACCCAGCAAGCCCACATGGTATAAACCCAAGGGCAATGAAAACATATACCCACAAAAATTTCTCATGCATATTTTCAAAGCATCATTGTTCATAAAAAGCAAAAAAATAGAAGCAACTCAAACATCCATTAACTGATGAATGGATAAACAAAATGTGGTATAGCCATACAAAAGACTATTATTCAACACTAGAGAGGAACAATGAACTGATTCATGCCACAATATAGATAAACCATAAAAGCATTATGCTAAATGAAAGAAACCAGTCACAAAAGGCCACATATTGTATGAACTCATTTATTTCAACTATCCAGAATAGGCAGAAAGGCAAAATTAACACCTTCCCAGGTAAACAGAAACCGAATTCATTGCTAGCAGTTCAGCCCTACAACAAATCCTTTCAGATGATATGAAAAGATACCAGATAGTAACTAGAATTTATAGGGAAGAAACAAAGAACTCTAGTAAAGCACAGCTATGTAGATAAACATAAAAGACAGTGCTAACACTTCTTTGCAATTAATTTTTATCATTACATTTAAAAGACTACTACAAAAACAATAAATATAAACATACTGATGGGCACACAATGTATAAACTTATAATTTGGGACAATAACTGCATAAAGGGATGGGTAATTGCTATAGTGGAGAAAATTTTTACATACTACTGAAAATGAGTTAATATAAATCTGATCTAGACTGTTATAAATTAGGATATTAATTACAACCACTAAAGCCATCACCACTAGAAAATAACTCAAAAAGATACATTAAAAGATATCAGAGGAGAATTAACAGGGCACACTAGAAAAATACCTGCTTATCACAGGTGAAAGTACCAACTGAGGAACTAAGGAACAAAGACATAAAATGCAGAAAACAAAGAGCATAATGTCAGAAATTAATTTTTTCTTATCAGTAAATATATTAAATGTAAGCATATATTAAACTCTTTAATTTAAAGGTAGAAATGGAGCTAGGGATATGGCCCAGTGGTAGAGCACCTTCCTAGGAATGCTTAGGGCCTGGGTTCATCCTCAGCAGTGTATGTGCATGTACACACACACACACACACACCCTCAAACAAAAACAAAAAACAGAAAACAAGGCAGAATAAAGAATATTTAATAATGAAAGAAATATGATATCAATATGTAATAGAGTATAAGCCACATATGATAAAATCCCAATTTTTTTTTTTTTAGTGTCAAGGGAGAGTGGACTATAAAAAATTTTTTTTACATAAGGAAAAGACCTATAGGAAGTACAAAAGAATGGAGTTTCCCTTTAGATCCTGGGGAGGTCCACTAACTGAAGGTTAAAGGAAACAAGGAGACACAGGGCTCAGAACAGTGGCTATTTACCACAAACTGCAAGTATTTCAGTCCCCGAACAATCGCTGGACCCCTACAGGACAGCTCAGCGCCAGTGCTGGAGATACCCAGAATTTGCTAACCAGTGAGCTAACCTCTCAGGCTCATGACTACAGGTAGAACTCACCCTAAAGAAAAGCTCCACCAACCTGCACATGGAGCCTCAGCTGCTACCTCTGCATGGGGAATCTTATAGTGATAGCCCAAGGCCAGCTCCAGTCCTCCTAAAGCCACGCCTTGGATAGCCACCACCACGGGCTTCTGGTATCTCTGTATTTGATCTACTAAATTTCCCAGTCTAACGCCAGAGAACCTAAAGGCACTGAAGCTGTGGATATCTACACCTACAGGACACAAAGACAAGGAGAAAAGATGGTTGAGAAAGACGCGTGCTTTGTTATTAATCTGAAAGGATCTGATCACTTTGAGATCTCGTTGGGCCCAGGAAACACTTTGTCTTCAGGCTGGAGACACTTGAAACAAGTAGTCTGAGAAATGTAGAATAAAATGAGATCTTCAGATTCTACTGTGAACTCTGTAATGTTCTGAGATCTGTCTTTCTATATACTAAATAGTAATTCTAGCTTTAGGTAAATTTAAAATATCAGAGAAGGGGCACAGGGGGTCTCCACCCAAGACCATCATTCTGAGGTTGAGTTGGCCTGTGATTTTTTGCATGATCTTGTCATCAACCATGTTGACGGCAATTTAGCCTCTTATCTTTGCTAAGAGCATGATTTGTAATACAAAATGTCAGGAAAATATGTATACATATTTGTGAGCTGTGTTAATCAACTGGCTTAGAATTATATACCTTGATAGATTTTTAACAATTAGTGAAAATAACAATATTTCTTGCTTTTCCTGATTATAAAATAACACATACATTTTGGAAAGTTGAAAAATGTGCAAAATTATAAAGAACATATGGATCGCCCTAAATATCACCACACAGAAATAATAATTTAAGATATGGTAAATTCTTAGTCTTTTCCCCATGCATATATGTAAATAGTTTTATGACCTTAAGTAAGTTATTGAATCTTTTGTCTCAATATCTATCTTAAATGACTGATATGAGAATTAAGTGAAAGTTTAATAAATACATTTCATGTTGAAAGAATATTGTAAAATATTATTTTATATTTTCCTGTTTTCACATGGCATCACATGCAGTGAGCGTTATGATCTACTCTTTGAAAACAATAAGCTTAGCACGAGTTTTTAAATGTTAGTCATTCTATGTTCAGCTAATTCACCTATTTCTTTTTCTTTTCTTTTTTCTTTCCTTTTTGCTACCTGCTCCTCATCCAGCATAATCAGGAAACTATATCTTTTTTCACCAGTTCATCATGTTTAGTGCAGTGTTTTGTTTTGTGTTGCTTCTAAGATTCCTTTGGATTCCAGAGAAGCAAAATTAAATCCAATTTGAGCTTCAGGTCTATCATTTCTGTAGCTTCAAACTGATTGGGTTTTCATGAATAATAGAAACTAACACTTTTTGGATAAATACATCAGGTCTTGATCTTGTGTTCAACCAATCTGATGTTTCTAGGACATAAGTGATACATAAGTGAGGATTCAAGTTTAGAACACACTAATATTGGGTCCAGTTTTAGGAAGCACTAAGATTTTTATATATACATTTGTGAATAAAATTGGCCTGTAATTTTGCTTCCCTATACTGACCCAGTCAGGTATTGGTTTCAAGCTCTCAATTCCTCAAAAAGGAATTGAGACATGGACTGGGTTGAGTGGAAGCCACCTAGAACCTGGGAAAGTGACTTTGTTTGGAAATACAGTCTTTGCAGATGTAATCAAGTTAAGAAGAGGTCATATTCAATCAAGGTAGGCCTATATAAGTTCAGGAAATTTGATATAGACCTATTGGGAAGAATGCAATGTGAAGACAGAAGCAGACTGGAGTGAAGTATATATAAGCCAAAGACTGATAGCACCACAGGAAACTGGAGGAGACCAGAAGGGTTCTTCCCTAAAGTCTTAGGATGAATAGTGGTCCTGCTGATATCCTGATTACAAATGTCTAGTCTGCAGAGCTGAGAGACAATCAGCTTCTGTTGTTATTAGCCACTTGGTGTGTGGAAATGTTTTAAGGTGGTCCTAGGAAACTAATAAAGGCAGGGTTTCCTCCCCCTTTGATTCTCTAAAACCTTTGTGTAACATTGGAATAATATTCTCCTTGACTTTATAGCAGAGTTTGCCAAGGAAGTCATCTGGGCATGGAACTTACTTTGTGAGATTTTTTGATTACTGATTGCATTTCTGTAATAGTTATAGAACTTCCGGGGTATTCTATTTCTCCTTGAGTCAATTTTGGGAAGTTATTATTTTCCTGGTTCATAATATTTTAATTCTCATTTTTAATGGTGATAGCATCTGCAGAGATAATTTTTGATCTTTTCTCATATGCATTGCTTTCACCTTCTCTTTTTTCTTGACCAATCTCCCCAGAGGTTTGTCAGTTTTATTAGTCTTTTCCAAGAAGTAACTTTGGCAATGTTGTTTCCCTTTATTCACAATTGTTTTCTATTTTATTAATTTGTCCTCTTCATTATTTCCTTCCTTCAACTTTATTTGGGTCTCTTTTACTGTTTGTTTTGCCAATTACATCGTATAGATGCTTAGTTCATTATGTTCCAACCTTCTTTCTTTTCTAATATAGATTGTTAAAGTTATTTTCCACTTTTATAATTACTACATTCCTCAAGTTTTCAAGTTATGTTTTCATTGTTATCCAGTTCAGAATATTTTATAAATTCCATTATAATTTGTTTTGACTCAGAAGAAATGGATTTAATTTTCAGACACATGAGAATTTCTAGTTATCTTCTTGTTATTGATTTCTAGCCTAATATCATTGTTGTCAGAAAATATATTCTAAATGAAATTTGAGACAGATTCTTTTTTCTTTTTGTGCTGGAGTGTGAACCCAGGGCCTGGAGAACACAAAACATAAGCTCTATCACTGAGCTATACCTCAAGCCCGAAAAACTTTGATGGTCCAGGCCTTGCTCAATATTTTTTTCAGTATTGGAGACTGAACCCAAGGAGCTAAATCCCCATCCTTTTTTATCTTTTACTTTGAGACAGGGACTCACTAATTTGCTAAGACTGGCCTTGAATTTGCCATCCTCCTGTCTCAGCCTCCCAAGTACTTAGGACCTGCTTAATTTTTGTACAAGTATTTAAGAAAAACACATATTTTCCAATGTTTGGGTACACTATACTAACACATGTCCATTATGTTAACTTTGAGAATTTCTAATGCTCTTCTAGAAGAATAATTTTTCTGTCCACGAACTCTAATTAATTTCTGTCTTTTCCACCTCTTCCTTAACAATAAAATATAAAGTTCTCATAATTCTGATCTCTCTTTTTGTGCCCCGAAGTAATCATGTTAGCTGCTCATTAAATTTAAGTGTCCAGGGCTGGAGATGTAGCTCAGTGGTGGAGCGCTTGCCTAGCACGTGTGAGGCACTGGGTTTGACCCTCAGCACCACAAAAAAATAAAAATAAATAAAATGAAGGTTAAAGAAAAAGTTTAAATGTCCAGTGAGTAAGCCGTTTCATAGCTGGTGAATGCTCACCTCAGCCTCCTCATCTGTAAATGGGGAGTGTAGGATTTATTCAGCATTAAAATATAATGGGTGGTGCTGGGGTTGTGGCTCAGTGGTATAGTGCTTGCCTAGCACGCGTGAGGCACTGGGTTTCATCCTCAGCACCACATAAAAATAAAATAAAGATATTGTGTCCACCTACAACTAAAAACTAAATAGATAAAATAAATATATATACATAATGGGGCTGTAGCTCAGTGGTAGAGCGCTTGCCTAGCATGCGTGAGGCACTGGGTTCAATCCTCAGCACCACATATAAATAATAAATGAATAAAATAAAGATCCATCAACAACTAAAAAAATTTTTAAAAATATAACATGCATAACACTACTATTATCTTCATTATAATTAATAAATAACCTACATAGCACTGGTAGGTATAATTCACTAAACCCTAATACCCATGTGCCTTTTGTCAAAGGGTTCTATACATTCACTGGGGAAAAAAGGAAGAGCTGCTATATCATTGAAAAAATCAGCACTTCAGATATTATTGCCACATCTGAGCATCTTTAGACAATGACCCAATAAAGCAATTCCATAGGCACTGAGGTGGGTGCCCACAAGAAGGAAACAGAACTTAATTTCAAGACTCTGTTACCGTGTGAACACGGTAATAATTGCTGATCACCTTCTGTGTGCAGACGTTGCATGAAGAGAGTTCGAGTAAGGCACCTCACTGAACCTCTCAAACACCCCTTAAGATCGATATCACTGTCCCTGCTTCATGGATAGACAAGTTGATGTTCAAGAGGTTACAGAGATAGGATGGAGATGTGCAAAGCCAGTATATGCATCAGCAGATGGATAGCAGCAGGTGTCACGGACATCAAGCCTGGAACTAAATGTCCACCGAAGTCCAACTCAATAAAAATGAGACAAAACCAGAGTCTTCTCTGAGTCTCACTTGGGGCCTTTCCTTTTCCCCACAGTGTCTCTCAGTCCCACTATAGTCTCCCATATCTACCACCCACATTAAGTTATTACCTAGAAGGACAGCTAATGCAGTATGGATCTCAGTCTTTGACTAGATACTATATAGATAATGGGAGAGGGTCAGACAAGTGTTACCTGCACAGAATATTCCATTTTCTCCAGATATCACAATGTCTTTTCCTGTATGGTCTGATATGGCTTTCTTTAGTCTCTCTTTCATTCCATTGAGCGTAGCCGAACTAAAAAAAAAAAATTACATGAAGCAAATTATTCATAATTAAAGTTCTACCATCTCAGAGTATTTCCTTTCTTACTACTGAAAATTTTTTTTTAATATTTTTTAGTTGTTGATGGACACAATGTCTTTATTTTATTGCTTTGTATGTGGTGCTGAGGATCGAACCCAGGGCCTCACGCATGGGAGGCAAGCGCTCTACCGCTGAGCTACAATCCCAGCCCACTACTGAAAATTTAAACACATGCACATTGTATAAAAACCATAGAAACTTACCATTAAGGCTCTTGCTAATTTGTTCATCATACAATATGTCTACTGTGAATTAAGCAGTGAGCTAATAAAATGAATCCTTTTGAAAAGTAATATTTTCTTCCACTCTGATCTCATGTTAACCACTTATAATCAGCACTAACTAATTTTAATATATTTTTACATTTAATATAGAAAAGTGCAAGGGATTACCTGACAAATACACACACTATCATGTAAGGAGCAGTAAGGTAAGTGCTGTACTAAAGGTACAAAGAAAGTGATGGGGAAGTTCAGAGGGGAGCAAATTACTTTCAATTTGTCATACTGACAGAAATAAAAGGAAAGTAATCGAGAAATGGCCCAGCGGATGTGGCAGGGGCTGCTGGTTATCCCAAATATCCATTCCTCCAGATTATGAAAATGCCTGCATTTTAAGGGAACACATGGTACCCCCCAAAAGACTATACTTTCCATCATGCTTTATGTAAGTTCTGCTCTGGGCTTTAAGATCTGGTCAATTGGATGGAATCATATTTATGCAATTTTGGAGAAGAATTCCTAAAGGACTGGGTATGCTTTCCTCTTTTTTCTTTCCTCCCTTTTCTTGACAGGAATGCAGATGTGATAGATAGATGGACCAAGAGGTAAAAGTCATGTATTGAGGAGAGCAGAGCAAAAGGTAGAATTGGGGTTATTAATGTTTGTGGAGTAGCAAAACCATTGCAGGACATTGCTGTGAGAGAAAATTTTTTCTTGTTTGATTCATTACTACTGTCAGTTTTCTGTCACTAAAATTTGGTCTAATCCTAGATAATTTAGGATATAAAGGCAACGTGAGGGCATGTATAGCAAAATTTGCCAAGTTTCAGTATATGAGGAAGTCATCCAGAGAAGATAGCTAACACTAAGATTGGATGAGTCCACTAAAGGAAAAGCAATACAAGCTGAGGGCAAATTCAAATTTATGTTCTTTATTTATGTCTTCATTTAAGATATGAGAGGTCCTAGCACAGTGATCCAGCACCTAGGGAAACTAAGTCCCAAAGACCAAGAGAGGGCATTTCCCATAAATCACAGGATTAATAGGGCCAAGGGACCTAATGAGGGAGAACTACAAAAAGTAGTGAAAACTGCCTAAAAGAAAAATGATAGAAGCAGACCATAATCAATTTTGCCTTAAAATTCTCAGTATTTTGGGTAATCTCTGTTCTTTAGTATGCACGGTGAAAACAATCTTAAAACAATCAACAAACCTCTATAAAAGCCCTGTTGTTAAAATCAGCAACTATGAGTCAAAACCTCAGGGCATAAAAGAGATACTTGCTCTCTTGCATGATAATTATCTTCTGCCTCCTTAATTTTTACCTCTTAACCTAGATGAAGTCAAACAATACCACTGGCTTTCCACTAGTTAATTAGAAATCCAATCTGATCATGAAAACGGATACTGCGCCATTATGTAATATTGAAAGGTCCATAAGGCATATGCAGTTCTCTTGGTATGTATGGAAAACTGGTACCAAGAATTACCCACTCCAGCTAGGATACTAAAGTCCTCATATGCTTAGTCTTTTATATAAAATAGTGTAAGATTTGCATATAACCTACTCATCTCTCGACGACTTATTTTACCCCAAAAAATGTAAATGCTATGTAAATACATGTTATACCACATTGTTCAGGAAATAATGACAAGAAGAAAAAGACTACACGTTCATTAGAGACCCAACCATCATGTACCAAAGGACATTTTCTATCCACGGTTGGTTGAATGGCAGGAGATATAGAGGGATGACAGCATTTTCTTCTGGGTAAAGGATGACTACAAAATGAGCCAAAATTATCTCCATCAAGGTCACTGAGGAAATAAGACCAGCTTTTCTCATTTCAACCAAGCCTTCCTGTTTTATTTATGTTCTTGTTAAATTTTGAAAAACTCAAAAAACAGAGGAAAATGGCTGTAACAGTTTTACTAGATTCTGCTGACAGGGACCACAGCTTCCCTGCAAGGTAAAGTCCACATGGGCTAAGAAAGTATTTTCCCCACCTTAACACAGCCAGGTGTGGACTGTAGAGTGTGAGTGAAGTTGATGTTTATGAATGCCAACCACAAGGCTTCAGATTCTTTGTCAGAGTAGGTCTTGGCCTTTTCACAGATACCTCTCTCTCTCTCTCTCTCTCTCTCTCTCTCTCTTTCTCTCTTTTAGTCAAAGGTCATCAAATCAACTTGTGGCTTGTTACCAAGAGAAAGAACATACAATTTGCCAAATTATATAATATGAAAGGATAGGACTAGTTTCAGGAAATTTTCTTTTCTGTTATGCATGTGTAGGTATGCATCTTGAATTGTTCTGTACAACATGAGATTTCTTACAGCCATTGTTCTGAGAGACTGACCTAGTTAGTATTCAGGCATGCCCTACCCTCATGAATAGGGTTGACATCAAAATAAGGAAACATGGCTGGCTAAACTAGAAATTAAAGATTTTAACTGGGCAGAAAAATTTTAAAAAATTAATTATTCAAATAAGAATCTTTCAGTGAGCTTGGAAGAGAAGCCCCCCCCCCAAGAAAAACCTGTTAAACTTAGTGAATACCAGTATGTGTATCCTAACTAAAATAAAAGGTCAGAGAAAGACAAAGGAGAAAGCACAGGGAAAGATTTGTTTCCAAGTAGAGTAATTCTTGATAAAGCAGAAATGGATCCTGAGCATTGCACCTGCTGATAAGGGCTTATAATATTTCACTAATAGGAACAAAGACAGTTAACATGTGTTATGTGCCAGTTTAAAACTTCCATGTCATTTAATCCTCACAACCTTTTTTTTCTTTTTTGTGATTCCAGGGATTGAATCCAGGGGTGCTCTACCACTGAGCTGCAACCCCACCCCTTTTTATTTTGTTTTGAGACAGAGTCTCACCAAGTTGCCCAGGCTAGCCTCAAAATTGCAAGCTTCCTGCCTTAGCCTCCAAAGTAACTAAAATTACAGGTATGCATTCTGTGCCTGTGTCCACACAACAACTTGGTGAGGTAAGTATACTCTTGGGGGTAGGAGGGGCTAGCAGGTTAAATGCCGGAAGTTATCACAAAATATTGCTAGTTATGAGTATTAGGCTATGACACCTTTTTTCCTAAGTTCTTGATGGGAATAGTTGCCCATTATGAGCAGAAGCTACAGTAGCAGCAGAATTCTAATATCTAATAATTCAATCAATACACAGAGCCGGGTGTGGTGGCTCATGCTTGTAATCCCAGCACTTTGGGAGGCTGAGACAGGAGAATCCCGAGTTCAAAGCCAGCCTCAGCAAGGGCGAGGCGCTAAGCAACTCAGTGAGACCCTGTCTCTACATAAAACACAAAATAGGGCTGGGGATGTGGCTCAGTGGTCAAGTACCCCTGAGTTCAATCCCCAGTACCAAAAAAAAAAAAAAATCAATACACAGTCCAAAGGGATATGGAATCATATTACGTACATTTTCCTTTGTCAAAACCAACATAAAGGATAATTTATATTTTTATGGAAATGACAGACATTTGTGACTTAGTTTCTTCTCTTTTTGTATAATTAACCTACCTTCACATTATAATAAGGGTAATATCAAAGCTAAAGGTCAAATACAATGACTGTAGGATAAAAACTCAGTTAAAATTAGCAGGTCTCTTTCCATCCATTTGCTTCAGCAGCATGTAATGAGAATTTCACCAAAGACCTTTCCATTTATTCATTATATTTTCTGTAAGTTAGAATTTTCACTGATCCGTCTCTCTAAGGATGGGTGGCTATTTCCAAGGTTAATGTAGAACTATATTTATTCAGAGATCTGGAAGAAACACACCAAATGAACTTCATCAATTTTCAAACCAGGAGTTTTGATTTTACTTTTAAAGTAACGCTCTAAATGCACTGCACAAATAAATGCAATTAAATAAAAGAAGTTAAAATGAAATTTTCCAGAAAATGCTACTTGGTGGTTACTCTGAATGGATCCTCCAATGAAGCTCTCTAGCCCTGAGGTTTAGATCAGATGAGGAGAAATAATTTAGTGTTTCTGGCCCAGGGACAAATCTCCTTGACTCACTGTGTGGGCATTCACCGGGACTTACTTTATTTCATATGTCTTTCTATTTTTTGTTGTGCCAGAGATGAACGGGGACCTCACGCACAGTAGGCAAGGCTCTACCACGGAGCAAGGACCCCATCCCTTTTATCTTTTAAAAATGTATAGCCACTTTACTGTAGGACACCTGGGGCTTTGGATAAAGGTCCTGCACTAACCCAAGAACTTTGGAACTGAAAGTTTATGAAGTAGATGTTGCAAGCAAGCAGAAAGTTTTAGCACGGTTCAAAGCGACCCAGTCCGCATCCCTCTCAATTGCTCAGTAGCATCTATCAGCCTGCTTGACTGGGTGGAGAGTTTCCTCCACCTTGCTTGACTGGTCAAGCACAACCCAGCCAACTTGGCCCTGCCATAAACCAGGGCGCCTGCTCTTAGTGTCTTCATTTTTAACCACAGTCAGAGTCAAAGTTTGCAGAGCCCGCAGACCAGCATTGTGCGGCTGTCCCCGCGCTAAGCGTCGAGAGGATGGAGTCTGTTATCTGATCGCGTCAGCTGGAGGGTTTCGGAGGCGCCAGAGAGTGGGGCGGCTGCAAGTACTCAGCCATTTTTCCTCTGTTGCCAACGTTGCTAGTGCCTCCCGCCCCAAGGAAGCACTTTTCCAGCCGCTTTTCAAGGCTCTCTCCTTGCGGGAATGTGATAAAGGAGCCTCCAGCCGCCCCACCGCCTCCTGCAGTCAGCAGTCCACCTCCCATCCACTCTATTCCTTCCCGTGACACCCTAGCACCACCATGCCCCAGCTCTGGCCATGTCCCTTGCTCTGTTCGCCTCACTGGCTCCTGTCCTACAGAAGGCGGAATTACCTTTCACTTCACAACTCCCTAGCGCCCAGGCGAGAGCTCCTCCGCCCAACTTCTAGCGCTTGGATTTGGCCAAGCTATCCTCTTGCCGGTACCCATCCTCACAATCCTTACGTATAGGGACAGGTACCAGGTAACTGGCGCCCTGACAACTATGTAAAATGGTGCATACTGGAACTGAGGTAACACACACATCATGCATGTAACCCAAATGAGAATGGTACTAATGTCCACCGAGTATTTACAAAAATCATCTTCCCTAACTTACAGAGCAATCTAGTAACACATTATGAGTTCCTTGTTTGCTCCATCCTTCTGTTTTTCTTTTTCTGCTCTTCCTAAGGGCTGGGATTTCTAATACTTCATTCATTCAAAAACTGAGTACCTATCATGTGCAAGACTTAGGCTATAGACTCAACTATCATGTGCAAGACCTAGGCTATAGACTCAACCCCTTCCCTCCAAAAAACGAGTTCAAAGCCAGCCTCAGCAATGGCGAGGCACTAAGCAACTCAGTGAGACCCTGTCTCTGCATAAAACACAAAATAGGGCTGGGGATGTGGCTCAGTGGTCAAGTACCCCTGAGTTCAATCCTCAGTAGAAAAAAGAGAGAGAGAAACTGAAATGAATTTGTTTAGTTACTGCAGTACTAGTTTGCCTATCCCAAGGGATACAGGATTCTAGTTTGAGTTTATGACAGCATGAAATTTAGTGGTGACTAATGTAAACCCCTTTACTACAGTTGAAAAGATAAGAATTATACAGAGTAGCAGATCTGGTTCAGATATTAATGTATATTTTTCTCTTTTCTAGCCTGAGAATCTCCTTGGAATTACTAAATGTGTTCATTGTTGCTGAGGGTGTGTACAGTGTGTAGATGTTATAACAAGTTGCCACAGTCATTTTACCACCTTGAGGAAAGCTGGTCTTCATAAGTGAAAGCAGATGATTCTGAAGGCAGGGTTGTGGATGATACCACTGAGCTGCTGGAGCAACCAGTCCTGATCCCTTACATAACATTCCAGTGATAGAAGTCAATACATCACTTATTGTTTAGGCTAATTTGTGTTGAATTTGGGGGAATATACAAAGATGTGCTGCATAGATTCCCTTTCAAGGAAGCACTTGCTGCTCCAGCTGCAGGCAGCTTCCAACTCAACTTTTTCAGGGTCTGCCTCAGAGGCAGACAATTATCTTGCTTGAGATCACACCCTTTGGGATGAAGACTGCAGACAGAATAATAGGCTGCCCTTTTAGCCTGATAAGGAAGTTATAATCCCATGGGCAATACTTACTCTAGGACTCCTTCCCAAGATGCTTGCAGATTCTTTGGACCTGAATAACAGTTCAACTTCTTCCTCTGAACAATTCTGTTTCCTCCCCATGCCTTAAAAAATATTGTTCTCCCCATTTGCATATCACGATTTACTGGAAAATCCTATCTGTGACAAGTTTTCTGTATATTAGCCAAAAGAATTTTGAGATTCCATGGGATAGTTTGAACCCAGTTTTATCTAAAGAAAAGAAAATGCACTGGTGATCTTTCTAATTTTAACTCTGTATTACAGAAATTTTCAAACATATGCAAAAAATAGAATATAATTAAACAATATCAATATGTAACAAATTTTTATCATGTTACTCTCCCACATTATTTTAAAATAAGCCCTAGACAATATATCATTCTATTCATAAATACTGTAGTGCATCAGTGTTTTCTTTGAGATGTAATGTAATGTCACTATCTTTCTCCATTTACCTCCCAATCCAACTCTTATTTATTGTCTCATTTCTTCCTTTCCCCATCACCATAGGTTTTTTTTTTTTTTAAAGAAGTGTTTCAGTAGGAAAAGGGGAAGGGGCAGTAATAGTAAGGAACAGAAGAGCCCAGAACTAATCCTGGAATCCATTTATTCTTTCATTCACTAAGCAAACATTTTAGACTCATTGTTACTAGGGCCCAGGCCAGAGGCCTGAGTCTGGGATGCTAACTATACTTAAGTCACCAATCCACATCAGAAATAAGAGGAAGGTGATACAAAAAGGAAAAACAAATGGCATTTCATGGCCATTTGACCCAAACAGAGAAGACAGCTAATCTGCCTTTGCCTATACTACAGGATTACATAACAAACACTCAGGAAATACACATAGGTAGATTCAGCCAGGCTGTGTGATCAAGAGATATAATGCTGGTTCTTTGACTTTTGTTGCATTCTTCTGGCACCAGGCTAGGGTTTAGGGGGCACTTTTAGCTCCAATTCTCAGCCTGAAATGATCACCCATAGGAAGCTAGAATGGAGAAAATAGCTTAACTAATAGGTTAGCAGCAAATGGCTAGGGACTGAAGAAAAAAACAATTTGGGGCTTCTTTGAAAATTTCTAATTTTAAATGAGCCCCATTATATTATCTCCCAAAGTCTTGGGGAACCTCAGTTGTTCTCAGTATAGGTAGTGTTTACAGGTAGTGGTTCAGATAGGTGCCACAATGCTGTCTCATCAGATTAACTAGAAAAAAAGAAGAAAAATAACAGAGAAATAAAACAAGAAATAAAGTTAAAAAGAGAGTCCCTCACCACCTGCCATGCATTTTTTCCTACTGGACAGACTACTACAAGATTTGTCCAAGTAATTCCTTGAAAAGTATATTGAGGCCCAGATAGGTAAACTAACTTGTTTAAGGTATATGCTAGTTAGTATTTATTTATTTTAAGGAATTGGGTCACAAAATTATGGAGGCTGGCAGTCTAAAATCTGCAGAGTAGGCAAACAGACTGGACCCATAAGAGCTGATCTTGCAACTTGGGTTCAAAGGCTATCTGGAGGCAGAATTCCAATTTCCTCAGGGAACCTACCTCAGTCTTTTTTTTTTTTTTTCCTTTTAAGACCTTTAACTAATTGAATGAGGCCCATTCACATCATGGAGGATCATCTGCTTTATTTAAAGTCTACTGACTGAAATGTTAGTCCCATCTAAGAAATAATTTTTCAAAAACATCTAGAATAATGTTTGACTAAATATCTGAGTACAGTGGCGTAGGCAAGTTCACATAAAATCACCTCTCACAGAAGACAGAGAATAAGATCTTAAGTGTGTGTGTGTATATATATATATATGGAGAAAAATAACTTATTTTAATATGCTATTGCTTCCTTGATATCTGGAAAAGGTGTGATATCATGAATGAAGTTTGAATGCCATTGAAAAGAATGGACTTTAGGAACTGTGACATTTTCAAGTCCTAATTTCTTCATTTAAAGACTGGATAATAAGAAACACAAGGTCACACAGCTTAGAGTCCCTGAGTCTCTTACACTCAAACTTTTAGACCAGTGTAAATTGTGACTGCTTTAAACTCTTCAAAGTGTGGTATGAATGATTTGAAATCTGATTAAAACATCATATTTTCATTTAAAATTAGTTATGATATGTTTTTTTTAATATTTTTTTAGTTGTATGCAATATCTTTTATTATTTATTTTTATGTGGTGCTGAGGATCGAACCCGGTGACTCACGCATGCAAGGCAAGCGCTCTACCACTGAGCCACCGCCCCAGCCCAGTTATGATATGTTGATAGCAAAGGAAACGAAAATGCCATTGGTTGAATGAAGAAACTAGGTGAGCTTATAACATTAACTGAATTATTTTTATACTAAGAGGTCTGTCTCCCTTACCAGATAGGAAGATCCTTGAAGGCAAGAGATTTAATTTATTCACTTTTGTATCCTTAATGCCTGGCTAAATGTCTTATTTGAATAAATACATAAATGGAATTAGGAGGCTTAGCTTCTAGAACTACCACTGGCTAACTTATGACTTTGGGCAAATTACTGAATTTGTACCATCCACAAATTCATTAAAAATATTGATACATTTAATGATAGAGTTGGAATGAACTTCAAATTTTATCTGTCCCAGATATATTATTCGATGTGTCTATAGGATTACTGGGTCATTTGGAATACAGATCCATTACTAATATTTTAATAGTAATGGTACTAATACTTATGGGGTTTTGTAATATTCCTAAAGCAAAGGTTGAACAGTTAACTTTCTTCCAATCAAAGAAGTTTAAATGAAATTATGCCATGGAATTGGCAAGGCATTCGCAGTTTATGTTTACCTTCTAGAGTTGCTGGGATCAGTTACTTAGTCCTGTCCTGTCAGTTAAAATTACAGATAGAGCTCACACATTACTGCTCACTTCTAGGTCAATATGAGAAGTTTGCCAGGCGAGGGAGGTCTATTGTCTTGGAAAGGAACCCAGCAGTGGCCACACCAGAGCATTCTAAAAATCATCAGAATTGTGAGACATCTGCTAGGTTACACTGGCCACCTCTCTCCTGGACTGGGATTGTTTCTAGTCCTTTGCATTTGAGAGCAAAGACCTCAAAAGCGAAGCTGCTCTTACCTTATTAACACCTTGAGGCACATTTTGGAAAGGGGGAAAGTTGGTGAGCATTATAAAGCTCTACTTCCTTTTTTTAAAAATTTTTTTTGGTTGTTGATAGACCTTTATTTTACTCATTTATATGTGGTGCTGAGAATCGAACCCAGTGCCTCACACATGCTAGGACAGTGCTCTACCACTAAGCCACAACCCCAGCCCAAAAAGCTCTACTTCTGATCCTAGCACTGTCACTAATAGTATGACTTTTAGTTGCTTTTCTGGATCGAATTCTCCTTACTTGCAAAGGAAAGAGGTTGACTAAAAGAATCTTTAAAGTTCCTTTCATTTTTTTCCATTTTTTTTTTGTTCTAAGGATGAATCCTCAGTTTAATTGGTCTCTTCTGTTGTCCTCCTGTCCCCCGGGGTTTTCCTTCCTTCTATAAACATTTATTGAGTGCCTCCACTCCTCAAGGGCAGAGCCTGGGTTTTATTCATCTCTCACTCAGTACCTATCACAGGTGCTTTCAAGTAGGGTTACAGTTGGTTACTATAAACACATCCATCTATGGAGGAGCTCACAGTTCCAATGGAAAGATATAGGCAACATCAATTAATCACAGAATTAAAAACTGGTTTTCATCTTCCTTCCACTTATATGTTACATAAGGGAGCAAGACAGCCCATAGTCGAACGAAAGTAACAATTAATAGCTGTGAGTGTTTTCAATATACTAGCGCTTTCATGTATCATCTCAAGTAGTACATACATTAATCCTATGTTGGCACCCCCCATCTTAATTAAGCTTATCCAGAAATCTTCACCATAATTGATCTTAGGACTATCAGCAAGAGAGTCTCTACAAAAGAGTTCAATGTAGTTAAAGTTCCTATTTCCCATTGTTCTGTCTTGCTTGGCCACCAGCCTAAAGGAGATCAGCACTCTAGGTACTGAATGCCCCCTTACTAGTTTTTCAAAAACATTTGTGGACTATCAAGTTTAGTAACAATATAATGATTTATAAGTTTTGTTTTTTTTTAAACAGGAAGTGTGTTTGCAAATGCAAAGTGTAACAAGGACAGATCTTTTAACAGGGCCTCTGGCCTTGGACCTGAGCATCACAGAGATATTTACATTTCAGAGATAAGAGAAGATGTTACTAATTAAGCTCCATGGTAACAGCTGGCAGGGGGAGGAAAAATCTCCCCTTCTCAGGTGCTGTCCTTGAAGGGTTAACTTGCCCAGAACAGTAAAAGAAAAACCTGCTTTTGTATGAACTTCTGCAGATTGTGACCTTCTCAGCCCCTCCTCTTACACGCCTGGTATAAAGTTCTGAAAATGCCTGAACTCAGGGTTCAGGGAAACTAATTGATTACAGTGAAAGCTGTACCCTCTGAACCAACTGCAGTCAAATAAACCTGCTTCCTGTTTCCTATCCGATGTCTTGCCTCCTCTGTCCCTATAACGGTCCTAGGTTGCAGGTACTAGTTTTATGTTTCACACAGGCGCAGAGAGGGTAAGTAACTTGCCTAGGTAACTAAAACCGTTAAGAGTTGAGACAAGTTAGCACTTGAACGCAGAGAATGCAACCGAAGATGCTGCAGTCCATGGGCAGGTAAATGAGAGAAAAACAAAAACAAAAAACCCACAAAAATAATTTTGGAATTTCTCCCAGAGGCCGGGCTACTTTGTGGAAGACTGACGAATTCAAGCAGGGGAAAGTGGCTAAGTGGCTGCAGAAAAGAAGGCCCTATAAGCTGCCAAAGAAGTGCGGGGGAAGGGCAGAGAGAAAGAAAATAAAAAGGAAGATGAAAAAAGAAAGAGAAAAAGACTTCTCTCGGCTGCATCACACAGGTAGAGGTTAGGCAAGCAGGAATAGCAGAAATCCACAAATAAGATCCCAAAAGCGCTGTGATCCCGCAGGAACTTAGAAGCAGGTCGGAAGTGACGTTCACTAGCGGAGTTGAGCGCGGAGCTGGACACCGGGCTCAGCGGCAAGTTCTGCCGGAGGTGACGTACCGGAAGTTACGCCTGCGGAAGGCACCTGGTAGCAGAGGGAGACGTGATGGGCGGGGCGGGGCGTCTGTGGTGTCTAGGAGCTTTGGATCCCCGGCAGGTAACCTTCTGGCGGGAACTGAACCCGGGCGGAGGTTGGAACCTGGGGACGCCGTCGTGGGTCGCTCCTGTCCCTGGGCTTGGGCAGAGAGGTGGTTCGCACTTTAGGTAGTGACTGCAGCAGGGCTCCTTGAAGAGACTCCCTGAATGAATAGGGATACGGAAAACTCTGGGGAACAGGATCGTGAGGGTCGTCGTCTTTGACAGTTTTCTACTCTTCTAGGAATCACTGGGTCCTGACCTAGGGTCGTGGTGGAGAGATGGAGTCTGAGCACTGAGATGAGCTAACGTAGGGCTCACTCATCACCTACCCCGACCTGTTATGGAAGTAGGGGACAAGGACCTCTTTTGCTCTCTAAAATCATAGGACGGTACAGTTGCTAGTTTTAGGTGTCTTTAGACACTGTCGAAGGAATAAATTAATTACTGAATTAACCCGATTCTGGCTCGGCGGGACAACTTCTTCCATATGTCAGTATCCCAATCTCTGAATGTAGACATGATTCCAGTTTACTAACTAGCCAGTAGTTTGTGAGCATGCTGGTGCAAGAGACATGCAGGACGTTGTTGTTTTGTTATAATTAGAGAAATTCACAAACGTGCATTAATACTTTTCTCTGGGTGGAGAGGATAAGGCAATTATTTAGCTTCCTTTGGGTTCCTTTACTTTTCTGGGAAGGACTTTGAAGAGTGATCCCAGAAAGGTCATAAAATGGTAAGTTGGATCACTGAGCTGCTAATTGGTATCTTAAGTGCTTTTTTTTTTTTTTTTTTTTAGTACTGGAGATTGAACTCAGGGGCACTCGACCACTGAGCCACATCCCCAGCCCTATTTTGTGTTTTATGTAGAGACTCACTGAGTCTCACTGAGTTGTAGGTCTCACTGAGTTGCTTAGCGCCTCCCCGTTGCTGAGGCTAGCTTTGAACTTGCGATTCTCCTGTCTTAGTCTCCCTATTAAGTGCTTTCTTTTCATCAGTATAAGCTAATTTCCTTTCTATTAATATTTTCTGATGTTGGGGTCAAAGAGAATGATTTTATAACAAAAATGGAAATAGGAATTTATAAAAATCCAGAGGTTTCACTGGGTGTAGACACATAAACAGTTGTAGGAGGCCCCAGAAGAATGAATCCCTGAAGATTATTTTCCTTGTAAAAAGTGTCTTCAATGTCATGAAGGGTGAGCATGTACCTAAGAATCAAGTACTTTAGCCAGATTTTTGTTATTGTTGTTATTAAGTGGAATAAAGTGCAGATGCCACATAGGCTATGTGATAAGATCTGGGCATGAATCAATATCTAGCTGTAGTCCCAGTGAAGTTTTTGTGTGTATGGAATAGCTAGTGAAATGTAGCTCTGGAGAAGTTCCAGAATCTTATCATTAGATTGTTGAGAGTTGTGTAGGAAACTCAGACTTTATGCCATATTGTTGATTGTTGTGTTGTATGTGTATGTAGTTTGCTTTTTTTCTTTACAAAGAAGAAATTAGTAAGCATTTTTAGATTTAAAACCTAAGATGTTCTCCAAATAGATTGAAAACTCCAAAAGTGGACATGTAACTACATTATTGCAGTATTTAAATTTTACAAGTTTTCCTATCTTGAAATCTTTTTCTGATTCCTCAAAGTGTTGGTATCCAAATCATCCCCATCTTTGAATGCTATTACTGTGGTGCCTTGTTTACAATACATATAAATGTGATATAGTAGTGTTTTGAGATCCTCTAGGTTAATATTGTCTTTGTCTAATTTTGCCACTTCAATCTGCTGTTCAATGTTATATCCACTAAACTTTCTGTGTGTCTAGATAGTATAACTATTATTCATGATGAATTGGTATCCAAGTGGTAATGTAGGTATGTGCATTGACATTCTTGAGGTTTTCAGTTTTTACAGAGCACTGATATCTGTGGACTCTAACATGGACTTCATTTAAAGAAACCCACGGACCACTAATGGACAAAAACATGAATCAATTTGTATTGTGGCATTCAAATCCTAGCACTTTGGGAGAGGTAAGTTGTTGGTTGTGATTTATGTTAGGTGAGATACTAGAGTAGCCCTGGATGGGCCAAGGAAATTTCAGGATTGTAATTGAAAAATATAGACCTGAATCTCTGTGTTTTAATCAGGACCTTCCCAAGAGAGGTTTGTTTTGTATGTATGAGGTAATTACTAGATCTTTGTCAAGTTGATCAGAAATTAAAGAGATTGACCAACTATATTGTATCTGGAAGATTACTGCTCTGCTTTCTTTTATGAGAGAAGGGGATCTCCTTTCAACACTTTAGAGCCTGGTAGAAATAAATCAATTTGCAGGTACCCTGTATACATTATGCCTCAAATAGTCATTTAAATCATATTGCTTCCAAGTTCATCTTTCCAAGTTCAGCTACCTAATAGTATATGTCTCAAATCTGCTGATCAGTTGTGCCTTAGGTTTAAGTAAGAGGTCCAAAAAATGGGTTTTTGTTTGTTTGTTTGTTTGTTTTGCCTTGTTTATGATATTTCCTTTTCCTTTGTTTCTCCTTTGTCTTCTCTTTCTCTCTCATGATTTATTCTCCCAGCCTTTAAAGCATCTCATTTTTATACTTTATTTCCTATAATTCATTAGTTTGTTTATTTTCAAAACCTTAAATTCTAACTTTGTGATAATATTTGGCACTTTTTAATTACTAAGCATTTAACTTGTAGCTTTTTCTGGTCTCTTGTAGGTACTCTCGCTTCTTGTTTAGAATTTGTAATTCTAACAGCAGGTATTACTTCTATTAGGGATTCATTGTTCATGTGTATTTGTACTTGGACATAAAAATCTCCATGCAAAGATATTAATCACCATATTGTTTGAAATTAAAAAGCAAGATAAAATTAGAAATAATATAGACATGCTTCAACAGAGGTCTGGTTCAATAAATGCTTTTATGCAGTATTGTACTTTGCAGCTCTTAGAAAGAATGAAGTGGGTCCAGAGATGTAGATATGGAAAATTCTAAGATACATTCATTGTTAGCTGAGAAAAATAATGTATATGTAGACTGGGTGCAGTCTGGCATATGCTTGTAATCCATGCAACTCAGGAAGCTGAAGCAGGATGATTACAAGTTTGAGACCGTCCTCAGCAATTTAGCAAGACCCTGTTTGAAAATATAAAGGACTGGGGATTAGTGGCAAAGCGCCCCTGAGCTCAATCCCCAGTACCAAAAACAAACAAATATAAATGAAAGCTGTATGTATAGTATGTTTCCATTTGTTTTATTTTTATTTTGAGACAGGGTCATGCTAAATTGGTAAGGCTGGCCTCAAACTTGAGATCCTCCTGCCTCAGCCTCCCCAGTCACTAGGATTACATGCATGTTCTGCCACCCCACTTGGCTTTCATTTCTGTTTTAAAGACACATCTATTTAAGCCAGGCATGTAATTCTAGCTTCTTGGGAGGCTGAGGCAAAAAGATCCCAAGTTTGATGCCAGCCTGGGCAACTTAGCAAGACTCTGTCCAAAAAAAAAAAAAAAAAAAAAAAGCATATACAAAATTTCTTTAAATATATATAAGGAATTATAAATAGAATTCCTTGAAAAATGAAACTAGAGGTCTAGAATAGGAAGAAGACTAACCTTTTTTTAATGTGTGCTCTTTCTGGTGGATTAATTTTTTTACTATGAGCATGTTCTTATTTTCATGATATTCAGAAACAAGCAGCAAGGCCTTAGGATAATTTAATAAATGTGGGAGTCTATTACTATTATTTATGACTTTTTGTCCTTATAATTATTTGCACTATTTAGAAGGAGTAGGGTTAAGTTTTTTCAGAGGTGCAAGGAAGATTTGGTTCTATTATAGTAGGTATTAAACCTTGACATTAGAGTTTTACCATTAATAAAAACTTATAGAATACTGAGTGCTTAGTTGCTACTGAATTCAGTATTCCTGTACTGTATATAGCATGTTGCTAACCTAATCAAGTGATGTTATGGTTGTTTGCAAGCTGTGTTTGTATTGCTTTGGCATGTTTCTTCTGAGCTTCTCAGTTTTGCCGAATGGAATGAACTTTGTTTTATTTGAATTGCTATTTAGGTACTCTATATTCTTTTTTACTGGGGAAGAGGGTTGGGATTAAACACAGGGCCTTGCACATGCTAGGCAGGTATTCTACCACTAAGCTACATCCCCAGCGCCTGGATTCCATATTGTTTAAACAAGTCTTACAGTTATTATTTCACTTTGTTCTTGATCCTTAGAAATGACAAGGGATTGCAAAGAATGGCCTGTTTTCTGTTAGTAAAATCAGTAAACCAGAAAGAAAATTTGGATATACATACATAATCTCATTTTGTTTTATTTTGAATTGGCTGATTATCTGCCCTGGACTCAGCAGAAATGTCTGGTGACTTCTACTCCTCTAGCCACCTTTCTTTTTTCTTTTTCTTTTTTTTTGGTACCAGGGATTGAACTCAGGGATACTTGACCGCTGAACCACATCCCCAGCCCTATTTTGTATTTTATTTAAAAACAAGGTCTCACTGAGTTGCTTAGTGCCTCACCATTGCTGAAGCTGGCTTTGAACTTGCGATTCTCCTGTCTCAGCCTCTTGAGCCACTGGGATTACAGGTGTGCGCCTCTGCACCCAGCTCTAGCCACCTTTCTTACGAACTTTTATTGTGGGACATTTTGTAGTAACAGTATGGGTGATAAAATGAACAATATAAGAAATACAATGTTTTCATTTTATTAGTAAAGAGATTTTATTTGAAAGTTGATTGAAATAGGTTACATACCTATGTAATACCACAGATTTTTTATCTTGTTCAAATCATAATGAAGGTCACTAATCTAGGTACGAGCCATGATGAACAGAATAGAACAGGTTATGATATATCATGTATTTATTTACTTATTTATATTTGTGGATATGGAGATAAAACCCAGAGTCTTGTACATGCAGGCAAGTACTCTACCATTGAGCTGTACCTCCATCCCTGGCTATTATATTATTTGTTTTTAAAAATACCTTTATTTTATTTATTTATTTTTATGTGGTACTGAGGATTGAACCCAGTGCCATACACATGCTAGGCATGTGCTCTACCACTGAGCTACAACCCCAGACCATATTATTTGTTTTTGAAATGGAGATTTACTTTATTCCCCAGGCTGATCTCAAAGACCTGGGCTCAAGCAATTCTCCTGTCTCAGCCTGCTGAGGAAATGGGACTATAGGTGTGCATGTTTTATACCATACTTTAGAGTATTTTGGATGTAGTCATCTCTGATAAATGATGCTTTGTTTCTGAAAATCCTTAGAACTAATCACTGTGGTTACAAAGGAAAAAAAAAATCACTGGGCAGAATGCCTAGAGTGGGAATCTATTCTTGCTAAGAGACTGAGAATCTAGGGTATATTGTTTTCCTGAATCAAGATATAGACTATGGTGCAGATGACATAGAAAAGAAAGAGATGAACATATAAGTTACATATAGAGAACACAGAATTGAGGAAGATGCCTATATATGTGTATATGCATATACTCAGATATATGATAAATTATATTACATATTTAATATATATAAAACTTTATGGGGGCTGGGCTTATAGTTCAGTGGTAGAGTGCTTGCTTAGCATGTATGAGTCCCTGGGTTTGATTCTCAGTACTGCATATAAATAAGTAAAATAAAGGTCCATTGACAACTAAAAAATAATAATAATAACTTTATGGAAAGCTAGAAATTCCAGGTAGTAAGTTATGTAGTTAGTGCAACAAGGGAAAAAGTCATCATTTTAAAGCCTCAGATCTGGGCCTGTGGTGGGCTAATTCATAATTCTGAGAGTAGTTTAAAGAATTTTGAAAGTTTTAAGATCATTCACAAGTTCCAAGTGATAGAAAGGCAGACAAAAGCCTGAGGATAAGAAAATAAAAATCTGAGATAAGGTGTAAGATATCTTTAAGATTCTGTTTTGTGTGGTAACTGTTTTGAAAGGAAAAAAAGAAAATTCAAAAATTATTGCTTTCAATTTGTTTTAAACTAGGTTTATAATTTTTTCCTAGCATTCCAGTTGTGTAGGGCCAAGATTAACCAAGATTAAACACCTGTGAACCCACAGAACATTAATATACAAAAACTGATTTCATTACTAAAATTGACTTGATGAGTAAAAGAACCTTTAAAATTAATTTTGTGTGATTATATAAAGGGGCAGCTGTGGTAATCTAGATTGAGGGGACTGGAACTGTTTTTTCAGAAAATAGATGACTTTGGAAAAGTGGGGAAACTTCATAGGAAGTATATTTTTTTTATTACTTGAGTCCAAAATTAATTCTGGAGAAGATATAGAACTGGTTGACAGTGGAACAGATTGTGTGGAGAAACAGTGAAGTCTGAGTCCTTGGAGTTGCTTAAACAGAGTTTGACCACCAGGAATGTTATAAGGGGTGGGGATTCTCATTGTATGGGAGAATATATTAGATTATTTTGATGGCCCCTTTTGAATCCTAAAATTTCTTTTATAATGCAATAAACTGATTTATTATAGATATGTTTATGTTCTATTACTCTATTATTACCTAAGCAAGTACTTGAATTTCTTAATTTTTCTGTGCCTTGGTTTCTTCATTTATTATCCCCACATTGGGAATAATAGTAGTGTCTAATCTTGCAGTTGTGAAGGTTAAATGAATTTATCTACACAAAGTACTTAGAGCAGATTATAGATCAGTAAATATTAGCTACTATTATTTTTCTTAACATTTTTTAAAAGCTTAAACGTTTTTTGGGGAAAAGGCAAATGTGTAGGAGCATATAAAAAAAGGTTACAATGAACAAAAGTTTAACATAATGAAATAAAAAATCCTCTCCAAAAAGAGTGAAGGAGGTGGAGATAGAACATATGCTGGTGATCTCAGAGGGGCATAGGCTGCTGGTAACTATTTCCTGAGCTGGAATTTCAGATGGCTATAACATTTCTTTGATAACATTGTATACATGTTAAGGATATTTTTGCTATGTTTTTCATTTGAACCTTGCAAAGTGGTCTGAATTTTTCCATTTGAAGGCTTGTTACTTTTATTCATCATTCAAAAAAGATATTTTCCAGCCATAATATTCCTTCTTTCTCTGTTCCATAAAATCAATTTTATTTTATATTGTCTCTTCCAATAAGTATTTTGGCCATGCTTTCAGAGATCAAAAGCTTTGTAAGACAATCTGATATCTTGGATAATGATCAAAGAGATTCAAGAAATTATCATTAAATCATTTTTATCTGACTACTGCCTCTACATGATTCTGTAAGAACTTCAAATTCTGTTGCAATTTGTAGTGAAGAACATTAATCAAAGAGATAAGTCATTGAATATAGTTTGTATACTGTGGCTTTTCAAAATAGTTTTTTTTTTTTGTTCTTTCAGCATTGTATCTAGTGATCTGTTTAATTATTAACCAAGGAATTTTTTAACTTCCCTTTAAAAAAATTATTAGACTTGCTAGTAGAATTTTTTTGTGTTTTGTTTTCAAGCATCAAGTACCAAGTTTTTGAAGACCATGGCCCACCATCATTATGCATTCAAGAGTTGAGTGTGAATAACCACATCAAGACTTAGATCTCTTCAAAAGCTTCAAGTGTCATCTGCATTAAAGCTCTCCATTGAACCCTCTCACACAAGTAAAGGCTGAAAGGGACCCAACTCCATTAATACAATTTTAAAAATATCC
>CM053409.1:47900970-47918224 GCA_028644305.1 Xerus rutilus
AAAAAAAAGGTGTTTAATAGGGACTGGAGGTATAGCTCAGTGTTAATGTGCTTGCCTAGCACACGTGAGGCCCTGGGTTTGATCCCTAAAACCCCCCCACACAATATTTATTAAAATATTTGTGGAATAACTACATAAACAACATGTGTATATCTACAGCCCAGTTTAAGAAAGCTATATGACCATTCTCCTAAAATCTCCTATGTATTCCTCCCTGATCTTCTGCAGAGGTAACCAAAGTTCTGAATTTTGCAATAATACTTCTTAGTAGTTTTTTTTTCTTAGTAGTTTTATCACATATATGTATATCCCTAGCCTATATATTGCTTAGTTTTATGTTTTTTGGGACTTTATTAAATGAAATAATATTTTATGTCTTTTTCTGGGACGTGCTTGTTTTTAACAACAAAAAAAAATTGCTCAACATTTTAGCTTTAAATTTATCTATGTCAGTGTTTTTATTGCTCGTTAGTTTTCACTGCACTGTATTATAGCATTGTATTAGAATTCCAGAATTTATTAGCAGATGAATTGACTGAAGGACTTTTGGGATCTGGACATGTTCATTGCATACTAGGTACAGTGCCTCGGCACACTAGATAGGAAGCTTTGCTAGAGTGTGTGCCTGGGAGTTGAATTGCTGGCTGTAGGTACACATTCCCTTTACCCTTCTAGGTAATACCAAATTATGTAGTGGTATTAGTTATTCTGTTTAACTGACATCCAGAGTGCTTGTATCAATGCATATTCTCTGAATCTTTATTTAAAATAAGGGAATCATCGAGAATTTTACCAGTCTCAGGATTATAAATGTCAAATTGGAAAAGAAAATAATTTATTATTCCCTAGGATATCAATTCAAATTTGCTTTTTTCAAACATGATAATGTCAGAATTTCTCAAAAATGTGACAGCATTAGGCAGTAGGAGATGTCAAGAAGTGACAACATGTCCCCATAGTAATTAGTTGTGAAAGCCACAGCCTGGGCTGAATGAATTACTTATGAGAGCTGTAATTCAGTCTTCCAGGTTTGGTACTGCATTAGCTTTTTGTTTCTTAGCCTCAAGAGGTAATTTCACATAATACATACAAGATGGAGTAAAGAAAGCTATTTGCTATGTAAGTAATTTTTAGTTTAGAAATCCAAACATTTAGAAAAAAAGCTAGTTTATTTTGATTCTTCTTAAAATTGGTTTTCTTTTAAACAGTAAAGGTTTCTAATTATCAGGGTTATATTAAGGTAATGCATAGTGATATTGATTTCTCTATTCAGATGACATCAAACTAAGCAATTAATTTTAGAAGAAAATCATTAACCTGGCATCGTTTTTCCATGAAATTTTCAATCAACTTTTATACATTACTTTATTGTTACTGATTTAATGGATTTCTTACAGGAATGATTTAAAAGTATACTTGCTTGAGAGGCTGTTTTAAATGAGATGAGAAATATCAGAACAAAGTTTTCAAGCTCATTCTTAGCCTGATTTATGAAAATCTAATGCCAAAGTATTTTAATTTACTTGGCAGAAAATTATAGATGAAAACTACATTTCCATTTTACTGGCATACTATGCCACTATATGTAAGTTGGATTTTCACATTTTTAATATAAATTAGAATTTGAAACATAGTCACCAATTTATGTTCTTAACACCTATAGTATGTGACAGTATATGTGTATGCATTTGTATTTGTATATACACATGCACACACAGATATGCACATATCACATATACATATTTACATTGATTGGGACTCAGTATATATTGTTGAGACTCAGTATAAATTTATCATTATCATATAGGGTTGATTAAGCTTCTGGATATAGTCAACACTGACTTTCCTCTAAATGTGTTACTAAGCTTTAACTATAGGCATACAGGATAAATGGTTACATAAGTTGGGCTCACTAACAAAGAGTGGGATTTTGTTCATTTTTCTCTTTTGAATGTGAAATATTTATTTTAATTTTCATTATAAGGCCATAATTCATAGTTATTTTTTTAAACTACAAATATCTCGAGTTTTAGTAACAAACATATTTCAACATAAGTGGTCATTATATGAATGCTTCTCAAGTTTATATTTAGGTACCTCCTTGTAAACGTGCAAAGTAAATTTGTAGCCCTAGAAATAGGAAAGTGACATCCTATAAAGACATTCTACACTTGAATATTGGAACTTGTCTTTAAAGCTCAAGTGAATTCTGTATTTTTCTGTTTCACTGTATTTTCTTCCAAATTAAGCTGATAGTACATAAAGATCTATCCTGTTGCTTCAACTGTCTGAGAAGCATGATTGTAAATGGAATCCCAAAAGCCTTTAGCTCAGAAGTGCTTTCTCCTGTGAAAATGTTGACGTCTGTAATCCAGTTCCATTTAGTCTTTCCTGGAAAGGAAAGAGGCCTCTTGAGTGACCTCCTTTTGCCACCACTGATCTCTCCTCTCTCTTTTGAAACAACCGTCTTGTGTCTTTGGTGTTTCCTTGTTTCTTGGACCATTCATTTGATGGGCCCCTTCTTAGATCTCTGTTGTTGTCTTCCCCCTTGGTTTCCAGAAAACTTCCCTGTTCTGCTTCTTTTCCAAACCCTTTGCCCATTCCCTCTTAGTCTTCTTTGCTACCACTTCCTTAACTATGTTTATGTCCTTTGGCTCAGTGTTGGCTTCTCTTTCCTCATTTTGTATAATCTTTCTCAACTATCCCAGGTCTAAACTTTTAATTTCTATATTTGGACATTCTGAACCTGTACATTCCATAATTGGCATTTATAAGCTCATCCGCACATCCTATGGTATAGCAGGTACCAACAAATATTTGTTGAATGAATGGATTAAATGAAACTCACTCCTCTTCCTCCTCATCTTTTGTTGATAGTGCCACTGTTCTGATCTCTCAGTGATATTGAAAATATTTTGGTCTTTTCTTTTGAAATGTTTCTTCTGTTTAGTTATTTTCATGTTCTTTACACCAATGTAGACTCTCAACACTTCATACCAAGATGACTCCACATTTTCCCACTTGGTCTCTTTGGTTCAGATCTCTCCTTTCTCCAAGTTCTTTTCCTCAAAGCTGCTCTGGTTTTTTTAATAAACTTTTTATTTTCAGAATAACTTTAGATTTACAGAAAAGTTACAAAGATGGTGCTGAAAGTTTCGTATAACTTTCATCCAGTTTCTCCTCAGGTTAACATCATCTATAGCCACAACTTATTTGTCAAAATTAAAAAGTTAACATTGGTACATGACCATTAACTAAAATCCAGGCTTTATTTGGTTTTCACAAGTGTTTCCACTACTTTAGTTTTTTTTAATTCCAGGAACTAATCCAGGGTACCATATTGCATTTAGCATGTCTACTTTTAAATAGGTAATAACAGCTTTGGTAAAAATTTCAAAAAGTTTAAAGGAGATACAAGTCTGCTTTCCATTCCTGAATGCCAGGTATCTGGCTGCTTTCAGAGAGGGCACCAGCTGTTTCTGGTTTTTTAGATACCACCCACCCCTTCTCTCTGTCTCTCTCTCTCTCTCACACACACACACACACACACACACACACACACACACACACACACACATATACCTTTTCTCTCTCACACACATAAATAATTGCATTCTCAATATATTGCCCTCTACCTCTTTTTAAACTTAACATAGCTTGTTCATTCTTGATCATTAACAAAGTTGCCATATTTCTTTATTCCTTTATTCCATTTTATGCCTATACTATAGTTTATCAGTTTCTTCCTGATTGACATCTTTTCCTTTGGCACAATGTGGCTGTGGATATCTATGTATGTATGTATATATTTTATATGTGTAAATATGTTTTTAGTTATTCCTGGGTGAAAAAGCATATATTTATAATTTGCCCATTCACTCTTTAGAGTTTATCAATTTATCCTATATTATTGCCCCATAATCTCACCAACATGATGTTTTATGGAACTTTTGCACTTTGCCAATTTAAGGTTAAAATATAGGTTTAAATGATGTCATTCTACTTTTAATTTCCATTTCTTCCATATTGAGTAAGGTTGCATATATTTACATGTTTAGGGGACATTCAGATTTCTTCTGTCAACTATAGATAGAACCAAGATTTGTAGTCAGGAAAATTGTATGTGTTTTATCCCAACACAGGAAAGGAAAAAAAGGAGGAATGAGTCAGGTACCTGGTTTGATATAGATCATGTGACAAAGACAAGTCTTCTAAGAATATAGTGCATTAAGCTTGGTACAGTGGTGCATGCCTGTAATCCCAGATACTAAGGAGGCTGAGGCAGGAGGATCACAAATTGAAGTCCAGCCTTGCCACTTTAACAAGACCTAGTCTCAAAATAAAAAATAAAAAGGGCTGGGAGTGTAGCTCAGTGGCAGGGCACCCCAGATTCAAGCCCAAGTAAATAAAACAAAAAGAGTATAATACATTAAAAATCTAAAACAATAAATTTACAGCATCCAGATTAAGGAACTTGATAGTTCACAATTTTTTTTCTTCATCAGTATTTATTTGGAGTATTCTATTCAGTATTATATTTTAAACGGGCACTTTATAATATGGTTATTTTTCTATTGCTTCCATAAGTATTATCATAAACTTTGTGCCTTAAAAGAACACAAATTTATTATCTTTCAGTTCTGTAGGTCAGGAATCCAACATGGGTCTCATCAGGCTGTGTTCCTTTCTAGAGGTTCTAGGGGGAAATCTGTTTCCTTGCATTTTTAGCTTCTAGAAGTCACCTGCATTCCTCAGATTGTGGCTCTCCTCCTCCATCTTCAAAGCCCGCAAGAGCAAGAGCTAGTGAATGCTTTATCTCCTTGACCACAGCTGGAAAAGGTTCACTGTAGGATTTATGTGATTAGGTTGGACCAGTCTGGATAATTTCCCCATGTCAAAGTTCTTAACCTTAATCGCATCTACAAAGTCCCATTTGCTATGTAACATAGCACATTTACAGGCTCCAGTGATTAGGACATGGGCATCTTTCTGGGAAAATCGTGGCAGAGGATCACCAGGAAACTGAAGGAATCCAATTGTATACAGAGTATTAGACTAAAAATTGAAAATGATCCCAGAATGTATTGCCTGGGAGATAATAAGAATGTTTATAATGTTTATAAAGTGATTAGTGCAGTGAGTACATTATGAATGGTTGCTACTTCAAAGGATAATGGTACAAATTACAGACATACTGTAGCTCGGAAGAGAAAGAAGCTTAGGGAAGTAAAGGGGGATGAAGCAGCCTGACATTTTTATTTTGCAAAGAACAGAATTTGAGATCCCAGTTCTCACTTTACATTAGATCAGCAGGTGGTTTGAATGTCAGAAAGCGCTTAAATTTGCCAAGAATTTTGCATTGTTTCCTTCACTAGTAAAAGAATTGAAGAATGGAGATGGAGGAGGAAAATAAAATAGAAGCAAATTTCTGGCCTCTTTTTGTCATTACTGCACAATATATAGAGCCTGAGGAAGAGGGGAACCTTTTGTAAAAGGAAGAAAGCAAAATAACTGTAACTCACAAGACCATCCTTTTTTTGTTTTTAAGCCCTAGGAACATACAGAAAAGAAATCCACTCTGAAACCAAAGCTCAGTCATCAGAAATGATAAGATTTTTCAGGCTTTCCCTATAATCTTCCTTAAGTTTGTCTCTTTAAACACATTTAACTTGACCTTTGAGAAGTTGCTGATAAGCAGTTATGGAGCAGGAGTTGACTTAACAAACCCTCCCACCTTGCTTGTTGGGTGGTAGCTTCCAAGGCCACTGTCAATGTGTATCAGTGTGAACCTGATCCAGAAACTGCCAGGAAGAGGACAAAGTTTAGTCTGTGAGGAAATAGTTGGCTGCTGGTTATTTCATGCTGTTTGTCCAGACTTCAGCTTGGTGTAAGTAGTTTTTAAAAATTATTATGACATTTTAATATAAAAAAGATTGTAAGAATAATGTCTGTGAGAGTAAATCAAGTTCCTGCTTGGCTCTTAATCTTGTGTACCAGACCTGCTGAAAGTTTCAGCATTGCACAAGTAGTTTTATTTTTAAAAATGAAAAGGAAAGCCATGGAGTGTTTCAGCAAGTGTTCTGTTAAGGCAGGTCCTGCTTGCAGAAAACGATTTTTAATGTCTTGTCTTATGTTGAGTGAAGGTGTTTACAGTTAGAAAATAGAACGGAGTGAATGTATGTCTTGTCCAGAGATTGTCTTTTTCCTAAATGCTGCTTAGCTTTCTCTCCACATCCCTTCCAGTTGCTTTTCCTTTAGCTTTGTGCTATGAATTCATGTTAGCAAATATTACTCAGGGGTAATTAAACTGGAGTGTTTATGTTCAAAGAAAGTAAATGCATGAGAATAAAGTAGAACTAGAAATGTTGTGACAAAATGTTAGAATCCTAGATTTAAGAGTGGCAGAATGTTATTTTCAAAGAGGAAGAACTTTGTGAAATGGATGGAAGTGGGAACAGCCTGAGAAATTTCATGCAACTTTGGAGAAAACTGTTTGTTTCTTTTTTCTTTTTCCTTTCCTTTTTTTTTTTTTTTTTAAGATTCTGATATCTGTACTGATTTCTCAGGTGAAATTCCCAGTCTTTTAGTATGTAAAATAAGTTTCATGTGATAGTAGAGTTGCTGTGTTTCAGCTGCTCTCATTCTGATTTGTGATTAGGAGTCCAGGAACTACATACACATTGTTACACAAACATATTGACTTTATTGAGTGCAAATATGAGAATGTTAAAGTAGCATTTGGTGTTGCAAAGATTAACATTTTGTTTCCCTCTTACCATAATATAATAAAAAGAAAAAAAACTCCTGGTGCATGAGAAATAACTTTGAATATGAAAATAAAGTTTGATGTAGTTAATATGTAAAAGTTGTAAAGGCTGGCTGTTAGCCAGTAACCTTTCAAATCAGTGAGAGAGTCCTGAGAAGAGAAACTGTTTATGTAGAAATTCGCTGAGTTTCCCCTTTCCCCTAACCTCATTTCAAATCTTAGGGACACTGAGTCTATTTCTCTAACCTGTTTCTCCTTCCTGCTGTATCATGTGGGTATTGAGACTATAGTAGTGGGCTTAGGAAGCTCAGGACACACTATTCTAAGCAGGTTTAGGTCTGTAATGGAAATGAAAACCTTTATACACTGTTTAGGTTGCCAAATCTCAGTGATTCTAGGTTCTGGTCTGATTAACTTTCCCAAGTCAATAACCTCTTCTGGGCCTGTTTACTTATTTAGTTGTTGCTTCAAGGGTGGGAAGTGGCTAGATGTGTCTTGGAAAAGAAGCCAGTATGGCATGTACCACTTTTACCAAGGAAGCAGCTTTTTCCTGACTAGGTTTGAAATATTTTAGTCATTTACCTGGAAGGCCATAAGATATAGTATATATTAGCTGAATCTTAACCATGCCCCTTTGGGAATTTTTTTAAGCCTCCAGTGGCTGCCTGTAACTATGCCCCACAAAGCCCTGAAAAACTGGCTTCTGAGCATCTGTTTTGCATCATTGCCTACCATTGTTCTCTTTACTCAGTTGCTGGGGCTGCACAGATGTGATTGCTGTTTCTTGAACACATCTTGCCTTAGGGCTTTTGCTGTCTAGAAAGCCCCCCCTCAATTGTTTATTTCCTCCAGTCATTCAGGTATCTACTCAAATACCTCCTCCTCAAGGAGGCCCTCCCTCCCAGACTACTCCAGCCAAAATAGCACCATTGCTCCGCTTCCACCATATCATTCCTTTTTCCTTTTGTTGTTGTTGTTTTTTTAATAGCTACTGGGCATTATTTAATTTATCTTATAAATATTTTAAAGTGTTTGTGTTATGATATTTGTACGTGTGTGTGTGTGTGTGTGTGTGTGTGTGTGTGTGTGTAGACACATATATTTTGGGGCTCTTTCCTCCTAAAATGTAAGTTTAAAGAGGGCAAGAACTTTGTGTTGTTCGGTGCGATAGTGCCAGTGCCTAGAATAGTGTCTAGTTAATATACAGTAAGCCCTTGGTAAATAGTTGTGTGAATAGATTTGTGTCAATGGCGTCATAAAAATTTATTTCTAAGCATAGGAATTTTTGAATAAATGATATATTCCCATGGTTCCAAGACCAAAGCATAGGTATTCATTTAAAAATCTTCCCACCCCAGCCAGTCTCCTGTGCATTTAATTTCCATTCAGGGCTCCTAAATCACTGCTATTATTTTTCCGTGTATCCTTCTAAAACTTCGTAATGCATATGCAAAGATATATAAAAGTATAAATAGATTTTTAAACTCCCTCCTTTTTTACACATATATTTTACATACTGTTCCAAGTTTTTTCACTTGTAATATATATTGATTATGTTCCTTTATCAATACGTAGTGAGCTTCCTCATTTTTAAGTAGCTGTATATATTCCACTGTATGGATATACCATAATTTATATAACCAGTCATATAGCAGTGGCATTTGGTTATTTCCAGTGTCTTACTATTATAAATAATGCTGAAGTTCATGGCCTTGTATATATATTATTTCACACATGTGTACTATGTATCTATATGATTGAATTCCCCAATGTAGAATTGCTGGATCAAAAGGGATCATAGATACTGCCTAATTGCTTTCCATAGGGACTGTGCCAATTCATACTCCCCCGGTAACATATAAGGGTACTGTTTCCCATATCTTGACCAACTGAGAGTGTTATCAGATTATTAAAGTTTTGTCAGTCTGATAGGTTAAAAAATAGTTTCAGCATAGCTCTTGGTTTTCAGAATTTATAATGAAATTTGCATTAAAGTTTTTTAAAATAATTTTTATTTTTAGTTAAGATTTTAAAGCATGAAATTTACCATCTAAAACCATTTTTTAAATGCACAGTTCAGTAGTATTAAGTGGATTCACACTGTTGTGCAATAGAGCTCCAGAACTTTTCCATAATGCAAAACTGAAACGTATAGTTCCACTAAATAACAACTCCCCATTTCCTCTACCTCCCAGTCCCTGATGACTACCATTACTTTAGTACCCACTGAATCTTTCTGAGCCTCATGCTCTAACTGTTGTGTTAGTCATCTTTCTGTTACTATTAAAAATACATTTATAACCAACTTACAAAGTGAAAATGTTTATTTTGGCTTAGAGGTTTGGAAGTGCTAGTCCATGCATAGGCAAATCTATTACCTGGGGGGTAGGGATAGCACATCATGGCAGAAGCGCATGGCATAGCAGTACTGTTTCTCTCACAGATGCATGTGAAATAGAGAGGAAGAAACCAGGGTCCCACAGTTCCCTCTGTGGCATGCCCTCCATGCCTGGAAGACCTCCCACTAGGTCCCACCTCCTCACAGTTGCACCAAGGTAACTAAGTCTTTAGCTCTTGGGCCTCCAGGGGACATTTAGGATCCAAATTATAGCATCTATTAAATAGGAATAACAGTGATTTGTTATAAAGATTAAATGAGATGATGTATATTAAAAGCTTAGTGCAGAGCTAGTATGGTAAGGCAAAAATAAAAGGCCTAATTTTCAGAAAAGAAGTAAAATCGTCACTATTCATGCATGATGTGGCTGTGTACAGTAGGAAAACTCTGTAGGATATTTTTTTAAATTACTTGAATTAATTAACGAATTTAGCAAGGCCACAGGTAAATAGTCAGTATAATCATTGGAAATATTTGGAACAGCTGAAGTTATAAAATAAGTGAAAATATTATCATTAAAAATATCAAGTATAGCTGGCCACGGTGGCACACGCCTATAATCCCAGCACTTAGGGAGGCTGAGACAGGAGAATTGTGAGTTCAAAGCCAGCCTCAGCAACAGCGAGGCGCTAAGCAACTCAGTGAGACCCTGTCTCTACATTAAAAAAAACACAAAATAGGGCTGGGGACGTGGCTCAGTGGTCAGATGCCCCTGAGTTCAATCCTCAGTACCAAAAATATATATATATCAAGTATAGGCTGGGACTGTAGCTCAGTGGTAGAGTACTTGCCTAGCACATGTGAGGCACTGGGTTTGATCCTCAGCACCACATTAAAATGAATAATTGAAAAAAATAAAAATATCAAGTATGAAGAAATAAGCCCTTAAAAATAGCACAAAACATCTACACTAAAGACTATAAAAGATCACTAAGAAAAATTTGAGAAGTATAAATTAAAAAGTGTAATATATATACCATGATCATGGATTATAAAATTCAAAATTGGCCGGGCATGGTGGCATACACCTGCAATCCCAGCAATTTGGGAGGCTGAGGCAGGAGGATTGCCTCAACAACTTAGTGAGACCCTCTTTCAAAATAGAAAGGACTGGGAATTTAACTCAGTAGTAAAGCACCCCTGAGCTCAATCCTTAGTACCACAGAAGGCTCTATGGGACATTTAGGATCCAAACAAACAAAGCAAAAACAAACAAAACCTCCAAAAAACTCCCAAAACCTCAATGTTGTTAAGATGCCAGTTCTCCCTAAATCAATCTATATGTAGATCTAGGCAATCCCTATTAAAATTAAAATTCTAGTAGGCATTGTTGAAGAAATCAAACTGATTCTAAAATGTATATGGAAATTCAAAGGCTGTAGAATAGTTAAAATAATCTTAAAAAGGAACAGCAAGGTGGATGATTTATAATATATGATTTCAAAACTTAGCTATAAAGCTTCAGTAAGCTCATATATGCTATATATGGACAGACATATCAGTGGAACAGGTAGTGTAACCAGAAATAGACATATACATATAAGGTTAATTGATTTTTGACAAGGTGGTAAGTCCATTCAATGTGAAAAGGGTAGTCTTTTTACATGTTGCTAAAACATGGGTTTTCATATGGGGAGGAGAACTCTTTATACAAAAATAAATAAACATAGATCATAGAGCTAAACATAGAACTCAGAACAAGAAAGCTAGGGGAAAGAAATAAAGGAAGATATTCTGCAATTTTGAGTTATGCAAAGATTTCTTAAGCAGGACATTAAAAGCACTAACTATAAAACTAAATAGAATTTAATGAGCTTATGCACTAATCACAAGACATCCCAGAACCTTTAACATGTAAATGTTTCTAATAAGAAGATCATGTAACGTTTTCCAAAATATTTGGTCACAGAATCCTTTTTTTTTTTTTTTAATCTGGAGTATTGAACTAAATTGCAGAAGTGAACAGAATATACTTAAAAGTATTGCTTTGGTTCTTTCCCGAAAGCATACTCTTTTGGGGAGTTGTATTAAGTCATGATCGATTTCTTCCTTTTTGGTGCAAGTTCATGTAATTGGATTCATTTCCTTTCAACAAGTAAAGAAAGCCCATCAGCCCAAACAACTGTGATTATTCCCCATTCCATATTCACTGGTCAGCCAGCCAGCTGTTGCAGCTGTAACTATTGGTAGGATTCTTGGCCATTGTCACATTAGACAATAATTTTCATAGTAAGAGGAGGGGAAAAGTGACTGAGAGTGTAAGGCATTTGTATTTTCCCTACTATTTGTTCCATATACTTGTTCAGCTGACTTTGCTCTTCTCTCTCTTTGCCTGTCAGTTTCCAGTTTCTTAACCCTTTGCTTTTCTGATTGCTCAACTCCTATAGCTCTAGTCCTAATTGCTTGAAGGCCTTTAGACTGACAGTCTTTATTCATTCGTGGTTTCGGTAGCATGCCTAGTCTCTGACTCATGCTTCACTGACCTAGTCAGTTTCCTCTACCTGCTCTTGTTGCCTATGAACTGAAGTTTTATGGAATCTGAGTTGTTACATAAGAAGTAAGAAAAGAACCAAAGAGAAAGTAGAAGGAAACCCGAGGTAAACTCAATCAGAATTTGACCCAAGGTTCATCCTGTTCAGAGAAAAAGAGGTTTGAAAGAAATCAAAATGGTATGTAATGCAAGAAGGAATGTTAAAAAAAAAAAAAAAGAAAGAAAAGAAAGTCTAAGGAAGTATCCTAATCATATCTCTGAGTTGTATTTAAAACTTGAACTATTCTAATAGATACTAGTTTCTCCTCAATGTGGAAAGCTAATAGCTAATATCATCTATACCATCTCTCCAGCTTACTAGAGAGTTTACATAACTAGGAAATGAGGCTTTAATTTTAAATCTGCCACTAATTTGCTTTTTTATAGTAAAATATAACCTTTAAAAGAAAAATTATTGCTTTTCCCCTTACTGCAAAAAATATTTGTAGGTGTGTTTATGTATATGTGTATGTGTACACATATACCAGGCTGTGTTCTAGATACTTTCTCATGTGCTGTTTTATTTAATCATCTGTGTCCCAGATTCCTCGATCTGAAAAAATGGAATAATAATATCTCATACTGCCTTTACAGAACAACCAATGTGATTATAAACAGATAAAATACTACTTTGATCATTACTCTATAAAGACTAAATCTTGAATGACATATTATGAAGTGTGTATCAGTGGTTTCCTTAACAAAATGATGTGATCAGTCCTGTTAAAATTCATTTCAAAGTACATTTGCAATACAAATTGAGCAGAAGCAACTTACACAGGATGTTTCACAGACATCAAAGACAATTATGGAACACCTGGAAAGTATAGACCAACCTTTTTTCTACTTCTCAATAAATGCAACACAAAGTAAACACACCCTGCATAGTACTTTATGACATACTTCATCAAAGAAAAATGGGCAGGAAAAATACTTAGGCAAATAAGTAGAGGCAAGATGGCCACACAGGTGATAAGAACTTCACATTAGGACCTGGAAACCAAATTTTGACCTGTATTAGGATAAGATGAAGAGTTAGAAGAATGAGAAATACCACAGGAGGGTATATAGGGTTTCTCAGGGGTCAAATGGTAAGATGCTTGTATAACTCATTAACATGGACCTGAGAGCTGAAAGAAAACTTGGTCTCTTTTTTTGGCAGTCTAATTCTTTATTATAATCCAAATGGAAAATTTAAGAACTATTGGAACTCACCTCTAGGCTCTCTTCCCCTTGTCCTCTCAGCCTTTAGAACTAAATAATATGGTGGGAATGGGGAAAGCACAATAGCTCCTACGTATATAGAAAGCTTCCCTCACTCAAGTTCCCTAAAATAACTAAGGAATCACAACTAGGGAACAAACTCATCAAGGAAAGACCATAAACAGACACTAATTGAAAAATTGGAAAAAGGCTGTCTGTATAATCCATTATCCAGAAAATTATTAGATAATAAGGGAACAGACATGAGAAACAAGGTGGCTTATATGGCCACCTTGTTGAGAAGCTGCAAAAAAGAAAATAATTTTGTTAGAACTTTTTCCAGCTGAAAGGTTCAAGAATAAATTATTCAAACAACATACTTAAGAAATATTAAAAATGTGGGGTTGGGGGTATAGCTCAATGGTAGAATACACACTTAGCATTTGTGAGGTCCCAGGTTCAATCTCTAGTACCAAAAAACTAAAAACCAAAACAACAACAACAACAATAAAAGAAAAAGAAATACAAAAAAAAAAAAACACATTAGAAGCAATAGGTAGCAAGTTGGAAATCACCAACATATAGTTGGGTATTAATATCATTGAACCAAGAAAAGATCAGAAAACATTATGAAAGCCTTAAAACTCATTGCAGTTGTTACTTTCATTCAGTAGCATTACCCTTATTCCTATGAAGTGAACTCTTCAATTTTGGTAATTATTAGTAATATCATTTTTTCTTGATTCTTTTTTATACTTTACATTTCTTTAGTCAAATTTCCCATTTGTTCATGCTTCCCTTTTCTACCAGACCCTTTAACAGAGGGAATTGTGGTGGTGGTAATTATAAGATTCCAAATATAAATTAAAACTCTTAGAACTATACACCAAAAACTATCAATTTTATTGTGTTAATTTACAAAAAAAAATCTTTCCAAACATTCTGTTTAAACAAATAACAATGCATAATAGGGTTATAAGCATATAAATAAGCAACCTATATATAATAAGAGCACAAAAGGAAGAAATGAAATGGTATAATATATGCAATAGATGTAAATAAAGTTATAATGTTGT
Organism: Xerus rutilus; assembly: GCA_028644305.1. Taxonomy (NCBI): domain Eukaryota; kingdom Metazoa; phylum Chordata; class Mammalia; order Rodentia; family Sciuridae; genus Xerus; species Xerus rutilus. The sequence continues at coordinate 47,914,944 of CM053409.1, forward strand.
CTTTGGAACAGTGGTTCTCAACATGTCTCTGCAGTCCAGCAGCATCAGTATTACCTGAGATCTTGTTAGAAATGAAATTCTTGAGCTCCATCCCAGACCTTCCTGAATCAGAAACTCTGGGGTTATGGCACAGTAACCTGTTTTGTGATCTTGATGCTTGGTGAAATTTAAGAATCACTGTTTTAGAGCAGGAGTTAGGAAGCTTTTTGTACAGATAACCACTATTAGTAAATATGCTTTCTGTACCGACTGCTTAACTCTGCCATGGTGGTACAGAAGCAGCCATGGACAATTTGTAAATGTACAAGAGGGGCTGTATTCTAATAAAGTATCATTTAGAAAAACAAGTAGCCAGCTGGATTTAGCCCATGAGCTATTTTTGCTTATATTTGCCTACCTTTGCTTCAGAGCAAACACACACACACACAAACTGAAATGATAAAAAGAAAAAGAAATATTAAAAAATACAAATAATCCTCACTTTGCAATTGCATGGAACAGCAGAGATGATCATGCAAGCTGAAACTGTGCAAAGCATTTTTAATAATCAAAAATATTCTGATTAAAAAAATTAAGAGTCAAGAAACAACCATCATATTTTTGGTAAAGGATAGGGGAAGGTATTTTATTGACTGGAGAGGTACTCCAGGGAACTTTCTAGTGGCAATGGAAATGTTCTATGGTTTTAAGTGGTGGTTACTTGAGTGTATAGAATTGTCAACCATATTTTACTGAGTACTTGAGATCATGCACTTCATGCAGGTAAATTGTGTGTCCATGGAAGATTTTTTTAAATACAAAATAAAAGTCAGGAATAAAATTTGCAGTTTACATTCAGCAACATTTTATTACAAATAAAACCTAATATAAATTATGGTATACCGTCCAAAATTCAAGGAAGAGATGGCAGGGCACTCTAGGGAAAAACGATAGCAAGGTCATGTACCTTAGTAGGTTGAGAAAAGGATGTTTCAGTTTGACTAGAGCCTAGAGTGAGTGTTAGGGGAATGAGTATTAAACGAGGGCAGAGAAGTCGGTGGGGTCACATCAGGAATGGTTTATATGCCAAGTTAAGGAGTTTGTAATTCATCCTGAGGCTAATGTTTCAAGGCTTAAGTATGTGTCCTCATTTTAAAGGATACCACTCAGTGGACTTAGAACCCACCCTATCCATTATGACCTCCAATTCACTAAGCTAATAACATCTACAAAGACCCTATTTCCAAATAAGTTACTCAGCTTGTTCTCACTGTGATAAAATACCTGAGATCGTTGACTTAAAAGGGAAAAAGTTCATTTGGTCTCATGATTTCAGAGGCTTCACTATATGGTCACTTTGCCCCATTGCTTTGGGCCTGTGGTAGCACAATACAACATGGCAGAACCATGTGGTAGGGCTGCCCTCTTCACACCTCCTTGCAGCCAGGACGTGAACGAGAGAGAAGATGGGCCAGGGTCCCAAGATCTCCTTCAAAAGCATACCCCTTCCACCAGATCCCACCTCCCAAAGGTTCCACCACCTCCCACTTATACCATAGGCTGGGAACCATGCCTACAACACAAAGGCCTTTTCCTTTGGGAGAAATTTAGGATACAAATTATAGCAATCACATTTTAAGGTTCTAAGAGGTTCGGAGTAGATATGCATTATAGGAATACTATTTAGCTCACTACAATATACAAGAGTGTTTTCCTGAAACTAATGTCCATCAGAACCTCAGAATGTGACTTTATCTGGAAATAGGTTCTTTGCAGATGTAATTAGTTAATACAATGTCAGGCTGAGTAGGACAGGCCCTAAATCTAATAAAATGTCTCCTTATAAGAAGAGGAGAAGCCGGGCACAGTGGCGCATACCTGTAATCCCAGCACTTAGGGAGGCTGAGACAGGAGAATCGTGAGTTCAAAGCCAGCCTCAACAATGGCGAGGCACTAAGCAACTCAGTGAGACCCTGTCTCTACATAAAACACAAAATAGGGCTGGGGATGTGGCTCAGTGATTGAGTGCCCCTGAGTTCAAGCTCTAGTACCAAAAAAAAAAAAAGAAGAGGAGGAGAGGACACACAGAGATGCACATAGGGAAGAAGGCCATGTGAAGATGAAGGTAGAGATTGGAGTGAAGCAGCCACAAGTCAGGACCACCAGCAATCTCCAGGAGCCACCAGAAGCTAGAATGAACTGGGCAAAGATGAGCTGCTTCCTCAGAGCCTTCAGGGAGAGCATTGGCCTGCTAGCACCTTGATTTTGGACTTATAGCCTTGGAAACTGTGAAAGAAAAAAAGAGTTCTGTTGTTTTTGTAAAGATTAGACGACCAGGGAGGAGATGAAATAAGCCGCTGGGCAAGACTTTATTGTAATACACGCTCTCGGCGCGAATCCACCCGTCCATCAGACTGTGTCAGGAGGAATGGCGCTGGGGCTTCCGTGCACAGAGAATTCCAAAGAGCCTGGTCAGGAAGGGGCGGGCTTGGGGGCAGGAAGAGAAGGTCAGAGTCCTTCCTGGATAGGTCAGTAAAACCTGCTGATTGACAGGAGGCGTGTCTACTGGTGACATCAGCATCTGGCTTGCCGCTGCTTCGCCGCTGCTGACCAGGTTCCCCTAATTGGACATCTTAGACTCTGACCAGACCTAACAGTTTTAAGTCAACTGGTTTGTGGTAATTTATTATCCCATCCTTAGGGGGAAAATGTATTGTTCAATCCACATTCTACTTACTGTATTAAGCCCATAGTAGAGGTGGTTTTAAGATATATCTTTATGTTTTATTCCTCCCTTCAGAAGGTAGAGCCTAATTCCTCTTCTCTTGAGTATAGACTGGACCTAATGACTAGTTCCTAATGAAAAGAATAATGAAGAAGTGAGGGTATACAGCTTTGATCCATGGGCTGGCTGCCAGTTTTATAATAGTCTTACTAGAACCCATTATGCCCACTTGTTTTTATGTGGCTGTTTTACACTACAGCAACCTTGGTGAGTAGCTGTGCTACAGTCTATATGGAATGTGAGCCTAAAATATTTATTATCTGTTCCTTTAAGAAAAAGTTTGCCAGCCCTGAACTAGGTTATAAAAAGCACGTCTTGTTTTTGCTTGCTATTAACAACTTACTCTCAGGAAGTTCAGCTACCTTGTCATGAGGACGCTGTGGAAAGGCTCAGTGTGACAAAGAACCAAGGCCTCCTGCAAACAACCATGTGAATGAGCAATATTTTTTTTTTTTAAAGACCTTATACAATGGTTTATTTCTTAATATTTTCCAATTTTCATATCTGCCTGTTTTTT
>CM053409.1:47924977-47937774 GCA_028644305.1 Xerus rutilus
AAAATGCATTTTCCCTAGGATAGTTTTAATAAAGGGTATAAATAAAAGTCACTGCTTGCATATTTTTCTTATGGCCTCTTGTTGCCTCTGGTTCAGAATAATTTGGTTTCTGCAATCATAATGGAAGAACAGATTGGAATTCAACAAGATAAATATAGTCTAGAGTAGTTTTTCCTACTCCAAAGATACAGTGTTTGAGGGCAAAGAATTCTTTCATACATAACTGCATCCAGCCCAAATTCTATATGTGAAGATATATATGTTAAGAAAGTTTCCAGTTCTAGACTGATCCTTCTTCAAGGCAGGCACCATGTATTTATTTATCACCTGATCACAGCTCACTGCCTGCACATACTGAGTACTCAGTGAAGTTTTTATTGACTGAATAAATGAAGTTAACTTCCTCATACTGACTCCTTTTTAAAAATAAATGTATTCTAATTAGTTATATGTGACAGTAGAATGCGTTTTGACACATTGTACACAAATGGATCACAACTTCTCATTCCTCTAGCTGTACATGGGACAGAGTCATACTGGTAGTATAATCATACATGTACATAGGGTAATAATGTCCATCTCATTCCACTGTCCTTCCCATCCTCTCATCCCCTCTCCAACCTTCTCTCCCCTCTGCACAATCCAAAGTTCCTCCATTCTTCCCTACCTCCCCCCTATTATGAATCAGCATCTGCTTACCAGAGAAAACATTCAATCTTTGGTGTTTTGGGTTTGGCTTATTTTACTTAGCATGATAATCTCCAGCTCCATCCATTTATCTGCAAATGCCATAATTTCATTCTTCATTAATGCTGAGTAATATTCCATTGTGTATATGTACGTTTTCTTTATCCATTCCTCTGTTAAAGGGCATCTAGGTTGGTTCCATAGTTTAGCTATTGTGAATTGAACTGCTATAAACACTGATGTGGCTGTGTCACAGTGGTATGCTGATTTTAAGTCCTTTGGGTATATGCCGAGGAGTGGGATAGCTGGGTCAAATGGTGGTTCCATTCCCAGTTTTCTGAGGAACCTCCATATGGTTTACCATAGTGGTTGCACCAATTTGTGGTCTCTCCAGCCATGTATGAGTGTACCTTTTCCCCCACATCCTCACTAACACTTACTGTTGCTTGTATGCTTGATAATTGACATTCTGATTGGAGTGAGATGAAATCTTAGAGTTTTGAATTACCTTTCTCTAATTGCTAGAGATGATAAACATTTTTTCATATGTTTATTGATCAATTGTATTTCTTGTTCTATGAAGTGTCTGTTCAGTTCCTTAGCCCATTTATTGATTGGGTTATTTGATTTTTTGGTGTTTTTTTTTAGTTCTTTATATATCCTGGAGATTAGTGCTCTATCTGAGGTGCGTGTGGTAAAGATTTTCTCCCATTCTGTAGGCTCTATCTTTACATTATTCATTGTTTCCTTTGCTGAGAAGAAGCTTTTTTGATTGAGTCCATCCCATTTATTGATTCTTGCTTTTACTTCTTGGCTTTAGGAGTCTGATTAAGGAAGTCTGTTCCTAAGCTAACATGGTGGAGATTTGGTTCTACTTTTTCTTCTGTTAGGCATTGAGTCATATTTTCTGTTTTTCCAAAGCACTTAAGCTATCAGGAGACTAACTGCTTCCATAAGACTTTTGTGATCATTTCCATTTATACCTTGTTGGATATAATTGCTTGGTCTCTGTTTCTTGTTTGTTTATTCTTGTTTTAGTAGTACCATATATTTATACTACTATTTTCTCTCATGTTGAATTGCACATACCTTTGAGACAGAACAGATAATTTTTAAGATTCTTGTTGTCTGTCCTTTAGAATTGAGGATAGTACCAGGAATACTAAGTGAATCTTAACTGTACCAAGAAAAGAAAGAGCCAGCATTAGTGATCACTGTTGTTGCACAGATAGAAGATGTAATACAAAGAACATTCAGGAGACCTGAGATAACTTCCTGTCACAAACCCCACAACTATGGACAAATTTCTCAGCCTCAGTTTCTTCATATGAGAAAAAGAAGAGTATATTGTTTTACATGTTTCTCCCAGCTCTTTGATTCTCTGAGTCATTAATTCTCCGAATGTTTAGAACATATTGTTTATTTGTCTCATTTAGGAAATAACCAGTAGCAGATACCATCAGTAGCAGGACATTGTAGTTGGAATACAAACTAAGCAGCAGTAACAGAGTCTCACAAATGTTGGTGACTCAAAAAAGGAATGTTGTTTTGCCCTTCATGAACAATCCTAAAGTAGATAGGTATTCTAGAACAGATAGATGACTCTGATTTGCTAGACTGCTCAAAGCCCAAGGTTATATCCATTTTGTTGCTGTGCCATTACCTAGGATATTGTCGTTGTCTACATGGCAGAAGTTGATTCAGCATGAGAATACAGAATGGAAGAAGAGTCAGTACAAGCAACTTTTTACTCAAAGGAGGACCTGGAAGTTGCAGACACAACTCTTATCCACATACCATTGCTAGAACTTATTTATTCTGCCAGGAGAGCAGAGAAATCTTTAGCAGAGTAAATGCATACCCACCTAATCCCCCCAACTTTATGTGTATGTGTGTGTGGTACAGGGGATTGAACCCAGAGGTGCTCTGCTACTGAGGTATATCTCCAGTCCTTTCACTTTTTTGAAACAAGGTCTCCCTAAATTGCTGAGGCATCCTCCTATGTCAGCCTCCCAAGTTGCTCAAATTACAGGCATGCGCCACCATGCCTGGCTCCCACTTAAACCTTTAAAATGGGGAGGGGAGGTCAAGGCTTCTCAAAGGAAAGAGAGAAAACTGGATATTGGGAGATAATGTGTACCACTCTGCTTTCTATTATGATTTTAAGCCTCCATAGCAATTTTAAATATTCTATTTGTCTTTTTTATCCAGTGAAATTGACTGAAATCAGGGTCTATGATTTATTTCTGTGTGTATACCCAACAAGACATGTTATCTTAAACAGATATGTTTTTTATTTATATATTAATTTTCCAGGGTATGTTATAGATTGATTAATTTGGGGCAGGTTGCTACTAGTAGCAACATCTGTCTTTTACTTCTGAAGGCAGTAATAAAGATAGGACTGCCCTATTTAGGGTACTATTATTACATGTAATGGAAAACCAAGAGCTTTTCAGCATGGCTTCATTACTTGGTTTTAAGTATATCATCTGGGCATAACATATAGTAATGAGTAAATGTTAAAATTGATTTTTCTCTTGAAAGATTTTTGGGTTCTGTCTTACTTGCTCCCTCCTTTAGTGTTAATCATGAAGAGACTCTGAAGTTCTGAGCGTGAATCTACACATTATAAGCTTGTTTATGGATAGTTGTATAAGGCTTATTTTTAAAACCAAGGCTACTATTTATAGATTCCGTTCACATCATATCCTCTCCAACTTCCAGTTCTTTTGCTGCTGTACTTGTACACTATAATCTTACATTGGAATGAAAGGCACTAGTATGTGCCTTACCAGTTTTACAGTTGACATGGACTACCTTTGGCAGAATTGTCCCTGCTTTCTCCTATATGGTTTCCCTAAATCCCTGCTCAGCAAGGTACAGTTCCAGTCTACCTCCTTATTGTAACTGACTGTAATCACCCAGCCCAAAATGATCATTCCATCAAAAACAAAAGAAAGACTTAATTCAAGCTCTGGGTAAAAGGGCAATAGTGCAAATCAGGAGTGGTAGAGCAAACTGTAGCGTAAGGACAGGGTGTGTTTGTGTAAGGACAAGCCTTTATTCCCTCTACAAACATGCCACCTTGCCAAAGACAAGCAAATCACAAGTACTGGCTATAATCTGAACTAGGAAGATCAACTCTCAGGCCTTCTTCAGCTTCATCCCACATTCCCAGATCTCTTAATGAGGTTCAATGTGACACATCTTTGTCTTGGGTATATTTTTCTCCAAGGGATTATTTACATTTTTCCCCAAGGGATACCAGCACATTTATTTGCAAAGAGCATGCTCTTACCTCTCTATGTCAACAGAGGGCAGCAAAGAGCACCACTCTGTAACCTGACCTGTAGGTCTCAAATTTGCAGTCTCAATCAATCCCCCTGGTGCCTAGGGGAAAAGTGCATGGGGATCTTCCTAAGCTGTAAGACTGGAGCAGTTATAGAGATGCTGAGTATGTACTTAGCATTTTGCTCTGTATAGGATAGTCCCATGCAAGGAAGACTTTGCTCCAAATTTCAGTTAATTTCCTTCTGATATTTTTCTAACCTTAAGTAAAACATTCCTGTCCGTTCCATGAACTTAGCATTCACATCATTTTGTGTAGTTATTCATCTCACCAAAGCTCCTTGATACCAGAAATAGACTTTTCCATCATTACATTGCCACTTTTAAAAATTCATCTTTAGGGGCTGGGGCATAGCTCAGTGATAGAGTACTTGCCCAGGAGGCCCTGGGTTTGATCCCCAGCACTGCAAAAATAAATAAATAAGTAGCCTTTAATTTTTACTCAGTGAATGATAGAAAAAAGTTCTTTATGGAGGGAGGGGAAAGGGTAGTGGATAGAATTTAAAAGTATAGTAAATCTTCAATATGTTATAGAATTTAGTTAAAGCTGGAGGAGATGAACTTATCTCCCTGGGGCCTTAATTTTCTCACATATAAAATGAGACTAGCAACAACTCTATTTTAAAATACTTTGGGAGCTGTAAAATGCAGTACAAGATTGTTTACAAAGAATGTCTAGGACCAGATTTGTTTCTAGGTATTATTTCTGAAATTTAGAAATCTACAACTAAAAAAGAACACAACATAAAGAAGATAGCTTAGCATGAAAGGCATGGTATAAAAAATAAAGAATAGCGAGAAATAGATATGTTAAATGTGTATGTCAAAATAGTAATTTTTTAACTTTTTAACTTAGTTAGCTTTTCATTGCTCTGACAAATACCTGAGAAAAATTATTTAAAGCAGGAAAGATGTATTTTGGGTCATACTTTCAGAGATTTTAGTCCGTGGTCAGCAGGCTCTATTGCTTTAGGCCTGAGGCAAGGCAGAACATCATGGAGGAACAGCATGGCACAGGAAAGCTGTTCGGCTCATGGTAGCCAGAAAGCAGAGAGAGAGAGAGAGGGTGAGGGAAGAAAGAGAAAGGGACTGGGGACAACATATAGACATAAAGTCTCAAGGACATATCCCCAAGGACCACTCCCTTTAACCAGGTCCCACCTCCCACAGCCTCTATACCTTCCAGCAGTCCATTCAGCCTCAATGGATTAACCCACTGAAGATGTCAAAGTCTTCATGATCCAATCACTTCCCAAAAGCCTCACCTCGGAACATTGCTACCCTTGGGACCAGGCCTTCAGTAATTATTGTATGTTTTCTGACAGAATACATCAGTCTAAACTTCCTAGAATCTTATGTAAACTGAATCAAGGAGGATGTACTCTTTTATGTGACTTATTTCACTCAGCATAACTACACTGAGATTCATCCACATTCACTACATTCCTTTTTATTGCTGAATAGCATTTCCATCCAATGGATATACTACGGTTTGTTCATTCACATGCTGATGGATATTTGGGTTGTTTTCATTTGGGAACTTTATAAATAAAGCTACTATGAATGTATGCAAGTCTTCATATGAAGAAATAGGAGCAGAAAAACTATATCATCTGATGGGGGTATGTTTAACACTTTAAGAAACTCTGGCTTTATTTTAACAGCTTCTGTGAATGAGAAGATAGAATACCAGTTCTCTTGAAAGGGCCCACCAAGCTAGTCATCTTCCTGCACCAGGCAGCCTGCACTCAGCTTGCTCTTCTTACATGCTATGCATCTGGAGCACCTCCTACTTTGGACATAATAACCTTTAATAATCTCATAATAATCTGTGGGATTATTATGTTATAAAACCCAAGGCTATATTAACACCTCTATAGTCCCAAACACTGAAAAAATATTACCTTTTGCCAGGCACAGTGGCTCATGCCTATAATCCCAGCAGCTCGGGATGCTGAGAAAGGATTGCAAGTCAAAGCCAGCCTCAGCAAAAGTGAGGCACTACGCAATTCAGTGAGACCCTGTCTCTAAAAAAAATACAAAATAGAGCTGGGGATGTGGCTCAGTGGTCGAGTGCCCCTGAGATGAATCCCTGGTACCAAAAAAAAAATTACCTCTTGCCTAAACATTAAGTCAAAATCATTACACAATGCTAGGAATACTTTATATTTTTATATATGTATATATAATAAAATTCTCATTTCCCCCACAATAAGAAGTTTGATTTTTCAAAACCAATACATCAAATATCTGATCCAATCAAAAGTAAATACTTCAGGTGCTTCTTTTTTCACTGGGGTTCTAAGCACACACATTAGTCTGCTTGGGTAGTCTTGAACAGTTCACTTCGTGAAATAGGTTCTAACAGATTGGTTTTTTATTTGCCTATTACCATTCTTACTGCTATCACAGATGGAGCTGCCAGACTCCCTGTATTACTTATTCACGGGCCTGTGGATCACACTCTTAAAATGGGCTTCTTCAATAATTACTGTAGCATAACTTTTTAAATGGATGATTATACATATTTCATCATATTCAATTGTTTGGATACTTCTAGTGTGAGATTCCCATTTAAATTATTTTTTCTTACCAACAGATGAGCATAATAAGAGAATATGTTCTGGAATCCTTTGCTCTTTTTTTTTTTAAGCTAGCTTTGTTATTTCAAGTTATTTAACCTTTCTATTCCTTTAACCTTTCATCTTAAAATGGGATTAAAATACCTATTTAAATCGTCTGAACTAAATTAAATATTTATGTGGTGCTCTTAGTAAAATGCTTGACATACAGTAAAAATTGATAATTTATAGGTATATTATTATTATTCTCAACAATTATGCTTCTTTTTATCATGAAAGAGAGGAATGACACATAATTCAAATTAATAAATCATAAAATGATTTTTCACTTGGGACAAAATGTTTTTTGGCAGATTCTTTGCCATTCAGTTTATATTTTGCTTGGTCTTAAATTCCTTCAGCATACATAAACTGATCATAGAAGGGGGAGAACCTTAAATTCTCAGACAAAGAGAATTGACAATTGACTTTAAAATGAAAGCCAGGAAAAAAATAGATCAGAAGAAAAAAATGGTTTTTATAACCTTTGAGTAGACAGTAAACAATTTAAGAGATCCAAAGGTGTAGTCTGTCCATCTCAGAAAAAGAATAACCAATAAGAAAAGGCAATTTAGAGATATAAGAGGTAAGTTGAAGCCAGGCATCGTGGCACATGCCTGTAATCCCAGCGCTTAGGGAGGCTGAGACAGGAGAATCGCGAGTTCAAAGCCAGCCTCAACAACAGCGAGAGAGAGATAAGTTGAGTTATGGTTTTGATTATGAGGTTATTGAGTATGTAGTTAACATTGGTTACCATGATGAGGTTCAATACTACATCGTATTCGCCTCCATTTTGCAGTGAGGCATGGAACAGGTAAGTAACCTTTCCTAGGATTTCCAAGCTAATGTATTTTAAAGCTTGGATTAATTGAGATTAACAGTAGAAATGATTTCTATGAAAGTCATTGACTTTAAAATATTAAAGATAATAGCCTGGCATGGTGGCATGCATCTCTAATCCCAGCTAGTCAGGAGACTGAGGTAGGAGGATGGTTTGTTTGAGGCCAACCTGGGCAATATAGTGAGACCCTGGCTCAATATAAATGAATGAATGAATGAACGAATGAACAAATGAATAAAATAAAAGACGGAGCTTGCTGTTGAGAAGAAATGTTGGGTCTTAAGAATGTCGCACAAGGAGGATGACAAAGACAATTTCAAAGTGTAGTCCCTCTCTAAATGAGAGGTAGAAGACAGAATTTCAAAGTTAATCTACCAAAGTATTAAAATTATTAGTGTCAGGAAAAGGAACAGGAAGTCTGATTTTTAATTTGGCTCTGTTGAATGTGATGGAAGACAATCAATAAATGACATTGTGTTAATAAGGCCTCTCTGTTGGCGGCAATTTACAGAAATTTAAACTGGTTTAAGTGAAAAAAAGAAGAGAGAGGAAGAAGGAATTGATTGGCTTACATAAAGGTTCAGCAGAGTGAGTGGCTAAGTTAAGTCTCTGTTATCAGGAATCTGTCTTCTTCCCTTTACTCCTCTGGGCTGCTTTTCTCTGTCCTATATATGGACAAAGATGACAAACCTTGCTTATATTGTCCTTATAGCTAGTAATCTAATAAAACAAATGTACATTTCCTCTCCAATAACTGTAGCAAACATCCTGGAGATGAGTCAGTTGATATTCTTTGGCTGGTTTGGGTCATGTGTCTTTTACTAACCATTATGCCCAAGAAGATGGGTTTCAGCCTTGTATCACCTTCTCATTCTTCTAGCCCTAGCTTCAAGTGGGGTCAGCTCCTTTTGAGCCATATAGACTGAAAGTGGGGGGAGACAGTTTCCTCAAATCAAGAAGGTGTAAAGGCAAACTTTAAAAAGGCCAACATCCATGATTCTCATGTTATGATCTTCGTTTATCTTGCCTGTGCTGTGAGGTTAAAGTAGAAATGTCTATTTGTATGTAGCTAATGGGTTTAGATAGAAGAATAGAATTTAGATGGTTCAGATTTCTTTTTTTAAAATATTTTTTTCAGTTGTAAATGGACACAATATCTTTATTTTTATGTGGCGCTGAGGATCGAACCCAGTGCCTCACACATGCAAGGTGAGCACTCTACCATTGAGCCACAACCCCAGCCCCAAGATTTCTTTTTTATATGAGCTCTTAGAAAGTAAGTAAGTAGTGTCTCTGCCCCCTACCTCCTTTTTTTTTTTTTTTTTTTTTTTGGTGCTAGGCCTTGAACCCAATGCCTTAGGCATGCTAAGCACATGCTGTACTACTGAGGTACACCTCTAGCCCAGAAAGGTAGACACCTTTTCAAGAATTCTATGTGTAAGAATAATGTATGAAGTTTCCTTTTACTTTTTCAATGTGTAAAGTACCTTTACAAATGCCAGATATTATTTTTAGTCCTACAAAGGTTTGGTATATGGCATCTTGCCATAATTTGCATTATATAGAATGGTGTATTTTGAGGATGTTAAATATTTTATTAATTGAGAAATCCATTTGCTTTTGATTTGCTTCAGTGCATTTGCAGTATTGATAAAAGAAGAATTCTTACATCCCTCATTTGCAGCCACCGTTTTGACAGGGATAGTACATTAAAATGTCATTAAGCTGTTAAGATTTATTCTAAATAGCATATAAAATTACAAGCAATTGCTTTTCTTTGGTTGACTAGATGCTTTATCATCCTTTGAAAAAAACATATTAAAGAGTTCAAATCCAGTTAGCTCGTGATATTTTTCTAAGTTTGCCATAATTATGTGTACCTTTAGAGTTTTCCTTTGTCTGAAAGATGATTGTAGAACTTACCACAAGACTTATCTTTTAAAAGTTTACAGATACATATTTAGTATAAATTGTTATTTGGAGTCTGCCTGTTCAAGAAGTGTTTGAAGGGCTTATCATGAAGGAAGTATATATACAACAAGGTTAACAAAAGGGAAGTCAAACTCAAAACAAGGAAGAGAAAGCAAAAATGCTAATCACAAAAGCATTAAATTGTTAAATTTTATATATATATATATATATATATATAAAATATAACATTGGTTCTAAGTTTCCCAGCAGCAGGGACAGAAAAATGAGGAATTCAGCGAATTACATACACCATTGTTATACACAAGGTGGACATCTAATAATTCTGCAAGAACAGAAAGCTCTAGGGTATTAAGTTGCAATATAAATTCCTCATGTGAATTCTTTGCAAGTTGACAAAGCAAAAGCAATATGGCTCTTCTTTATAATAATTCTTCACAAAAGCAAATCGATAAGATTCTGCTGAGGAATACTAGGCTAACGATATTTAGAAACCATGTAGCTTTCTAATTTATTTCCTTTAATACAGTGATAGACTTTAGGGATACTTATAAGAATGTTTTTCCTTAGATGTTTCTTAAGAATCACTTTTTCAGATAGACATTTCTTAGGAGCTGAACAGAAAAAAATTGTCTTTGAAATTTACTTATTGACTAAGGATCCTAATGTTTGAGATAGAAAACGGTAGATTAACTTAACATTCTGATGTGGAAGTGGAGAATTCTGACCAGTATTCCCACCTAGTAGACAGATCATTTTCCATATTAGTTCATATTACTTTATAAAACTACATCTTTTTGTAAAAAAAAAAAAAAAACAAAACTTAGCTGCTTTAAAAAAAATGAAGAGAGTTCTTGATCAACTGGCTTAACTACCTGAAGATTTTTCTCCTCTGATTGAGAACCTCAGAGACAATTCCCCAATCTCTTTAAGGAAAATAATTTGGATTAGTTTTTCTTTGGAAGAAGTGTCCCTGACAGATGTTTTTAAAACATCCTGAAAGGACCTGCTCAAGTTTTATTATAAACACAATAAAAAATTTTGTATTATTTCATATAATTTTGATTGCCAGATCTGCACAACTATAGAAATTTCCCTTATTGAGTGAATAGAAGAGTCATGATATTTGGATAACAACAACAAACAAAATAGATACTGGTGTCACTTTTTTTTTTATCTTCTATATGTTGGTACTGTACTGAACTTTTTATATATGTTACTTTATTTAACTTTCCAATAATAGTATAGTCTATTATTATCCTTATATAACTAAGGCAAAAATTGAAACTCAAGTCTTTCTGGAATTAAATAACTAGCAAGAGGCAGAGGCAGGATGTGAACCCACACCTTTTTACCAGCCTTTACCACTACATTCTGATGCCTGTGAAGGAAATCTGAGTCTTCGTGCGTTAGCATTTGAGGTCACTATACTCTTTCTTTTCCCTAGTATTTTTGACAAAAGTTGCCACTGAGTCATGATACTTTCAACTTCTCTCAAATTCTAGCTTAAATGAGTCATTTTCCTTTTTTAAGAATACAATTTTCCTCAAAAAACAAAAACTAGAATAGCTCACATTTTTATAGCCAAACAGTTGTACCTTAATTTCTTTCTACACTTAGATTTTTATCTTGAAATGAGTTTTTAATATCTTCTTAGGTAAGGAGATCAGCATCATCTTCTAGTCATTACTGAAATTTGAAGAGGTTCATTTCGTTCTTAAAAGAGCGTATTCACCTTGTTAATGGCTTTGCAGTTCTCCACACTTAGCATGCCCACATGCTGAAATAAAAAATTACTTATGATCAGTGCCACATACCTGTAATCCTGGATACTTGGAAAGCTGAGCCAGGTGGACCACTTGAACCCAGGAGTTAGGGACCAGCCTGGGCAACATAGAACCTGTCTCAAAAAAAAAAAATTACTTATGATGATGGAACTTGGCTTGCTATTTCTATAGGTAAACTGTCCGATATGGTAACCACTAACACGTGACTATATATTTTAAAATTAAAATTATATGAAGTTAAAAATTCAGTTCCTCAAGCTCACTAGGCACATTTCAAATGCTCAGTATCTACATGTGGGTGTGATATTAGTGCAAGTTATTGAACATTTCCATCACCACAGGAAGTTCTCTTGGGCAGTGCTGCTCTAGTGGTTACATTTTTCATGCCTCCTCTACCTTCTTCTGTTCCCAAAACAATAATGGCTTCCTTCAAGAATTACTTCTACAGCTCCCATAGCTTATCTTCTCAATGATTTTCCATGATAATTGTACATGGAGGAATCTTTGTTGGTCCAGTTGTTATTTCTGTAGTACAGGGAAGCATGCTAACCCAGACCAAGTTCATTTTACTTAAGTGGCAAGGCCATAAAGTCAGCTAATTTTCATTTGTCAGATTATATATTAAGCCAACAATCTTGGGTAACCATTATGAGAAGCATTTATAGACATGCCTTTTTGAATTACTGCAGAAACTATCCACACCCTTTGTTGACTTTTTAGTATTAATGGTGCTACTACTGAGCCTTACATATGTTCTATAACAATTTTGGCTCTGCTTTTAAATCATTTTTTATTTATTGTTTTTAGTTACACATGACAGTAGAATGTATATCATAAATACATGGAGTATAACTTCTCATTCTTGTGGTTGTACGTGATGTGGAATTACACTGTTCATGTATTCATATATGAACATAGGAAATTTATGTCCAATTCATTCTACTGTCTTTCCCATTTCCATCCTCCCTCCCTTCCCCCCACTCCCCTCTGTCCAATCTGGTAAACCTTCACCCCACATCTAACCCCCACCCCACCTATTGTGAGTCAGCATCCACATACCAGAGAGAACATTTGGCCTTTGTTTTTTTGGGATTGGCTTATTTCACTTAGCATGATAGTCTCCAGTTCTATCCATTTACCAACAAATGCAATAATTTCATTCTTCTTTAATGCTGAGTAATATTCCATTGTGTATATATACCACATTTTCTTTATCCATTCATCTATTGAAGGGCATCTAGGTTGGTTCCATAGTTTAGCTATTGTGAATTGAGCTGCTATGAACATTGATGTGGCCACATTTAAGTCTTTTCAGTATATGACAAGGAGTAGGATAACTGGGTCAAATGGTGGTTCCATTCCAAGTTTTCTGAGGAATTTCCATACTGCTTTTCAGAGTGGTTGCACCAATTTGCAGTCTCACAAGCAATGTATGAGAGTACCTTTTCCCCCACATCCTCAGCAACAATTGTTGTTGCTTATATTCTTGATAATTGCCATCCTGACTGGAGTGAGATGAAATCTCAGTGTAGTTTTAATTTTTATTTCTCTAATTTCTAGTGATATTGAACATTTTTTCTT
>CM053409.1:47938274-47957047 GCA_028644305.1 Xerus rutilus
TTTACATCCATTCATGAATCTGTGACGTCAGCAAGCCTTTGGGCTCCTTTGCGTTGGGCTGGAGGATTGTGCGGGTGGAATCCCCCTCCCCTTTATTTTTCTAATTCTGCAAGTCTCTTTAATAACCTTCCATCTTTTTAAAGCAAGAAAATGGAACAGCATGTGTAGGAATTCTTCATTGTTGTGAGTATTGCACTCTATTTTTTTCTGTTTCATCAGTATTTATGTCACAAGGACAGATGGAGAATGTATTTGTGATTTGGGGGTGATTAGAAAATTGATATTATTGAGGGAGAGACGGTGAGAGACAGAGGCGGAGAGAAACCTGAAACCCGGTTACAGCTAGGAGCCGCTGAAACTGACAGCTGGTTTTCCTTTGCTTGTCTGCCTGCTAGACGTGGACATTTTTCATTTACGGATCTGCACGTTACCTCTGGATGCTGGCTTGGCTTTCCTTAAAGGGAGATTCATTTTTCTTTGAGATGATGTGGGTGGTATTAGAGGAAAAGCATAGAACACTAGAAAGGTGCTGTGGAAAGTGGGGCTAGCAAGACGGAGCAGGTTCTATGCTGTGGAGCACTTGCCTTCCCTGCCGTGGTCCTTTCTATCCTTACTCACCCTTCACCTTGCCTTTGTTTCATAATTGTGTAACAATCAGTATCTTGAGAGTGCACTTTGGTGAAGCTGACTCCTTCTTGCTCAGTCATTTTTCAAAAGGTTTTATGATGGCAGTCATAGTTATATTTATATGTATTTGGAGCTCTTCTTTATGTCACTGCATATACTTTATTTACATCATCAAAGACCTAAAAACCTGCACTAGAAGCAAAGGGGAAATTACCCTTCAATTCTAATTTTTTAAAATACCCCTAATGAACTGATTTCTTACTAAGCTCCAAAATTATATTGTATAGAAATGCAGATGAATATTTTTCTAAGATAAACTTCCAACTGAAATATGGAAAATATGGAAATATGTTTGGGAAATATGGAAAAGTTCTGATGTGTGACATGTATAAAGTTGATATTATAGTTTGCTTGTAGCTTTAACAAAAAGTGTCTGTGATTGAATTTGTTTTCCAAGGCTATGGTTTATTCTGGTGGAAGTTGTGATACTAAAAAAGAGGGATGTGACATTGTGACATGTTCTGCCCCTGGGGCAACTCCTCAACCCAAATAATCTTGTAGCGTTTTCCAACTATCTCACTTTGAGCAATTTATATACTACTCAGCAACATGTCCTTGGTTTTCCTTTCTAGTGAAAGAGACATCAAAATACCAGTTATTTATTATCCAGCCTTATGTTTACCTTGTGCAATCAATACTTAGAGTCTTTCATATTATAATCTTTTCTCATGAAGCAGTGCTTCTAAATTGTGGCTCTAATGATATCTTTCGAATTGTTCTTCTTAATGAATACTTCTAACTGTAAGCTCATTTAATTTCAAAATTATCATACCTAAGGACTTTCTTTTGTTTCTCAAATTGGCATTGCACTCCCTGATATTGTTTTTCTGAGTGTAGTGAACTAACTCAAGTTATGGAAGGGAAAACCTCTGCCTAATTTCATATCAGATCTTTGTCCTATACTCAGACTATTGTGGTTTCTTGTTGCTATTTTTTATTTGCTGGGTTGAGCGAACGAGATAATATTTTAGACAAAATTCTAAAATTTGTAAACATCTTCACTTATTTCAACGTTTTCCTTTGTGTGTACCTTTGGAGACTTTGAAAGTAGCAATTTCAAAGTTATTTTTAATTATTGCTGTTTACCAGATCAAAGACCAAATTTGGGGCTTAAAAAAATATTTTGTTTATGGGCTGGAGGTGTAGCTCAGTGGTAATGCATGAGGCCCTGGGTTTAATCTCCAGCACTGGAAAAGACACAAAACAAAAACAAAACCGTGTCTATATAATCAAGCTCATCTTAAGAAATGTTCACTGGGGGTTGGAGAGGTAACTCAGTGGTACATTGCTTGCCTAGCATGCACAGGGTCCTGAGTTCAATTCCCAGAACCACAAAAAAAAAGGGGGGGGAGGGAGAAAGTAAAAGAAAAAGAAAGAAATGTTCACCAGACTCTTTTATGCACATCTTGCCAAAAGAGAGTTTTACTTCCCCGAAAGAAATACAGTCTGCACTTGGATTTGTTAAAGTAAAACTGTCCCTTTAAGGCACAGGGTAGATGTAGAATCCCCTTTCTACTCCTAGTGGCTGTGTTCCAGATTATATTTATTTTTATGTATAGTGTACTTGTAGGAAAAAAAACAATAACTCTTAATTGTTTAATATCAAACAATAAAATCCTGTGTATCTGTGACTGTCAATAGATGGCTTTCTGTTTAAAAATTGAAACTACTCCAGAAGAAGGAATTAATTTATTTAGTAAACAAATTCAGTCAAACCAGAACCATGTCCTGGGGAACTGTCAAAAGAATGGTTCCTAAGGGCCAGAGGCCACATCCACTGGTATATGACAGAACAACCATACTTTGATGGTGGAACCGGTCAGTTTGGTTTGCTGTGTCTACCTGCCTTCTTCCTGTGTGCTACAGCTGAATTAATTGCTTGGGGAGCTCAAATGAATCAAGATAGCCAAGATGACAAATCTGACAGGTGGCAACCTGACTCTTATAATTTTGATTAAAATGAAGATTCCCCAAGAACACTCTGCTGCTTCATAACAATACAAAACAAACAAAAAGTCATTCAAAAGATAGCACACTCCTATTCAGTGCTGGTTATTATTCTGTAAAGATAGGGAGGAGACAAAGATTTAGAAGATGCAATCTTTACTCCCAAGGAATCTAGAAGATAAGTTATAGAAATAGGCTTTAACATTAGAAATACCTGTGGAACTTTTCCTCCATCCCTTCCTTTCTTCCTCTTATTTTTCACTACTCAGGAGTTTTTGGTATTCACAGAGCTGTGCAGTCATCACCACAATCAACTCTAGAACATTTTCCTTATCACAAAAAGAAACCACATACCCATTAGCAGTCACTCCTCATTTCTCCTAACCCCCAGCCCTAGACAACCACTGATCTACTTTTTCTATAAGTAAATTTGCCTATTCTGGACATTCATATAAATGAAATCATATAATATGTGGTCTTTTGTGATTAGCTTCTTTCTCTTTTGAATGTAATGTTTTCAAAGTTTATCCATTTATAGCATGGATCAGTACTTTATATCTTTTTATTGCCAAATAATACTTTACTTATCTTTCATCTGTTGATGGACATTTGGATTGTCTGTGCTTTTTTGCTATTAGTAATACATTTATGTACAAGTTTTGTGTGAGAATGTTTTCATTTTGAGGGTGGAA
The DNA here is from genome assembly GCA_028644305.1 of Xerus rutilus. Taxonomy (NCBI): domain Eukaryota; kingdom Metazoa; phylum Chordata; class Mammalia; order Rodentia; family Sciuridae; genus Xerus; species Xerus rutilus. Next base: position 47,941,601 of record CM053409.1, read on the forward strand.
TTTCTGGGTCATGACAACTATAGGTTTAACATTTTGAGGGGATACTGGTTTCCAAAGTGGCTGCACCATTTTACATTTCCATCAGCAACGTATAAGGCTTCCAGTTTCTCCACATCCTCATGAGCATCTGTTAGTATCTGTCTTTTTTAAACAGAGCCATTTTACTGAACAGGTATTTCATTGTGGTTTTGGTTTACATTTCCCAATAATGACGTCAAGCATCTTTTTAATGTGCTTATTGCCTATCTGTATATTTCCTTTAGAGAAATGTCTATTCAAACTCTTTCTCTATATTAAAAATTAGATTATTTATGTTGTTATTACTGAGTTATGAGTCCTTTCCATATGCTGGATACAAGCTGTTTATCAAATATATTATTTGCAGATACTTTCTCACTCTCTGGGATGTCTTTTCACTTTCTTGATGATAGTACTTAAAGTTTAGTTTATTATTTTTTCTTTTGTTATTTGTGCTTTTGGTGTCATATCTAAAGCAGTGTTGCCTAACTCAAGTTCATTAAGATTTTCTCTTATGTTTTAATCTCAGCATTTATATTTTTAACTCTACATTTAGGTCTATAATCCATTTTGAGTTAATTTTTTGTATAGTATAAGAAAGAGGTTCAACTTCATTCTTTTGAATGTAGATATCCAGTTGCCCCAGTAATATTTATTTAAAAAACTGTTCTTCCTCTTATTGAAATGTCTTGGCATCTTAATCAGGAAACTTAAAAGAAAATGTTGATGCCATGATCCCCACTCTAGAGATTCATATGTAATTGGTCTGTGGTAGGGCCCAGTCATCTGTATTTCTTAAAAGCTCCTCTGATGATTCTAACGTGTATTCAGGGCTGAAAACTATTGGCATTGATCCAGGGTTAGTCTTAGAAAAGAAGAGGGACACTTTCTGAATCAGGAAAAGAGAATGAGTGAAAACATAGAGTTCTGACATGAAAGAAGGGAAAAAAGGAAAATTAAGAAGATTCATACCAGAAAGCACAGAATTTCTTGTTAATCAGTGAGTGAAGGTATCATTAGAGGTTTATGAAATGTGTCAAATTAAAGGAAGATGAGGAGCTAAAATTTATTAAGCACTTTCTATATGCCTTTAAATCTGTTGGGAGTTTTTACATATGTAATTTTATTTAAAATATAATCCTCATGATATGAAGTAGGTTCTCTTATTTTCCCATTGAGGAAAAAGACTCAGAAAGGCTGCTAACTCAACCAGAGGTACTAGGTCCTGGATGTTATACTCAATTTTCATATGCAGCTCTAATTCTTAATCTTATTCTATTTCTTCTCTATACCATGGAGTTTGAGTGTTGAGTAAATTTAATATCTTCACTAGCACTGCTCTGGGCTGGATAAAGATAAGTTGGAGGGTGGTGGTCATAAAGTGTTGAGGGTTGGTATAGCAGGTGCATCATGGGAGATAAGATGGTAGGAGTAAAGAGGATTATCACATCACAGATAATTGTGGAGCCTTGGCTGACCAAAGGGTCAAAGGCCAACATAATGGCCATGAAAGAATGATTGAAGAGGATGACAGGGAAACCATGAGGGGACAGACAATGAACCAAGTAGAACTGGCAAGTGCAAAGGGGGTATTATTCATTTTTTCATTCATTTAAGCAACAAATTTGAGTATTCGCTATGTATTCTAGGTACACAGCAATGAATAAGATGGACAAAACTTCTTGTTCTTTGGGGCTTATTTTATTCTAATGGAGGAAGATGAGCAGTAAATAAGTAAATTATGTTTAACAATAAATGTCAAAGAGAAAAATAAAGATAGGAGGGGATTAGAGATGCTGGAGGTAGGGTAAAGTGAACAGGGACTTCTTCATTGTATTGTGTATTTGCAGATACAGCTTCCTCAAAGAGATTAATGAACCATCAAACAGAGCTGTCAGTGATTGACAGGCATCTTGGAAGTATAGAGTTTCTTCTAAGTCCTAAAACTCAGAGTGAATATTTAGTATTAACTTTTTATTCATTTATACCCAGTGCCTGGCACAGAATACACTCCATAAACATTTGTTTATTGTATAAGTGCCTTTACAGGGAGCAAAACTAGTGTTTGTTCCACGAGGTGGAGGCCAGGGCAGGGGTGCTGCTTAGAGAGTTCTTTCAAATTTTGCTTGCCACTCTGTTGGGATAGACCCTAAGTACATGTATGGATGTGGCATATCCTTCTGTAATGTCACCACTGACAATCACCACATGGTCAGCCGTAGTTAACAAGGGGATGTATTCTATTCTCAGATAAACTGCACAGAGAACCACCAGTGTAGGCAACACGGAAGAAACTTACATTTCTTTTGCGTTTTATACTTTACCAGGAGAATCACACACACCACCCTTGAACAAAGGGTGAGTTGAAACCCTTGGTTAATGAAGTTTTGAATAACGAAGTTTTAATAATAATGAAGTTTTAATTAACCCTTGGTTAATGAAGTTAATGAAGCTTTGTTATTTGACCACTCACCTGCCACCTTCTTTCTTTATCTAGATAATTAATTATATTAAAATAGATAAAAATCAACATTTTTTAACCTTCTAAAAGATACAACGATGCAGTGGAAAAAGTGGAACTAAGCCTATAAGGCCTCCAAGCAGTCTCAAGTCATCTTTGCAAAGCAGTTGCCCTCTTAGTTGTTTCTCCTCAGCATTGGTTTTAACGTATCAGATGAAGAAATTGTTCCTAACAATCCCAGATGTCTTTTTTAACTCTGAAAATGTAGGATTCTGGTTGTTGCTTACCAACATTAAATAGGCAAGTGAGAATTTCTAAGGCAGTCTGATTTAAATCTACTTTTATTCCGATTCCTTCACAGTGCTTTTTAAAAAAAATGTTTTAGTTGTTGATTGACCTTTATTTATTCATTTAATTATATGCGGTGCTGAGGATCAAACCCAGCGCCTCCCACATGCGAGGCCAGCACTCTACCACTGAGCCACAATCCCAGCCCCTTCACAGTACTTTCATAGAAGTTTAACCTCCATGGAATGTTGCTATAGCTAAGGGGGTGAAGTGTGTCAGAGGGTTTCAGATGGAGATATCTAGGCAAGACAAAAAGGTTAAATGACTTTTGCATTTGCCCAGACTTCTTTATAAGCAAGAAAGAGTCCTGATTGGATATGACCTTTCCATCTTTGGGTATGCCCATTGTAAATGTCATTTATCTTGGTCATTGTTTTCTATAGTCAAAAAAAAACCTCTGTTAGACTGGTGATTGGGTGGTCTGGGCTAATAGGGATGTGCCAGAAGATAATCCAATAATCTCAGTTTGGTCGTGTGTTACAGCCTTTTCCTTGTGACCTTTATTAGTGCTCTCAAGTGCAATTCATCATATTGGCCATTTCTGCCCATCCCTCATTTTTTCCTATTTTCTTTTTAAACTCAGGCTGAAGCTTGATAAAGGATGAAGATTGTATTAAATCAGAAAATGAAGACTACCCAAATCCATAAACAGTATATTCAGTCTTTATAAAACCAAGATTCTGTTATTTTGTATAACAGTTGCTGGCTTTTGAAAATGATTTTTGTAATTCCCCAAATAACAAGTTGGTTGATGGATTAGTGTTGTGGATTTGGAGATTTTGTCAAAGAAAAAATTACATTGCATTTAAAAATTAATTTTAAAAATAACAAAACAGAAAACTTCCTTTTCATTTTTATGTTCATTTCATTAGTCCAGAATTTTTCTTATATTCGTTTTCATTTGTATAATTGTCAAGCAGAGAGATCTGATGCCTAGTCTTAATGGCTGTAATAATTTTATATAGTGGTTCCATTTAGTAACAATACTTTATCTGTGTGGCAGTGTGGTTAAAAAAAATCTTGAAAAAAGAAATAGTGTATTGCAGGGAAACTCGAAGAGAATGTTCAGTAACTGCAATTTTAATTGTTTAAAAATTATAAGGAAAGACAATGTAGGACTTTCTGCTGACAGATAGTGATTGTCTCCAATGTGCTAATTTGTATCATGATTTCCTGGGCTGGGGGTAATGGTAGAACTGAGCAGTTCCAAGAGGACATTTTAGTGAAATTCTGGATTCAGAAAAGGTCAGAGAAGTGAAAGAATGAGTTGATTGAGGGTGAAGGACCGAGGAAGAAGCCAAAGATGAAGGACTGAAGAAAGGTGATAGGAAAAAAAAAGAACAGAGCCCAGGGACACAGCGGTGAGTTGACGAGCCAGGTGGCAACCAGGACAGCAGTTTTCACCTTAAACTAAAGGGAGTGGATCTGGGACCCAGACTGAAAAAGACTCTATTTTAGAGTCCTAAAAGGGGCTGTCACAGTTACTATTACTAAAGAGGGCTCAATTTGCAAAATAAGCCCACTGAGGCTTCTTATTACCCTGAGGCACTGTGCCTGCATTTTTAGTAGCTGGCCTGCCTGCCTTTAATGGGACACATTAGGCTATCTGCAGGCGTGGATAACCATGGATAATTGAGACTAGTGAAATAAAAACTCACCAAAATACAAAGCCAGGATTGCATTTTCCAGAGAAAATAATCTCTCTGTTAAAGTGAGATTAAGCATTTTACTAATTACCAATTATTTCCTCTCACATAACAAGTTTAAATACATATGCACACTAAGGAGAAACAGATGCAATGTACCTTTGGATATTTCCTGTCACTTCTTTTAGACCTAAATTATGGACTCACTTTAATCTTTGCTAAGCATAGAAACTCCTGGGAAATGTCCACCTGACAGTACAGCTGTTAGGGCTCAAGAGCCAATTTGAAAACAAATTTTACCACTTTGCTAGCCCCACACCCCCTTTCTGGCCATCTTTGAGCAGAATCCCTTCCATCTGTTTGTCTATGAAAAAATAACTGAACACGTGCTTTATACTGCTAGCATTAATTTTTGAAGCTATGCTCTAATCTAATCTTTAAGTATTCTCAGGGACCTGGAGACCAGATTAGGTTTCTTGGAGAAAGAAAAACAATCACATAATCCTTTTTTATTTTCTGCAATGATTTCTCCATGACACATTGAAACAGAACTTACCACCCCCGTCATCTATTCTCCTTTGATCAGCTTATCTACATTATTCCCAGTGTGGTGGTGCCTAAAGTCCCAGTTACTCCAGGAAACTGAAGAACAGAAGGGTTGCTTGAGCCCAAAAGAGCTTGAAGATAGCTTGGGCATCATAGCAACTCCCTGGCTATGAACGCATGAATGAATGGGAGTGGGGAGGTATCTACATTGATAAATATTTCTTTTAACTGAATATTACACCTTTGTTACTGGCTTTTGTTACAATCTAACTTGTTTTGCCACAGATTGTTTTCTAAATAGCCTTTGTCTTCTCCCTTCCAACTGCTTAAAAGGCCATGAAGCTGTGGGTGGTGGCACACACACTTGCAATCCCAGAGATTTGGGAGGCTGAGGCAGGAGGATTGCAGGTTCAGAGCCAGCCTTAGCAACTTAGTGAGGCCCTAAGCAACTCAGCAAGACCCTGTCTCAAAAAAATATATAAAAAGGGGCTGGGGTTGTAGCTCAGTGGTAGAGTGCTGTCTTAGCATGTGTGAGGCACTGGGTTCAATCTCAGCACCACATATAAATAAGCAAAATAAAGGTCCATTGACAACTAAAATTGTATATTTAAAATATATATATAGGTTAGGGTTGTGGCTCAGTGGTTAAGCACTATGGTTGAATCCCTAGTACCAATAAATAAATAAATAAATAAATTTTTAAAAGTTTAAAAGATGAAAATTTTTTTACAAGGCCATAAAATGGTTTTGAAAATAGTCACTGAAGTTCTAAAAGCCTCAGACCAACCCTTTTCTCCACGTTTCCCTGCTTCCATAGTGGTACGAATGAATGCCCTGGCTGATGCCCTCAACAGAATCAACAATGCCAAAAAAAGAGGCATATACCAAGTGCTTGTTAGGCCTTGCTCCAAAGTCATTATCTGGTTTCTTCCTATAATGATGAAGCTTGGTTACAATGGCAAATTTGAAATCATTGATGATCACAGAGCTGGGAAATTTGTTGTGAACCTTATAGGCTGGTTAAATAAGTGTGGCATGACCAGCTGAGATTTGTTGTTACTGAAAGTTCTACAAAACTGGCAGAATAATCTGTTCCCATCCTGTCAGTTTGGCTCCATTCTACTGACTGCCTCAGCTGGCATCATGGACCAGGCTGAAGCAGGATGAAAACACACACGTGAAGGAAAGTCTTAGAACTTTTTTCCTAGGATTGTATTACATTCACGCAAATAAAAATGTCTCATTGGGGAGGGGAAAAAACCCTTGGATCGGTCTGAAAAATAAAGAGGAGTGATAGGAGAACCTCATTATTAGTGCAGAGCAAAGGGGACCACAGAAGAAAAAAAAGGGAAGTCACTCCAAGGGAGTACCCATACTGCTTTAATGCCTCACCAAGCTCACAAGCACTATGAAATGTTAATCGTGATTTACCTGATATGTGTATGCCTTGTACCCATAAATTCCTTTATGATGAAGAATAGATATGACTTGTGTCCAACTGTGTGATGGACTTGAAGTTTCAGTATGAAGAAACTACAGTCTTTCAATTTCTATCTTCTCAAATATTTGATTCCTGAGTGGAGGCAGCCAAGAATTTGCCAGAGACCAGAAAAGTAAGCTTTGGGCCTTGTTTGAGACCTATCCTTTCATTGCTATATATTGTTTTTTTATTATAGGAAATTGAAAAAGTAAGAAAAGTTTGAAACTTTACCTAGCAAATTCTTCAGATTCTCCTATTTTTGTATGCAATTCATAAAATATAGTTTATGAAAAAACTATTTAATATGATTTTTTCAGTTACTTTAGTGACAGATTCTTTTATAGAGTATGCTTAAATAACAAGAGGAAAAACATTTAAATTTTTGTTTCTGTTTCTCAGTTGACTCATGCATATTGGTCTACTCCTGCCAACCATGACTAGGGCCAATCATCCTGGTTGACTTGAGCCACCCCGATAAAGCCTGGCTCTGCACAGTGAGAAGGATTTGTTTTGATGAGCTATAAATCATTCATTCCACCTCACCACCACAAAAGATGAATTAGCGGTTTATGAACATTAATTCTACAAGAGACCTACCCATGAACCAGCCAAAGCAATGCACAGTATGGCAGAGCATTAAAATCACCTGGGAATTTGTTAGAAATGCAAAATCTCAGGCCTCCTCCAGATTTTCTCAATCAGAAATGCTGGCAATGAGGCCTGGCCATCTGCGTTTTAACAATCTGGCTAATTGAAGATGATGCATTCCTAGGTTGGAGAATCCTTAATTTATAGCAGAGCTTCTCAGGCTTTAAATATGTATAAAAATTGCCTAAGGATTTTGTTAAAAACCTGATTCTGGTCACTTGGTCTGGGTAATTTTGTCAAGTAACTCTCAGGTGATTGCTAATGCTGATGCTACTGGTTCCAGGACCACATTTTGTGAGTAGCAAGATTTTATAGTTTGGATCTGGATATCCCCTGAAGGCCTGTGTGTTAGAGATTGGTTTCCAGTTTGGTGCCATTAGGAGGTGGTGAAATCTATAAGAAGTGAGGCCTAGGCAACAGGGCCAACTGATCATGGACTTGAAAGCTCCTAAACTGAGCCAAAATAAACCTTTTTAAAAATAAGTTGAGGGGCTGGGATTGTAGCTCAGCGGTAGAGCACTTGCCTCGCATACGTGAGGCCCTGGGTTCGATCCTCAGCACCACATAGAAAGCAATAAAATAAAGACATTGTGTCCATCTACAACTGAAAAAATATTTTAAAAAAAGAAGTTTAAAAAAAATAAGTTGATTATTTCAAGTGCTTATCATAGTTATGGAAAGCTGATTTAACACATAAGGGTCTGGAAAAACTGTCTTGAATCACACTAAGGATGACTGCAATAAGTATGCTCTATCTAAATTAAAATCACTCCTATAATTCCTAAGGAAATACTCCTAAAAGAAGTTTCATGCATCAAGATATTGATCATAGCATTATTTTAATAGAAGGAAAAAGAAATGGCTTAATTGTTCCCTACAGGAAATATATAGTCAATCCTTCTAATTCACAAATACCATATTTACACATTTACTTAATAGATAAACTTCATTTTTTAACTCCAAAAACTCCTGGTTTTATGATCTTTTGCAGAGAAGCACAGAAGAGCAAAACTTTGAATCACCTGACATATTCCCAGCCTAGGTCAACTAAGGCGAGGCATTGCCACCTTGTTTTAGCTCTCCTATTGTAAACAAATGTCTTTCTTGCGCTCTATTAGGTGCCCTGATTTTTGCATTTTTTGTCCTTGTTTTTGGTGATTTTGCTGTTTAAAATGGCCCCCAAGCATAGTGCTAAAGTGCCGTTTAGTGTTCTTAAGTATAGATGGCGGTGGTAGGTTGTCTTAATCCTTTTCTGTTGCTATAACAGAATACCTGAGACTGGGATATTTATAAAGAAAGAAGTTTCTTTAGGCTCACAGTTCTGAAAGTCTGAGAGAATAGTGCTGGCATCTGCTCAGTAAAGTAAAGTCCACATGCTACTCCATGCATGGCAGAAAAGTGGAAGGGTAAGCAGGTGCTTGCAGAAGAGGGAACAAAAGGGGTCAGATGCTTTATAACAAACCACTCTTGTGAAAATTAATCTATTTCTGTCTTGGGAGAAAGACATTAATTCCTCTTAAAGGCCCTACCTCCCAATACCAATACATTGGCAACTAAATTTCAGCATGAGTTTTGATTGGGACAAACCACATCCAAATCATAGCATGTGCCTTATAGAGAAAATATGCATGTTATATGCTTCATTTAGGAAGGAGACAAATTTCCAAATACAGTATAATTATGGTTATATGTTAATTTTTTTCAAATATAAAAATTGAAGGAAACATACCAAAAATTTTTAGAATGATATATTTATTTTTCTCTATTTCTCAATTTTTTGTACTATTGTTATATTGATTCTAAAAAGTGTTACACTTTAAAGGTTTGCATATTCTAGTTCTTTCAGAGATACTAAGAGGCACTTCTTTTTCATCTCCTGAGCAGTAGAGGCAAGGCTTTCTGGTTAAGGAGTAGACCTTCTTAGGAAAGCCTGTTTAACATGAGTATTAGAGAATATACTCTCTGTATTAAACCAACTAAGAGTTGCTTGAAGAGACAATGTGAATATCCAAGAGTAGTACCTTCTGGCAAAGGTACTACTCTGGCAAAGGTAAACTAGGTACTTAATAGATACTACTGGAACAATGCTTTGTAAGTAGTTTGCTTTGCTTAATCATAGCTTTCTGAATGTTTCTACCTTTTCCAATTCTGTCAACATGGTTCACAGTTTGGCCTTTAAAATCAGATGGATGAGAGTGGAATCCTATTTCCATATAGTAGCTATATGCTTTGGGTAGGTTACTTAATAGGTCTCTAAATTTCTCCTATAAAATATATAATTGAGTTCTCGCCAACTCTGCGAGCTAGGTCCTGTTATTGTTAAGCTAGTTTCTAGTTGAAAAAAGCACAATGAAGGAAAATTCATCCAAGTGGAGCCAATATTCAGTTTCAGACAGTCTGGCTCCAGGGTCCCACCTCTCCATGTCACTGAAATGCTTCCCTTCTTGGGCAATGAGTAAAATTTCGTGGAGAAAACATTTAAAGACTATGCAAGAATGAGCGGTCTTAAACACAGTCTTAAGAGAACATTTCATTGTTACTAAATACAGAACAGCGTTTATTCTTATGCTTTCAATCTTTAGCTTGATCTGATGAGTTTCTTCTAAATTTCTTTACATTTAGAATCTTTTCCTTTCTTGCTCTTGCATCAATAGCACCGTCCTGCACACCCTAATCTGTCCAAGGTTCCTATCAGCAGCTGCTGGTTAGTATAATCTCAAGGCAAAAGACAGAATTTGTCATCTTTTTTTTTTAAATTGTGATTAAATATACATAACATTTACAATTTTAAGCATTGTTAAATGTGCAGTTCATTGGCATTAAGTACATTTATGTCATTGTGTGACCATCACCAAGATCCATTGCCAGAACATTTTCATATACCTATCACACTAACTCCTCATTCCTCCCGCCCCAGAGACCCTGACGACCACCATGCTGCTCTCTGTCTTTATGACTGTGACTACTCGAAGTACCTCATATAAGGGAAATCATACACTATATTTCCTTTTGTGACTGGTTTATTTCACTTAGCAGAATGCATTCAAGCTTCATCCACATTGTACCTTCTGCTAGAATTTCCTTCTTTTTTTTTTTTAAATGTTTATTTTTTAGTTGTAGGTGACAGAATATCTTTATTTTATTTTTTATGTGGTGCTGAGGATCGAACCCAGTGCCTCACGCGTGCTAGGCGAGCATGCCACCACTGCGCCACAATCCCAGCCCCTAGAATTTCCTTCTTAAGGTCAAATAATAAAGATGGATTTTGTTAAGAATAAATAATATATTGTGACCATTTTTGTTTCTTCTTTTGAGAAATGTCTGTTTAGTTCCTTTGCACATTTATTGATTGGGTTATTTGGGGTTTTGTTTGTTTGATTTTTTTTGTTTTTTGTTTTTTTTTGTTTTGGTACTGGAGATTGAACTCAGGGGCACTCGACCACCGAGCCACATCCCCAGCCCTATTTTTGTGTTTTATGTAGAGATAGGGTCTCACTGAGTTGCTTAGTGTCTCGCCATTGCTGAGGCTGGCTTTGAACTCGCAATTCTCCTCTCAGCCTCCCTAAGTGCTGGGATTACAGGCTTGCGCCAGCGCGCCCAGCTTGTTTGATTGTTTTGATGTTAAGTTTTTTGAGTTCTTCAAGACCTAAAGAAATACCAGTTATTTTTTAAATGATCTAAAATACTGTGGAATTTAAAGAAAGGAACATAAACATAATGTTCTGCCTTTGTGCCTTATTGCTAAGGTACTGTTTCAACAATTACCCTAATACTCATAATATTGCTTGGGACCATTTAAGAGGAATTTAGTAGAATATATATTTTTTGAAAGGATGAGCAACAGACCCTATCACATGTACTGTAGCCATTTAACTTAATTCTAGCCTTCCCTTCCCTTTCTCGTGCTTTTTTCTGCTTCTCTTCTCTTTCCCCTGTCATAAAGTAAAACAAAACCCTCTTTCATCTCTCCCAGGAGTGGCCATTTTATGGAACTATTTACAATTAAAAAGAAGAGGGGTTCTATATTTTACTCTAATTCTATAAAATAAAAATCTAAACAAACTGAAGTAAATTCTATTTGAGTATAATTTGTACTTTTTTATTTTTTGAGCAAGAGAGGTTGGGTGCATGGGATGGGTCATGGTTCTTGAGAAGAATTTTCTTTTTTTTAGATGAGGTCTTGCACTGTTGCCCAGGCCTGCCCCAAAGTCCTCTCAGCTCAGCTTCCTGAGTAGTGGGACTATAAGCATGCACCACAATACCCAGAGGAGAAGAATTTTTATAGGAAAACCTGTGGAGAACTCAGCTTTCTGAATATGTTTTTGAATGAGTGCTGTATGCTGTGCCATGCATTGGGAATACAGTGTTGACCATAAAACAAAATATATTAAATTCATTATTTATTGCATTATGGCCTAAAGAGTTCAAGGACCTACCCCAGATTATACAGCTGCTGAATAATCCTCACAGAGCTCACAGACTAGCGGGGGAGATCCTTAAAGAGCAATTATAATATAGTGTGATATGTGTTCTTTGGAAGGAGGGTAAAGTGGTGACAGCTTCAGGCTGACTGAGGAGGACGTAAGTAGAGAATCTAACAGAGACATGAGAGATCCAGTGGTAACAGAGATGAGCCTTAAAGAACAAGCAAGAATTAAGTGCTGAGAGTTGTAGGGGTTTTTGCATTCAAAGTAGACTGCCAGCGCTTAATTCCAGAGGGAACAGAGAAGGTGGTGAATTTGGAGAACTGAAATGGGCCTGACTGGTGGCTTGCAGGGCAATATCAAGGACGAGGCAAAAGAAGCACAATATGTCTAGAGGGTTGTACTCTATCATAGGGGCAGGAGATTTTACAAAGTTGGATAGTATGTTTGGAATTACACACTAGAAAAAGCACTCTGGCTATGGAGGGAATGGAATAGAATAGAGAGACTAGAGACAAGGATGCAATTAGGAGACTGTTAAAATAATCTAATGATATGTGCTGAAAAGAGTTTATTAGGATGGAGAAAGGTACATAAATTCGGTTCCTAAATTCAAGAGACATTTAAAATGTTATGTTAAAATACTTTTTTTAAAGGCTAAAATAATGATTCATGACTATATAAAATGAATGGGTCTATATTAGCCTGTTTTATGTTGCTATAACAAAATAGTTGAGAGTGGGTGGAGACTTTATAAAGAAAAATATTTATTTAGCTTATAGTTCTAGAAATTCAAGAGTATGGCACTAGCATTTGCTCAGCTCTGATGAGGACTTCATGGTCAATGGCATCACAACGATAGGAGTACATGCAAGAGCAATCACCCGGCAAGGAAAGAAGCAGGGGGCCAAGCTTGCTCTTTTTATAACAACCTATTCTCTCAGGAACTAATCCAGTCCTACAAGACTGGCTTTAATTCCTTCTGAGGATGGTACCCTCATGATCTAAATACCTTTCACTAGGCCCCAGCTTTTACCGTGTCTGTCACCTCAGAGCTGCCACACTGGAGACAAAGCTTCCAATACATGACGCTCAAACCATAGCAGTGTCAAAGAGTTTACTTAACTCATGTATGAATGGGAAAATAGTAAGATGTTATAAGAAAAATTCAAACACACACATATATAGGCAATCAGGAATGCCAAAATGGTGAGAAGAGTGTACAATTAGGGGCAAAACCAGTTAATATCCACAGGGCAATAATCATTTATATTTCACCCTATACAGTTCATTTGCATTTCTATTGGCAAAGATCAGTTGCATTTCAATCTATTTACTATAATCTATAGAGTTGTAAATATCTTAGAAACTAGGATAAACTAAGAATGGTGCCCCACACAGACTACATAATTTTTTTGCCCATCTTACGATCTTTTCCTGACAAGAAAATAACCACAGGATTTTGGTGATTAATTGGGTGTGGTGATGGTGACCAGGATGGAGAAAAGAGAGAAAAACTAAATGTGACTATGTATTCAGGGAGGTTAAGGCAACATTTAGCCAAGATTTTGAATATGTAGCAAGAGGACGCAATGGCAAAGTTTTGGAGGGAGAGAAGATTGGGAGGTGGGGTTAGGGAAGAGGATGCACAGCGAAATATAGGGATGGGACTGTAAACAAAGGATCTTACATCTTAGGCAACAACAAAAAAGAACAGAAATGTGATGGAAGTGGAATTAGCTGGCTGAAAAGTTTGCAGAATTATTTCTAGTATTGCTCTGATTCACAGGTGTCAGGGCCCTCTCATTTAGAACTGTTCATTTATCCTGTGTCCCTCTGGGCACTTGTCCTAGGTATCTTCTTGCATATAGTATATGTTAGTCAGCTTTCTGTTACTGTATCACATACCTGAGATAATCAACTTATACAGAGAAAAGGTTAATTTTGGCTCATAGTTTTGGAGTGTTAGGTCCATAACCAATATGACCCATTGCTTTGGGCCTATGGCAACACAGTACATCATGGCAGGAGCATGTGGTAGAGGAAGGCCATTCACTTCATGGCAGGGAAGCAAAAGAAACAAAAGAGAGCCAGGGTCCCCATATGTCTCTTAAGGGCACACCCCAATGACCTACCTTCTTCCCACAAGGCCCCATCTTTTCAAGGTTCTGTCATCTCCCAGGAATGCCACAGATTGTGACCACACCTTTAATACATGGGCCTCTGGGATACAGTTAAGAACCAAACTATAGCAGAGTGGAAACCAAAAAGGATGATGTTGACTAAGAACGTAAAAAGTGATTTCAATTTAACTTAATTGATTTTATAAAAATAACTCTGAGGACAGAGAACTATGCCTTGCATATCTTTCTGTTCCTGAGGAGCTTAGCATAACATCCAGGACTTATATTTCATAAATATGCAGAATGGAAGATTAGTCTATTGGACATTGTCCTAAAGAGTTCAAAGATTTACCCCAGACCATATAGCTGCTTACATAAGGATCCCAGGATTCAAACCCAATTCTTATGACTCTAAGGCTCATATCACTAGGATTAGTTAGTTAAATTAAAACATCTTATGGATTTTCAGTCATACAATTATTAGGAATGCTTTTTTTAAATTTTTTAATTTTTTAGTTGTAGATGGACACAATATCTTTATTTATTTTTATGTGGTGCTGAGGATCAAACTCAGTGCCTCACGCATGTGAGGCAAGCGCTCTACCACCGAGCCACAACCCCAGCCCCAGGAATGATTTTTTAAATATTTCTTTATTTCTTAATGTTCCTCATGTTTCCAAAAACTAAATATAACTGCAAAATCTACTCTTTCTAAAGAGAATTAATTTTACAGAAGAAATTAGTTTGAAATAAGATGAACCTAATAAACCATCTACTAACTATGTAACCTTGGACAAGTATATACCCTCTCTGTACTTTGTTTCTCTCATCTATAAAATGATACTACTGACCTCCATTAAGATATAAAAATTAGCTGGGCATGGAGGCACACGTGTATAATCCCTGAAGCTTGGGAGGCTGAGGCAGGAGGATCGTGAGTTCAAAGCCAGCCTCAGCAAAAGTGAGGCACGAAGCAAACTCAATGAGATCCTGTCTCTAAATAAAATACAGAATAGGGTTGGGGATGTGGTTCAGTGGTCGAGTGTCCCTGAGTTCAATCCCTGGTACCCGCCCCCCCCCAATTTTTTTAACTATATAAAGATTAAATGAGGTAATATATATAAAAAGTTTAAGCATAATAGGTACCTTTATAGGTATCAGCATTTTTTCCCTAAAGTGTAAAGCATTAGCATGTGCACTTTATACTAAAATATGCCTTTATTTGAACATGGGCCATATTTAGTTCATAGTGCTTTTACTTAATTCTCAATCAGGCTAAATTTAGTTTTTCAATATAATTTTTGTAGAAAGATTCTTGTTTCTTGGTATATTTGTCCCCTGTTTCAAATATTTTACTTTCTGTCTTCCTGATATATTGGGCTTTTGTCTTTCCAGTTTTCTAAGCTTTACTATTGCATGCTTCTAAATGGCATTCCTAGATTGTAACTTAAATTGGGGTAGGTTTGTTGTAGCTTGTTTGTCCCTTTATTATTTCTCAGATGCAATAATTATTACTAATTCAATGTGTATTTTAATTTAGCTTTTAAAAATATTATTACAATTCATGATTGTTGTTGGTTTCTTTTTAAAGTGTAGTTCCTGAAATTCCATAACAATATTTTATTCCTCTATTTCCTGAATACACATAAATATACTGAAATCATAAACAGATAAATATATCCTTCCAGACCTCTTGTGACAAAAGCATTTAAAGAGTCTAAAGTGAAAAAATAGGATTTAAACTGTTTATATT
>CM053409.1:47957547-48028018 GCA_028644305.1 Xerus rutilus
GGCAATTATCAAGAATACAAACAACAATAAGTGTTGGCGAGGTTGTGGGGAAAAAGGCACGCTCTTACATTGCTGGTGGAACTGCAAATTGGTACAACCAATCTGGAAAGCAGTATGGAGATTCCTTAGAAAACTTGGTATGGAACCACCATTTGAGCCTGCTATCCCACTTCTAGGTCTTTACCCAAAAGACTTAAAACGCTATTTTATACCTAATTAGATTAGAACAAAAAATAATTGACGCTGGGGGCAGTGGCGCACGCCTGTAATCCCAGCACTCTGGGAGGCTGAGACAGGAGAATCAAGAGTTCAAAGCCAGCCTCAGCAATGGCAAGGCACTAAGTAACTCAGTGAGACCCTGTCTCTACATAAAACACAAAACAGGGCTGAGGATGTGACTCAGTGGTTGAGTACCCCTGAGTTCAATCTCTGATACCAAAAAAAAAAAAAGATAATACTTCTGTTAGAACTGTGGTGAAACCAACTGGTTCAGATGTTGCTACTATCAGCAAAGCTACAAAAATCCTTTTGAACAGCAGTTGGGAATGTAAGTATTCCAAAAGTGAGGAAGAAGATGTTTGTACTTTTTAACCTAGGGATTGAATCTAAGGAAACAATATAGAGAAAGGAAAAGTATCGAGTTTAAATTAGCAAAACAGAAAGATGGAGACATGCATGAAAAATAAGAGGATACAGTCAACTATTCAAACTTATAATGAAACAGTAAGTAGATGAAGAATATATAATACATGAAATAGTATGTATCACAAACAACTTTTTTTTTAAGATTTTTTTTCTTTTTAGTTGTAGATGCACACAATGTCTTTATTTTATTGCTTTGTATGTGGTGCTGAGGATCAAACCCAGGGCCTCACGCATGCGAGGCAAGCGCTCTACCGCTGAGCTACAGTCCCAGCCCACAAACAACTTTTACATAGCTATAAACATAAAAACTAGAAAGGAAGATAACAAGTAAATGTAGAATGGGATTTCAGATAACATGTTTTTCTGATTTTATAATTTTTTTCTAATGTTTCTAATATTTCACAGTAAATAAATTCAGTAAATAGTAAATAAATATTGAGTAAATTAGACCAATGCATCTTTAAGAAAACACCCTACATTGTTCTAATTTTAGTGGCTATATTAATAATTGGGGTAATTGCACATTTATAAAGTGGTTGAAAGACATATTGCCCAGTTATGTTCTCACCCCAGAATCCAGTAATTGTACCTTTTTTAGCCTCCAGAATGGTCAAAAAGACAGTGTGAGTTCTTCACTGGAGCCCAATAAGGAACATTCTCTTTCAATATGCCATCAGCATCTGTGTACTGTGTGTGTTACATGAGTTAGCCTGCGGGGATGAAAGTGAGATTTCATGAACCATGTAATAGTTGGCACAGAAGCCCTAAAGATATTTGATAGCTTGCTGTTTTCTCCAAAATCTCACTTGGTATCATTTGTTCCTTTAATGATTTCATATCTGTGAGTAATTTGAATTTTAGAGTTTTTAAAAATTTTTAGTTGTAGATGGACACAATACCTTTATTTAACTTATTTATTTATTTTTATGTGGTGCAGGGGATTGAACACAGTACCTCACACCTGCTAGGCAAGTGCTCTACCACTGAGCCACAACCCCAAGCCCCGAGATTTGCTTTTATATAGCATCTATTCATTTTCAATAGAGCAGAAACGTTTAATACTGCTTTTATCTGAGAATGAGATGAATGCCCATGCTGTATACCACCTCCATTGTCCTTTTTCCACCCTACATTGCTATATTATGAAGGTCAAGTTTTAAACATTGTAATGAGAAAACACATTTTATGAAGAATTTAGAGAATTTTTTTTTAAGGTCAAGAAAATTAGAGAAGAGGGAGCCGGGCACGGTGGCACAAGCCTGTAATCCCAGCACTTAGGGAGGCTAAGACAGGAGAATCGCGAGTTCAAAGCCAGCCTCAGCAATGGCGAGGCACTAAGCAACTCAGTGAGACCCTGTCTCTACATAAAACACAAAATAGGGCTGGAGGTGTGGCTCAGTGGTCGAGTGCCCCTGAGTTCAATCCCCAGTACCAAAAAAAAAAAAGAAAATTAGAGAAGAGGAAAGTGCAGTTTGCTTCTAGATACTTATGAACTCTTTCTGCTCTTGCTTCATTGACATAGTAAGATGATTTGCTTTCAAGGTCAGGTTATCTTTAAATCTAACTCAATACTACTTTGCTTTGTGTTCTGCAAACAGTGGCCTTTTAGTGATCGATCAAGAATCTCTCTCTTTAATATTGCCATCAGCCTTTTTGTTTCTCCCTGGGGATCCTAGATATTTGATGTTGATTTTTGTCCTGTGATAATCCCCTGATAAGGAGAACAAGGGGGAGGACCAATGGGTTATATTCTAAGTTTCATGAGATTAAAATTATATATTGATTGAATTTTAGGTGCTTTATTTAAAATAGAATTTTATTCATTATAATAATGGTCTAAGGGTATGATAAAAAATTGATACAGGAAAGCATAAGCAAATATAATATGAATCACCAATAATGCCACTACTTAGAAACCACCCCTATTAAATTTTGGTGCAAAAATATTAAACTCTAAGAAAAAAAGAAACTTAAATACTGCAGCTATATGGGTGTATCTCATATAGCTAGATCCTCTTTCTATCAATGCAAAACAGTTTTCTAAAACTAGTGATAGTGGAGTTATTGATGATATTAATTTATGTTATATTCCTTTCACAAAGTGTTTTTTTTCCCCAAGAGTGTGTGAGCATATAGTTCTAGTCTAGACCATTATTTCTTAATATCAACTGGGATCCCAAACAGAAGGAGGAGAGTCAAAAGTAAATTTGTGGAATAATGAATGGCCCTCTCAGTTACTTCATGAAAGGCAGTGTGGTATAGTGGAGAAAACATTGCACCTGAAATTGGTGCAACTTTTCTATCTCTCTCTGCAACCCCAATTCTGGGGTTCTTGGCCCTGTTCTGCCACTTACCAGCCATATGTCTTTGGGTAATGCAACCATCCCATGCCTTAGTTTCTCATCTTTAAATACTATAATAATACCAGACTTGTAGAGTTGTTGTAAGGGTTAAACATATAATATATAAAGCACTATACTAGTGTCCAGTACATAGTGCCACATAAGTACTTAATAAAGGGTAAATAGTAAATAAGTGTTATGCCTAATTAGATTCTTAGAAGAATGTCATTGAAAATATATTCAGCAAGATTTGTTAAGGAGCTGCACTAGAAATTCAAAGAGGAATAAAATCACATCTATAATGGGTGATGAGTAGGGACTGTGGTGCAGAGAGAGAGAGAAAAGTTGATGAAGCATATAAGTTTAAGGTAAGAAGGTAAGGTTGGAAAAATGTCAGAACATACTTTGCTTGCAAGATATTATATTGGAGATCTCTTTTTTTTTAATATTTTTTTTAGTTGTAAATGGACACAATATCTTTATGTGGTGCTAAGGATCAAACCCAGTGCCTCATGCATGCAAGGCAAGCACTTTACCACTGAGCTTCAATCCCAGCCCCTATATTGGAGATCTCTAATCTGCTCAATTATCAGTGGTTAAAAATTGTATGTGTATATTAAATGTATGTATGTATATATATTTATATTTATATTTAAAATACCAAGATCCATAGAAAGGTTTTCTTTGTGGGAGTTAGAGGGTAGGAGTTCCAGTGGTGGTGATGTTGGTACCTTCAGAATGGCCTCATAGAATGGTCCCTGAGCAAATTTCAAGATCTCTTCAAGTTTGTTTCTCACTTGTGTGCCTAGATACTTGGGAAGTGCCATTTGAGGAGATCTCAGAGCTGCAGTGGCTGGGTAGTGGAGCCCAGGGAGCTGTGTTCTTGGGCAAATTCCGAGCAGAGGAAGTGGCCATCAAGAAAGTGAGAGAACAGAATGAGACGGATATCAAGCACTTGAGGAAGTTGAAGCACCCTAACATCATCGCTTTCAAGTAGGTCAAGGCTTTATCTTTCTGTGTTTTTTAAGAAATAGAAATATTTTATTTCTCCCAATATATACACTTAGGTTCTTACTTTGAAAGACATTTCAAAATCACTGGATAGACTTATCACTCTGCTAGATTGATTAGAAGGACATTAAAGAACTATTAAATCTGAGTCATGTCTTGAAACATCTTTTAATCTAAAAGTTCATTTTGCACAAGCATACACTGCATGGGAGAGACGCACATGGGGCAGGGAGGAAGGAAGCAAGCAGTCAGGTTTTCTGCTACAACCTCATTTATCAGTGGGATGACAGAAGTCACTTCAAAATAACCTGAATATCCTAAAACTCAGTTAAATAAAAAAAAAAAAGCTAATGTCTGAAGCATCCCTTCTTAATACTGACTTATAATAACAGGTACCTTCAGAGCATAACCTCAGGTTTTGCTAGATCCTTTTTCTATCAATGCAAAACAGTTTTCTAAATCTAGTGATAGTGGAGTTATTGATGATATTAGTTTATGTTATATTCCTTTCACAAAGTGTTTTTTTTTCCAAGAGTGTGTGAGCATATAGTTCTAGTCTAGACCATTATTTCTTTTTTTTTTAATATTTATTTTTTAGTTGTAGGTGGACACAATAGCTTTATTTTTTATTTTTATGTGGTGCTGAGGATCGAACCCAGTGCCTCCCGCGTGCTAGGCGAGCACGCTACCACTGCGCCATAATCCCAGCCCCTAGACCATTATTTCTTAATATCAACTGGGATCCCAAACAGAAAGAGGAGAGTCAAAGGTAAATTTGTGGAAGTCACCAACTTGGAAGTGCTAAGCTCTAAATATATTTTAACCTCTTCTACCTGTACCTTTTCCTTGAGTTCCCCCTTTCGCTAGCCTTTACATGTTGCCGTAGGATCAAACAAATGAATGCTGAGTGGCTTTAGGTGGGATGAAAGTTTAGAAACTAGAGATTCTGGCATATTTGATGTATATTTTTCCTTCCTGGAAAATAGTATAACCAACAAGGGTATAGCTAAAAGTGAAATACATATCCATCCCTTCCCTAAACTAGAAGCAACTTTCCCAGCAACCTTAAGAGAGATCTTTTCACTGTAAAACTCATGTTACAAAGCTAAAAATGTCATGTGATGAGTCTTAACTGGAATTACACCCTCAAAGTAAGGAATAGAAGTCTTGGGTACGAGTTTTGTAGAATGGGTTTTAATGAGTACATAGGTTAAGTTTTGATTCCTTAAAAGCCTCTGTAGAGAAGGAAAGATGTGAAAAGGAGAAAGCATTGCACTGCAATATTCAGACTGAAGGAAGTGTTTGGATTCATTTCCTCATGCAAAAAACATTCATGTAGAGTACATGAGAGCGAGCTTCAATTTCTGTCATAATTCCATCATTTGTTACCCTAGTAGGGCTAGGAGGATGCATAAAATGCTATAGAGGACAATTATAACTTTTCCAAATATGATATATTTCAAAAGATAACAAGAGAGTTGTTTTAAGCATCTAAAAGAGACCTCCCTTCTTTTCTTCATTTCATTTCACTGAAATGATCAGACTCCCTCCACACTGTGTCCTCCTAAATGGAAGAAAGGGCCCAGAACTTTTAAACTCAGATAACTAGAACAGTGAGTTGAAACAAAGAATATTTGATAGATTAGCTTGGCTTTTTGGTCTCCTGAAATGACCTAGGCTGTGTGTCGCAGGTAAGAGAGCTTTCCAAGGAGGATGCCCTGAGTAATGGAAGGTAGAAATGTATGCCTAAGAGGATGAAGCAGCAAGAAGCTTTATTTTTCCTCCCATCCTTTTGTTTCTCTCTTCTTCGTCCCCGTCTTTTTCCCACCTCACCCTTCTGACCCTCCTACCTGTATATGCAGTTTTCAGCATTGCTGGACAAGTTCTGCTGCACCAGTGCCCAACTCTTTAAGCTGAAGATCCTCAATCGCCTTTACCTCTACATAGCAAACAATAGTGAGACTGTGTCCCTGGCCCATTACACCATGCACTTGGGGCATTGTGCAGTGTTATATTTGCAGCCATCTGTGCCATGTGTTGCTTGGCCTGTGAATCACATTCAGGACCGTCTGGAAGATATGAGGACATGATTAGATTTTAATACATCTCTCTGGATTCTTTTTTTTAAATTTTTTTTTAGTTGTAGATGGACACAATACCTTTATTTTTATGTATTTTTATGTGGTGCTAAGGATTGAACCCAGTGCACACATGAGAGGCAAGTACTCTACCACTGAGCCACATCCCCAGCCCTCCCTGGATTCTTATTTCTGTGCTTATAGCTTCTTTTAAAGTTAGTAAGAACCATGGATAGAAAGAGAAGTGCAAGATAAGAATGCTGTATATTTTTCCTTCCATTTTTTTCTAGTAATCTTTTAAGAAAATCCAACCTGACTATTCCTAATAAATTAAATGCCAACAGAAGAAAAGGTAGCAATTAGAAGTGATTATGAAGCTGTTATTTATAGCAACTAAGAAACTTTGTCATAGTACAAGGCTGATGGAATGACTGCTTCTCATTCGTCAGTCAAGAGGGATGAAAAGTTTAAAACATCACTGTTAAACCCTTTCTGTGTTTCTGTGACAATAAAGCATATTTGAATAGGATGCTGAGTACCTTCAAACAAATATTTATCTTGATATTCTTAACTATATTACATAATCCCTACCCTATTCATTATTTCTCTACAATGATAATTAAATTATCTATTTATAGTTGCTGTATGCTTGTGCTTGTCTGAGCTTTTTTTTTTTTTTTTTGAGCTTGCTTAAAGGTCAGATAATAGAAACTTAAAAATTTTTTTTTTAATTTTATTCTTTGTAGATATACGTGAAACTTGAAAAAAATTACATTAAAAATCAAGATGAGAATTCAGAGTAGCCTAGAAAATAATAGGCGAGTAATAGAAGTAGCTTTGTGGCATTTGATAGGCACATCAAGGCAGGGAAAATGAAGACTAATTAAACTTTTTTATAACAAGATCTTCACATTATTAGCACCTCAAACCATGGCCTCTAAATTCTTTCTTCACAGCAGCCTAAGAGATAGGACATGAATTGGTAGTTGGCTCAAGACTTTAACTGGATGTCATATGGACAGTACCCTGTTAACTTCTCTAGAAAGTTTCAAAGAGAGGTATACACACCATTAAGAGGTGGAACACAAAGAATTGTAAATGATAATTTTTCTTGTTTTGTCTTGAGAACAAAACTGTGAGGTAGACTGTGATTATTCCCACTTTTACGAGCTAATAAAATTAAAATAGGAATTCTCAATATGCTTGCCTATAACTGAAGTTTAAAAGCTAAAATGGAGGCAGTACCATACAGTAAGAGGAAAGAGCCAGGCTGCGAAGTTAGACTGAGTTTGAAACTGACCTCTGTCACTTATTAGTTATATGAACTAGTTGTGATTAAGACAAGTCACTTTCACTTTGAGCCTTACCTGTAAAAGTGGAAGATATAATATCTATCTTCCAGTGGTTTGTAAGATAGATCTTAAATAAGACAAATTGTGTTGGGATAGTAAATAAGACAAATAAACATATCAGCAAATCTGAAAAATATAAGATATTCCTTCCTGATAACACCCTTCTTCCTACTTCATGCCTCTGCACATGTTACTGTGAAGGCTTTCTTCAGCTATGAATGTTGAGGTGAAGTCTAGAAACATTTATCAAGAACTTACTGTGAACTTCCAAGCCTTGTGGGAGAGAGAAAAGAATTTGAAGACCTTTCCCTTCAAGGAGTCTTTAATCTTTATGAGCAGAGAAAAATTGCATATAAAAATTCATGGTGCAGTATATTATAGGAACTTAGAGAAGGGAGAGATATTTTGGATTGGAATAATCAGGAAAGGTTTTATGGAAGATGGAAATATAGTGTGCATAGATGTGTAACATGTTGTATAATGTTACTTTTATTCTAAACAAAAATGCTTTTCAGACTATGTGTAACAAAAAATTAATTTGTTATTTTAAATTTGAGTAACTCAAAATCCATTAAGTAATAATAAAAATAATTTCTCTGAATTCTCAGTCCCCTATATATAATACCTTCTATTTTAGTTTAAAAGGAAGATATTTTTATTCTTAAGAATGAAAGATATATTGCTATTCTTAACAATCTAAAGCAACACAGTATCCAGCCTATATAAGCCTCAGAAAAGGGTGCTCTTTGTCCCAGAGTGGAATGGTCCCACATAAAACTACCAGACACAGTGCAGCCTATAGATGTCTAGGGTGACAAGAACAAAACAAAAACTGTCTATATGCATAATAGACAAACCTGTAGACTAGAGAGATTTTAATGCTAAAGAATTAGGAACTATTACTATATGCATCAAGTGGATAAAGAATTTGTCTTTATTAAATATTCTAAAATATAAATATATATGTATATGTATTTGTATGTATATGTGTATTTATATACATGCTTATGTTTTTCTTGGAAGGGGTGTTTGTACTCAGGCCCCATGTTATTGTATCATCATGGAATACTGTGCTCATGGACAACTTTATGAAGTCTTGAGAGCTGGCAGGAAGATCACACCTCGATTACTAGTAGACTGGTCCACAGGAATTGCAAGTGGAATGAATTATTTGCACCTCCATAAAATTATTCATCGTGATCTCAAATCACCTAAGTGAGTTTTGGAGCTAATTTTTCACCTATTTTGTTGTTTTGAAATAAGGAATTTTTATCAACTATATTTGAAGTTTTCAGACATCATACTTTGAGTTCATATTAAATTTGGCACAGTGGGTAATTATATTTGCATATCTTCTGTATTATTTGTTGAGCTACTTACTTATCTATGTGACAGATATGTCCAGGTACCTGACACTATTTTCCCCTTTTTGTTGCTTTTAAATTGTACAACTCTACAACAGAATTCATTATTATTTGAAATATTCAGCTTCTATCATCTCTGATAATTAATGCCAAACTTCCCCATCAGAAGACTTGGTTTGTTGTATTCCTACTGTTTTATATATTGATTGATTGATTGCAGTGCTGGGGACTGAACCCAGGGGCGTTCTACCACTGAGCTGCATCTGCAGCTCTTTTTATTTTTGACTTTGAGACAAGATCTTGACTAATTTCCCAGGCTGGCCTCAAATTTCTGATACTCCTGGGGTTGGGGCTGTAACTCAGTGGTAGAGCGCTTGCCTAGCATGCATGAGGCACTGGGTTCAAGCCTCAGCACCACATATAAATAATAAATGAACAAAATAAAAATCCATCAACAACTAAAAAAATATGTAAAAAAAATTTCTGATACTCCTGCTTCAATACACTGAGTAGCTGGGATTACAGTGGCCACTGCACCTGGCCAAAAAAAAAAAAAAAAAATTAACCTAGTTTCAGAAACTTATATAATATGATAGGGTAAAAATGGATGATAAGAAACAGAGGCAAAAAGAACATCAAAACATTAGTACCAAAACTTGTTCACAAAATGTATGCCATAAACCAGGTGTAATGGCACACATATATAAGCCAAGCTACTCTGGAGGCTGTGGCAAGAGGACTGCAGGTTTGAGGCTAGCCTGAGCAACTTAGCAAGATCTCGTCTCAAAATAAAAAATGGCTTGGGATGTAGCTCAGTGGTAAAGCACCCTTGGGTTCAATCCCCACTACTAAAAAAAAAAAAAGATTCTGTACAGTTGTTTGAGGAGGAATATAAATTTGGCATTGAGCTTCTGAGAGTCTAAACAAAGAAGAAAATAGTTACAAGTTACAAAGTGGCCATAAGAAAAATAGTTATTTAAGAGAAGCAGAGCCATTTCTATTAATCTCTGATTTCCAAATGATTTCTTGATAGCTAATAATCACTTAAGTGTTTATTTAATTCCCCAAATTTCATGAAGAAAGGCATTGATAAAATGACTTATGTCTATGTAGCTCCAATTTTTAGACATTATTTTTATTATCTCTCATCACATTTTGGGTTACAGAAGGAGAAAGACTAAATTTTTTTTCAAAAACATATTTGCATAGTGCTTTATTGGTTTACAACATGTTTTATAGTCATTATCACATCTTTGACCCTAGCAAAAACTATGTATGATAGATGTGATAATATCATTATTCTTTTTTTATGTAAGAGAAAATGGGCCTCAGCCCAAAGTCATGGGACTAGGACTTGAACCTAGAACTTTTGAACCAGACTACAGCATCCTACCTCATTATGTGAAGATAAGGGATTCATAATAAATCCTGCCTCTTCTCCATGGAAGGTAAAATCAGTCCTTGATTAAAAAGTTAAAGCAACTCTTATTTATCACCATCATTCTCAACAATGTTTATTACAATAGTTAGTTCACTGAACAAATTCCTTCCTTTATTTGCAAATAAATATTACTATATAGTGTTCATTCCTTCTGTTCATATTCTTAACACAGTCTGGTGCCTCTGTCATCCCCTACATACACATAAAATATACAAAATACTTGCCAAAGTCATCCTCAAATGATCTCCTGAAACCAACATGTTCTCCTTGAGAATTAAAGGTCAGAGTAGTAAGTTGGTCATCCAGTGTTAACAATGCCACCTCCAAGCCTAGAGGCTGAGGTCTCTTTGGGTTTCAAGCGAACTTCATGAAGACGAAGATCAACTTGACTTCTTGTAAGGAAAGATTTCACTACCAACATTAAATCTATAGTCTGTGTCCCTAACTTTGTCTGATAATATTTCAGAAAAGTTTCAGTGTTATATTATCCCTAATCTCCTCCCAAATCCATTTCCTCTTCTCATACCAACTGAGGCAGAAGAGGAAGTTCCTATAGTGTTTCTGTTCCTAGGGACTTATCATCTTTTTTGAATTTCATGCTATATGACACTATCAATGCTCCAATTATGTCAGATATCTCATAATATTTTAATCCACATGAATTGCCAGTAAGACTAACACTATAAAATCAAAACTCCTAAATTATGGCAATTTTACTTATCTGGTGCAAAACCAGGGTAGGATGTGGATGGGGGTATTCCAGAGCAACTGTAAGCACAAAGCTGTTGAGTAAGTAGCAAGTCATTTGGCACTGGGGATGGAGGTGAGCAAAAGTGAAGTCCTGGGTTCCAATGAGAAGGGCAGGAACAGACTCAGAAGTTATCTGTTTTCTAGTCTCTTTGAATCTCATGCTATTTGAGTATTAAGCCTCTTATCTTTAAAAATAGGTCCCTATATCATTAAGGCTCTGACACCTCAACTCATTAACATTCTAAAGTTGTGAACAAGTTCTTTGGAGTGAACTCAGTCTAGTGGGTGAGGCTGCCAATGTTTTGTATTTGTATTCACCTTTAAGGCAAGCAAAAGCATCTGCTCCAGGACGCATTTCAGAAAAGTCCTGTGAAAAGTAAAATGTGACTTGAGTGGAAGATTCTTTTTTTTTTTTTTTTTAAATTTTTTCTTTTTTTTTTTAGTTATAGATGGACACAATGTCTTTATTTTATTACTTTGTATGTGGTGCTGAGGATCGAACCCAGGGCCTCACGCATGCGAGGCAAGCGCTCTACCGCTGAGCTACAATCCCAGCCCGAGTGGAAGATTCTTAAGCTTATATTTATTCTTGCTTTTCCTTTTCAGCAGTAGTGAAGTGCCAGCATTCATGAGTTAACATACTCGCGGCAAAATCTATGAATTCACACACAATGGGATAAAATGAGTTTGCCTTATGTATATGAAAACTATTTGTAAACCATTTTAAGACCTTTTACATTTCTGAATTGTGGATAAGATAATCTTGTAAAAGCCAGATGACCAAAAGGAGGCGAATTAAAACCGCTGGGCAAGGCATTATTGGAAATACACGCTCTCGGGCTGAACTCTCGGGTCCATCGGAGTGTGTCCGGGAGAATGGTGCACGTGTTCTGGGGTACAGAAAATTTTAAAAGGCCCGGTCAGGAAGGGGAGGGCTTAGGGCAGGAAGAGAAGGCCAGAGTCCTTCCTGGATAAGTCAGGAAAAACCTGCTGATTGACAGGAGGCACCTCTACTGGTGAGGTCAGCGTCTGGCTGGCCGATCCATTCCACAGCTACCCTGACCAGCTCCCCCCCCCAATTGGACACCCTGGACCCTGAACCGACCTAACAATTGTGACCTAAGTTGTCTCCATTTTATAGGTTAGAAAATTGGTTATAAAAAGAGCTAAGTAACAGCCGGTCACGGTGATGCACACCTGTAATCCCAGGACTTTGGGAGGCTAAGACAGGAGAATCGAGAGTTCAAAGCCAACCTCAGCAACGGCGAGGCACTAGGCAACTCAGTGAGACCCTGTCTCTACATAAAACACAAAATAGGGCTGGGGATGTGGCTCAGTGGTCAAGTACCCCTGAGTTCAATCCCTGGTACCAAAAAAAAGAGCTAAGTAACTTGGCAAAGTTACTGTTAGCAAGTGGTGGAGACAGGATAAAACTAGGTATGATGAGGATAGTAGAATGAATCAGACATTAAAAATCTACATACATATATGACTAGAAGAATGAGAAGTTATACTCCATTTATGTATGATGTGTCAGAATGTATTCTACTGTCATGTATAACTAATTAGAACAAATAAAAATTGTATTTGAACTATTTTTTTTAAAAACGAGGCCTTATAAGCCTACTCTGCTAAGCTATTGCTGTTTCCAGTGTGTAGCTAATGCCTCGGTCACACTGGAAATTGCAAGTTGAGTTCTGCAGGAGGCAGCAAACAAAATCCTTAATTGCCATTTAGAGTCATGGTTTTCATTACTACTAATGATCTGGATGTTTCCTTTCTTTTTAAAGTGTTTTAGTGACTCATACAGATGCAGTAAAAATTTCAGATTTTGGTACATCTAAGGAACTCAGCGATAAAAGTACCAAGATGTCTTTTGCTGGCACAGTTGCATGGATGGCACCAGAAGTGATACGGAATGAACCTGTCTCTGAAAAAGTTGATATATGGTGAGTGATGCCATCTGTGCCAAATAGAAAGCCTTTTCCCACTTTCACCCTATTAATCCTTTCTTCCCTCAACATTTTTACTACCCAGAATATTCATTAGTGTTGTTCACTTCTGGTTGATTTTGGTCTTATATTACCTGAGGTGCTACCCAGTATGATGCTATATGGTGGGAAGGATCAGAAGAGGGTGAATATGCAGTTAGTAAATCATCAGTTTTGGGGACCTTCAGAGAATATGCTGACCTTTCTGGAAAACTAAAAGTTTTCTTCAATTTACCATTTAGTATAGTCTTCCTGAAATGTATTACATACTTCTCACCTTTTTGAGTAAAATACATTAAACAACACTTATGTGTTCTAAGCCAGGCATGGTGGCATAATAAGACCTTGTCTCCAAAAAAAAAAAAAAAAAGGATTGGGATTGTAGAGCAACTCTGGGTTTAATTCCCAGTACCAGAAGGAAAGGAAAAAAAAAAAGCTATTCTTGATGATTCACATCATCATTATACATATTTGTAATGTACTTGTTGTGATACCGTTTTGTGCTCTAGACCTATTTGAAGTGTATAAGGCTATTTGCCTTTTTTTTTTTAGTAACTCCTGTGGACTATGCTTTTATTTTTAATCTTTATCAACATTTCCTCTGAGGTCATAAGCCTTACTTTTAGCAATATTTTCCCTGTAATTGCTTTTTTCCCCACCCTTAAAATTAGCTACTAGAAACTTTTTTAGGCTTTAAGAAAATGTTAAAATTGCATATAGCCATCAATATAAGTGGGATAAAACAGAATATTTATAATTTTGATAGTTCACAAAGTGTCCTCCTTAAGGATTATACCAATTCATGTTCCAACCGGAAATGTATGAGTGTTTTCTCAACAAAATATGCTACACTCTTGTATTTTTAACTATTATGTAGGTCAAAAATGGTATCTTGGAAGCAGTTTTCATTTGCATCCCTGCTATTATAAGTAAAGTTATACATTTTTGTATATTTAAGAGCCATTTGTCATTTCTTATTTGTGAACTATTAATGACCTTTGCTCAGATTTCTGATCTTTATTCTTATCAATTTATGAGCATTTTTATATGTTATGGAGGTTTGCCTTTTGTATAAATGAATTGCAGATGCTTTTTACATTTTGTTATTTTGCTTATAGCATTTTTTCTCATGCCCAAAAATTTTAATGTAGCTTAATTTATCAACCTCTCCTTTTGGCTTCTAGATTTCATGGTTAGAAAAGCCTTCATCACTCAAGATTGTAAAAAAAATTCCCAATGTTTTCTTTTCTTTTTTTTTTTTCTTTCTTTTTTTTTTTGCATTTAATTATTTGATTCATTATAATTTTGGTTTTTTTGGTGCTAGTGATTGAATCCAGAGGTGCTTAGCAAGTAAGCCACATCCCTAGCCCTTTTTTGTATTTTTTTTTAGAGACAGGGTCTCATTGAGTTGCTTGGGGCCTTGCTAAGTTCCTGAGGTTGAACTTGTGATCCTCCTGCCTCAGCCTCCTGAACCACTGGGATTACAGGTGTACACTACTATATGGTGAAGAATAGATTTAATTTTTTCCCCAGTTGTCTCAACAGCAATTGAGGACAATTCACAATTAACTAATCAATTTTTCCCACTAGTTTGTGATGCTACTTCTATTATATGTTCAGTTCTTGAATGTATTTGGTTAATTTCTATATTTCAATTCCAGTTCATTAGTCTGTTTGTCTGTTCATGCACCAGAGTTAATTATTGAGACTTTATAATGTCTTAATATCTGGAAGTGTTGGTTACCCTTCATTGATTTTTTTCAAAAGTTTCCTGAATTTTTCTGTTTTTTTTATAATAGTATATTCTAATTTTAAAACTGGATATATATATATTAATGTGACTAAAAATTAATTAACAATTAAAATATAAGTCTTTCTGAAATGTCTTTTGTACATGTTCCTGGTACTGCTATAGGTCTTTTGGAGTAGTGCTTTGGGAGCTGCTGACAGGAGAGATCCCCTACAAAGATGTAGATTCATCAGCCATTATTTGGGGTGTTGGAAGCAATAGCCTTCACCTTCCAGTTCCTTCTACTTGCCCTGATGGATTCAAAATCCTTATGAAACAGACATGGTAAGAAATATATTTCTTCCAACATTCTGTTTTACTTTCTTCTTCAAAGACATAATACAACTTCTCTAAAACAAGCAGGGAAGTTTCTAATGTATGTTTGGAGTCCACCATCTGGTGGTGGAAAGACTAGAGCCTTGGAGTTTGAGACCCTTCATTTCAAATGCTGGCCCTAATTTTTTCTATCTGTTTACTTTGGGGCCTGTCATCCAACTATCTGTTTTCTTGTAAAGAGAGCACTTGCTCTTGGAGTTGTGTTGTGATTAATTAAAATATATAAGCGAAGAAACTGTTATGATATCTTGAAATAGAGGCCTTAGTTAATGATAGCTATTATTACTTTACTAGTCCTAATGGATTATTATCAAATAGCTCACTACTCCTAGATTTCCATTTCATCAGTAGAGGTATCTCTTAATTGCATTTTCTGTTTGCCCTTCAGTATATCAAAACTATCTGTGATACAGCCATTTTGGAGTAAAAAAATATATATTTCATAAAATAGAATAAAATCTTTTATCTTCCTGGACATGACTTCTGAAATGCACAAGCTGTCTTTTTTACTTTTAGGCAAAGTAAACCTCGCAACAGACCTTCTTTTCGGCAGACACTCATGCATTTAGATATTGCATCTGCAGATGTACTTGCCACCCCACAGGAAACTTACTTCAAGTCTCAGGTAAGCTCAGAAACTTTCTAATAGATGCTGCTGAACGGACAGGGAACTCTTAAGGAGAAAGGGTAACTCTTAGAAGGAAGCCATTCTCATTCTTATAAAAATTAAATAACTCTATTCATTGTTAAACAATAATGATATTTCACACATATGGCATTTGCAGGTTTGTTAAGCACTTGATGTACATTATTATCTCATTTGAAAAGAACTTGTATTTGAATGTTGTCCTTATAGTGCGTTCTGATAAAATTGTTGAAAAAAAAAAGAGGATGTGAAACCTATAATGTACCTCCACTTGAATTGGAATTATAACTGATTT
Source organism: Xerus rutilus (assembly GCA_028644305.1). Lineage (NCBI taxonomy): Eukaryota > Metazoa > Chordata > Mammalia > Rodentia > Sciuridae > Xerus > Xerus rutilus. The sequence continues at coordinate 47,973,588 of CM053409.1, forward strand.
TCATAAAGCATTGCTTTCCTTGAAGCAGAAAAGCTGAAACACAGAGGAAAGAGATCGAATGCCAGAAAGATCGCATGATACAATTAAGCCCAGAGAAAACCTTTTGTCTAATTTTGCGTGTTACCAGTGGTAGCTCCAAATAAAATATAATGTATCTGTTTGCCTTCACTGTACTAAAACTTTCCCAAAACTCATGGTTTAAAACAGTAAGCATTTATTCAGATCTCCATTCTGTGGGATGGCAGGCCCCCTTGGGCCTGCTAGGCGGTTCTTCTGCTGCCTTTGAGTGGACTCACTCACATGTCTGCAGTCAGTTATCATGTCAGCCAGGAGGCTGGCAAGCTCTAGACAGACTTAGACACAAGTCTGGGGATACTCTGTTAGCTTGGAGCACCTCAGTTTTCCTCTGTGTGGCCTCTAAGCCTTTAGCAGGCTAGTATGGGCTTGTTTTTGCAGTTTCTAAGGAATAATAAATCAGAGACTTGTCCTGTTAGTCAAAGTTCTAACACATTCTCTATGATCCACGAACCTAACTTTCCCCATATCTGTGTCTTTAAATAATCAGACTTGGCCCTATAGTTTTTTAGTGTTTCTGAGAAATTATTATGTAAGTAAAGTGTTTGTTTTTAGAGAAAATAAGGTGATTAAGAGGTTGACTTCATGACAGTTCATGTATTCTTTGCTATGTACTCAGATAAATTCCCTTAGAACTATTAAAACCAATCTCTTCAAATACATGCAGGTATGAGGCACTGGGTAAGAAATCTTTCAAACGTCTTCTGCTAGTCCTTTTGTGAAATGAAAGAGGATGATAGTACTCTCTAGGAAATCTTTCAAACCTTAGCATGTGGTTGCAATCACAACTTTGCTTCTTTGCAAGAAAACTACATATCCCAATTATAAAAATATTTTAAAGTACTCTTAAATGACAAGACATTGAGACAGTCGGTTCCATTGTATATATTTGAAAAACTTCAAATTCTCAACAGATTTTACTGATGTTCTCCCCAAAACAAATTTTACTGAAGTTCTCCCACTCTGAAGCTAGTTCAACTTGAGCAACCAAGTACCAACAGTCAGTATCCTTAATGGGCCAACCTACTTTATTATTGAGATACCCAAAGCATGAAGTGTCTACACTGAGCTCAGGAAAGGTTCTTTTGGGAGAAAATAGGAGAGGAGAAAATGTAGTACATTGGGCATCTGCCTTAGTTCAGGCCGCTACAACAAATTCCATAGATTGAGTGGCTTATAAACAACAGAAAGTTTTTCCCATAGTTCTTCAGCTGGAAAGTCCAAGATCAAGTCCAAAATACCAGCAGATTTAAGGTTTGGTAAGGGCCCAAGTTCTGGTTCATTGATGATGCCCTGTCACAGTGTCCACACATGGCAAAGGGTGAACAAACTCCCTTGTCTCTGCTTTCTGAGGATACTTATCCTGTTAAAAATAGGTAAGCCCTCATAACCTAAGCACCTCCCCAAAGGACCCCACCTCCTAATATCTTTACTTTTGGAGTTAAGATTTCAACATATGAATTTGGAGTAGGGGAGATACAAACATTCAGACCATAATAGCACTTTTATTATTTATTAATTAATTCACATTTTTCTCCCAACATAAAATTTCACTTCTTTGTCTGCAACCCCAAATCTGCTATTCTTGCTAGTTTCAAGATTTTTCTTCAGGTATTTATAAGCTGATCTGTCTCTAGGTCTGAAATTGAGACTCTCTCTGACTAATGATAATAAAGTATTTATGAACTTGCTAGTGAGTTATTAGGAAAAGCAATGGACATTGAATCTAAACCCCTATCCTATCACTTTATACTGTGTGACCTTGAATAAGTCACTAAATTTTCTAAACCTAAGCTTACTCGTCCAAACAATGAAGATTAATTGTATCTTCCCTTAGGGAGTTTCTGTGAGAATCAAATGAAAAGATTAAAATGCAGGTGCATTATAAACTATTAAGAACTGTTCTATTGTAAAATATTATTCACCTCCCACAAAGCTATACAAATTAAGTATCCTTTGAGTTGTTACCTTCTAGGTGCTTTTTCTGATGAACTCCTAAGATGAATAAGATGGTAGCTAAAAAAAACTCCTAGTAATTGTGTTTTGACTTTGTCCTGCCCCCACAGGGAAGATCTGGTTGTTTCACACACACAGAGCAGTATTATACCTGAGGCCTTGCCTCCTCCTGCCTGCTGACAAGATGTTCTCAGCGTCATTTTCAATCAGTGGCTATTAGCTCTTGATCTCCACCTTCCACCAAAACTGTCAGTCAGGAGTGCTGTCAAGTGTCCAGCTGACCCCTTCCTGAGAAAAAGGGCTTCATCCATTTCTCAGCAGCAGCATGTGTGTAAAGATGCAGTGCATAAGGAACAGATGACAGAGCAACCAATTTCAGCACAATATTAGACTCTGCCAAGGCTGTTACTTCATTCCCAGACAATCACCTATTTCTCCAAAGAGGCAATTATTGCCCCTGGTATTCAACTGCATTTCATATGAGTCTTTAGAAAACAGCCTTGTTCCATATCCCTGCTGCTAGGTGGGTCATGTCCTCGGCTTCGAAACTCTCACACTGTCCTCTGCTTTTGCACCATCCTTGCTTCCTCTGTGTGTTAGGTTTTCATTGCTGTGACCAAAATACCTGACAAAAACAACTTAATTCATGGTTAGCCAACTCCATAGCTCTGCGCCTGAGATGAGGCAGAACAGCATGGAAGAAGAATGTGGCAGAGGAAAGCTGCTCAGCTCATGGCAGCCAGGAAGCAGAGAGAGGATGCCAGAGAGCAGACAGACCCTGCTGGGGCACGCCCCCAGTGACCTTTCTCCAACTAAGTCCCACTTCCCAGTAGTCCATTCAGCCATCAGTGGACTAATCCACCAGTGAGGTCAGAGCCCTTGCGATCTAATCACTAACCAAAAGCTCTACCTCTGAACGCATGAGACTTTGGGGAACCTTCCAGATCCAAACCTTACCGCACTGTAACCATCCAGAGATTCAGGTGTTGAGAGTTAAAGAGACACTGCACTTGTCATAGGGCTAGCCTCTGCTGGCTTACAAGTATGCTTCTCAGGAGTGAGTAGGTGCCAAGGCTAGGTACTCATACTGGAGAGGCAGTAAAGAGGAACCAAGTGCCATTTAAGGACTGGATCGAACGCTCTCTAAGGCTTTTCTGATTCAGAGTCTGTGATTTCCCACTCCTAAGCCCCGGGCATCTTGCTTCTCTATTCCTTGAACAAGGCTGGAACTGGCTCAACTTTTTTTTTCCTTTATAAAAATTATGATAAAATAAATGTATAAAGTTTACCATTTTAGCCAGGTTAAAATGGCTTCAGTGGCTTTCGTCATTACATTTACAATGTTGTAAGTGTTCACTACTATTTCCAAAAGTTTTCATCAACCTATTAAGCAATAAAACCCTTTCCCTCCTCTGCCGTCTGATAATCTCTATTCTTTCAGTCTCTATGAATTTGCCTAGATATTTCACTTAAGTGGAATCACAAAATATTTGTCCTTAGTGTAGGGCTTGTTTCACTTAGCATGTTTTCAAGGTTCATATATATTGTAGTATTTGTCAGAACTTCATTATTTTTTATAGTTGAATAATATTCCATTGTATAATAACACATTCTATCCATTCATCTGTTGATTCAACTTCACTTTGACATCTATATTGTGGGAGATAAATAGAATCAACTTTTTGCTGTAAGGGCTCCAGTCTACTGAATAACTGGATGACTGGAAAAGACAGAAAAACTCTAAATGTCACAGATTTCCCTAGGCCTTCTCTAGGACATAAAGGGGATATCAGTAATGGTAGCAATCCAAGTTTCACTTGATTGTTCCCTTACTTGCTTATACAGGACTTGTTAAGCACTCCCCTCTTTCCGCACCTACACACTACACATGCATTTTCAGAAAGACCCCAGGGAGGAGAAGAGATCTCAAATAGTCTCATATTGTCATCTGCTGTCCTTTCTACTGACTCTGACTAAACACAGCCATTTCCTCCTGGCATAGCTGGGCATTTCCATACTGGTGATCCCTCACTGTTTTCTGCTATAAGATTGTATCCCCAGTTACCATCCATTGGATATTGCCATATCTTTAAGGAACTGCTATCCTCTGCTGCAGCAGAACTCTGGAGTTCCCGGAATTCCAAAGCTGCATGTTGTTCTGTTCATGCAATGAGCTCTTCCTTTCCCTATTGAATTACGCTCTGTGAAAGGTAGCTATGGCCGGATGTTTTACAGGTGTGTTAGTGAAACAATGGCAAATGTCCCATCCATTCCTGTGACCGTGACTTTGTTACAGGCCAAGCTCATGCACACCCTTCCCTCTCTCAGCAGCTCCTCAATCTCTGTGCAAATTGGCTTCTGGCCTGCCGCCCTCCATTCCTTCAGATGTGTCAAATAGGTCTGAATGGCACATTAAGTCAAATCAGAACTCCCATTAACATAAAGATTCTAAGCATATGTGATAAAGTTCCAAATTATCTTATACCAGGAATATGATACCTTTGAGGAAAACACATTATTGGTCAGTTTCTGGTGTTTTCCCATACATCTTGCTCCCTCTTTACAGGAAGGAAATTCCTTGTAGAAATCTAGTTTCTTGCAGGTTTCAAGAAGATTCTCTTTAGGTTTCCTATAATGATAAGCAAGATTTCAGGAGGTTTATTTCCTCTAGAATTAAAACCTGACCTGTAATACCTGATTCCTTACCACTAGAGGGAGATATTCCTTTTCTTGGTATCTTCATTGCCCTAGAATCCATTGGCATGTTTTTGCACAAAAGAGGATGTTTTCAGGCCTAAATTTGAGCCTCTCCTTATCCTTCTTTGTTCTAAAAGCTCTTGTACATCATTCTTTGACCTCTTAAAGTGGAAATGCAGTTCCTACTCCATGGCTTTGATCTGATGATTTAGAGAGAAGCATTACCTGGGGCTTAACTGAACCTTCATACACTGTTTAAATGCTGTCAAAGAGTCTTGCCCAACAATGGGATAGTGTATTCTTGATCCTGGCTTTCTGATGACATTGAGCAGGTTTGGTGCCTACTCAATGAAAGTCAACCAGCTGGCAGAAACCCCTCTCCAATAGTTAACATATAGAGAGAATCTAGTATATTATAAATAAGCAAGCAGGATGATCATTTTCTAAATGATGTTATTTCCTATATAAAATTGATTAAAACAGATAATTTGGGGAAATTATATAATATATCCTTGTTTTCTCCTTCAATTCCCAATTTCTTATAATTTCCCATATGTTTATTCCCATCTTCTGCTGTGTATGCCCTGGGATCTTCTACTGCAAATATTTTTTCAAGGTATTTTCCTAAACCAAGCATAGAAGGAATTCTGGTCCCAGTTATAAGGATGATCATTTTCTCACAGACACATACATGTACCCAAGTGGTTATCAGAGCTGTTCTTTCTGGCCAGACTCTCAGCCACTATATTGACTTAAGTTGAGTTCTTTCATTCCAGAAGTGATGGCCAGTGTGCCAGCTATGTTTCTGGTGGCCGCTGCTGCAGGGAAGCTGGGAAAGAGATACAGTAGATACACAGAATATGGGGGGGGGGGGCATGCAGATACAACAGCATGAGATATTTGCTATCAACCAACTAATATTTCTTGAACACCCGTTCTGTATAAGGCTTGTGCAGGAAGCACATAGAAAAACCAAGGAAAGCATGTAGAAGCATGCAAAATACCTTGTGCCTGATCCTATGGTTATAACAGGGATTGAAATACCCAGAATACTAACAAAATCAAGTTTTTCTCACTCAGGCTGAATGGAGAGAAGAAGTGAAAAAACACTTTGAGAAGATCAAAAGTGAAGGAACCTGTATACACCGATTAGATGAAGAACTGATTCGGAGGCGCAGAGAAGAGCTCAGGTCAGCTGATCTTTCTTCCTCTATTTATTCCTACCCCTAGGTCTTCAGGTATTAGGAATGCTTCTTATGAATCACCATTTCATTTTCTACACACCTTTCACCTCTGCTTGTTATTTTTATTCTCTTTAAAATGTCCCTAGTAGTTAGCTGTCCTGTGGAATCTAAAAGAGTCAATCTTCTAGAAGTTAATGTAGAATTATGGTTACCAGAGTGTGAGGAGAATGACAGGGGAGGACAGATGAGCAAAAGTTCTTTAAGGGATACTAAGTTATAGTTAGAGAAGAGAAAAAACATCTGATGTTCTCTTGCACAGTAGGGTGACTATAGATAATGAGAATGTACTGTATATATTTTTTTTAATTTAAAAAAGCTAGAAGAAAAGATTTTGAATGATTTTACTATAAAGAAATTATAATTGCCAGGCATGGTGGTGCACACCTGTAATCCCAGGAGGTTGAGGGAAGATTTTAAGTTTAAGGCCAGTCTTGGCAATAGAACTAGATCCTGTATCAAAAATCAAACAGAAAGGGCTGGGGATGTACAGTGGTAGAGCACTTGCCTAGCATGCATGAGGACTTGAGTACATTCCCAGTACCACCCACACACACACAAAAGAAAGAAATGATAAGTGTTTAAGGAGACATATGTTTACCCTCATTTGAACATTATACAATGTATACATGTATCAGAACGTCCAAGATACCTGTAAAGATGTATAATTTTTTATCAGTTAATTTTTTTTAGAATGTCATAGGCAGTTTTGAAATCCTGAGTCTTTTTTTTATTTATTCTTTTAATTATACATGACAGTAGAATGTATTTTGACATATTATACATATGTGGAGTATAACTTGTCATTCTTCTGGTTGTACATGATACAGAATTACATTAGTCCTGTATTCATATGTGCACATAGGAAAGTAATGTCCCATTTATTCTACCATCTTTCTTATTACCATTCCCCACCTCCCTTCATTCCCCTTGTCTAATCCAAAATACTTCTAGTCTCCCCTACTCCCCCACCACCATTGTGAGTTAGCATCCATATATCAGAACATTTGGCCTTTAGTTTTTGGATTGGGTTATTTCACTAATAATAGTCTAATATATAGTATACATAATAGCATAATAGTCTCCCATTCCATCCACTTACTGGCAAATGCCATTTCATCTCTCTTTATGACTGGTTACCAGAGTGTGAGGAGAATGACAGTATTCCACTGTGTACATACCACATTTTCCTTATCCATTCATCTGTTGAAGGGCAACTAGGTTGGTTCTATAATTTAACTATTGTGAATTGAGCTGCTATAAATATTGATGTGGCTTTCTCACTATAGTATGCTGATTTTAAGTCCTTTGGCTATAAACCTAGGAGTGGGATAACTGGGTCAAATGCTTGTTCTATTGCAAGTTTTCTGAGAAATCTCCATACTGCTTTCCAGAGTGGTTGCACCAATTTGTAGTCCCACCAGCAATGTATGAGTGTACCTTTTCTCCCTATCTTTGCCAACATTTACTGTTACTTGTATTCTTGATAATTGCCATTCTGACAGGAGATAAAAATCTCAATGTAGTTCTTTTTTTTTTTTTTAACTTTTTTTAGTTGTAGATGGATACAATGTCTTTCTTTTATTGCTTTGTATGTGGTGCTGAGGATCGAACCCAGGGCCTCATGCATGCGAGGCAAGCGCTCTACCACTGAGCTACAATCCCAGCCTCCTCAGTGTAGTTTTAATTTGCATTTCTCTCTAATTGCTAGTGATGTTGAACATATTTTCATATATTTGTTGACCATTCATATTTCTTCTTCTGTGAAATGTCTGTTCAGTTACTTTGCCCATTTATTGATTGGATTATTTGGTTATTTTTTTGGTGTTAAGTTTTTTGAGTTCTTTATATACCCTGGAAATTAATGCTCTGTCTTAGGTATAGGTGGCAAACATTTTCTCCCATTCCATAGGTTTTCTCTTCATGTTATTGGTTGTTTCTTTCACTGTGAAGAAGCTTTTTAATTTGATTCCATCCCATTTATTGATTCTTGATTTTACTTTTTATGCTTTAGGAGTCTTGTTGAGGAATTTGGTTCCTAGGCCGACATGGAGATTTGGCCTACTTTTTCTTCTAGTAGGCGCAGGGTCTCTGGTCTAATGCCTAGGTCCATGATCCACTTTGAGTTGAGTTTTGTGCAGGGTGAGAGATAGAAGTCTAATTTCACTTTATTACATATGATTTCCCAGCACCATTTGTTGAAGAAACTATCTTTTCACCAATGTATGTTTATGGTACCTTTGTCTAGTTTGAGATAATTGTATTTATGTGGGTTTGTCTCTATGTCTTCTATTCTGTACCATTGGTCTTCATGTCTGTTTTGGTGCCAATACCATGCTATTTATGCTACAATAGCTCTGTAGTATAATTTAAGGTCTAGTATTATGATGCTTCCAGCTTCACTTTTCTTGATGAGGATGTTTTAGTTATTCTGGGCCTCTTATTTTTCAAATGAATTTCATGACAGCTTTTTCTATTTCTATGAAGAACATCATTGGAACCTTAATAGGAATTGCATTAAATCTGCTTATGGTAGTATAGCCATTTTAACAATATTAATTCTTCCTATCCAAGAACAAGAACAGGGAGATCTTTCCATCTTCTAAGGTCTTCTTCAAGTTCTTTCTATAGTGTTCTGTAATTTTCATTGTAGAGGTCTTTCACGTCTTTTGTTACATTGATTCCTAAATATTTTATTTTCTTTGAGGCTACCATGAATGGGATAGTTTTCCTAATTTCTCTTCCAGTTGATTCATCATTGATGTATAAGAATGCAGTTGATTTATGGGTGTTAAGTTTATATCCTGCTACTTTGTTGAATTCATTCATGAGTTTTAAAAGTTTTCTGATGGAGTTTTTTAGGTCTTCTAAATAAAGAATCATGTCATCAGAAATAGGGATGGTTTGAGTTCTTTTCCTATTTGAATCCCTTCAATTTTCTTCTAATTGCTCTGGCTAGAGTTTCTAGGACTGTATTGAATAGAAGTGATGAAAGAGGGCATCCCTGTCTTGTTCCAGTTTTTAGAGGGAATGCTTCCAATTTTTCTCCATAGAATGATGTTGACATTGGGTTTAGCATAGATAGCATTTACAATGTTCAGGTATGTTCCTGCTATCCCTAGTTTTTCTAGGGTTTTGAACATGAATGGATGCTGTATTTTCTCAAATGCTTTTTCTGCATCTATTGAGATAATCATGTGATTCTTGTCTTTAAGTGTATTGACGTGATGAATTATGTTCATTGATTTCTGTATGTTGAACCAACCTTGCATCCCTGGGATGAACCCCACTTGATTGTGGTGTATTATCTTTTTAATATTTTTTAATGTGACCTGCCAGTATTTTATTAAGAATTTTTGCAATTTGTTCATCAGAGATATTGGTCTGAAATTTTCTTTCCTTTATGTGTCTTTGTCTGGTTTTAGTATCGGGGTGTACTAGCTTCATAGAATGAGTTTGGAAGTGTTTTCTCCTTTTCTGTTTCATGGAACAATTTGAAGAGGATTGGTAGTAGTTCTTTTTTTTAAAGTATTTTTTTTAGTTGTAGATGGACACAATACCTTTAGTTTATTTATTTATTGTTATGTGGTGCTGAAGATCAAACCCAGTGCCTCACATGTGCCAGGTGAGCACTCTACCACTTAGCCACAACCCCAGCCCTCATGTTCTTCTTTTAAGGTCTGGTAGAACTCAGATGAGAATCTGTCTGGTCCAGGGCTTTTCTTTGTTGATAGGCTTTTGATGGTGTCTTCAGTTTCATTGCTTGAAATTGATCTGTTTAAATTTTCTATGTCATCCTGATTTGATTTAAGTAGGTCATATGTCTCTAGAAAATTGTTGATGTCTTCAATATTTTCTATTTTATTAGAGTATAAATTTTCAAAATAGGTTCTGATTATTGTCTGTACTTCAGTAGTGTCCATCATGACATTTCCTTTTTTTCATCACAAATTTTAGTAATTTGAGTTTTCTCTCTGTTCCTCTTGGTTTGCTTGGTTAAGGGTTTATCAACTTTATTGACTTTTTTCAAAGAACCAACTTTTTGTTTTGTCAATTTTTTGGATTGTTTGTTTCAATTTCATTGATTTCAGCTCTGATTTTTGTTATTTCCTGTCTTCTATTGCTTCTGGTGTTGATTTGTTATTATTGAGAAATGATTTTTATTCCCTGTCATTTTGATTTTTTCTGGTTTTTAATTTGAATTAGTTTATCCTCTGATTGACTATTCTTCTAGTATAGTTCCTCCTTTTGCTAGTTTTCACTTTTATTTTTCATTTCTTCATGAAATATTTTATTGAGAATATTTTGTAGTGCAGGCTTTCTAGTTGTGAATTCTTTTAACTTTTGTTTATCATGGAAAGTTCTTATTTCATTATCAATTCTGAGGCTTAATTTCACTGGAGATAATGTTCTTGGCTGGCATCCATTTCCTTTCAGAGCTTGGTATATATTATTCCAAGACCTCCTACCTTTGAGGGTCTGGATTGATAGATCAGCTGAGATCTGGGTTGATTTTCCTCTAAATGTTACCTGTAATTTTTCTCTGGCAGCATTTAAAATGCTATCCTTATTCTGTGTTAGGCATTTTCATGATAATGTGCCTTGGTGTGGGACTGTTATAACTTTGTGTATTGTATATCTGTGGTCCTCCTGGTTTTCTTTTTCTTTTTTAAAATACTTTTCATTGTAGGTGGGCACAATACTTTATTTTATTTATTTATATGTGGTGCTAAGGATCAAACCCAGTACTTCACATGCACTAGGGAAGCACTGTACCACTGAGCTACAACCCCAGCTCCCTTCTGGTTTTCTATCCAGCTGGATGAGCCCCTAAGGATAAACCAAGTAGAAAGCTTGGATTTCCCAACTCCTACTCCTTATCTGAGTCATTGTGTCAAACAAGGGAGCTTTAAAAATAGTGTCCTTGGGCAAATGCTTTTGAAGTAAACTGTCCATTTTCTTATTTCATTAGAGCTGACCTTTGTTCTCCCCAAAGGTAATTAGCCTCACTGATCCTGTGTTTTATTTTATAGGCATGCTTTGGATATTCGTGAACATTATGAAAGAAAACTTGAGCGAGCTAATAATTTATACATGGAACTGAGTGCCATCATGCTGCAGCTAGAAATGAGAGAGAAGGAGCTCATTAAGTATGTATCCAGACCAAAGAAGGTCCTTATTGATTTGAGTCTGTCAATCAACAGAAATTACTACTCTTGCATGTTGCTGCCACTCAGAACTGGAAGACACTTTATTCACTCACACATCCTTCCTTGAGGGAAGTACTATGTCCAGGTCCCTGCCCTGGTCAGGCAAATAGATAAGTGGAGTCAGTGCAGAGCTGGTTATAGGGAACATGCTGTGAACTGGCATTTTTTTATACTTCACCCTTCTGTGTGGTTCAGAGGAAGGTTCAAGTTCATTTCAAAAACTTGGTATGATTATGTGGGAGCTTATTGCCCCTTGGGGAAGTAAAGTGGCTGCTGAAAATATTTCAAGGTATCCCTATGGTGGCAAGAAATCCCTGGGGTCCTGACCAGAACAGCAGCTACTAAAAATAAGAACTTTGGCCATTATGTTGTATTAAGGAAGAAAGAGGCAGCAGCTAAGTCTGTGAGCTGAAGAGCAGAATGAAGTCAGGTTAATTTGAACTTAGTATCTTCATTTTTACTATGATCATTAGCTTTGTTATTCAGATAGCCTTTACTTGTTAAGTGTGGCCAGAACCTATGGGTAGAATTCGCCTGTGAAAATATTCTGCCTATCCCTTTTGTCTGCTGTGACTGCTATATGGCTTTTTCTTTCATTCTATAGGCGAGAACAAGCAGTAGAAAAGAAGTATCCAGGAACCTATAAACGACACCCTGTCCGTCCAATAATCCACCCCAATGCCATGGAGAAACTCATGAAAAGAAAGGGAGTGCCTCACAAACCTGGGGTGCAGACCAAGCGGTGAGACACCATTCCCACTTGATATTCAGAGAAATGGGAAGATATCCCCCAACACACATTCTCAGAGTATGGTAGATGTGGCTACTTCTGTAACTTATTGATAGTACCCTTGGCTTTCGATAAAACAAATAGGAAGGTAAAGAGAATGGCTTAGACTCTAGAAATCTAGTTTTTACTATCTGAGACATAAACATATATTGTCTTCGAAATAGACAAGAGAAAGACAGTGGGGACTAGGAAGACCTGGGTTCAAATCCCAGCCCTGCTTTGTTAGCTCTATGACTTGAGCCATGCCATTCAGCCTCTTCCAGCCCCAGTGTCCTTATGAGTAAAATTGTATAATTGTAGCACACGAGATTTTTTATTTTTATGACCCCTAGAACACAAAATTGAGTTAATCATAATTCTTTATTTATGACACAATGGTTCATACATGACCTACTTTTATTTATACATTTAGTTAGTTCTTTTTAATAGTGTAATAACTTACTACCAAAAACAAAAGCAGGAGCTTTGATAATTACCTATATCTAACCATATTATTTCCCCTCATTTTAATGCTATATAGGATTTTTGTGAGTTTAAATAATGTGGAATCACCTTTCAGATCATGGGTGTTCAAATAATAGTGTTTTGTTTTTTTATTTTTTATTTTTTAATTTTTTTGCAGGGGGAGGGTACCAGGGATTGAACTCAGGGGCACTTGGCCACTGAGCCACATCCCTATCCCTATTATGTATTTTATTTAGAGACAAGGTGTCACTGAGTTGCTTAGTGCTTCGCTATTGCTGAGGCTGGCTTTGAATTCGCAATCCACCTGCCTCAGCCTCGTGAGCAACTGGGATTACAGGCATGCACCACTGTACCCAGCCCAAAACACAGTGTTTTGAATAGTTAAAAAAAAATCCTTTTCCATTTTTATAAATGCCTTTTATTAGTTTAATCATTTTTTTTAATTGCAGATGGACACAATACCTTTATTTTATGTATTTATCTTTATTGGTACTGAGGATCAAACCCAGGGCCTCATACATGCTAGGCAAGTGCCCTATCACTGAGCTAAAACCTCAGCCCCTATTAGTTTAATCTTAATCTTAGAGACTAGAGGTATAGGACAGTTGTAGAGTATATGCTTGGGTGTACAAGACCCTGGATTCAAATCCCCAGCACCCCCCCACAAGAGGCATACTTTTTTACTACCATACTCTGTGGAGTCTTATAACTCCCAAATAACAGAGAATTGGCTCTGTCCTAGATAAGTTAATGTAAAGGAAAGAAGTGTTCCTAAACTTGGGGTGTACACTAAATAGTGAGATTTGAACTAAATGCAGTAAGAATAAAGGTAACGAGAAAACACAAAATAATTATTTTCAGGCTGTCAGAATGATGGCTGTCGTACCACAGCAGGACTAATGTCAATCTAAACTGTTAATGAGTAACAACATGGATGAAGTCTGGTTTTCCTTTTACTTATTGCCCCTGACCATCTTCTGGTCAAATTCTAAGAAACTGTTCTCAGATGCCACCTGGCACAACCCTCAGGGAAATCCCAAGGCCTTTCTTTCTTTTCTTGTGCTAATAAGGGACAGAGTCCACCTATTGATCATCCTTGTTTCTGCTTACAGTTTTACAACCAAGGAGTGTGTGTGGGTGGGGGTAGGGGAGATAGGACTATTTAACTTCTTTGTTGTGTTTTGGTGCTGGGGATTGAACCCAGGGTCTCTCCTAAGCTAGGCAAGTGCTGTACAGTAAGCTACATCCCAATGCCTAACTTTTAAAAATATGAACCCATGTTTACTTTTATGTTGACTTGGAAAATATTTGACACCACCAAGTAGCTGCTTGGTGAGTACATAAGCAGAGCACCAGGAAGGCAATCTACAGAGTGTTGTACTGTCAATTGAGACTGCCCCTTGAATAATTAAAGTTTCAGAGTTTTTGGAGAGTCTTGTGATTGCCAGATCAGAAGTTCAGTGACCTATGAGGAAATCAAATAGGAGAAACCACTCACCATCCTTAAATCTAGGTTTCAGTTCATGTTTAGTTAGGGACTAAAGGAGTGTTGATTTCAATTTTAGATCCTCTGAGCCAGTCCCAAGTGAATATAGTCCATGAAGATAGTCTTAACAGATACTAGTAAGAAGCTTGAAATAGGAACTATGCCTTGGAATCAAGGACCTTGGGTGTTCAAGTTGTGAGTTCTGTTTTATGATGAGTACAAGTTAAGCAACCTCTGATCCTCAATGCCCTTATCTATAAAATGGACATTGTAATAGTAGGAACTTTATATGTTATAAAGTGCTTTGAAAACTGTGAAGTGGTGTAACAAGGCTATTCTGTGATTTTTACACTGCCAACTTCAGTAAGAGCAGCCTCCCCCTGACTTTGGATACTTTCACTTCAACTCTCCTTTAAATACCACCATAGCTAGTTACCGTGTTAAGGAGATGCCTCTACCCAGGCCTGGGAGGGCTCTCTTATCTCAGAAAAAGACCCAGAACTTCTTCATTCCAACACTTTCTGCAGTACAAGTTAGCCAGCAGCACATCAATTTCAAACTCAGCGACAGAAGGCCTTTGATAGACCTCAGTACCCTACTCACCTTATCGTAAATTAGTAATACATGGAACTTCTGTGCTAGGATAAGTTTTTGACTGTACTTTTCCTGGAAAAAAAGAAAAGTCCATCTCCTGCTGCTCAATGCCTACTAATGCCCGATGAGCCCTGGCTGTGCCTCATGAGATTGTCAGCGCAGCCCAGCTGAGAACCTGGTAGCAATATAGGTTCTTAGGCCCCACCCAGACCTACTGAATCAAAAAGTTCATTTTAACAAACTCCTCGAGTAATTTGTATGTATCATCAAGTTTGTACTCTGACTGTCCAATAAGCCAGGCTGAACATTAGGACACACTGCTCATCTGGATTCTATCACTAGCAGGCTATGAGACTCTGAGCCACTTTGGATGACTTTGGGTTCCTCATCATATATGGTGGAACCAAGGCTGTATCTGTGGCTTCCAGGCAATGTCTGGGACACCCAAAGGATTACACAGAGGTGTCTTAGAGGCTACTGCAGGGGTAGGAAGGACAAGGTCAGGGAGCCATGCAGTGAGGGGTTTCTATCCACCCCCTTTCAACCAGGCCTATTATATCCATTTTATATAGTAATTTCTCATAATAATTCATTTAAGAGAATTATGTTGTTAAATAAAACAAAAATGTTTGTGGACTCTCCACTTCTAAAATCTCCTACTGATTTGTGTCTATCTGTTCCCAAAGACAGATGAGGTTACTTGCTGGGAGGAAGGAACTGGTGGTACTTTCTGGTAATCCTAGAGTCTCTGACTTGAGTCAGTTCATCAGCCCAGGAATCATTTGTTGTTTATCTATGGATGCTAGAGTCAGTGTGGGCAGGATTTACCCAGGCCTCCTTCCTCTTGCACATTACTGGTCCAGTGGGAATTTGGAAACAGCTGAAAAAGAACCTTCTTCCCTTAGTATCAAAGTAGATTGACAGTATCACTTCCCACCAGCCCTTCTCTTGCTGCCTCTGCTCAAAATGGGGTCTCTAACATTTCCCCTCTCTCTGACCCTTTCTTTACTTCCTTAAAATTTACTTGGTACCTACTATAAGTAAAACTTCTTTCTCATATGTAGACAGAACATAATCCAAGCTCTTTAAGAGACCATGTCTAGGCTCCTTGAATTCAGCCTTGTGTCTAATGAACTTGAAGTTTCCTTTCTCTAGTACCAGACTTCTTTCCATTGTGGTCCCCTGAGGGATCTGCCCAACTCCATCACTAGACAGATTCCTGGGTGTAAACACTCAGGCCCTTTCCTTGGCATATTGGTACCAATATACACATAGGATTATGAGGAAGAAATCAAGAGCACTATAGAGTAGAATTATAATTTTAAGGGGACTGAACACCTAGGTTAGGGAGACACAGAATAAAATCCAAGAGGAATAAAGAAAATCCTCTGTATGTGAACATTTAGGTTGTGTCCAAGATTTAGCTATTTTGCATAATATAGTAATATAACATCATCAAATATACATCTTTGCACATTGTTATATCCAATGGATAAATTCCTATATATGGGACTGCTGATTCAAAGAGCATATTTTAGAGCTTGGGGTACATTTCTCCACACTTTAATGTATTTTTTTAAGTATATTTTTATTTGTCAATGGACCTTTATTTTACCTATATATTATGTGGTGCTCAGAATTGAACCCAGTGCCTCACACATGCTGGGCAAGCATTCTGCCTCTGAGCTGTGACCGCCAGCCCTTGAATGTGTTTTTGTGTCTAAAACTAAAGCTGTTCTTTTCTCCTAGGCCAGATCTGTTGAGATCTGAAGGTATCCCTAATACGGAGGTGGCTCCCACTGCATCCCCTTTGTCTGGAAGTCCCAAAATGTCCACCTCAAGCAGCAAGAGCCGATATCGGAGCAAACCACGCCACCGCCGGGGGAATAGTAGAGGCAGCCATAGTGACTTTGCAGCAATCTTGAAAAACCAGCCAGCCCAGGAAAATTCACCCCATCCCTCTTACCTCCATCAGGCTCAATCCCAGCACCCTTCTCTCCATCACCATAATCCTCTGCAGCATCAAAACCAGCAACCCCCTCCTGCCATGTCTCAGAGTCACCATTCCAGACTCGGTATGCACGGACAGGACATTGCAACCTGCGCCAACAACCTGAGGTATTTTGGCCCAGCAGCAGCCCTGCGAAGCCCCCTCAGCAACCATGCTCAAAGACAGATGCCTGGCTCTAGCCCTGACCTCATCTCCACAGCCATGGCAGCTGATTGCTGGAGAAGTCTTGAGCCTAACAAAGGCCAGGCTGACCCCTGGGGCTGCTGTCAGGCTGATCCTTATGACCCCTGCCTCCAGTGCAGGCCAGAACAGTGTGGGTCATTAGATATACCCACCACTGAGCCAGTAGGGAGGAGCCCCAACCCTTCCAAGTCACCAGCACACAATCCCCTCTCAGAAAATGCCCAGGATTCTGAGAAAATGGAAGAAAATGAATTCAACAGCTGTGGGTCTGCATCATCCCTTGGCACCCCTCATCACATCACCCCCCCAGTGCTACCTCGAAAAACAAGGCCCCTTCAGAAGGTAAGGTGTAATGACAAGAGTAGTCTGTCATTGCCTTCAAAGAATGTGAGCGCCTATCATATTATGCACATTATAAAATGTACATAGAAAGTATACATTTTGGAAAAGAACAAGACAACAAAAACACAAATAGAAGTTTCTTTTATTTTAAATACTTTCTTCCCACATTGCTTAAGCAATGGACTTAGGGAATATACTTCGAGAATTACTGAACTAGGGACTGATTCAAATGTATATAATTCATGGATAACCATACACCAGAGATATGTAATCAAAATAGTTTGGAAACTAGCCGGGTGCAATGGCGCACACATGAAATCCCAGCACTTTGAGAGGCAGAGACAGGAGAATCACAAGTTCAAAGCCAGCATCAGCAACGAGGAGGCACTAAGCAACTCAGTGAGACTCTGTCTCTACATAAAACACAAAATAGGGCTGGGGATGTGGCTCAGTGGTCAAGTACCCCTGAGTTTAATCCCTGGTACCAAAAAAAAAATAGTTTGGAAACCTCTACCCTAGAACTCTAATCTGGAGGGCTGTTGGAAGGATTGAATTATAAAATTAAATTTGGGAAACAGTATTCTCAGTCTCTTCTTGGAGATTCCTAGTACACATCACCATAGGTTTTGAGAAACCAGGTTTTGATAAGCTTTTGTAATTCAGCATTTCCTCACCTATTGGATCATACTATGTTTTAAAAATAACATCTAGGGCTGGGGTTGTGGCTCAGCGATTGAGCGCTTGCCTCGCATGTGTGGGGCACTGGGTTTGATCCTCAGCACTACATAAAATAAAGGTATTGTGTTCATCTACAACTAAAAAAATATTTTTAAAAATAAATAAATAAAAATAAAAATAACATCTATTAATCCCCCATGGAACTAGCTTTCTTTGCAGTATACTGTGGAAAATATTTTCTTAATTAACAAATGAATTGAGCTAACTAGTCATTGAAATTTGTTTCTTCCTCATCCACTAGCTGCCTGGGGTTTATTAGCTGGGAAGCAGTCTACGATAGTGGTTAAGACCATGAGCTTGGGAGGCAGACAGATCATAGTTCAAAGCCAGGCTCTTCCACTGTCTCAGTTTGCCTGTCTATAAAACAAACCTAATAATGGACTCTGCCTCATTGGTTAATGTGAAGATTAAAGGAATTAATACATAGGAAGCATTTAGAACAGAGCCTGGAATGTAGCAACCTTCCAAAACTGCTGGCTCATCCTGCTTGTGTATGTGTGTGTGTATTTTAAAGATTATGTATGAAAAATGGAAAAGTATTTAGAACATGGTAAACACCTACTCAATTCTCAGTATTATTTCATCTCAGCACTGTTCTTCAGGTATTTAGTTAAAGGAATGAAAGAGTCCAAAATGTAAATGGGTATGTTTTGGTCAACTTGGTAGAAAAGAGGTTGAACCTGGGTGCCATTGTCTCAGAACTATATTCTTCCTGCACATGGATTGCTGCTACTGACCCAGCATTCCTGTTTCGGGAGGTGCAGTTGATTTGGGCTGATCCATTCCCCACTCTCCCACACCTATGGGCAGTTACATGTATTTTTTGGTAATATTTTATTAAGGTTAACTTATATATCATACAGTTCTTCCTTCCATTTTAAGTGTGCGGTTTAATGTTTTTTACCCACAGATTTCTGCAACCATCACCACAACCACTTGTAACATTTTTATCACCTCCAAAAAGAAATTCCACTCCCTTTAACAGTCACTCCATTCCCCAGTCTCCCACAAATAATATGTAACCTTTGAACCACCCTGATGCCATCTTGATGTTCTGTGGTAGTGGAGGCCCCAGTACACACACCTCATGCCTTTGTCCTCGTTCACCCCACAGCCCACAGCGCAGCTCACCTCCTCTGAGGTCACTCCTGTGGGGATTCCACAGGTAAACTGTTCATCTCAGCAGTCAGGATAACTCCATCCTGCCTTTCCTATTCAAAAAAGCATATCAGAATACAAATGAGTTAAGAGTCATGGATTTTTTTAATATTTATTTTTTAGCTGTAGGTGGACAGAATATTATTTTTTTGTGGTGCTGAGGATCAAACCCAGTGCCTCATGCGTGCTAGGCAAGCACTCTACCACTGAGCTATAACCCCAGCCCCAGAGTCATGGGATTTTAGGACTGACTTTTTAAAAGGTAAATTATCCTCAATCTTTGGTATGACTTGGACTCACTCACCCAGCTCACAAAAGATTACATAATCCAGAGTGTCGTATCACTGAGCATGGTTGTACCTAAGTGTGGCTGCTTTTCTGCCAGATGAGATTTTCCTCAGATGGGAAAATATACCTTTTCAACTGGGATACTTACACAGCCTTCCAGTTAAACCACAGAGTCCAGCAGTTGTGGGGCCTCCAGTGTCCCAAACAGAGCTGCCTTATCCATGGCAACACACTTATTCAATAAAAATGCATGAAACACTTCAATTGATTGATTGATCTTGGTGTCAAGAATCAAACCCAGAGTATCTCATATGTTAAGCAGGCCTTCTACCTGATCTACTTCCTCAGCCCCCATCTTTTCAAAAAAATTGATGAATAATGTACATACTTATGGTAATAAACACCTATTTTTTAAAAATTTTTTTAGTTGTAGATGGACACAATATCTTTATTTATTTATTTTTATGTGATGCTGAGGATCGAACCCAGTGCCTCATGCATGCGAGGCAAGCGCTCTACCACTGAGCTACAATCTCAGCCCCTAAACACCTATTTTAAATGCAGTGTTGTGCTGGAGCAAGGAATATAATACAAATGAGCTATGGTCTGACCTTCAAATAATTTGTCTTAGTGTAACTATAATATTAGTTAAAAGTGATTGATTATATATAAGAGGAAAAAGTGGTTGTTGGGCTTTGAAGAACTGAAAGATCATTTCTTGGAGAATCTCAGTGACAAAGCTTGGAACTGCTAATGACAATAACGGCCCACAAGTCCACGGCCTCCTGTCCTGGTTCTCCTCCATCATTCACCTCTGGCTTCACTCTTGGAGGCTTCTCCTCCCTGAGGGCAAAGATAAATTTCTACTCAGTGCTCTATGTTCTCCACATCTAGGACAGGGCCTGTCACCTTGGGCATCCAGGACAAGTTACTAAATGAATGAATAACAATATATATGTTTAAAAATACAGCCAATTAGCACCAAATGTTTTTGATGATAATGAAATTTTTACAGGTAGTACAGGGTGTGAGGAAGAGAGAGAGATGCCAAAATAAATAAAAGCCTTTTCTCCTTATTCTCCTCAGAGTGGAGATGATTCCTCCGAAGAAGAGGAAGGGGAAGTAGATAGTGAAGTTGAATTTCCACGAAGACAGAGGTAAAACCAACCTGCCTATGATTGCCTTCGGTGTAATGGGGAAAATCTTGAGTTTGTTGCATTTGACTCTAACCACCGGTCACTTTTTTGGGTTTTTTTGGAGGGGAGTACCAGGAATAGAACCCAGGAGCACTTAACCACTGAGCCACATCCCCGGTCCTTTTTTTTTTTTTTTTAATTCTACTTAGGTATACATGATAGCAGAATGCATTTTGATTCATTGTACACAGATGGAGCACAACTTTTCATTTCTCTGGTTGTACATAATGTAGAATCACATCATACATGCAGTCATACATGAAGTAGGGCTATGATGTCCATCTCATTGCACCATCTTTCCTGCCCCCAAGCCCCCTCCCCATTTCCTCCCCTTTGACCAAAGTTCCTCCATTCTTCCTGTGTCCTCTCCTCCATTATGGATCAGCATCCACTTATCAGAGAGAATATTCGGCATTTGGTTTTTTGGGATTGGCTTACTTTGCTTAGCATGATATTCTCCAACTCCATCCATTTACCTGCAAATGCCACAAAATGTATTCTCTTTTATTGCTGAATCACATTCCATTGTGTGTATATACCACAGTTTCTTTATCCACTCGTCTATTGAAGGACATCTAGGCTGGTTCCACAGTTTAGCTATTGTGAATTGAGCTGCTATAAACATTGAAGTGGCTCCGTCACTGTAGTATGCTGTTTTTAAGTCTTCTGGGTATAGACCAAGGAGTGGGATAGCTGGGTCAAATGGTGGTTCCATTCCAAGTTTTCTAAGGAATCTCCATACTGCTTTCCAGATTGAGTGTACGTACCAGTTTACAGTCCCACCAGCAATGTATGAGCGTGCCTTTTCCCTGACATCCTTGCCAACACCTATTGTTGTTTATATTCTTGATAATTGCCATTCTGACTGGTGTGAGATGAAATCTTAGAGTAGTTTTGATTTGCATTTCTCTAATTGCTAGAGATGTTGACCTTTTTTTCATATGTCTGTTGATCGATTGTATATCTTCTTCTGAGAAGTGTCTGTTCAGCTCCTTAGCCCATTTATTGATTGGGTTGTTTTTTTTTTTTTTTGCTGTTAAGTTTTTTGAGTTCTTTATATTCCTGGAGATTAGAGCTCTATCAGATGTGCGTGTGGCAAAAATTTGTTCCCAGAATGTAGGCTCTCTGTTCACTTCATTGATTGTTTCTTTTGCTGAGAAGAAGCTTTTTAGTTTGAATCCATCCCATTTGTTGATTCTTGATTTTACTTCTTGTGCTATAGGAGTCTTGTTATGAAAGTAAGGGCGTAATCCAACATGATAAAGATTTGGGCCTACTTTTTCTTCTATTAGGCGTAGTTTCTCTGGTCTAATTCCCAGGTCCTTGATCCACTTTGAGTTGAATTTTGTGTATGGTGAGAGATGGAGATTTAGTTTCATTTTGCTGCATATGGATTTCCAGTTTTCCCAGCACCATTTGTTGAAGAGGCTATCTTTTCTCCAATGTATGTGTTTGCAACTTTTGTCTAGTATAAAATAACTGTATTTAAGTGCGTTTGTCTCTGTGTCTTCTATTCTGTACCATTGGTCTACATGTCTATTTTGGTGTTAGTACCATGTTGTTTTTGTTACTATAGCTTTGTAGTATAGTTTAAGGTCTGATATTGTGATGCCTCCTGCTTCACTCTTCTTGCTAAGGATTGCTTTGGCTATTCTGGGTCTCTTATTCTTCCAAATGAATTTCATGATTGCCTTTTCTATTTCTATAAGTAATGACGTTGGTATTTTAATTGGAATCGCATTGAATCTATATAGTGCTTTGGGTAGTATTACCATTTTGAAAATATTGATTCTGCCTATCCAGGAGCATGGGAGATTTTTCCATCTTCTAAAGTCTTCTTCAATTTCTTCCTTCAGTGTCCTGTAGTTTGCATTGTAGAGGTCTTTCACCTCCTTTGTTAAATTGATTCCCAAGTATTTTATTTTTTTGAGGCTATTATAAATGGGGTAGTTTTCCTAATTCCTCTTTCAGAGGATTCATCACTGATATATAGAAATGCAATTGACTTATGGGTGTTGATTTTATATCCTGCTACTTTGCTGAATTCATTTATTAATTCTAGATATTTTCTAGTGGAATTCTTTGGATCCTCTAAGTATAGAATCATGTCATCAGCAAATAATGATAGTTTGAGTTCTTATTTTCCTATTCATATCCCTTTAATTTCTTTCATCTGTCTAATTGCTCTGGCTAATGTTTTAAAAACTATATTAAATAGCAGTGGTGAAAAAGAGCACCTCTGTCTTGTTCCCATTTTTAGCGGAATGCTTCCAATTTTTGTCCATTTAATATGATGTTGGCCTTGGGTTTAGCATAGATAGCTTTTACAAACTTGAGGTATGTTCCTACTATCCCTAGTTTTTCTAGTGTTTTGAACATAAAAGGGTGCTGTATTTTGTCAAATGCTTTCTCTGCATCAATTGATAAAATCATGTGATTCTCATCTTTAAGTCTATTGATGTGATGGATTACATTAATTGATTTCCAAATGTTGAACCAACCTTGCATCCCTGGAATGAACCCCACTTGATCATGGTGCACTATTTTTAAAATATGTTTTTGTATGAGATTTGCCAAAATTTTATTTAGAATTTTTCCATCTATGTTCATCAGGGATATTGGTCTGAAATTTTCTTTCTTTGATGTGTCTCTGTCTGGTTTTGGTATCAGGGTGATACTCGCCTCATGGAATGAGTTTGGAAGGGTTCCCTCCTTTTCTATTTCATGAAATAGTTTGAGGAGTATTGGTATTAATTCTTCTTTGTAAGTTTAGTAGAACTCTGCTGAGAATCCATCTGGTCCTGGGCTTTTGTTGGTTGGCAGGCTTTTGATGGCATCTTCTATCTCCTTGCTTGAAATTGATCTGTTTAAGTTATGAATGTCCTCCTGGTTCAGTTTGGTAGGTCATATGCCTCTAGAAATTTGTCGGTGTCTTCAGGGTTTTCTATCTTACTGGAGTATAAATTTTCAAAATAGTTTCTAATTATCCTCTGTATTTCAGTAGTGTCTGTCATGATATTTCCTTTTTCATCATGAATTTTAGTAATTTGGGTTTTCTCTCTCCTTGTTTTCATTAGGGTAGCTAAGGGTTTGTCAATTTTATTTTTTCAAAGAACCAGCTTTTTGTTGTCAATTTTTTGTATTGTTTCTTTTGTTTCAATTTCATTGATTTCAGCCCTGACTTTAATTATTTCCTGTCTTCTACTTCTTTTGATGTTGGTTTGTTCTTCTTTTTCTAGGGCTTTGAGATGTAGTGTCAAGTCATTTATTTGTTGACTTTTTCTTCTTTTAATGAATGAGCTTAATGCAATGAACGTTCCTCTCAGGACTGCCTTCATGGTGTCCCAGAGATTTTGATATGTTGTATCAGAGTTTTCATTGACCTCTAAGAATTTTTTATCCCTTCCCTGATATCTTCTGTTATCCATGTGTCATTCAATAGCCTATTATTTAGTTTCCAGGTGTTGGAGTAATTCCTACTTTTTAATCTGTCATTGATTTCTAATTTTATTCCATTGTGGTCAGATAGGATGCAGGGCAATATCTTTATTTTTTTGTATTTGCTAAGACTTGCTTTGTGACATAACATATGATCTATTTTGGAGAAGGATCCATGTGCTGCTGAGAAAAAAGTGTATTCACTCGTCGATGGATGGAATACTCTATATATGTCTGTTAAGTCTAAATTATTGATTGTTGTATTGAGTTCTGTGGTTTTTTTGTTTAGTTTTTGTTTGGAAGATCTATCCAGTGGTGAGAGAGCTGTGTTAAAGTCACCAAGTATTATTGTGTTGTGGTCTATTTGATTCTTGTAGTTGAGAAGGATTTGATATACATTGATGCCCCATTGTTTGGGGCATAGATATTTACGATTGTTATGTCTTGTTGATGTATGATTCCCTTAAGAAGTATGAAATGTCCTTCTTTATCTCTTTTCACTAACTTTGGTTTGAAGTCCACTTTATCTGATATGAGGATGGAAACTCCTGCTTGTTTACGCGGTTCATGTGAGTGATACATTTTTTCCCGCCCTTTCACTTTCAGTCTGTGGATGTCTTTTCCTGTGAAATGAGTCTCTTGAAGGCAGCATATTGTTGGGTCTTTTTTTTTTTAATCCAGTCTATCAGTCTATGTCTTCTAATTGATGAGTTTAGGCCATTCAGATTCAGGGTTGTTATTGAAATATGATTTGTAATCCCAGTCATTTTGGTTTATTTTTGGTTTTTACCTTGACTTGGTTTCTCTTTTGATTTGCCTTTTTTTTTTTTTAGTGTAGTTCCTTTCTTTGTATATTTTCATTGTTGGTTATCATTTCTTCCTCATGGAATATTTTGCTGAGAATGCTGTGTAGTGCAGACTTTCTTGCTGTAAATTCTTTTAACTTTATCATGGAAGTTTTTATTTCATCATCAAATATGAAGTTCAGTTTTGCTGGATATAAGATTCTTGGTTGGCATCCATTTTCTTTCAGAGCTTGGTATATGTTGTTCCATGATCTCCTGGCTTTTAGGGTCTGGGTTGAAAATTCTGCTGAGATCCAAATTGATCTCCCCCTATATGTAATCTGATTCCTCTCTCTTGCAGCCTTTAAAATTCTGTCCTTATTCTGTATGCTGGGCATTTTCATTATAATGTGCCTTGGTGTAGATCTGTTGTAATTTTGTACATTTGGTGTCCCGTAGGCCTCTTGTATTTGATTTTCCAATTCACTTTTCATGTTTGGGAATTTTTCTGATATTATTTCATTGAAGAGATTGTGAATTCCTTTGGTTTGAAATTCTGTGCCTTCTTCTATCCTGATAAATCTTAGATTTGGTCTTTTGATGCTATCCCATAATTCTTGTATGTTCTGTTCATGATTTCTTACCATCTTCACTGTATGGTCAACTTCATTTTCTAGATTGTATATTCTGTCTTCATTATCCAAGGTTCTGTCTTCCAAGTGACCTAGTCTGCTGGTAATGCTTTCTATTGAGTTTTTTATTTGGTTCATTGTTTCCTTCATTTCAAGAATTTCTGATTGGTTTTTTTTCTCCACAATCTCTAGCTCTTCAAAGTAATCTTTTGCTACCTGTATTTTCTCCCTCATCTCTTTGTTGGTGCGATCAATGGTTGCCTTTATTTGCTCTCATCTCTTTGTTGGAGTGATCAATATTTGCCTGTATTTGCTCACTTAAGTCATTCTTTAATTCACAGATCATTTTAATTACATACATTCTGAATTCTTTCTCTGAAAGTTCATCAACTGTGCTGTCAATGGATTCTATTATTATAGTATCTTGGTTTATTTGGGGCACTTTCTTCCCTTGTTTTTTCATATTGATCATGTATCTTCCTTTCTTGCAATGCTGATCTGAGGCATTGCGGTTTCTATCCTATAATCTTGTAGTGACACTACAGATTACCTGTATCTCACCTTGGAGTTCACTTCCAGTCCCCAGCAAGTGTCTCCAGATGGACACTACTGCCACTAAAGATAGTGCAGGTAACTCAAGATGGCAGTGGGAGTGGCCTTGGCTAGGCTCCTGCGGCGGTCCCTGAAGGTGGTCCTGGGCCTTGGCCTGCGCTCCAGGGGTCAGCAGAACTCTGGCACGGAACTTGGGGCAGTCCCATGCCTCACTTAGGCCAGGTCTCCTGCAGGGGTCCCCGGAGGCAATCCTTCCCCTGGGTCTAGGTTCCCCTGTGACTGGCAGCTAGTAGTCTCAGGTCTGACCTTGGCTGGGCTCCCGCAGTGGTCCCTGAAGGTGGTTTTGGGCCTTGGCCTGTGCTCCTGCCAGTCAGCAGGAACTCTGGTCCCTAGTCCTTTTTAATAATTTTATTTAGAAAGAAGGTCTTGCTGAGTTGCTTAGAGCCTTGCTAAGTTGCTGAGGCTGGTTTTGAACTCACAATCCTCCTGCCTCAGACTCCTAAACTGCTGGGATTACAGGCATGTGCCACCACGCACGGCAACCACAGGTCACTTTTGACAGACACCTCATAGGGAAACTTGATATGTTCATGTTCTCATGTTCTTCCATTGCGATATTTTGAAAGTTGCCTGTGCACAGTAGATCCCAGTTCATCAGAATTCATTTCATAGGAACTTCAGAATAAGGAATGTAAGTGCAGACCACCATTACAATAGAGAAGACAGTGAGAGGGATGGCCATGCTCTTTGTGGGTAAATTTATTGGTTCCTAGCAGACCTCCCTGTGTTAGTCTGCTCAGGCTGCTGTAATAAAATCACAGACTGGGTGGCTTAAACAACAGAAATTTATTTCTCATAGTTCTGAATGCTGGAAGGGGATCAAGGTAACAGCTGATTGAGTTTCTAGTGAGGGCACTCTTCTTCCAAGCTTGCAGACAGCTGCCATCTTGCTATGTCCTCACATAGCAAAGAGAGAGAGATGAGGGAAGAGAATCTTGGGGAGACATAATTC
Organism: Xerus rutilus; assembly: GCA_028644305.1. Lineage (NCBI taxonomy): Eukaryota > Metazoa > Chordata > Mammalia > Rodentia > Sciuridae > Xerus > Xerus rutilus. The sequence goes on from CM053409.1 coordinate 48,000,437, forward strand.
AGTCCTTAGCTCCTCTCTATTGCTTTAAAATTAAATGGTAACTGTCTTGATTTTTAGTCTTCCTCGGGGATGGCAAAAATAAACTAGACTCTCACAAGACTGAATGACAAATAAGGAAAGAAAAGGGAAGTAGTTGCTCCTGTGATTAAGTTCTTGTGCTTCTCCCTGCTTCTAGGCCCCATCGCTGCATTAGCAGCTGCCAGTCGTATTCCACCTTTAGCTCTGAGAATTTCTCTGTGTCTGATGGAGAGGAGGGAAATACTAGCGACCACTCAAACAGTCCTGATGAGTTACCTGATAAATTTGAAGACCGCCTGGCAGAGAAGCTGGATGACCTGCTGTCTCAAACACCAGAGATCCCCATTGAGATATCCTCCCACTCAGATGGGCTCTCTGACAAGGAATGTGCCGTGCGCCGTGTGAAGACACAGATGTCTCTGGGCAAGTTGTGTGTGGAGGAGCGTGGCTATGAGGTAGGCGCCACTCCTTCTCTCATCTCTCTTCCCTCTTGGTTCCCTTGGGTTAGGATGTGCTCAAGTCCTTAGGGCCTTTACAGTTTCCATTTAGCACATAAAATATGTCAGCTGCCTCCATTAAGTGGAAGCACAAGATAACTGAGCTCCCAAAATGAGGCCAGGTTTTCCCAAATGAGGCATAAACACTGAACTGCTCAGCAACCCTTCATTTCAAGATTTAACTCCAACCTCACCTCCTCTCCATGCCATCTCCCAATCTGAGTTACGGAATTGAGCCTTTTCCCTTTGTGTTCCTATTCTCCCCTGGAAGATACTGTCACAGCACGTATAATACTTTATTTCATGTACAGTACTGCTATTGGAGAGACAGACTAGCATCATGGTTAAAAGGGGTAATAAAAATGGAGCAGTGGGGCTGAGGCTATGGCTCAGCGGTTGAGCGCTTGCCTCGCATACGTGAGGCACTGGGTTCGATCCTCAGCACCACATAAAATAAATAAAGATATTGTGTTCATCTACAACAAAAAAAAACAAAATATTTAAAAAAAAAAAAAAAAAAAAAGGAGCAGTGCTCTTTCCAGACAAAAAGCAGGATAAGAGAGGGAGGCATCATACTGTCTAAAAGCAAATCCCAGCCTTCCCTCTTACTGTGTGACCATGAACAAGTCACTTAACCTCTCTGAAGGTCAGTTTTCTTATTTGTAAAGTGGGAATAACAGTATCTACCTACCTACCTATCTGTCATATCTGTGAGATACAATCTCTCTCAGGGATGTTGTGAGCATTAGATAAATTAACGATGTAAAACACTTAATAACAGTGCCTGGAACATAGTAAATACCACTAAGTTGGAAGTGTGGAGGTCTGTTACAATGGGCCTAGCCATCATCATTATCAACTTTATACATCTCTTTTCCCCATAAGCCCCACAAGGACAGGACTTCGTCTCATTTATCTTTGTAGCCCCTTACCCAACACAGTACCTGTCATGGGGGAGATGTTCAATCTATGCTCACTGAGAAATTATAGAAATGAACTGAGTTTTACCTTGTCTTGACTTTGCAGAATCCTCTGCAGTTTGAAGACTCAGACTGTGACTCTTCAGATGGGGAGTGTTCTGATGCCACAGTTAGGACCAATAAACACTACAGCTCTGCTACCTGGTAATGAAGGAACACCCATCCTGGAGATCTCTTGATGTGCTGGTGTTTCAAATCCTCCACATCCCTAGACTCCTCCCTCTCTCTTCCTGCTTTTTGTCTGGGAAGAGAAGTATCCCATCTTTACTACCCCTAGAAATGAGCTGCAATAACAGGAACATGAGACTTCACAAATTTCTGGAAAAAAATATCCAAATGAAATTAAGTCTCACTGAACATTTCAATCAAGAATGGCAGGGATCTATTTTATTGAATATTCTAGCTACTGTAACATTGATATTTATTTTTGTTGGACGTTTTAACACTTTGTACTGTAAAGAGTGACCTATATATGATATAAAGAGACACAATAATTTCTTGCAAAAAAAAAAGAGAGAAAGAAAAGGAAAAAAAAGAAAAAGAAAGAAGAGGACTTTAAGAGCAACATACTTGGGAATATTTGGGGCCAGGAGATATTATTGCTGCTTGAACAGGGGACCAGGTCTTTTGGCCATAAGTGACTGAAGAAGAGCCAGAGCAAGACATATTGAGCATTTTAGAACACAAAGAACAGCAAAGGAAAACACAATTCTAGGTGACTTGTGAACAGACCACATTAAGTTCAACCAGCTTGTGCAGGTGGGTGATGAAAATGAACTACAGAAGTTCGGTGACCAGAGGTATTAAAGACATGTGCTTCCTCTAGGAGGAGATAAACAAACAAAACTGTACATGGAAACTGACTTCATTTTTTGAACTTTAAGCAGCATTTGGTAGTGAGGCTTACAGATAGCATCACACCTTGTCCCTGGCGAATACTTCCCTTCTTGATGCTGTCATTGTCATTACCTTGGCAAATGTATTACCTTGACCAATGTGTTGATCTTTCAGACTCAAGTGCCATTTTCCTATATCCTTTTTCCTTTCTACCTGTTGACCACTTCCTTTAGGAAAAAGGGAGGAGTTGCTGAGGAGAAAAGGATGAGAGAAAAAGAACATCTACAGTGATGTTAGAAAAGCGGATGTGGAGTTTGTGAAAGCATGTTCTCAGGATGGTCAGTTCAGCTATATGGAGAAGATGAAACCACCCCTCTCTAGAGCCAGGTGGTTTGTCTGCTAGAATCATATTGATTCAAACAGGAGAATAGAATTTGAAGGCAGCTAGGATGTGTGTGCGTGTGCGTGCGTGTGTGTGTGTGTGTGTGTCCAGTGTCCAATCCCAAACAATCCCATGGTTTTTATTCATTAACCAATTCTATCCTGGAAGCTTTAGTGACTGGCTGTCATTACTAGAATAAAGCAACTTGCAAAAAGCAATGCCTTTCCTACCACAGTAGCATTTTTGTTAAATGCTATTTATAAAATAGATTTTACTTCACTCTAAATCAGTGCAGTTTTGATTAATTGGATTTGGAAATTTGTGGAAAGAACAACTGATTCTGAGCAGGGAATTGAAAATATTTCACATTGTCAAAAGCCTGAGGTTTTTCCTGTCTCCAGGGACATGAGTTCTGAAAAGCACCAAAAGGTACTTCATGGTGCCTTGGCTTTAAGAAAAATTTTATCTAGAATTTTATATACAAATAGATGTTGACCTAATTCCTGTCTCTAAGAAAGCTTACACTTGCTCTATCTAGACCCTTTGATAGTGTGTCATGTTGGATGTTAGGAAAGACTTGCAAATACTAAACCATTTCCAATGCAGAAGAAAATGGTACCCTCCTCTGGGTTCCAGTGACTGCATCAGCCAAAAAGGAAAGGCAGGAGGGAATTTAGAGCAGTTCCTTTTGTTTGTTTGATCCCTCGCCATTTGTTTACACTTTATGTTGATAAATTGATTTAAAATTTAGTGTCTATAATTTATAGTTCATCAGTAGGATGAGAGAAAATGTTTAACTTATACAGAGAGCAGTATTGTTTGCATTAAATTATTCCATTTTGTATAAATTCTGTAGCTGGACTACATGAAAGACCTTAAGTTATGGCATTATTATCATTGTTATTTTATTTTATAATATTCTCATGCTCATTTTCTGTCCATCAGAAGGTGCGGTTTATGATGTAGCACAATGTTTGTGTTTATTGCTAACCATGAATCATTATGGATTTTATGATTTTAATGAAGTTGTGAACATGGGACTGCCACTTAGGAGCTCCCTGGTACTCACCATAGTTGTGTCCCTAATTTTCTGTGTACAATGATCTTCTGAAGATGAACGTTCTGCCCCAAAGCCCAAAGGACACAGTGTGGTTTTGACTCCCATCACAAAAGCTCCTGGTGGGCAGATGCTAAGAGGGAGGACAAATTGTTAAAAACTGTAAACTTTCTCAAATTTCTTAAAAAATAAAATCATGGGACTGCATTGGAAGCAAAAAGAATTATTTAATTCCCCCAAGAGGAACAAACTAGAGAGTTCACGGGACTCATGGATTAGTTTCAAGAACTGACAACATGGTTTGTAATCTCCTTCCTGCCAGAGCCCACAAAACCAACCTTCTCTCCTAAATGGGAGTAGCAAGAAGACTAAAAGAAGACATATATACATATATATTTCCTAGCCATGATGTCCTCCCATAATGAAACTAAGAAATTCAAGGAGGCCCAGTCACATGGAGGATCATGGGGCTTAGAAAAGTACCTTGAAAGATGCTATTTTCTATTCTCTGACTTCAGATTTCCCTGCACTTTGAATCTTTGTGATTCACTGCTCCTTGGAATGGAGAATGCTACAACTGTGTCCTCTTCCTATTGACACAAAATACCCACACTTCTTTGTTCAGGGTTTTGCCCACTTTTAGTGGCAACAGAGAAATAGGAGGGTCAGCTTTTGTCTCATACCTTTCAGTGATGGTCTTCCTAGAAAACCTACCCCTGATGCCTCAAAATTTTGAGCAATTTTTTGAATCCTCATCTTGGCTGCCTGTCATACTAATGCCATCTTATCTCAATGTACTATTACAAGCATGTTAGAGAAGTAGATAGCCTGGGAACTTCAGCCATTCATTAGTTAAGATCTTAATAAAGTCCACATTGTATACCTTTTGAGTAGAATTGACTAGAGGCTTTAGAAAAGAATGGTGTCCTTAGTCAAGGTTAAAAGGGAGGGCTGGGGATGTAGCTCAGTAGTAGAACACTTGCCTAGCATGTGTGATGTCTTGAATTCAATCCCTAGCACCTCAAAAAAAGAAAACTTAAAAGGGAAACACCTTCTCTATCTCAGCCTTGTCCTTCATTGCCTGACTTGTGATAACCAGGAAAATCTTGAATTGATGTTTGAGAACAGCTCCGTAGTAGTTGGAAGAGAGTTGGATCAAGAGCTCAGGGAATCTAAGAGCTTATTCTTTGGTCCTATCATCCTGAGTAGTGCTTCAAGGAACCTCACCAGACTATGACTTCAAGCTTCCTCACAACTAAAAGTTTAACCCACTTGGGTTGAACATCTACATTCATTGAGCATCCCTGTTCAGCTCACTTCAAGATGAGTTTCAATTTATATTGCAGATGAGCATTTGGTTTTGATTTGCATTTTTTTCCTAGATCATGTCCTCAAATACCAATTTCTCTTAAAATTGGTTAGTAGAAGGACTGAGAAGCCTATATTGACTTTGAAATTATAATGGATCTTACCACTACTCAAGTTTAGACCTGTTTGCAAGACTGTGGAGAGCTCCCACCCAGAAACTTAAAAATGCTAGCTCGCTCTGTCGTAAGTTGATTTGGAATGGCCTACTTGAAGTTCAAATACTTTAAAACTTTTAGTATCAACAAATTCATCCTTCTAGGATTAAGATCATTTTTAGTAGGATTTAGTAAGTACTGGACATTTACTTCAGGTCTCCTTGTGATAAATTGTTCTTCTATCCTACCCTAAGTAATAGATATAATGGTTTTGGATTTCCTTGGTACTGTCCTCCAAAGTTTAAGTGCGCTCCTCCATTGTGGAGCACTGGCATCCCCTCTGTGGACGCATCCTCATTGATCAGATGTTTTACTTTTTTTTTTTTTATGGCTTTCTCAGTTTTTTCCTTAAAACATTCCTTGAACTTAATTCTAAAGAACAGAAAATTTGGAATCCAAGGTATTCCTGTCCTGCTGCACAGCATAGTGTGGTATATCTTGTTTTCCCATTAAGCCAGAAACCAGAACACCACCACATACCACCTCCCACCTCCATCCTAAACACTGAAGACCAGCATTACTTAAGGAGCACCATATTCTTTCCTACTGAGTCTAGACACACAGCCTCAGAACTACTCACAACACAGCACTTGGAGCAAAAATTACCACTTGATTGGAATGAGCGTACAAAGGGCAATCTGTTTGCAATCCCAACTTTAAACTCATAATTACTTTCTGAAAGGTGGTTTGAGCACTTGAGTTTGCCATGATGGAAGAACAGGATCACACCAGTGTTTTTCTTCTGAATTCCACCTAAGGCTGGCAGGGGCAGTACCAAGACAGGGAAAAGGCTACTTACCTCTACTCACTGTCCTTTTTGACCACAGTTCCACTTGAATACTCACCAATCACTGATGGATCAACTTCCAAATGTCTCTCCAGTCGTTTAATTGTGTTGAATGAACATGTTCCTCCTTCATCGTCTATAAACAGGAAGTTAATGTTCTAAGTCCTGGTTACTTGCTTCCTCCCAAGATGCTATGAGACTAATGTGACATTCTTTTCAAGATTTGTCTTGTACTGTCAGTATGAATTTAGTGCCTTTCTAGGCAGCAAGGTTTTTCTTTGCTGATTTCATAGAACAAATGTCACACCACCAATGATACCCACTTTAGAGATTGGCCCATTAGAATCATTAGTCTGCTTATTTGCATGTTACAACTGATACTGCAAACTGGAATGGATGAAGCTAAGTGGAGGATCCTTGTGGAACCTGGAGTATTTCTCAGGGACAGGTGGCAGAAGAGGGGAGCTCTGAAATTGCAGCTCTGAGAAACAGGAAAAGGAATTGGATTAAGGCTTTGGTTAACTGTTATGTGGCCAAGGCATGATAGCAGAATTTCACACAAAGCCAAGCCTCATGCAGATGGCAAGGCCACTATCAGGAAGCTTCCAGCAGAATCACAGGCCTGCCCAGAGCCACTTCACAGCACTCAGGGGATCACTGGCTCCTGGCCTCAGGCTGCTGTCCAGTGACCATGGTCCTCCAATGGTTGCAAGCCAGAGGGAAGCCCAGCCAGGACATGCAAACTGTTAGGAAGATGTCCCATCTTGACCATATCACTCCAGTGGCTCTCCACTTCCAGAGTGACCACATCTCAGACTCTGGAAGTAGGAAGATTCTTTATTATAATAATTTGAGTTACTACTAATTTGGAGCAAATGAATCTTTTGTGGTTAGATCTCCAAATGAACTCTCATCTGCCTCCCCTGTGGTCACCTGCATTGTCCATTCCCCTGCTGTTTTCTGATGCTGGCTCCCTCTTTGTATTGAACAACAATGGAACAAGAATGACTATCAAAGCAAACAAATGCATGAAATTAAACAAAAAGTGTACTTCACTGTTTTCTCGTCCTTTCTTTTCCTAAAGGTACTGTTTGTATCCTGTAAGCTGCCTTAACAAATGTCTCAGTATTTGTCAGAACTTCAGATAATAAAAGACTTTACATGAATAGGTTTTCTGCAGCCAAGAAAAACAGATGATGGGGAAAGTTGATTTCTGTGGCTGTTGGGTTTCAATCACACGCACAAAAGGAGGATATAGCCATCATTTTTGTTATAGCCTCTTCTTGAGTTTTCTGTAAAAGCCTAGACAGGCACTGTGCTTCCTCCCTGTGCTACTCTGCTGCTCAGCCTGCAGATGCTTCTGTTATTAGTGACCCTACTATAACATGAGCAGAGAAGGGAAAATGGACATCTGGAATCACGTGGTGAGAAGCCTGGTGATGGTGGAAAGCTAAAACACCGTTTTGGACTATGTGATTTTCAGTCATTCCTGATTTCCACTGGTAAAGGCAGTTAAAAGCAACATGAACAAACCAAGATTTATGTCCATTTATTTATTACAGAACATTTATATCCATATATTTGGTAAATCATTTTACTTGTAAACTTATAAGTACTTTACTTGTAAACTGATAAGGCACATTGTTGCAAAATCATGCAGGAAGGAGACAGATCTAAGGATCTGAAAAGGGGCAAAGAGCACATTTGCAACAGTGTGGAAAACTTCCTGGCTCTTCCTTCCCTCTAATCCCAAACACTAAAAGCCACTGATTTCAAAGTCCAGATAGGCCTCTTCCTCACCCCAACTCTTGTTATGAAGCCTTTAAAAAAAAATTTTTTTTTTAAATGAAATCTTTGCTGTGAAAAGATCATACCATGTCCAAAAACCACCACTACCTATGGAATGTAAGTATTCCAAAGAATTCCTGTAGCACAAGAGGCTCAGATTAAAGCCTTAGTGAGATTCTGGACCAGTACAAACAAACAAACAAAAACCAATGGCTGATGCCCAAGGGTAGCAGTTCTGGTAAATTATGATGACAATACAGGAATGCAGAGATGGTCAATTCAGGTGCCAAGAGCCATCTGTCCTTAGAGGTAATAATGTAGGTCTCTGCCAATCCAATACTGCAGCTGTAGGAAGTGTGACAGCTTTAGGTAATTACCACACAACGAAGTAATAAGACCAACTTTTCCTCTTTGAATTAAAAACTACAACTACTTATCAGTTTTTCTCAACAAATAACAAAATGAAGAACATTCATAGGTATACTGGCTGATAGCCTAGTGTACTGAATCCATGCTCCAAGCAGAAAGAGGTAGAAGGGATTCCCAATTGAAAGGCCATATTAGATAATGTACAGATGGTCATTTCATTCAGGTGACTCAAGGACCCTGCCCTGTCCAGAAGAGTAAGTATTTCCCTACTACAGATCCATAACATAAAGTTTACTCCATTCATATTTAACAGTCTGTTTGTAGTCAGCTTAATTATCAGGACATACAACCATGAGGAGATTTGACATACATGGTTAACATCACTGTGTCTGAACACAGAGCATCACAGAAATCACTATGCATTTGAACTACATGTGGAAGTCCTAGGTGGTTTCCCTTGGCTTATGGAAGAAGTAGATCAACAGCAAAAAAAAAAGTACAGAAGAAACATCTCAAGAGACTAACAGCAGGTGGAAAGTCAGGTCAGCAATGTGGGTTCAAAAGTCAGCAATGATCCTAATAACATCCATGGGACTTAACAGGAGAACACCTGTCACACACAGTCTGTCATTTTACAAGAGGTACAATGGACAAGGACAACCAACAACCTCTCCCAAAGGAGTCCAGGAGTGGGTAAGAGGCAAACCCAACAGACTACCCTGAGTTCCTTTTTATTTAATAAAAAAGAGATGCGATTTTCTAGGAGGCCATCCATTTCACAGTCCTGCTAAACCAAGGCCAGACAGAACCTGATACAATTCACCTTTTAAAGCTGAGTGCCCTTTGTGACAAGACACCGCACACAGATGAATACTGTCCAAATCACCTGGTAAGGGTAATTAAAAATTAAAAACAATGAGGACCTTCAAAGGACCACACCCATTACACAAATCATCAGAGTCCAAGGATGTGGCAAATAGAAAATCCAGATCACGTGTCTTTTCTACTATTTATATGATTAGTGTTGCTTGACGCATTCAATTGCAGGTGTTTCTGGCTAAATCGTTTAATGAGAGTTCCAGGAACTAAGGCCACCAGAGCAATGGCCAACAGCTTAAAGACTGTTTCCCAGGAGAAGAGAGCATCCAGAGAGGTTAGGGTTGATAGGATAGAGCCTGTCTGCACACAGATGAAATTATATGGGATCAAACCTGGAAAAAGAAAAGGGGAAAGAACCTGTTAACAGGAGCAAGAAAATGAAGAAAATAACATTTCAGCAATGACACTGAGAATTTAGAACAGTGATTCTAGCTGTTTGTCCAACTCCTGACCCCTAAACGTATTTTCTCCTCTCTACCTTTCCATTCTTTGCCTTCCTTTCCTCACTTCCCATATACATCTGTCTTGTTCAACAAAAGAACTTTTAATTGTCTACACAAATATACATATATATGTATGTGTGTATAAAATTCCCATTTCATTTAACTTTTCCAAATTAAAATTTAATTTTTCCAGATTTTATATATGTATGAATTATACACACGATATATAACAATTAGATAAAAATTTAAAATTGGAAAGACAAAATGATTGCAGAACAGTAAAATAAGGGAGCAAGTTAGTAAAAAAAGAAAATGTATGGGGTTCACACATTTGCTAAAAGTGGGCCCTGAATTTGGTTCTGAGCACCCTATAACCAAGACAAGAGAGAAACACCATCATTATGAGATTTACATTATACCTAAGATTAAAAATACAAACAGGGCTGGGGGTGTGGCTCAGTGAAGAGTGCTTGCCTAGCATGCACAGCCCCCTGGGTTCCATCCCCAACACTGTAAAAACACACACACAACAGTTTCTTAAAAGAAGTACTACTTTTCATATTCTGCACTATCTCTAAGAAGTCATCAAAGCCACTAGATCCCAAAAGTCCAGCTGGTAGCTGGATAGGCTGATCACTTAAGGATCTCCTGGTCAAGTTAAACACACATTCTCAGGGCTGGGGATGTGGCTCAGTAGCTCAGTGGTACAGCACCTGCCTGGCATGCATGAAGCCCTGGGTTTGATCATCAGCACTACAAAAAACAAAACAAAAAAACATTCTGAGCCTGCCCCCACTACCCAGAGATTCTAGTTACTTCATTCTGTGTTACAGCCCAGGAACTTGTATTTTAAAAGTCTCTCCTACCCCCACACCTAAGCTTCTGATTGGTTTAGGATCCCAATAATCCATTCATTCCCTCTCTATAGCAGAGGAAGTACATGGAAGGTGATAGAACACTCAAGGTCATACGGTTGGGCAGGCAGGAACCCCGTCTCCAGAGACTTTCTAAGCCTCATGCTACCTACGTAATTCCAAGCTGTTAACTGCCCTTAGCTGAGGTGCCGAGGCACTCTGAAAGCTGATATGACCAGAATTGGCTGTGGTCAATCTTGCTTCGATTTAAGATCTCACATTCTCCTAGACATTGCCTATTAATAGCAGCAGCTCCACTACAGATTTGTTATGTTTGACCTAAAAGCCTTGAATGTCATTCCTTCCACACTCTAAGACTTAAGGTGATATTTGCTTTACGCTTAAATAGGGTGGTTGACTTCCAGCATGGAGAAAGTTAATAGTCACTGATCTTACAAGATGTTTGTGCTTTACCATTCTAAAAAGGTGATTCAAGGCCTACACTTTGAAAAACACTGCTCTAGTCCCAGCCCCTTATCTGACAGCTCATTGAGAGTGAGTAGCTTACTAGAGGTCGTACAATTGTCAAACCAAGGAGAGACATCAGAAATCCTCTAATTAAGCAGACTGCCCCCATCTTCTTGGAGGCGGGCACATGCCCATGAGGCAGGCGACTCAGGAAATTCCCCAACACAACATCTCTGAAGACTTCAACTTAACCCTCCAGCATCTTACCAACAAGAACTGAGAAGAAGAACTGCACAATGGGGATGTTAAGAATCGGGGCGGAGAGGTTCAAAAACCAGTTTGGTGTCATAGGGAAAAGTCTCAAAAACAGTAAAAAGAAGAACAAGCTGTTTCTGTTCTCTTCCACCTGCAGCAAAAAGGATAAGACATTAGGAAGCAGAAAGGGTGTCTGAGCATTGTTCTGGACATTTTATAAACATTACTCCCAACTCTTCCCATAATCCTCTAGGGTAGAGACTGTTTTTTCCATTTTAAAATCAGAGGCATCTCAGGATCAGAGAGCCTGGGAACTTGCCCAAAGCCACAGAAATTTGATCCCAGGTGTGTTCTCCTGAAGACATCAGAATCCCTAGGTCCTCCCAAGGTAAGCCAAAGGAGCAATGTGGGAGATCTCTGCTCCTCACTCCCTGCAGGCCATGAGTTGACTCTCAGGGACCCAGCACTCAGATGTGCCCTGCTCCTTACCTTCCTCTGCAGCAGGGCCACTTTATCAGGAAAGTAGGAGACCACCAGCTGTTTGCCAAAAATACTGGAAAGCAGGTAGCAGAATGTGGCACCCACCGAGGTCAGTATGCAGCATAGCACAAGTCCCAGCCATGGCCCAAACAAGGCACCAGCTAATACGTTCTGCAAAGAAAGCAAACCTTCAGCCATGAAAACACCTGGCAGCTACCACTCCACCTTATCATGGTGCCCGAGAGTCATAGGTTCCCTCCTCCTAGGAATCACACAACAGCCTCAGTCTCTTCACCTTTAAAATAAGAATAAGGAGTAAAGCCTCAGAGGACAGAAGCAAATTAAAAGAGAGAATATGCATATATAGCATCCAGTCTACTGCCTAGACCAGCAATCAACAGGGCAATAAGAAGGTAGAAATCATGAAACTCACAAGATAGTTTTACTATTTCAAAGGATGAAAAAAATCATGAGTGTTTCTTTGATAAGACCACACAAGCTATAAGATGTTTTGTTTCTGGGGGTTTTGCTGGGATTATATCTAGGCAGTATACCAGCACTGGGATTCCATGTTGACCAAAGCTCTCACTGACACTTAAAGAAGCCTTAGTTCCACAAAAATGGGAAAGTGAACCAAAACTTCCTAAATGCAGTTTCGTTGGTAAACAATCCTCTTGCTAAAGAATGAGATCCAAGAAAGAAATCAAAAGGGGGCCTTAGCAGTGGGAAGGTGGGAACCTGCTGAGCACCTACTGTGTTGAAGTGCTTGACTACATGTCTTATGTAATCCTCACTACACTCCTGGGTCACGTACGATCCTTACCACATTCTCCAACTGTGGTCAAGATCACACCCGGTAGAGTGAGGGTAGAGTGAGGACACACCCCTAGGTCTGGGTACAGAGCTGAGAAGCATGTGGCTCTCTACCCTAAAGAGGGCTCAGCTCAACAGGGAAGACAATAGAGGGGCAGCCCCCAAGGAGTCAAGCCCCTGACCTCGAGCACCACACACTTCCCTGCCTTTCTTTGAAATATTTGCTTCTCTTCCAGTTTCCAAACAAAAAAACCCTGCTTGGATAGATCTAGGTTGACCCTAGAGTAGGGAAAAGGTGCTGGGGGGAGACAGCGAGACAGGACAAAAAGTAGTTTGCAGGGTTTCCTGTTTGTCACTCAGTCGTTCAATAAGTGCTGAGGGCCACCGCGTGCCAGCCTCTTTATGCCCACTGTTCCGTTTCATTTCATTCTCCAGTAATTGTAGGGGATTCCAGAGGAATAGCAGCAGTTTACAGATAAGCAAACCAGGATTAGAAGGAGGGCAGGACACTGACCAGGAAGCTGGAGCCAGGGATGGCAAAGCCCTGTTTGTAGAGGTAGGCGCTGCAGAAGAGCAGGAACACATAGACCTGGTGCTCCTTCCTGTACTCTCGAAGGACCTCAGAAAGCTCCCGCAGCTCTGCTAGATCTGAGGGGAACCAGAGCGACCTGGGATTTGGAAAAGCAAATGAAAACATGAGTCCAGATCACCCTAATACCTAAGAAAGTTACTTGTGTCTTCTTTCCAAAGTAGGTTTATAGCTGGGCACTGTGGCACATGACTGTAATCCCAGCTAATTGGGAGGCTGAGGCTGGGAGATCTCAAACTCAAGCCAAGTATGGGCAACACAGCAAGACCCCTTCTCAAAAACAAAACAAAAAATGTTTATAAACATCATCTGGTTTGCTAGGGACACATACGTAACATGAGCCCAAGGTGATGAGTGACCTGATAGAAATCAGCAGAGACAGATAGAAGAGCCCTGGGTTGGTATGCCCACCCTGCCTGTTCATGGGCCTGTTTCCTTCCCTCAGATTTTATAATGGATGAATGGATTAATTTTTGGTGCTAGGGATTAAATCCAGGGCTTCCTGCATACTAAGCAGGTACTCTACCACTCACCTACACCCCTAGTCCCTTTATGATCTTAGCAGGTGAGTAGCTTCATTTCCAGGCAAGCACTAACCATCCTAAATTGCCTTCCTTTCAAGGACATTCCTTTCCCAGCAAGACAAAAATAATTCAGACTTCACACTGCTCCTGAGGTACTATGTAAACTGACTTTAATCATTCACTAAAAAGCCAATTCAAGATTCTAGAAGTAGATCTATCCCACATCATAAATATAACTTTCTTGATAGATGTCAGGCTTAAGACCAATGCTCTCAGAGACTACTTTTTCACCCTGGTTAAAACCTGGTGTCCAGTGCACTCTGAATACTGTCCAAAGGTCACAGTATAAAGGCTACCTTGCCTCTGCCATCTGAACAATCCTTGAATCCATCAGTGATCAGTTATGAGTAACCCCTCCTAGTTCTCATGAGAATGTTTCTCTTAGTATGTCTGACACCCAGAACAAAAGCCTTCTCAGCTAGAGCAAAAGAATACAGAAAACAGTTCTCTTAATATTCAAATACCAGTAAATTCCTTGATAACGTAATGCTGTGCCAGGAACTTTTCTATGCGCTTTACAAAAAGGATGTAGCAGCCGCGAGCAGTGGCACACGCTTATAATGCCAGCTACTCAGGAGGTTGAGGCAGGATGATAGCAAGCTAGAGGCCAGTCTGGGCGATTTAGCGGGACCTTGTCTCAAAACAAAAACAAAAAATTAAAAAGGGCTAGAGATGTACCTCAGGGGCAGAGCACTTTCCCAGCATCCCCAGTGCCAAAAAAAAAAGAAGAAAGAAAAGTATGTAGCAATCATGAAAACCGGGTAGGTATTGTTCTGCCTCCTCTGCCTAGCCTAGTTGTGCATGAGAGGAAAAAAGTAGAGACAACCAGGACCAGGGCAGACCCGATATTATTTCGTGAATAATTTAAACCTGTCCACGCAACACATCTCCAGAAGACCCAAGGGCTGATCTGCCCGAAGTGGAGTGAGGGTAGCAGAAAGGACCTGAAGGCGGACGAAAAGTGCCTGGGGATCCACACACGAGCAATGGTTGGCTGGAAAAGCGGCTCCGGGCTGGAACAGGAAGGCGGTGATACACGCGAGCAGAGGCGTCGCCGGGCTCCGCCCGCGGAAGGGCGCCCGGTTTCCCTCCTCAAATCACCATCCCAAGACGCGCCGCGACCGCACAGCCCGCGCAGCCCTCAACACACAGGCCCCAAGCCGGCCCCGTCCACTCAGCCTGCCCGAGGCCGTGCAGACGCCGGCAGGATAACGTCCCGCTCCCCGGCCCCGGAAATGAACTTCAAATCCCGGTCCCCAGCGCGCCGGTCCTCGGACCTGGCTCCCTTCATCTGACCGGAATCCAGATCCCACCAGCGCCGCCGCCACGCACCTGCCTTCGGGCTCCTCGGGGGAGCCTAGTCTCGGCCCACGGGGCAGTCGCGTCGACAGCAAGTACAGGGCAAAGGTGCAGCCGGCGAAGACCAGGAGCAGGCCGAGCAGCGGGCGCATGTCGGCGCAGCACCCCGGCCCGCCGGGCCCCACGAGTACTTGCTAAACTGGTTGCAGCGCGGAAACCTGGCTGCGCTCGGACTGAACCAGCGGAGCGCGTTCGCCGACGGACCGGGGCGGGGTCCACGCCAAGCCCCGCCCCCTTACAGACCCCGCCTTCTCGGAGAAAACCAGTGTTCAGTGTGTCTGCATGTGTGTCCCTTCTCGTCTGTGGGTGTTATACGTTTTTGTTTTTTTGGTACTGGGAATTTAACCCGAGGGTGCTTTATCACTGGGCTGCGCCCCCAATCTTTTTTTTTTATATTTATTTATTTTTGTAGTCGTAGGTGGACAGAATATCTTTATTTTATTTTTATGTGGTGCTGAGGACCGAACCCAGTGCCTCACGCATGCTAGGCGAGCACGCTACCACTGCGCCACAATCCCAGCCCCCCCAATCTTTTTAATTTTTTATTTTGAGACAATGCCTCAATTGCTGAGGGCCTCCTTGATTTGTTGAGGCTGGCCTCGAATTTGCGATCCTCCTGACTCAGCCTCCCCAGTCGCTGGGATGACAGGCATGCACCACCACGCCTGGCTCTTCTGTGTTTATCCCTGCCTATTTCTAAACTTGTTCTGCAGGCGTTGAGCCCCCACAGCATAAATGTAGAACCAGGTCTCCAATCAAGTTCAGTGGGGCAATAATGGTGACCACAGTGTTGCCTTTTGTCCATTGCCTATTATCTTCCCATCAACCCTAATCCTCACAGCCATCCTGCAAAGTAGTTATTTTTGTCTTTGTTTAACAAGTGAAAAATCTGAGTCTTGGGAGTGGGGATGTATTTCAATGGTGCAGTGCTTGTCTCGTATGTGCAAGGCCCTAGGTTGGATCCCAAGCACAACAACAACAACAAAAGCCCGAGGTGGTAGCGCACATCTGTAATCCCAGTATTAGCACAAAGAGACAGGCCAGAGGCAAGCTTCATGGATTATTTCAGTCTTTACTCAGGAACAGGACTACACCTACCAACTGGACCCACTTTCCTGGTGGAAAATGAGCCACTGAACAAAGGAAGAGACTGGGCTCATATTGGTTGTGGGTGATTTAGTGAGCGTGTCAGTGTGGACACTCAGGAATTTGAGGTTTTGGGTTGGGGGTCAGTGGTCAGCACCTGAAGAGGAGTTATCTTGGAAGAGATTAGTGTTTCATGGAGATTATCATTCTAGGTTTGATTCATTACTTTCTCCCCACCTGCGGCTAGCATCTGGGAAGGATTTTTCTTGGGAGAGATGAAAGCTATCAATGTATGGCTTTCTTTTTTTACTTCCTTCTCAGGCCTCACTATTTTGGGGTATTTCATTTTCCATATCCAATACTCAGGAGGCTGAGGCAGGAGGCTCACAAGTTCAAAGCCAGCCTCTGCAACTTAGCAAGGCCTGAGCAACTTAGCGACACTCTGTTTCAAAATAAAAAATAAAAAGAGCTGAGGATGTGGCTTAATGGTTAAGTGCCCCTGAGTGCAATCCCTGGTACAAAACAACAACAACAACATCAACTAAATTTCAGAAAGATTAAATGACATCACTCAAAAGAGAACCAGGAGCCGGGCGCGGTGGCTCAAGCCTGTAATTCCAGCATAGGGAGGCTGAGACAGGAGAATCGCGAGTTCAAAGCCAGCCTCAGCAATGGCGAGGCGCTAAGCAAGCAACTCAGTGAGACCCTGTCTCTACATAAAACACAAAATAGGGCTGAGGATGTGGCTCAGTGGTCGAGTACCCCTGAGTTCAATGCCCAGTACAAAAAAAAAGAGAACCAGGATAAGAATCCAGGTCAACCTGACTCCACAGCTAGTGGTCCAGTGCATGGGTTCTGGCTTGAGTTTACCCTGAAGAGTGAGCAACAACTCCACAGCAGAAAAAGGAAGAAAAGGGTGAGTCCAGCTTCAGTGAAGGCCAAGATGTATGAGAAATTGGGGATAAATTAAAGAACACTGGAAGCTGAGCTAGGGAGTTGGGTTTTTTAGTATTGCAAATGGTAAAACACCAATGGGTAGTGCTTGATGAGTCAGAGAATGAGTCCGGTCTGGTTTTGGGGTGCTCAATAAGAATGATTTTTTTAAAAAATGATTCAGATCTGGCTTGGTGGGCACATTGGCAGGTGAGTAGAATCCACACAGAGTTAATAGCTACAATTGTCCTGATGAGAAAGGATGTGGCGTGAGTCAAGACCACAGGGTTAAGGGTATATTATGACTCATTTTTAAGAAGAAAAAAGAGTATATTATATCTTTTCAAGATACTGAAATATTTACAAATGAAATCATTCAGTGTCAGGGATTTGCATCAAAAAAATGAGATGGGTTTGGCGGGTAGAGATATAGATAGAACAAGATTGGCCATGAGTTGACTATGGCTGAAGCTGAGAAATGGACACATGGAGGCGGCATCTGTACTGGTTTCTCTGTTTCTATATGTGTTTGAAGTTTTCCATTTAAGAAAATGGAGGAAACAGTCTCAGCCCTCCATTCTATCTGAACATGCACACGCACACCTCTGACAACACTCTTCCCTCCATCTGGCATTTTCTGCCTGGCAAATTCTTACTCTTTCATCCATATTCAAGAGAGTTGTCACCCACCCTAGGCGGCTTTCTGATTTCCCACCGTTTTTCCTTCTCTGTGGCTGGGGATCCCTGTGAAATGCCTGCACTCCTTTTGAAAACATACGCTCCAGTGTGGTGACCCTTCTCCCCAGTACACAGTGAACATTGTTATAACTGAGACAATGTCTCCTATATTTGGAGGTTATGTTAGCTTTCTATTACTGTAACAAAACAACTAATACAAGTAACTTAAAAAGAAGAAAGTCTTATTTGGGCTCACACTTCTAGAGGTTTTAGTCTACTGTTGGGTGGCCCTGTTGCATTTAGGCCAATGGCAAGGCAGCTCATCCTGGCTGGGAGCTCATGGAATAGCAAAACCATTCACCATCTGGGAGATGAGCAAGAGGAAGAAGGGGCTGGGGTCCCACTGTCCTCTTCAAGGTACATCCTCCAAAGACCTGAAGACCTCCCATGAGGCCCTGCCTCTTAAAGTTTCCACCACCTCCCAGAATTACCTAGCCAAGAACCTAGAGTTTGACACATGAGCTGTTGGGGGACATTTATCCAAACCATCTGTCTAGAGGATATCATTTACATGAGGGAAGGAAGGAAAGTTTCCTAGCGATTCCATGAGAAGAAAAGTGACGGCAGATGACATTCATTGAATATCTAGTATACTCTAGAGCCCAAAGGCAGCATTTTATATGCATGAATTTACTTAGTCCATTGAACAACTCTCATGAAGCAGGTACTCTTAGCTGCCCCTCTTCATAGTCCAAAAAACTGAAGCTTATGAAGAGGGAAGAAAGCAAGTCAAAGAAGCAGTGGAGGTCCCACGACTTGCAAGCTCCAGACCCTCCTCCCTGACCATGCACGCCCTTTTGAGAGAGAAGACTGAAACCAGAAACCTAGGAAGGAAATAGTGGAATACAGCAAACAGAATAAGATAACTCATTCAGGGACGTTGGAGAAACAGGAAACAAACAAACAAAAAAATGTCCTGAGAGCCCAGGAGAGATTTTTCAGAAAAGGAATCATAGCCAGTGTCCAAGTCCATAGAGAAATCCAGCAGGGAAACTTGAATGTCATAGGACTTGGCCAACGCAAGGTGGGAAGGACCTTTGGCTAACTCTTCCTAGAGGTTCTAATCTTTTTTTTTTTTTTTTTGGTACCAGGGATTGAACTCAGGGGCACTCGACCGCTGAGCCACATCCCCAGCCCTATTTTGTGTTTTATGTAGAGACAGGGTCTCACTGAGTTGCTTAGCGTCTCACCATTGCTGAGGCTGGCTTTGAACTCGCGATTCTCCTGTCTCAGCCTCCCAAAGTGCTGGGATTAGAGGTGTGTGCTACCTTGCCCAGCTTCCTAGAGGTTCAAATTTGCTTTCTACGGGCTCACTACCCAAGCATCTCCTTGCTATCCCTGACCTGCCCCACTGGAGTCCTACGCTGATTCCTCCTGTTCGAGCTCTCTGCTTGGTGAAGAAGCCTTGGCCTGGGCTTCCCATTCCCCGGCCACTTCCACCCTGATCTCAGTCTCCTCCACACTCCTGGCCCCCAACCCAGCACCTGCAGCAGCCCCCTGCCCATAGCTACCCCTTCACAGCACATGCCCATGAAGCCTGACCAAGGACAATTGCAACCTCTCACCAGGGGCACATGTGGCTTGAGTAGAAGGGAGGAAAACACAATGTTCCAGGGAGAGTGAATAGCCAGGCACTCGCCATGGCTCTTGGTCAGTAGCACTCAAGCTTTCCTGGCTTAACAGGACCTGCCCAGAACAATTGAAAGGAGTAGCTCCAAAGACCATGAGATTTTGCTCCTCACCTAACCTCAAACATAATTGAATGGAACAGAATGGACATCTTCCTGAGGACCCTAGGGCAGTGTCCACTTCTTGGATTTTGGAGCAGGGTCACCTAGACAGGGAGTGGGAGTTGTTTTAGTCAGATTTTGCATTGCTGTGACCAAAAGACCTGACAAGAATGATGTAGTGGAAGAAAGTTTATTTTAGCTCATGATTTCAGAGGTTTCAGTCCATAAGTGGCCAACTCCATAGCTCTGGACCTGAGGTAAGACAACATCCCAGGAAAGCAGCTCAGAACATGGTAACAAGGAGAGAGGAAGAAGGAGGGAGGGAGAGAGGGAGAGCGAGAGTGAGAGAGAGAGAGAGAGAGAGAGGAGAGTTCTCCTCACTAGGGACAAAATACAAACCCCAAATGTAGGCCCCCAGTGGCCCACCTCTTCCAGCTATTCCCTACCTGCCTACAGTTATTCCCCAGTTAATTCTTATCAGTGGATCAATGCATTGATTAGGTTAAAACTCTCACAACCCAATCTTTTCACCTCTAAACTTTCTTGCATTGTCTTATCTAAATCATAACAGTGGTCAACAACCCACTAAAGCTGGCCTGTCCAAGGAGCAAGTCTCAATCAGAACTGGTGGGAGAACCTTAGGGTTAACACAGGCCCACCGCCTCTTGTTGCTGAAGGCTCCAGGGTCACCCCTCCCCCTCCCTGTCTTGAGGTCTGATAGTCAGCTCTTTCTGGGCATGTTAGCTTTCCATCACTATCATAAAATATCTGAAGCATTTATAAAGAGTAAAGGGTTATTTTGGCTCCTGTTTCTGGAGAAGTCCAACATCATATGGCCCCACTGCTTTGGACCCCTGGCAAGAGTGGCTCATGGTGGCAGGAGCATGGTGTAAAGCAAAAGCACTTACATCATGAGCCAGGAAACGAAGAGAGGAAGAGGAAGACTGGGATCCTACAATCCCCATCAAGGGCCTACCCTCACCAACCTCAGGAGCTCCCTAGAAGTCTCCCACCCCAAAAAGATTCCACAGCCTCCCATAGCACCACCCTGGGGACCAATCCTTTAATGTCTTGGAGGACATTTAACCTCCAAACCACAGCATTGGGATGCCTTGAGTGTCCTCCCTGCCCACTCTCTCTCAATAATCTATAAAGTTGGACTCAGTGTGAGTGGATTCTGGTTCCTGGGCCCCGAAGCCTCCTTAGCTAAGGTGGGGTTCTGCAGGAACGAGAGCATGGGGTAGGGATCCAAGGTCAAGCGGTCCTAAGTTCAGGTCTTTGAAACTTGCACAGTGAAGTATATTGATGTTTAAGCCAGAGTGGGGGTGGTCCTCTCAGGTTCCTAAGCATGGAATCTATTCCATTCTGCTCAACAGATGTTTATGGAGCACCTGCTCTGCACCCAGCATTGTGCGAGGTGCTAGGGGAGCAAAGACGAGCAGCAATTGCTGTTGTGACACTCACAGCATCAGAGGAGTCACAGGCACAGAAATGTCACTATGTGGCATCATAAAAGCAGTGATGGAAGCGTGTATGAAGTCGGCAACGGGTGGCCAACGGAGTCAAGGAAGAGCAAAGGGAAGCCTATGGAGTCACCCCGTAATACTGAGGGTCCTGGAGGGTTTCAGCAGGGGTGCTGAAATGGGGCATGGGGATTCCACACTTCAGGACAGGTGGGCTTGCTGAGGAATAGTGGTGGGATCCCCCAAACGATGCGATAAGAAGTGAAAAAAGAGGCCACTCCTGTTTTTTTTATGAGGAGCCTTGGAAATAGCCTCTAAAGACAGCGGACAAAGATAACAGCATCATAGAAAAGTCTAAGGCTGAGAAAGTTAGCGCCCTCACAGCAAAAGGCTATGGTTAGAATGAGAGGCAGTCTTTACTCAATCAAGGCAGGTTCCAGAACAAACCATAGGACTTAGAAGATGATGGAGAGTGCTGATTTAATAGGTATTTCTTGAAGGCAGACTATATCGCCATTTTCTGGAACTCACTGAAATTCATCTCCATGCTGATGAACAAACTTCCTCCCTTTATCCATTCATTCTGTCCTTCATTCATCCATCCACCACCCTATAGAGGCCCAGGGCCCACAGTGAGTTAGGGCCTGTGCCAGCACCTAGTGGCCCAAAGAGTCTGTAAATGGATAGAAATTGTACTCCTGGAATTTTCTTACAATTGCTTTGACACCCTGCTTGGAGATAAGGAAAAGAGGACCAAAAAGTAACTGTGCTACTCAAAATGCAGGAAGAATAAAACTCTAAAAAGAAATTGGGGGGCTGGGATTGTGGCTCACTGGTAGAGCGCTTGCCTCACATGCACAGGGCACTGGGTTCGATCCTCAGCACCACATAAAAATAAATAAAATAAAGATATTGTGTCCATCTGCAACTAAAAACATATTAAAAAAAAAAAAAGAAATTGGGGCCTCTCAGCACACTGATCTCTCTGTCCACAAATGCTGAGGAAATGTGCAAGGGAGGTGGAGGCCAACATGTCCAAGTGCCACTGAGCCCTTTTCCCTTTAGAGTTCAGCCATCCCTCTCTCACATAAAAAAGACTCTATTTGATACAAATGAAAATCTGTAAGAATGAGCCACACAATAATTTATATCATTTATGAAATAGTCCATTTCTTTACAATAAGGGCTGTTTTCACAGAAAACAGTAGAAGATTATGGGACAGTTGCGCCCACCCTCATGCTGGGCATCTGGCCCCTGGGATTGTCCTCCTTTAATTCTAGCCTTGAGCTTCTGGGACTTCTTGACTTGGCTGCTGCTGTCATTCCAGATTCAGAGGTCACACCTACCTCCAGGGTAGTCTAAGAATTCCTCGACTAGAGGCTGCAGATGCTCCAAGAATAAACTGGTTTATGCTTTGAATTCCCATGTTAGCAAAACAAGTTATGGCATCATTTGTGGGGTTTTTGTTTTGTTTTTGCACTGCGCATTTAGAAACTTTCCTTCAATAAGCAAAGACTGCATTGATAGTAAGGAAAATATAAACATGGTTGTGCAGGGCACACCTGTAATCCCAGCTGCTTCAGAGACTGCAGTAGGAAGATCACAAGTTCGAGGCCAGCCCGGGCAGCTTCGTGACACCCTGTCTTCAAATAAAAACTAAAAAAGGGCTGGGGATATAGTGCAGTGGCAGAGCATCCCTGGGCTCAATCCCCAGTGCCCCTCCCCCCAAAAAAGAGGGCTGCCTGGGAGTGAAGTGTAGCTCAGTGGTGCAGCCCCTGGAAATGGCTCCCCAGCACTGCCAAAACAAACACACAAACAACCTGAACAGGAAAAGGGTTGCCTATAAAATGATCCTTCTCCACCTCAGGTTGAAAGCCCTTTCCTCCACTGCCTCTTACGGGTCCCCTGTCCCTGTGCTGTGAGGCTGTGAGGCTGTGAGGCTGCTCCCCTGCCGCTTCCTCCTCCCTAGTCGCTGCACTGCCCTCAGGCTACCAGCCCATCCCTACCTCCTCTGTGCACCAGCATCACTTCAGAGGCAGTGGCAAGCCAGGGGTATGTGGCTTTCTTGCTGCCCCAGAGAGAAGCTGGTATTGATAAGGAGAGGCCACCCTATCAAAGGATATGAGCTAAGCCATGTCAAAATAAATAAAAGCATATTCACATTCATCACACATCTCACAGATGTGGTCCCCATGGAATTTCAAAGAACCCTTCATAGACCTGCCTTCCAAACCCACGCAGCAGCCCTGCCAGGTAGGTCAGTTTTGTTCCCTTCTGCGCGATAGGTACTGTGCAGAATTTGGCACAGGGTACAGAGAGTCCGCAGTGAGGTCTCCAGCCCCCTCCTAGCCTTTAACATGCAAACCCGAAGCCCTGAGGAGCAGAAGCGCTTGTGTGATGGGCACAGAATCGACAGGTCGGAACAAACGAGGCCCCAGGATGCAGCCATACAAAGCTCTAGGCTGTCGGAAGCCTGGCTATTTCTGACTTGCCCTAGTTAGGGCTTCCCTTCCCAGGATCGTTTTATAATCACAAGGTCGTTTGATGTTCTGCAATGTGACATCCGTAGGATGCTGCTGAAAATAACCTTGGTTTTTGAGCTTTGAGGAAAAGCTCAGGTGAAGCTTTAAAAGAGGCTGTCGATGTAGCTTTCTTGACATTATTGCTGCCCACGTGTCCCGGCAGCAGTCACATCTGCAACTTGGGGCAGAGAATAGGTTGGAAGACTGTCTGAACATTTTCCATCAGGACAAGATCGTACCGACATAACTGGGGCCTGGGAAAACGAGACAGAAATATCCTTGTCAATAAAACCATAGAAATGCCCATGTTCTAGTCAAGTAAACTGCATTATATCCTTAGGATATAAAATTATGCAGCAGATGTTTCTAATGGAATAGGAAAAATGCTTCTGGTAAGTAAAACAGCAATAGCCAGAAAGCAGAATGTAAAATGTTATTACCATACGACTTCAACTATGTTTTAAAGCAATGATAGAAATAACCAAAACTATTAACAGTGGTGACCTCTGAATGACATTAAGAGTGATATTTTTCTGCTTCCTAACACTTTCTGTGCTTTCCAGATTTTATAAAATGGGCATGTTATTCCCGTTGAAAATTACGAAAGTACAAAAAATTCCCACCATTTTAAGATGTAATGACTATTCTCTTAGAGGAAACTTGTGTTAAATATTTTAGGGTGTCCTCAACCTTCAACAAAAAGAAATTCATAAACAAAGTAACTGGTTACATCATTTACTGTCTCTCTTTTTCCATCCACAGATTAAAGGTTAGGACTAATATGATAGAGTGCCATTCATCACAAAACACACAAAAACAGCCCTGTACTTTTAAAAAATTCTCTCTCTCTCCACACATATTTGTTTTTTCTGAACCCATCAATAATAGGTTGTTTACTCGTTAATATTTCTTAATGCTTCTGTGTTCTCTAAGAATAAGGACATTCTCAATGCAGTTATCAAATTTAACAAATATAACATTGACATTGTCAATAGGAAAAATTCAATTTTTCTTTAACCTTATTTATATTAATCTGTTTTCTCAGTTTGCTGAATGATATGAAATTTTCTTTTCTACAACAAACTGTCAATCTTCAAGGAGCATGGGTGGTTAGGGAGGAATTATGTAACTCTAAGCATATAACACCATTATTTCCTTGGGTTATTGGGCCATTTATCTTTAGGTACATGCCAGTACAAATTTCTTGGATTACTGAGCAACTTGTTTTAAATGGAGACTATTTTTGGAAAACCCTCACTCCCCTCACTGTGAAGGATGAAATCCCATTAAAATATCAGACGAAGCCAATGATCCAACATCTTTGGAAAACCTTGCCTGCAGCTCACCTCTCTGGATGAACAAGAGACCTCAACCTAATTCGGAGGATCCTGAGCTTGTACTTAGGGCCTATTACAGATCCTGTAGAGAACACCAATGAAATTGTTGCCACTTTGTCCAGATCTTGATTAAATCTTGCAAGCAGGCTTACTTGATGATATTTCTGAAATGTGGCTGGTTCACTGGAAGAAAGAAATAACATTTTAAAAATGAGTCTAGATGACTAAGGAGAGAAAGCAGCTTTGCAGTGTACAAATCATGGGTAGACAGGCAACCACTGGACCCCATTGCCTGCACTAGCTGACTTTCATGAGCAAAGTCCACCAATTCCAGGCGATTGCCTAAGTGAACCTACTTACCTCAAAGTGACATTAGAGAAGAATTCTGCTTACTG
Source organism: Xerus rutilus (assembly GCA_028644305.1). Taxonomy (NCBI): domain Eukaryota; kingdom Metazoa; phylum Chordata; class Mammalia; order Rodentia; family Sciuridae; genus Xerus; species Xerus rutilus. The sequence goes on from CM053409.1 coordinate 48,025,604, forward strand.
TGCACCAGGTGGTGTCCTCATGTCTTTTTTTTTTTTTTTTTTGGCCCCAGGGATTGAACCCAGGGGGGCTTAATCAGCAAGCCACATCCCTAACCTCCTCTTTTTAAAAAACAATGGTTTTTTAGTTGTTAGTGGACACCATATCTTTATTTTATTTATTTATTTCACGTGGTGCTGAGAATCCAACACAGTGCCTCACACATGCGAGGCAAGCACTCTACCACTGAGCCACAATCACAGCCCTCCCTAGCCTTTTTTTTAAAAATTTCATTTAGAAACAGGGTCTTGCTGAGTTGCTTAGGGCCTCACTAAGTTGCTGTGGGGCTGGTTTTGAACTCACGATTTTCCAGCCTCAGCCTCCTGAGCTTCTGAGATTACAGGTGTGCAACACTGCACCCAGCTTGTGTCCTCATCTTGACACATCTCTCCAATCCCCTGAAACATTCTGCAAGGTGGGTGTTTTTTTTTTTTTTTCCTATTTTACAGACAGGGCAAAGTTGCCTGAATAGATTAAGTTCCCCATAGGACAGGGCTTACAAACTCAGCTCTGAGTTCAAAGTTATGGTCTTTCTGTTAAATTGCTCCACTAGAGACACATGTAGATTTCTAGCCAAACTGGATACTAACAGAGAAGTTATCCTCAAGCATATATTTTTTTTCCAGTCCTCTCTCTCAGATGAACTTTAAAATAGCTAAATCTAAGGCTGGGGATATAGCTCAGTTGGTAGAGTGCTTTCCTCACATGCACAAGGCCCTGGGTTCAATCCCCAGCACAGCCAGGAGTGATGGCGCATCCCTGTAATCCCAGCACTTAGGGAGGCTGAGACAGGAGAATCGCCGAGTTCAAAGCCAGCCTCAGCAACAGCGAGGCACTAAGCAACTCAGGTTACATAAAACACAAAATAGGGCTGGGGAAGTGGCCATAAAACTCAAAATAGGGCTCTACATAAAACACAAAATAGGGCTGGGGAAGTGGCTCAGTGGTCGAGTGCTCCTGAGTTCAATCTCCAGTACCAAAAAAAAAAGAATCTCCAGTTTCTAAGTCTAGATTCCAAAGAGGGTCTGGGCTCCAGCTTCCTCACCTTGGCTAACATCCCATGAACTACCTGAAGCTGATCCCTCAAGATGCTTCCCCTAGTGGTGTCCTTGGGAAAATGCTGCCCCCCACCACCATGGGTTTGGGGATGTTGACTCTGAAATAAATCAATGAGGAACTCTAAAAAAAATAAACAAAAACCCATTCACAAACTTCAAGTATGGTGGGGTGGGAGAACAGTACAGCTCAGTGGGAAAAACATAATATAGTGACTAAAATTGTAGGTGCTGGTATATACAGAGCTGCCGCACATTTCACTGGGTTCATACTGACCAGCTCTATGATATTAGCCAAATCACTCAACCTCTCTGAGCCTTAATTTCCTCATTTATAAAATAGAGTTAGTACTAATATCTCACAGGCTGGATGTGGTGGTGCATGCCTGTAATCCCAGAGGCTCAGGAGGCTGAGGCAGGAGCATCGTAAGTTTAAAACCAGCCTCAGCAACTTAGCAAGGCCCTAAGCAATTTAGTGCGACCTTGTCTCTAAGTAAAATTTTTAAAAGGGCTGGGAATGTGGCTCAGTTGGTTAAACACCTCTGGGTTCAATCCCCAGTTTAAAAAAAAGAAATCAGTATTTCACAGGGGTTTGGTGAGAATCACCTTAGTCGACATGTTCAACATGTTTAGTTCAACAAAAAGACTGTTATTAAGAGCCAAGGACACATTTTTAAAAAGAATCACCTTCAGGCTGGGGGTGTAGCTCAGGGGTCGAGTGCTTGCCTAGAGTGAATACTTACTACAAACATGGCCCAGGGTTTAATTTCTAACACCCACCTCACAAAAAAGTCATCTCTAACCTACCCACCCACACCTTCTCTATCTACACAGTGAACTCATAAGGTGATTATCAGTTTCAGATGGCAATGTATTTAGTTTTCTATGGATATGGACAAGAGACAACCCAAGTATCTAGTAAACAATAGGACCCAGGAGACATCTCCTGAGTAAATGAATAAAATGAGCCTCAAATTCCTTTGCTTAAATTAAAAGGATTCCCTTCCCCTTTTCCTGGTTATAAAAGTAGTATATTTTTAAAAGTACTAATTATTTTAAAACTTCAAAAAATTATACGCACACACCATCATAGAAAACTGAAGACTAAAGAGAACCTGTTCAAAAAAAAATGGGGAGGGGGAATTATGTAGTCTCACCACCTAAATAGCAATTTAATATTTTGGCATGTTTCTTTTTTATTATTTTTATATGGTGGAGCTAATTTTAATGTTTACATAATTCAATATTCTACATTTTTTACTTGGCATATTGTAAGCTTTCATTTAATATATCTCATAAAATCTTCAATATATGAGCCGGGCA
>CM053409.1:48028118-48060344 GCA_028644305.1 Xerus rutilus
CTCAAGCCTGTAATCCCAGCACTTAGGGAGGCTGAGACAGGAGAATCGCGAGTTCAAAGCCAGCCTCAGCAATGGCGAGGTGCTAAGCAACTCAGTGAGACCCTGTCTCTACATAAAACACAAAATAGGGCTGGGGATGTGGCTCAGTGGTCGAGCACCCCTGAGTTCAATCCCCAGTACCAAAAAAAAAAAAAAAAAAGCTTCAATATATGAATAATATTCTATTACATGAGAATATTTAATCATTTCCCCATTGCTGAATTTTAAGTGTTTCTGATTTTTATTGCAAATTATATAAGTTTCAGAAACATATATATGTGCACGTGTCTATTTACATCATATATATTTCTGCTTGGATAGCTCATAAAAGAATAGGAACATGTATGTGGTGGGGGCCTTTGGCCTTTGGAGGTGGGCCTATTGGGGGGAGGGGGCAAGAACTTGTACTCTGATGCTGCATATCCCTTTATGTTTTCTATTTGTGTATTTGTGTTTTTGAGTACTGTGAATTGCCCAGGGATGCTTTACCACTGAGCTAAATTGTTATGGTTTCTATATGAGGTGTCCCCCAAAAGCTCATGTATGAGACAATGCAAGAATATTCACAAGTGAAGTGATTAGATTGTGAGAGTCATAACCTGTGGATTAACTGGGTGATAACTGTAGGCAGGTCGAGTGAAGCTGGAAGAAGTAGGACACTGGGGGTGTGGCTTTTGGGTTTGTATTTTGTCCCTGGCCAACAGAACTCTCTCTGCTTCCTGCCTGCCACATCCCAAGCTGCTTTCCCCAACCATGCCCTTCCAACATGAATTTCTGCCTCATCCTGGGCCCAAAACTATGGCACTGGCTGACCATAGACTGAATCTCCAAAACCATGAGCCAAAATAAACTTTTCCTTCTCTAAGTTGTTCTTGTCAGGTCTTTTGGTCACAGCAACATAAACTGACTAAAACATATATCCCCAGCTCTCTGCATTTTTAATTTTGAGACAGAGTTTCACTAAGTTGCTGAGGGCCTTGCTAAGTTGCTGAGGCTGCCCTTGAACTTGCCATCTTCCTGCCACGGTCTCTGTAGTCATTTGGATTATAGATATGCACCACCATGCTGGCCATTTATAGTTTTAAAATGAATTACTTTTTATTGAAAAATCATACTTGTATACATATACAGGGTACAATGTAAGGATTTTTTTTTTTTTTTTGGTACCAGGGATTGAACTCCAGGGTACTCTACCATTGAGCCACATCCTCAGCTCTATTTTCTGTTTTATTTAGAGACAGGGTCTCACTGAGGTGCTTAGCACCTCATCCTTGCTGAGGCTGGCTTTGAACTTGCAATTCTCCTGTCTCATCCTCCCAAAGTGCTGGGATTACAGGTGTGCACCACTGTGCCTGGCTCAGTGTAAGGTTTTGATATATTTATATAATGTGGAATGATTAAATCATCATAGTTATTTATTGTTTAAGCCTTAACAGTAAGCAAGGAACACTTGTAATTAAATGTTCAACCAGAGGAAGAATTAGAAGAGAAAAAGGGATGGAGACAGGGAAGGAAGAAGGTAAAGGAGGGAAGAAGGGAGAAAGGAAGGAAGGAAAGAAATCACTTGTGCCAATCCATTTGTAGAGAGCCTGAGAGATCAAGAGCCAGGGAAGCAAGTAAACAATATGTTCCCTTATATTTTTTGTAGGACAAGGAAAAGTACAAACCTATAAATAAGAAAGGAGGTATATTTGAGATTTAATTTTTCCAAGCAAAGAGGGAAATAGCAAATGGCAAACTATTGCAGCTCAACTTACTGATCGATTTTAGATTCTGTGGTGTTTCCATTTCTGTCTCTCAATTCAATTGTAATAGACCCTCTTCTGATGTTCTTGTTCCAAGATATAATGTCCACAAAGTAATGATACACTGCAGAACAGGGAGAGAACACAAGAGAGAGGTAGCCCCGACCGCTCCCCTGGGGAGCCGACTCCTGAAGCCCAACATCCCCAATAATTGAGTCTCCTTTTCTCTTCCTCTGAAATTTCTCTGCAAAGACCTAGGGCAGAATTTTCTATCTTTCTTTTTTCTTCTCTTTGGCAGAGATGGCATGAGTGACAGCAGAGTTCACTGGGATCCAGTCACAATGTTCAGGCATCTCAAGTTCCCGCAGAATGGACTGAGTTCTCCTGGCCTATGGCTAAGTCTGACTGGTTCACTTCCATTCCTGCCCATTGCCATTTGGACATACTCCATGGCCGACAAGGTCTTACACAATTTGGGTCATGTCCACTACCTAGGTGGCGCACCCTGAAGTCTCCTTGCCAGCCCTGCCACACCACAAACACCCCCTGCACTACCAAGCTCTCTCTTGCTCTTGGGCCTTCCCTGCCTCGACATCTTTTGTGTGTGTGTGTGTGTGTGTGTGTGTGTGTGTGTGTGTGTGTGATGCTGGGGATTGAACCCAGGGCCTTGTGCATGCAAGGCAAGCACTCTACCAACTGAGCTATATCCCCAGCCAGCCTAGACATCCTTGACGGCCCATTTTGCAAGCTATCCTTTGGGTTTCAGCTGAGTGTCATTTCCTCCAGGAGAACTTCCCTGGCCCTCAGACTAAGTCAGTTCTCCTTTCTTTGAGTCCTTGCCGTGCTCTGGACTCCCTCCATCATAACCCATCATGCTCCATTGTACAAACAAAGTGAAAAAAAGTGGTAAAAATGAGTACATCTATATACATATTGCTTGAATAATATCTTGTGGGTTAAAAAACAAGATAGAGGGCTGGGGTTGGGGCTAAGTGGTAGAGTGCTTGCCTCACATGTGTGAGGCACTGGGTTCAATTCTCAGCTCCACATATAAATGAATGAATAAAGTCCATCAACAACTAAAAAAAATTTTTTTAAAGATAGAACTAAAATATACCACAACAAGGGATGATTATTACTTTTTATAATCCCAAGCAGTAAACTTTATAAGCACCCAATAATTTCTCATGGACTAATGATACATACAATAATTTCTCATGATAAATGAACAATTTTTTTTCTTACTATTTGCTCCTCAGGGTCAAGTGTGTTTGGAAAAGATAGGGGTCCCTATGTGACAGTCAGATTTGCTCTCTCTTGGTCAGACTTGCAAGGAAAGTGAAAGAGACTCAGGGAGATGATGGTCCCATGAAGATAAGGCCAGCTCAGGAGTAGTCATTTCATGGTCCTTATTGCTCAGAGGCTTGCCCCATACAGACCAGGCAGATGCCCAATCCTGGGCTGCCATGTATGGCTCCAAAGGAAGAGGGAAACCCAGGGATTTGCCACATCTTTTAGAACAGTTGCTCCCAAGAGAAATGAAAAGGAGTACAAGATAACAAGAAAGAGCCAGACGTGGTGGCACATGCCTATAATCCCAATCCCAGCACTCTGGGAGGCTGATAGAGGAGAATCATGAGTTCGAAGCCAGCCTCAGCAACAGCGAGGTGCTCAGCAACTCAGTGAGACCCTGTCTCTACATAAAACACAAAATAAGACTGGAGATGTGGCTCAGTGGTCAAGTACCCCTGATTTCAATCCCTGATACCAAAAAAAAAAAAAAAAAAAGATAGCAAGAAAGGCCAGGCAATTATAGGAATGCCCATAATTCCAGCAGCTTGAAAGCCAGCCTCAGCAATTTAGCAAGGCCAACTTAGACCCTGCCTCAAAATTTTAAGAAAGAGAGTGCTGGGGATCTGGCTCAGCTCAGCAGTTGAGCATCCCTGAGTTCAATACCCCATACCAAACAACAACTAAAGAAAAAAGATTGCAAGAAAGGCATACATCTTCCCAGGCAAATCCTGACTGCATATCGGAGCATTTAATCAACTGCTATCCTAATGAGCTCCCATCTGGAACATTCAACCTCTTGATGTTTTGAGTTTGTCATGGTTGCTATAGAGCTGGGACTGACTCATAGATGTGCCTGCTACTTGAATTTTCCTAGTCCCAACTTCATGTCTCTTGAGGAATCAAGCAATTCCCAGAAGAGCTTGGTGATTACCATGGCCACCAGTGATAGTAGCAACACTTATTTATTGATATTTTACCTAATAGTCCAGAATAGGCATTATTATCTCCAGATAGGCATTATTATCTCCATTTAGCCAACCAAGACCCTGAGACCCACAGAGCTTAGAAGACTTGACCAAGGTCTCACAACTATCTTGTGACAGAATCAGGATTCAACCTAGGCTCTTCCAGCTCCAAACTCCAAACTTTACCATGGCCTTCATTTGCCAAAAAGCAGCCAGGAAGTTGAGACTCAACCATCCCCTCAATAAAAGAGTGAGTCAAAAACGGTTCAGCACTCACTGCAGAATGGCTCCTTCTCAGCTGTGTCAAAGAACGCCTTAGTCATCGGAAGATCTTTCTGCCTTAAGTAGTCTTTCAAATTGTCAGCATAATAGCCTATAAAACAAGTTGGAAAAACCTGACATGAACACGTGTTTTGTGAATATGAAAGCAGTGGGCACACTGAGGTGCCTGCAGCCACCACCGAGATGACCTTCCTCCACCATGGTGAGGACAGCAGGGCCTCCACGACAGTGGCACCCCAGGGACCACCATTCCTGCCGGTTGTCTCCATCCCTAAGAGCTGGGATGCAAAAGGACCCTGCAATGGTTTTCACTCCTTTGCTGGTTCTCTGTTAACCTGGTAGGGGGATGGAGAGCAGCACATTGTTTTGGACTAAAAACAGGGCTGATGTTTTTCAGTGATACATTCATTTTCCACATTAAAACAGATTTAGGTTTAGACTTAAAATAGCGTCACTATTGCAAAGCAAGGTGCTTTTTATTTTCCATTTTTTGGGGGAGGTTGGGGGTGCTTGAAATGGAACCCAGGGCTCAAGCATGCTAAGCACATGCTCTACCACTGAGCTGCACCCCCAGACCCTGGGCTTTCTTAAAAAACTTTTTATTATTAAATCACTAAGTTGTATAAAATGTGGGCTTACCAATAAAGTATGTCACCAAGCAGGCGAATGTCTCTGTTTATATCTATGCCTGCAGGAGACAAGGTTGGGTGCTGTCCTATGACCTCTTTCTCTCCTCTGGCCTCACTGCCAGAAAATGGCTTCCAGACTCTGGCTTAATTGCCAGGGAATAGGACACAGACACTGGTATTCGAGAAAAACAAAAACAAAAACTCCCTCAGTGATTCTAATATACAATCAGGGTTGAGAACCCCTGTGTATAGCATGCCCTGCTGTTAACTAGGATTTTTTTCCTTTTGGGAAAAATCAGAAATTCCTCATGGCCATCTAGTTTCAAAGTCTTAACTACCTAGTATATTTCCACCAACCCCTAGCAAGCATCCAGGCAGTATCCATGGCATCTTTGACCCAACCCCAGCCCTGTATGCACACAAGAGCTAAAGAATAGAGTGAGGGGCAACTCAGTGAGACCCTGTCTCTACATAAAACACAAAATAGGGCTGGGGATGTGGCTCAGTGGTGGAGTGTCCCTGAGATCAATCCCCAGTACCAAAAAAAAAAAAAAAAAAGAATAGAGTGAGGGTATCCCTCCACCCCAAACCCTGTAGTGGGAATTGAACTAGGGGCACTCTACCACAAAGCTACATCTCCGGTTCTTTTTACATGTTATTTTGAGGCAAGATTTCACTAAGTTTCCCAGTCTGGCCTTGAACTTGCAATCTCCTGCTTCAATCTCCCAAGTAGTTGGGATTACAGATGTGTGCCACCATGCCCAGCTGCCACTAAGGGCATTTATGGACACTAGTTAAAAGGGATCGCTCAACAGAGGGTCTCTGGCTCTCTGTGGACCCTCACCCAAGCAGAGAGGTTGTGTGCACAGAGAGGGTGTTCCAGTCCTCACAGGAGCAGCTACATAATGTGGCTGTACTCTGGGTAGGCTGTGCTACCTGCTGGATGGAATCTTACATAGATTTTTCTTCTAACACTTTTGTAATTAGGAGACTAGAAAATTGGCTAGAAAAAAAAAGCTGCCTAGATTGTTTTTTGATTTTTTTCTGGTTTTATAAAACAATTTTGGAGCCCATTTTTAGATCGCAAAATAGTTCTGGGATTTGTACCAACAATTTGTACCAAAGCAGAGGGAGAAACTGCTTTGGACCTACCCAGGACGGGGCAGGACTGCTCTTGTGTGCTGCAGCTGGTGCACTTGCCGTTCCTGTAGTCCCGGTAGGAGTCACAGATATATGCGGTAATCTCACAGTCCTTTCTCAGGGAAGACAGGTACAGGTACACAGACCTCTGGTGGTCACACTTGAAATATTGCATTCCTTAGTTGGAAAGAGAGTGATTCAAAGGCAGAGCAGCAGAAGTATTTAATAGGACATCACATACTTTACACTCAATTTCTCCTGTCTCCTGCACTACTCTAAAAGCTCCAGTGTACTTGATCCCATTTAATCCTTACAAAAAGCCATAAATAAGGATTCGTGCTGGCAAGTGGCAGGAGAAAAGATTACATTAAATTAAGGCTGTGACAGGAGTTAAAGCTAATATACTTTCATTAAATTCCTTGGGGTTAGGGTAGTAGGTAGAACATGTGCCTACCTTGCGTGGGGCCCTGGGTACCATCCCCAGCAGGCAAAAAACAAACAAAAGCAAAAACCAAAAATTCAATGTTAAATATAACCATTAGATCTAATCATGTATAGTCTTTTATCTTGACTGACTTGACGCTGCTTCTCCCAAAATAAGCATTTTGCATATTTCATTTACCGTTGTAGCTTTAAATCTTAGAACAGAGCCAGGCACATGACAGATTAGTACCAAGTACTTGGAAGTGCAATCTCTAGCAATTCTGCTGTACACTGAAACCCTTCTGTCTTGTTTTGTTTTGTTTTTTCTTTCAGTGTTGGGGATTGCATCCACAGCCTCACGCATGCTAGACAAGAGCTCTACCACTGAGCTACATCCCCAGCCCTTTCTTTTTCCTTTTCTTTTCTGTTTTTGTGTTTTAGATGGAATCTCATTATGTCCTCAGACCAGCTCCAAATTCATGGACCTAAGCCATCCTCCTGCCTCAGCCTCCTGAGTAGCTGAGACTACAGGTGCACACCACCACATCCAGCCTTCTGCCTCATTTCTGCTCAAGGTTTTAACTAAAAATCTGATTATTATGGGTTCCTTCAATCTAGTACTGGTCAGTACTAATAATACCAATGACTGCAAAGGCAAGGGCAAGAGTGTAGTTTTGATTATTCAAAACTACATTTTTCATTATGTCAAAAGCAACAGGGTCAGGTTGGGGTTCTGGCTCAGTGACAAACTGCTTACCTGGCACATGGGAGTCACTGGGTTCAATTCTCAGCACCGCATAATAAATAAATAAATAAATAAATAAAAGGTATTGTGTAAAAACAAAAAAGAATCATTAAAAAAAAAAAAAAAAAGGCAACAGGGCCTGGTAGTGGACAGAGACCAGGCAGGCAACCAAGGGACACATGGTGGACAACTGCTAGATGTTAGGAGTCATTGAAAAATACAACTACTCAATGGTTCTAAAATGCCACTTTTATGGCTAGAGCATAACTCAGTGTAGAGTGTATAGTGAGCATGCACAAGGGCCTGGATTTAACCCCCAGCACTACCACCAACAAAAAAAAGCGATTTCTGGACTGGTGCTGGTCTGTGATGACATTTTCAGGTTAAAAAAAAAAGTATTCTAGCCGGGCACGGTGGCTCAAGCCTGTAATCCCAGCACTTAGGGAGGCTGAGACAGGAGAATTGCAAGTTCAAAGCCAGCCTCAGCAATGGCGAGGCGCTAAGCAACTCAGTGAGACCCTGTCTCTACATAAAACACAAAATAGGGGTGGGGATGTGGCTCAGTGGTCGAGTGCCCCGAGTTCAATCTCCAGTACCAAAAAAAAAGTATTCTATCCAAGTGTGGTGGTGCACACCTGCAATCCGAGCTACTCAGGAGGCTGAGGCAGGAGAATCACAAGTTTGAGGCCAGCCTGGGCAACTTAGTGAGACTCTGTCCCAAAATAAAATAAAAAGGGCTGGGCATTAATCTTAGTGGTAGAGCATTTGCCTAGCATGTACAAGGCCTCAGGTTTAATTACCAGTAAAAGTATTCTTTATTTTATGAAATGATAGTGATAATTGAGAATTTTTTGTGGTTTAAAATTTTTTGTTCAGATCTCTAGCAATTAGAGAAATGCAAATCTAAACTACACTGACATTCCATCTAACTCCAGTCAGAATGGCAGTTATAAAGAACACAAGTAACAATAAATGTTGGCGAGGATATGGGGATAAAGATACTCTCATTCATTGTTGATGGGACTACAAATTGGTGCAACCACTCTGGAAAGCAGTATGGAGATTCCTTAGAAAACTTGAAGTGGAACTACCATTCGACACAGCTATCCCACTCCTCAGTCTAGATCCAAAGGAATTAAAAACAGCATACTATAGTGATGCAGCCACATCCATGTTTATAGCAGCTCAACTCACAATAGCCAAGCTATGGAACCAACCTAGGTGTCCTTCAATGGATGAATGGATGAAGAAAATGTGGTATATATACACTATAGAATATTACTCAGCCATAAAGACACATAGAATTATGGCATTGGCCAGTAAATGGATGAAACTGGAAAATATCATGCTAAGTGAATTAATCCAATCCCAAAAATCCAAAGGCCAAATATTCTCTCTGATTTGTGGATGCTAACCCCAAACAGGGGAGGTTAAGGAGGGGAATAATAGAAAAAGATTAGACTAAACAGGGAGTAACTGAGGGAGAGGGGAGGAGGGGAAAAGGAAGGACAGTAGAATTAATTGGTCATGACTTTTCTAGCCTTGTATTTGTATACATGACCAGGGTAACTCCACATTAAGTACGACCACAAGAGTGGGAACCTAATAGAATGTTATACTTTATGTATGCATATTCTGCAAAAATATATTCTACTGTCATGTATAACTAACAATAAAAAAGTAAAATAAAGCCAGGCATGGTGGTGCACACCTGTAATACCAGCAGCTCTAGAGGCTGAGGCAAGAGGATCACAAGTTGAAAGCCAGCCTCAGCAATAGCAAGACCCTAAGCAACTCAGTGAGACCCTGTCTCTAAATAAAATACAAAAAAGGGCTAGGGATTTGGCTAAGTGGTTGAGTGCCCTTGAGTTCAATCCCTGGTACCCCCCAAAATAAATTTTTTGCTTACTTGGCAAGTTAAGTATCCCAATTTTGTTTCAAATATTTTAAAACCAGAAATCTATAGGGGCTGGGATTGTGGCTCAGTAGTACAGCGCTTGCCTCGCATGCATGAGGTACTGGGTTCAATCCTCAGCACCACATAAAAATAAATAAAATAAAGATGTGTGCATCTACAACTAAAAAAACCAGAAATCTATACATTTTATAATTACTGATATAAAACAAAATTAGAAATACTATAGTGGGTAATAACAACGTAAGTGCTTTATATAACATGTTGCTAGCTCCCACAATATTGTAAGGTAGGCAATATTAGCCTCATTTTGAGGATGAGAAAGCTGAGGCACTGAGAACCTGCTAATAGGGCAAAGCTGGAATTCTGCCACCTCTGGTCTTCGTGGCTCTCAGATCTATCTGTTGCACTACTACAGAAGTTCTCAAAATACCATCTCCAGACCAGCAGCATTTGCATCACCTGGGAACTTATCAGAAATGAAAATTATTGGTACTTTCCCTTGAGAGGCTTGCAGTTGTTTGCAATCTATGGTTTGGTTTGGTTTGGTGCTGGGACTGAACACAAGGTCTTGCACTTGCCAATGCCCTCTGTGTTTTAACAAGCCTTCCACATGATTCTGATGCACACTGAAGTTTGAGAACCACTGCTGTGCTGCAGAATAGAAGAGGATGGGAGTGTTCGTGGCAGAGCAGAGGGGACGAGGGTGGGGGGTGGCACACAGCCTTAATCTTAATCAAGGACTGAGGTGCTGTAGTTCTTGGTGACACATTAGCTGGACCACAGGATGAATTCATCTTCTATCTTATCAGAAGCCCAACAGCAGGGGTATTGTGTGAAAACGCTCTGCATGGTGAGCCTGCAATGATCACCACTACAGAGGGCCAAGGAAACAGGATCAGCTGATATAAAAGGACAGAAGGGAATCAAGAGTTATCTGAGGAGGGCTGGAGGTATAGCTCAGTGGGAGAGTGCTTGCCTAGCATGTAGGAGGTTCTGGGTTCAATTCCCCACATACATGTCACACACTGCAAACACACATCCCTCTGAGGAGAAAGACCGCATAAGAAAATAGATGAGCCTGGGCTGTAAATCCTCCTACGAGCATCTCCTCCCTGGAACTGACCTCAGCTATAAGTGGGCACCAAAGGACAGCAGCTTCATGGAAGTGGGTCATTCAAGAGTGAAGACTCCCTAAACAGGTCTGGGCTGTTGGGTGGAGTCCAGGGTATACAGAATCAATTAGATCAGAATCCATCCTTTCCACTGTCAAGGTGAATTCTGAACTCAGAAATACAGATAAAATATTTAAGGAAAAAAAAGTGTGAAATGAAAATCAGATGACCTATGACCCAGCCTGAGGGGAAGTACATTCAGAGAAACCTCAAAAGAGTGACCATGGAAAGACCAGCCAGAGGACATCACCTGATGACACAGAAGCAGGAAGGGGAGAGTTTTAAGTGCAGACCTAGTGGAACCAGAAGCTGGAGACTTATAGAAAGTTGACACTGGGAAAAGGACCCTGGGCATCTGGTGATTGGGAGGCTGCTGGTGAACTTAAAGAAGTCACCTCCATCAAAGCAGTGTGGGTAGAAAGTGAGGAGGTGGAGGTTAGCATGAAGGACAGTGAGGAGAGGGAAACAGAAATGAAGACCCTCATTGTATGGATTTGTCACTGAAAAGGAGGAGAAAATTTCAGTGGTGCTAAGAGATTCCCTACAGGTTTACAACAGCAACAAGTTGAAGGCAGAGGAAAGAAGCCACTGGAAAAGGAACAAGTACAGACACTGGGAAAATAAGACATCAGGGAGTAACTGGTAGGGGAAGCTCCCAAGGAGGGCAAGCAGAGGCGAGCGTGTCAGAAAGGGATGGGGATGTCTACCCTGGGTCAGGAGGAAGAATGATGGTCAACACCGGCCTTAGGAACCCAGATGAAGATAGATAAAATGGCTGTCTCAGGTGAGATGAAAGTCAAATCTAGCTTACTTCTAAGAGGTGAGGGTTTGTAGATAGGAAATATTTGGAATAGATGCATGAGGAGTGATCCTAGGAAGTCCACCAAAGACTTGAGCAAGAGGCAAGCTTGCTCAGACTTTGAACTCTATAAATACAGCTTCTCCAGCAATGTTCCTGAGCAAAGATGGGACTGCCATGGCAAAGATCTAAGGGTCTGGGGATGCTTAGGACATTCATGATAGCAGCCAAGCGGCAGGGCTCTGTTGCTGCTGCAAGAGTGAAGTGAGAGGGACTAAATGATAGGAGGGGACACTGGAAGGCATGAATGGACAAGAAGGGGTTAGAGGCAGGACTCAAGTTAGCTCCCAGGGGGTGCCAGGTTGTGCGATGGCGAGACAGGAGATTGAAGAGACACAGAGATGGGTGTCAGAAGAGATGGAGAGGATAAATTACTGATATCACTCAAAACAGAGGACTTAGCCTGACACGGTGGCTCACACCTGTAATCCCAGCACTTAGGGAGGCTGAGACAGGAGAATCACGAGTTCAAAGCCAGCCTCAGCAACGGCAAGGCACTAAGCAACTCAGTGAGACCCTGTCTCTACATAAAACACAAAATAGGGCTGGGGATGTGGCTAGTCGTCGAGTGTCCCTGAGTTCAATCCCCGGTACCAAAAAAAAAAAAAAAAATACAGAGGACTGAGTCCCACAAAAGGGCAATCAATGTAAGAATGTAGGTAAGGATCCAAATAGGAAGCAGTAAACCCCATGAAAAGAGGAGCTTTTGGAGAGACACTGGGTGCTGCATCAGATTAAAACGTTTTCTATTCCTCCAGAGTCCACTTTTGCCCATATAAGAGATCGGTGAAGAACAAAGAGACTTCAACTGGCGTAAAAAGGAAGAAGCATGGGGCTGGCACGGGCCAAGCTGGGCTAGAGTAAAACCTGAGAAGCCAACACTTATTTATTGTTCCTGGAACTTCCTTTTGCAGGAACAATGGAGTTGGGCTGGGAGTGTAGCTCAATGGTAGAGCAGGTTCAATCCCCTGCACCACGAGGAAAAAAAGTCACAGAGAAACAATGGAGTTAATGACAATACAGGGGATGTCCTTTAAGAGCAAAGCACATTTTCTTTGGCTGCTTGTGGATACAGTTACACTATCTCACCGGATGGAATTTGAACCTCACTATGAAACAACATGGGTGGGCCTGCTTATGCTATTTCAGCCAGATCACTTTCAAACACCATATCAATAGGCTGGGGCCATATACAACTACTTTTACATGCCAAGACCATTCTTTTTCTAGAATCATTTCCATGGTTGACTTTCTCTAGCAGCGATGAAATATATAGTTAGAGCACTAAGAGGTTGGACTTTAAAGTCTGTCCTCCACCTCACTTTCTTTATTAAGTTGTGGATGGACACAATACCATCTATTTATGTATGTATGTATGTATGTTTATGTGGTGCTGAGGATCCAACCCAATGTTTCACACATGCTAGGCAAATGCTCCACCACTGAGCTACAACCCCAGCCTCTCACTTTTGTTGTTGTTGTTCTTTTTAGTTATATATGACAGTAGAGTATTTTTACACAATACTTTTATTTTTATTTATTTGTTTGTTTACTTTGTGTGGTGCTGAGGATCAAACTCAGTGCCTCACACGTGCTAAGCAAGCGCTCTACCACTGAGCCACAACCTCAGCCCGGTGGAGTGTATTTTGACATATTTATACAAATATGGAGTCTATCTTATTCTAATGAGGATCCCAGTCTTGTGGTTGTACATGATGTGGAGATTCACTGTGGTGTATTTATATAGGAACATAGGAGAAAGTTATGTCAGATTCATTCCACTGTCTTTCCTATTTCTGTCCCCTCTCCCTTTCCTTCATTCTTCTTTGTCTAATCTACTTAACCTCTATTCTTCCCCTCCCCCACCCCTTCTGTGGGTTAGCATACACATATCAGAGAGAACATTTGACCTTTGGTTTTTTTGGGATTCGGTTATTTTGCTTAGCATAATAGTCTCCAGATCCATCCATTTTCTGGCAAGAGTCATAAAGTCATTCTTTTTTATGACCAATATTCCATTGTGTATATATACCACATTTTCTTTACCCATTCATCTGTTGTGGGGCACCTGAGTTGGTTCCATAGCTTAACTATTGTGAATTGAGCTGCTATAAACATTGATCTCCCATCTCACTTTTAATGTTGCCTTCCAACTCCCTATTTTTGGGTTTGTTCCTGTGTTTGTTATTTGTTTTTGTTTTCTTTTGTTTTGTTTTGTTTTGGGTACCAGGGATTGAACTCAGGGGCATTCGACCACTGAGTCACATCTCCGGCCCCATTTTGTATTTTATTTAGAGAAAGGGTTTCACTGAGTTGCTTAGTGCCTCGCTTTTGCTGAAGCTGACTTTGAACTTGTGATCCTTCTGCCTCAGCCTCCCTAGCTGCTGGGATTACAGGCATGCACCACTGTGCCTGGCTCCTATTTTTCTTTGAGGAGGTGAGTTTGCAATTTATAATTTATATTTAAATAGCCACTATCTTCTCAGAAAAATTTGTTTTCTATTCAAAACTACTCTGTGAAGTTAATATCAGATTTTTTTTTAAATGTGCTTTCAATCCACAATTTTACATAATATAAAGTATCTGCACTTACCTCCAAATATCGTTTGGGGGCAACCAGGTTGATCCAATCCTCCATTTGGATAGAAGTCTATGATTCCTAGTGGTTCCTTGTAGCCCAGTGCTAAAAGAGAACACACTATGCTTTCACACTGCTTTGACTTGCTCACCTCTCATAGCTAACTTGCCTGCCAGATATAGGCAGGATTCGTATGATTATTATTATTGCTATATAATAATTGTTATACTCATTTAAGTGTTTTGCCTAAAGTTACCCAGTTAGCTAGAAAGCAAGAAGTAAATTCCATTATCATCCATTTCATTATAAAGCGACTGGGCAAATGGTGATGGAATTTAATTTCACTATTTCTAAAAACATAGGGATTTTGGTTACTCATTCACTGCAAGGCTCATAAAATCATATTTGTTTTTCCTTACATTTGGCTAGGACCCTCCAATTGTCATGAGCTTCCTGAGCCTCAAATTTGCACTGTATAAATCTTTAATGAATAAGAAACAGAAAAAATTAATTTTTACTTGATAGGCAAAATCTTTTAAAATTTGGGATCCAAGATGATAGAAAGTTTAGAAACAATTCTATATAATGAGGTCCTTAAAAATTATAGATTTAGAGCTGAGATTGTAGCTCAGTGGTAGAGCGCTTGCCTTGCATGCATGGGGCACTGGGTTCGATCCTCAGTACCACATATAAATAAATAAATAAAGATATTTGTATGCATCTACAACTAAAAAATTTAAAAAATAAATAAATAAAAAATAAAAAATTATAGATTTAATAACTGCTTATTTTCTTTAATCATGTAACCCTAAAATAATTAGTAAAATGCTTGATTAAAATATTATTTGGGGCCTGGGGTTAGAGTGCTAGTGGGCTAGCATGAGGGAGGCCCTGGGTTCATTCCTAGCACTGACACCAAAAAAAAAAAAAAGGATTATCAATAAGCTGAACATAGTGGCTCACACCTGTCATCCCAGCAGTTCAAGAGGCTGAGGCAGGAGGATTGCTGTTTTAAAGCCAGCTTCAGCAAAAGTGAGGCACTAAGCAACTCAGTGAGACCCTGTCTCTAAATAAAATACAAAATAGGGCTGAAGATGTGGCTCAGTGGAAGAGAATCCCTGAGTTCAATCCCCGATACCACTCCCCCCACCAAAAAAAGAAAGAAAATACCATGGGAAAATCATCTCCACTGCAGCATGGATCCTGGAGGCCCGGCTACACCCACTTCCCTTCAATGTTTCTGCAGATTTGGAATCTTGCCTGGTAGGAAGAGGGCAGCTGGAGGAACCAGCTCTGCCCCTACATGACAACCTTCCCAGGGGGGATTCTGTGAGTCTGGGGGGCCGCTGACCCACAAAGACAGGAATGTTACCATCAGTGTCGGAGTGGATGACGTCAACAAACTGTGCATCGCTGGGATCCAATCTGTCCTGGGGAAGCCTCCCATTGAATAAAGGGCCCGCAGGGTCGAGACCTGGAAGGAAAACAGAGTGGCTTGGCAGGCCCACGCCATGAGTCACCGGCCCTGGCCCTTTGATGCCTCCCAAGGAAGATGTTTCACAGGCTGCAGGGCTCCCTCAGGTGGGCGAGCACCCACATTCCCATCCTGCACTGTCAGGACTCCTTTCCACAGCCCTGTAGCTCTTTCCCACAGTAGAGATGGTTACCCTGACCATGGCCCTGGGAACGGCACCCTGACTCCAGGAGGAGGCACAGCCCAGGCAGAGTTCCACACACATGGGGCGGGGGTGGGGGGTGGGTAGGGGCTGGGATACACTGGCTCCTCAGGAAACAAAGCTCCACAGGGTTCATAAAAGAGAAAAAGCAAATGCTATATCTTATTTTATCTCATTTTAGGTGATCCAGAAACCCCATTCAGTCCTTCCTTCTTGTTATTAATAAAACTCCTTTACAGCTTCCCTGGTATTCATATCCTAGCTCATTAATTTGCATTGCAAACCTGCGAGGGAGGCAGGGCAGCTATTACAATTCCCATTTTATAGGTGAATGAACTGAGGTTTTGGGGAGATCAAGCATCTTGAGGAGAGCCCAGCCTCTCAATGCAACCTCCTCTGGCTGTTGAGCTCTTTGGTTTCACTGCACAGAGCTTAGCAAGCTCAACAGGAAAGGGTCGAGCCAGGTACAGGCCAGGTATCGAAGAGGTTGCCCGTCCCTGTAGATACTGCAGATATCACCCTCTCCTTAAGTGCCTGGACTGAATTCTTGCCAATGTTAATGTTAACATTAACACCTTGTCAATGTTAGCTGGGCGTTTCTCACCATCACTGTGAAACAACAGGAAAAATAGGAGAGCAGCTCTTCTGATACTGTAACCACAAAATAAAAACTTTTTTTAAAAAAATCCAGAGGCTCAAAAAGGCACTTAACTAGAGCCCTATGTGAAGTGAAGATCTCAAGGAATATCTCTCTTGAAGCTTTAATTTGTGAATATCACTTTTTAAAAATTTTGTTTCTGGTGCTAAGGTTTGAACACGCTAAATTTGTGCTCTTCTACTGAGCTACACCCCTAGTCCCTACAAATGGAATTTTAGATGACATCTCCCATCCACCCATGTTACATTTGAAATCCAAATTGAGCATCTTTGCTTCAATTTTCCTGGTTCTAGCTTGAGTCTCTCCATTTCTCCTCTTCCAATGCACTTCTGCTTCCTGGAGACACTTATTTATCTACCTTCTTTTCTTATTTTCCCCCTCCCAGCCTTTCTTCCTCTTCTGTCTGCTCCCAACTGAAACTGGTGTGGGAGGAGATGGGCCAACACCCAGGCACCCAAGTCCACAGGCTGTTCTCAATACAACAGGAAAAATTCCATAGTCTTAGAAAGAATTTGTCCCCCACCAGGAAGTTCCTCCTCCCTCCTCATATCAGACAGCACTACTTCCTGTCTAAGAAAATAAAGAATGAGGGGGCTGGGGCTGTGGCTCAGTGGTAGAGCGCTTGCCTCGCATGCGTGAGTCACTGGGTTCGATCCTCAGCACCACATACAAATAAATAAATAAATAAAATAAAGATATTGCATTCATCTACAACTAAAAAAATATTTAAAAAAAAAAAAAAAAAAGAAAAAGAAAATAAAGAATGAGCCGGGCGCGGTGGCTCACGCTTGTAATCCCAGCACTTAGGGAGGCTGAGACAGGAGAATCGCGAGTTCAAAGCCAGCCTCAGCAATGGCGAGGTGCTAAGCAACTCAGTGAGACCCTGTCTCTACATAAAACACAAAATAGGGCTGGGGATGTGGCTCAGTGGTCGAATGCCCCTGAGTTCAATCCCCAGTACCAAAAAAAAAAAAAAAAAAAAAGAATGAGAGCCCCAGTTTATAGCCACCTCCAGCTCATTGGCAGAGAAAACACCTAAACCAGGGCAATTTTGAGAGTGATGAGGGTACTGTTCATAATCATACCAGGATAAGAGGTATAAACCAGGATGGTCACAGGCAAAATTGGAATTATAATATCCATAGTGATACACCATAGCAAATGATCAGCTGACAATGTCAGTCAAAAAATTTATAGCAAAATTGACTAAAAACCTGTACACTCGCCAGGCATAGTGGCTCATACCTATAAACCCAGTAACTTAGGAGGCTGAGGCAAGAGGATTACAAGTTCAAGGCCAACATCAGCAATTTAGTGAGATCCTAAGCAACTTAGCAGACCTTGTCTCAAAATAAAAAGTAAAAATGGCTGGCAATGTAGCTCAGTAGTTAAGAATCCCTGGTTCAATCCTCAGCACTGAAAAAATAAAAAACAAAAAACAAATACTGCACACTGCGTGAACAGATAAACATATAGCACCAACAAAACAAAACACATTTTATTTAATGCAAGATATCCAAAATATCATGTCCGTGTAATCAATGAAAAATTACTATTTTTTATATTCTGTATTTTTGTTATTATTCTCAGTCTTCTAAATCTAATGTGTACTTCATACAACAGATCTCAGTGGGACTAGAGGTTACTCTATAGTTTCTCAGAGTACGGAGCTCAGACCATCTGTATCTTCTGGTTAAAAATACAGATTCCTGACCCCCAACTTAGGAGATTCTCAACCAGCCCATTTGCATTGTCCTCAGCACCCCAAAGCAGATTTTATATACAATCAAGTTTGAGAATCAAATTTAATGTATTCACAAATGATCCAGGTACTTGAAATGTTTGCAATCCATTCATCATCTGCCATCTTCCCTTGGAGAAGTTAAAGATAGGGACTAGGGATGTAGCTCAGTTACAGTGTTTGCCTAGCAATGAGGAAAAAAAAAAAAAAACAAGAGAGATGCATGGAGAGGAAGAGCAAAAGGAGGGACAGAAGAAAGAAAGAAATGGAAGAGGTGAAGCATCCATCAAGACCATCAAGGTAAGTAACAGGCAGACCCATCCCATCCATGGGAGTGAGATGTGAATTGTGTCCTTGGGTTACAGGCCCCGTTCCCACCCTGCAACCCAGAGAGCCCACCCAGGCAAGGCAGAGGAAGAGGAGTAGGGAGGGGAAATGCTTTGCTTCCTTAGCTGCTCTTGGGAAAGACTGAGACTAACCTTGGGACTCAGAGGACATGGAGATAGAAAACTGAACTGTGCATGATTGGCAGAGTCCAGGCTATGGGGCACAGTCACATGGGCTGTCCTGGGAATTTCCATGGCCAGAGACAGCACATGTTGTAGTTTGCTTTCAAAGTAGTTGTGGAAACTGATTTGCTGGGAGGCTTACGAGTGAACCTGGCTTGCAGACAGAACGAGAGAGGTGGTGGGCTGCAGAACAAATTTTGTTCATCTCTACCCTGCAGAACAAATTTTGTTCATCTCTACCCAGACTGCTCAGTGAGCACAGAGCCACATCCTCAGACTCAATTGATGTCACATTGGTAGCTTGAGATCAGCCATGGTGGGAGTTTTAGACCCCCCAAAATCAGCAATTGCTACAAATCAGGGCCTACCTATCTGCCTTTCTCTTTTTTTCTCCCTTCCCCTCCCTCCTCTTTCTTTACCTCCCTCACTCCCTCCCTCTCTCTCTTTCTCTTTCTCTCTCTTTCTTTCCCAACAGATAAGGACATAGGCAAACTCAAGCCATCTGTCCTTTTTACAGGAGAAAAAATTTTAAAGATACATTGCTTTCTAAAAATAGTAATAATACATTTTCTTTCTTTTTTTTTAAATATTTTTTTAGTTGTAGATGGACACAATGTCTTTATTTTATTGCCTTGTATGTGGTGCTGAGGATCGAACCCAGGGCCTCACGCATGCGAAGCAGGTGCTCTATCGCTGAGCTACAATCCTAGCCCCAGTAATAATACATTTTCAACCTTAAAAAACCACTTTGCTTCCCTAAGAAAACAGACAAATAAGATGAGGAAACCTGAACCTTCAGGTTAAAGTGAAATTTAAAAAATAGTCAGGACAAACAATATGACCTAAAACACCATGGCTAGAATTGATGCCAGTGAGAGAAAGAGAGAGAGAGAAACAGAACAGAGATGGACACAGAGTCACAGAGGTAGAGGTGACTTGCCCAGGGCAAGAGCTGGGGCTGTAACTCAGTGGTAAAGCACTCCAGTACCTCAGAAAGGAAAATAACCAACAAAGCAAAACCCCTCTGGGTGAGGATGAATTCAAGGAAAGTTGAATGGAAGAGGTCAAGGTCTTGGAAATAGAGAGCCACCCTTGCCCTCAGGCCTTTGTGAATAGCTGTGGAAAGTTACTAAGCTCTAGATAAGAGATCCCAAGCAAGGAAGTCTTTGTTTGGGGTTTAACCTGCTGCATTTCGGAGTGTTTTCATTCAGTGCTTGCTGGAAAGCTGATAATTAACAGAATCGGGTCCAGCCATCAAAATTCCCATATCATTTTCCTACCATGAGATCACTTCTGGGGACTGTGATGTACTAAATATGTAATTTGGCCATTCTAGATTAAACAAGACTCTGTTCAGGTCACATAGATCAAATTCCCACGGGACATTGCAGTTTTCCTAGCTATAAAAGAAATTAAGTCACCACCAATCTTTTCTGTGGCACACAATTTATAAAGTGCTTTACATATATTTTATTAAATAATAACCCAAGGTTAACATTATTATGGTTTTTCTTTTGCAGAATGGAGTCCATGATCAGAGAGGTTAGATAATTGGAAGAGACAGGCATGGTGACGCACACCTGTAATCCCAGCAGCTGCGGAGGCTGATACTGGAGGATCATGAGTTCAAAGCCAGCCTCAGCAACAGCAAGGCACTAAGCAACTCAGTGAGACCCTGTCTCTAAATAAAACACAAAATAAGGCTGGGGATGTGGCTCAGTGGTGGAGTGCCCCTGAGTTCAATCCCCGGTACCAAACATATATATATATATGTAAATAAATAATAATTGGAAGAACTGGCTCTAAACCTGAGGACTAGGATTGCCTGTCTAATATTCCCCCAGTAATAACTACCTGGCTCAAGCTGCCACCCCACAGACCCAAAGGAGTCTTACCTGTAATTCTCCCCAGCTGCCCATCATACATTTCTCCAACAAATCCAGCTATGTGGGCTCCTAGACTTACTCCAATCATATAAATGTTGTCAAGAGAAGCTCCTTCTGCCTGGAATTTCAACAAGTCCATAGTTACAAATCGTGAGGAGTCAAGGAATTGACTACATTTGGAGAAATGTCCTAGCTATTGACTTTGGAGAAAAATTTCTAAGTGTCTTTCATCTATTGTATCATTTAAATGCCACAACACCCCCACAATATAAATACTATTCTTTTCATTATACAGACGAAGAATCTGAGGCCCACAGTTGAAATCGTAGTAGAGGTCAGGAAGCTGGAAGCAGGGTAGAGCAGGATTCAAACTCACCAGCCCAACCTCAAACTTGTACTTTAACTTTTATGTCATGGTGAGTCCACTCATGCTGTTTTTTTGTTCGTTTTTTTTTTTTAATATTTTTTTAGATGTTGATGGACCTTTATTTTATTCATTTATTTATACGTGGTGCTGAGAATTGAACCCAGTGCAAGGCAAGCGCTCTACCACTGAGCCACAACCTCAGCCCCTGTTGATTTTTTTGTACTGGGGATTGAAGCCAGGGTGCTTAAGTGCTGAGCTGCATTCCCAGCCCTTTTTATTTTTTATTTTGAGACAGGGTCTTCCGAGGTTGCTGAGGCTGGCTTTGAACTTGCAATCCTCCTGCCTCAGCCTCCCAAGTTGCTGGGATTACAGTGCACCACCACACCTGGCTCCCACTCATGCTTCTGCCAGAAGCTAAGTGGACACATCTTTAAAGCCTTCCAGACTGGGGAAAGGGATGACAATACAATTTGACGAATACCCTAATCTTCATCCTGGCCCAGCGAATGAAGTCACCATGGAGAGGGAAAGAAAGGAGAAAAACCTGGGGAGAGTGGACCACACTGTCCATAGGCTGCTTGGACAGTTTGCCCTGAGTCATTCAAATATTCTCCTTCTTAAGCTGGATGTGGTGGTGCACACCTGTAATCCCAGCACTTTGGGAGGCTGAGGCAGGAGTTCAAAGCCAGCCTCAGCAACGGCGAGGCACTAAGCAACTCAGTGAGACCCTGTCTCTACACAAAACACAAAATAGGTCTGGGGATGTGGCTCAGTGGTCGAGTGCCCCTGAGTTCAATCCCTGGGACCAAAAAAAAAAAAAATATATATATATATATATATATATATATATATATATATATATATATATATATACACTCCTTCCTAGACTGTGGTTTAATATATATATTCTCCTTCCTAGACTGTGGTTTAGGTGGAGACCTTGCATAACACTCGTGTCACCCTGAGCAGTCACAAGATCTGTCTCTCTTCAAAATCTTCCTAATTCCATGCCACTTGCCATTGCTGCTGTTGTTAAAAGGTGCAATGCATGAGCTGGGTCACTAAACAAATTTCAGGTCTGACATTTGTTAAGTCTTCTAGAAACATAAATTATCTCATGGGACCAGTTTTGGATAATTGGGTCCCTAAACCTCTGGCACTTCTAGCAGAAAGAACAGCTACCAAAGTTGAAGCTCGAGACCTTTAAACTAGGAAGCTCCTAGACAGACTGTCTCCTACCCATACGACACTTTTATGTGAACTAGAAATAGAGCTGGGCACAATGGCACATGCCTGTAATACCAGTGAAGCTGAAGCAGAAGGATCACAAAGTTTGAGGCCAGTCTGGACAACTTAGTGAAACCCTGTCTCAAAATTAAAAAAAAAAAAAGTCTGGGGATATAGCTCAGTAGGAGAACACCCCTGGTATCAAAAATAAATAAATTTTAAAGGCTAAGGATGTAACTCAATGGTAGAGCACTTACTAAGCATGCACAAGGCCTTAGACTCAATGCCCATTATCCTAAATGAGAGACAGAGAGAGAAAGCTTCCCCTTGCTCAAGATTCTTCATTGTCATATGTGGGAAAATTATCATAATAAACATAGTAAATATGTAAATCTCCAACATCTACAATGACAATGCTGCCCCTTATATCAGTGTCTTGTGCAGTACACAACCTGTACTACCGTACCTGTGGACCTCACTTAGAGTCCCTCTCCAGCCTTCTCTGGGCCTAATTTAGATTTGCAGAATTTTACAAAATTGGGCTCCTATTCATTGAAGATATCTCTTGGCTTTAAATCTCCAGGTAATTAGTCAGTTTGTATTTGGCCGCATATCATACAAGAGAAGTCTTTCTTACCAACATCTGGTCGATAAATTCCTTCAAGATGATGGCTACTTTTTTAGTCTTACTAGCAGCATGGATATATATGACTGTTGTAGCTCCTCGATTCCAATCAACAACAACCACATTCATGTGTTCTGCAGAGAGCAAAGCCTCTACTAAGTCTCCCATCCAAACTGGAGCAGAGCCTGTTGGCCGGAATCCATGGATAATGAAGGTGGTTTTCTTGGTCACATTCAAGTTTCCAAAAGCTGTTGAGTTGATGATTTGAGCACAGGTCTGGTTTCTCTTCGTATAGAGCATCAGCCTCACGTGCAGCCCTGTACCCACCACCGCACTGTGAAAGCTCAGTCTGGTGAATGAAGGGCATGTTTCATGTGTGTCTGAAAATAAAAATTAGATGGCACCGTGACACCAAGGCTGCAAGAGAGCGCCATCCTCCACTCACCTGAGCACATGAGTTCTTTACAGCACCTGGCGGAGGCCTGGATCCAACTGAATGAAGCTGCAAGGTCGTTTCTTGACTCAGTGCTCGTAAGTAGCAATCTCTGGTTTCACCATAAAACTATTCTTCCAAATCCTACCCTCACCAATGAAGCCTTTTACAACCCTCCCAGACATAAGTACTACCCTCACCCCAGAATACTCCAAATTCCTCCATGTACCTCACCGGCAGCATGATGGAAACACACTATCGGGGTGCATTATGGGTGTTATGCACATGTGGGTCTGGCCTGCTAGACTGCAATTTCCTTGAAATGGTGTCTTATAATAGAGGACTCAGAAACTGGATCTGCAAGATCCAAGCACTTCTATTTTTTTTTTTTTTTGTAGTTGTCGATGAATCTTTATTTTATTTATTTGTTGGTTTGCTTGTTTTTGTTTATGTGTGGTGCTGAGGATGGAACCCAATGTGTCACACATACTATGTAAGCACTCTACCACTGAGCCACAACCCTGGCGCCCAAACACTTCTTTTCTCTGTGCGGAACACCCGCCTGGCATGGCAGCGGAGGACTCGGTGGGCCATGCCCTGAGCCTTTCTGCAGCATCTCAGACTGCTGACCACTGTACCCACAGTTGGGGCTCCTCTTCTGTGCTCCTCAAGCACCACCTTCAAGCCTTCCAACCTGCAGAGCTCACTCTAGGGGTGGCCTGAGAAGAAAGGCTGGAGATGAGGAGGGGAACAGTGCAACATGAGCCGGGAGCATCTTTTTATGCCAGAAAGTAAAGAAAGAGCTTAAAAACGTGGGACACACAACAGCAGCAACAACCCAACAAAAACAAGAAGGCTGGAGATGGAGCTCAGTGGTACAGACCTTGCCCTAGTATGTGTGAAGCCCTGGTTTCAATTTCCCAGCACTACAAGAGGGAAAAAAAAAAAGTCACAAGGACAGAGGAGAGAGCTTGCAGAGCCTTCCACTGGCCAGATCAGATCTGAGATAATTTGAGCCCACTTGTATTTTCCCCTGCACTGGAGATTGAAATCAGGGACATTACACCTCTGAGCTACATCCCCAAGTCCTTGTTTTTTAAATTTTTTATTTTTATTTTTTGGTACTGGAGATTGGACTCAGGAGCACTCAACCACTGAGCCACATCCCCAGCCCTATTTTGTGTTTTATGTAGAGACAGGGTCTCACTGAGTTGCTTAGCGCCTCACCATTGCTGAGGCTGGCTTTGAACTCGTGATTCTCCTGTCTCAGCCTCCCTAAGTGCTGGGATTACAGGCTTGCGCCACCGTGCCTGGCTATTAAATTTTATTATGAGACAGGGTTTCAATAAGTTGCACAGACTGGCCTTAAACTTCACACGCTCCTGCCTCCCTTGTAGCCAGGATTACAGGCATGCACCACCATACGCAGATAAGCACAAGGTTATTAAAGACAGTATTGAATTTGACTTATAGGGCTTTGGGAAAAAATAAGAATCTTCAATCATACAATAAACTGATAAACAAAGAAAGAAACAAATAAGGGCTGGGGTTGTAGCTCAGTGGTTGAGCACTTGCCTGGCATGTGTGAGTCACTGCATGGGTTCGATTCTCAGCACCACATATAAATAAATAACTAAAATAAAGGTCCATCAACAACTAAAAAATATTTTTAAAAAAGAAACAAATAATAAATGGATAAGAGAGAAAGATTCTTATAATAGGCTGAATGTTGAGTGGTAAATATGAGAAGAGTGGTGGAATTGAAACTCATCATTTTGTAATCATAATAATAAAGATGAGTTAGGAAAGAATAAATTTAAATTTTATCATCAATAAGTTCTAAATCAAGGTGGTGGGGGGATTTTGATGAGAAGTATATTTGTGTGGTATTAAAATGTCTCCCACTCAGCTCTTTAGTGACTAGGGAAGATGCAGTAATTATACAGAGGAGAATTGGTGAAAACCTTAACTAAGTTATACCATTCAATATCACAATGAAGGGCAGGAAGATACCATGTGTTTGTAGCTACAGTGGTCTGAAGATACAACATCACCTATGTAATATTACAGTGGGAAATGTGGAACTCTAATCTGGAGGAAAAATTAAACACACAAAATGAGAAAAAAAGGACATATCTTCTTTTTAAAAGTTCAGCTGGGCACGGTGGCACACACCTGTAATCCCAGCACTTTGGGAGGCTGAGACAGGAGAATCGGGAGTTCAAAGCCAGCCTCACCAATGGCGAGGCACTAAGCAACTCAGTGAGACTCTGTCTCTAAATAAAATGCAGAATATGGCTGGGGATGCAGCTCAGTGGTCAAGTACCCCTGAGTTCAATCCCCGGGACCAAAAAAAAAGTTTAATGTTATAAGTGACATAGAAAGGCTATGAAACATGCCAAGTGTGGTGGTGCATGCCTGTAATCCCAGCAGCTTGGGAGGCTGAGGCAGGAGGATTGTGAGTTCAAAGTCAGCCTCAGCAACTTAGCAAAACCCTAAGCAACTCAGTGAGACCTTGTCTCTAAATAAAATACAAAAAATGGCTGGGGAGGTGGCTCATTGGTTAAGTGCTCCTGGGTTCAATCCTCAGTACCAAAAAAGAAAGAAGATAGACAGACAGACTGTGGAAAGGTTCCAGACGGAAGCTCTAAAGAGACAGAAAAGAATAAATATAGTTCCTGGCCCTAGACTGGATCCTGTAATGGAAGAAAAAATGCTTTAAAGTAAATTATGAAATCAATTTCGATATGAACACATCAAATCAGATAGAAGCATTTCCTTGGTGTTAAATTAATTGAGGTAGTTAATTGTCATATGGTTATGTAAGAGAAAATCCTAATTCTTAGGATATAACTGAAGTACTCACAGGTAAAGGGTCAACTTATTCTCAAATGATTCAGAATAAATATTATGAATGAACAGATAGATAGCAATGATGAAGTATATGTGGCAAATGATAATAAGTGAATCTATAGCTGGGAGTGTGGCTCAGGGCTGGAGCATGTGTTTAGCACACTCAAGGCCCTGGAGGTTAAAAAGAAAAGAACCACATGTACACATTGCTGGTGGGACAACAAATTGATACAACCACTCTGGAAAGTAGTATGGAGATTCCTCAGAAAACTTAGAATGGAACCACCATTTCACCCAACTATCCCAGTCCTCAGTATATACCCAAAGGACTTTAAAACAGCATACTATAGGACGCAGCCATATCCATGTTTATAGCAGCTCAATTCACAATAGCTTAGCAATGGAACCAATCTAAGTGCCCTTCAACAGATAAATGGATAAAGAAAATGTGATGTATAGACACAATGGAATATTGCTCAGCCATAAGAATGACTTTATGATTTTTGCCAGTAAATGGATGGAGCTGGAAACTATCATGCTAAGTGAAATAAACCAATCCCCAAAAAACAAAAGCTAAATTTTCTAATATGTGGATGCTGACATACAATAAGGAGGGGGAAGGAAGAATAAAAGTTCATTGGATTAAACAAAGGGGAATGAAGGGAAGGAAAAGAGAAGGGATGGGAATAGGAAAGATAGTAGAATGAATAGGACATAACTTTCCTATGTTCATATATGAATACGTGATCAGTGAAACTCCATCTCATGTACAACCAAAGAATGGAATTCTAAGTTATATTCCATGTATGTACAATATGTCAAAATATACTCCACTGGACTGGAGATATAGCTCAGTTGGTAGAATGCTTGCCTCAGATGCAGAAGGCCCTTGGTTCAATCCCCAGCATTTAAAAAAAAAAAAAAAAAAAAAACACAAGCCAGGCTCAGTGGCGCAAGCCTGTAATCCCAGCACTTAGGGAGGCTGAAACAGGAGAATCGCGAGTTCAAAGCCAGCCTCAGCAATGGCGAGGCGCTAAGCAACTCAGTGAGACCCTGTCTCTACGTAAAACATGAAATAGGGCTGGGGATGTGACTCAGTGGTCAAGAACTCCTGAGTTCAATTCTTGGTACAAAAAAAAAAAAAAACAAACCTTTACTGTCATGTATATCTAAACAGAACAAATTTTTAAAAAAGAAAAGAACCAATAAATGAGTCTGTGCCAAGGACTATTGGAGTTCTGTGCACTTTTTTCTTTTTAATTCTTGTAGCTTTTCCGCAAGTTTAAAATTATTTCCAAATAAAAAGGCTTAAATAGAGGAAATGAGACAAGGTCATTAGTGATAGACTAAGGGGAGGGAAGCTGTGAATTTTGATACTACGAAGAGAAAGTAGATTGATCCTTAGAACTTCTGCTCAAAACAGGACAGGGATTTTGATATAATGAAACATCAATTTGCAAGAGGAAAGAGAGAGTAGGAACGAAAGAGAGCTTTGGGATACCTGGGTATTGAGATAGGAATTTTACTGCAATATTGTATAAGACCTTGGTGGGGCTGGGTGGTGGCTCAGTGGTGAAACGCTTGCCTAGCACGTGTGAGGCACTGGGTTCGATCCTCAACACCACATAAAAAACAAATAAAGTAAATGTATTGTGTCCATCTACAACTAAAAATATTTAAAAAAATAAAACCTTGGTCAAGAAGGTTTCATCAGGGGTCTGGGATTATAACTCTAATCGGCTCCCACACATAGTGATGCAATGATTGGGAAACTCTAATATTTTAAACCAGATGAATTATTTTAAATGGTGCTATGAGCCACCACTCCACCCCCACCAATGCTGCTTGACGGAGAGAACAAGTAGGTAGCAAACTGGGGAGGCTCCTTCATGAGCAGAGACAAAGCATATGGATGGCCATTCTTAGAGGGAGAGAACAGAAGGGAAAGACTATCAACTTGAAATAGGCCAACAGAAAACAAGAGGGCCATTGGTGTAGGCCTGTAATCCCAACTACTCTGGAGGTTGAGGCAGGAGGATCCAAAGTTCAAGGCCAGCCTGAGCAACTTAGAGAATCCCTGTTGCAAAAGAAAAAATAGAAAGGGCTGGGAGTGTAGCTCAGAGGCAGAGTACTTGCCTAGCCTCTGAGGCTTTGAGTTCAATTTCTAGCACCATGGAGGAGGAGGAGGAGGACGAGGAGGAGGAGGGGGGGGGGAAAGAGGAAAGGGAAGAAGAACACAAAGACAAAAAAAAAAAATACCCTGAGAAACATCTGTTCTGACTTCTTTCAGTGAGAATTTAGGAATCTTTTGCCCTGTGCCCCAATTCTCTCTGAATCTACACTCGCATACCCAGGAACTCTTCCTCCCTAATTCTGAGCCCCAGAACAGCCTTCATCCTCTCCTGTATGCATTTATTTGAAACCTCTTGCAAAGGCTTTGGTGTTCAGGAGTGAGTAAAGTTCTAAAATAGAATGAGCAAAAAACAGCCAGGTGTGGCGACGCAGGCCTGTAATCCCAGCATTTAGGGAGGCTGAGACAGGAGAATTGCAAGTTCATAGCCAGCCTCAGCAACTCAGTGAGACCCTGTCTCTACATTAAACACACAATAGGGCTAGGGATGCGGCTCAGTGGTCAAGTGCCCCTGAGTTCAATCCCTGGTACCAAAAAAAAAAAAAAAAAAGAATGAGCAAAAGACATCCAAATCGGTGGTTAAAAGTTAGGGGGGGGGCTGGGGATTTAAAAAAAAAAAAAAAGAGTAAAGGAGGCTTAGAAATCCTTAGCCCTAAAAACAAGGTGCTTAATTTCAAGCCCCAAACTCAAGCATTTTTGCTTTCACTGCACCACCTGGTAAGGCGTAGGGAAGCATGACAATGTAGACATCTCAACCTCTTTCACTTCCTCTTCCTGTAGATTGCATGCTCTGGAGAACATGGACTGAAACTTGTCTGCTTGCTTGTAGAGCAAGTCTCAGAGCAAACAATTGTTCAATTAGTCATCTTATCGAACAGGAGGTGTCGTAGGGTAGGGTTGAGTCTCTCAGTCTTGGCCAGTTTTGTTCCTGTGTGTGTGACTGACTCACCAGGTGGCCTAGGGAAATCCTGGTATCTCTCAGTTGCCACCTATCTGCCAGGAGAAGGATGCTATTGAGAGTAATTCTGAATGAGGTCATACTGGGAAAGACAGACATCCCTTTCCCAAGAAGATGATTTAATTGGTAGGTCTGTTCATTTTGATTCAAATGAGCATTTTTAGGCCAGTGTGTCATAAGTCATATATCTGAGTCTTTGAAAGGGTCAGAGAAGAATTGTGAAGTTTGGGGCCAGAGCTGTTTTTCAGCAACAACTGCCAACTTCAGTATCTACAGAATAGTTTGGCCAAACTCCTGAACTGACTTAGTCTATCCTAGCAGCTCTTAAAATTGACAGGCATTGAAAGGTAAGAAGGACAGAACAAATAGATTTTTAGTTTTTATTTGAGCATCCTGACGTCATATAATTTTTAAATGCCCTAGCTATTTCTGTAATGGCACTGTGCCCTGGAGAATTGTGTTGTAAGTATTGCATGAGAAACAGTAGATTTCCTTGTTCCTCTCTCGGTTCTAAGTAACATAAGAGCTTTATATGTATTATCTCTTCTCCTCTGAGATCATGTGTAGGTCATTTAATGCTCTATTATTGTTGCTGTTTTGTTTTGTTGGGTTTTTGTTTGTTTGTTTTGGCACTGGGGATGGTACACAGGGCCCTGTGTGTGCTAGGTAAGTGTCCTACCACTGAGCTGCATCCTCAGCCCAAGAGTCCAATTTATGCTAGGTTCTATGTCAGGAAGCATTTTAGAAGGAGGGTCAGGCATCAGTAAAATAAAACATGTAAATAAATATAATACTACTACCTGTGATAATGAGCCCCATAAAAGAGACACTGTGTAAAATGAGAACTTGAATGGGAAACTTGGCCTGATCTAGGGATCCCAAATTTTCTTTCTCTTACATTATCTGGAAAAAATATATCTAAATGCCAACACCTGAGAAATTTTTAAAAAGAATAATAAAAGTATAATTATGTCAAAGTATAATAATATCACATTCAGGCAAATTCACATTCTCCAAACTATCTAAGCCTAGTGGCACAGATTTTTCCCTCTATTACGTAAACTTAATGGTTCAGGTGTTACATCTTTCTTTATTTTAATGTTCTCCTTTTGCCTTGAATATCACCAAAACATATTTTTACCATAACTCTGCGCTCTTTTTGTTGGCATTCACCTAGCATGTCTTTCTTTATTTATCCTTTTTATCTTTTAAATCCTTATGTTTTAAAGGATTTTATATTGAGCCTCTAGTCTGGCTCTATTTTATCTATCTATCTTTCTATCTATCTATCTGTCTATCTATCTATCTATCTACCTATCTATCTATCTATCTATTTAGTTTTGGTACCGAGGATTGAACTCAGGGGCACTCGACCACTGAGCCACATCCCCAGCCCTATTTTGTGTTTTATGTAGAGACAGGGTCTCAGTGAGTTGCTTAGCTCCTCGCCATTGCTGAGGCTGGCTTTGAATTCGTGATTCTCCTGTCTCAGCCTCCCAAAGTGCTGGGATTACAGGTGTGCACCACCACACCTGGCTTAGTCTGGCTCTATTTTATGACCCAACGAAAGAGCGTTTAAAAAAAAAAAAATAGGGGAGTTTATCTCATTAACATTTATTGGCAGATATAATGGTGGCCATGGAAGTGCCCTGTGCAGATTTGCCCTCAAGAGAGCTTTCTGTAGAAAGCACAAAGGCCAGGCGCCATTGAGCATGCCTATAGTCCCAGCTACTCGGTAAATTGAGGCAGGAGGATCATGGAGGCCAGCCTGGGCAATTTAGCAAGACCTGTCTCAAAAAAAAAAAAAAAAATCTGTAGGGAGCACAGTCAAGTGGGCCCATGGCTTCCAGCTGCTCCACAGCATTAACATGGAGCCATGGCACCCCAGGCTACTCCCAGCAGGTGACTGAGCACTGTCAGGGCACTAGAGCCAGTTCAGGCAGGCCATTCCTGCCCCACACAGGATTCCTCTAACAAGTTACTTAGGCTCAGGGACTTCCCATCAGTCTGGCTGAAGTGCTCTCAGAACTGTGATGAGGGGCTGGGGATATAGCTTAGTTGGTAGAGTGCTTGCCTCGCATGCACAAGGCCATGGGTTCAATCCCCAGCACCACAAAAAAACAAAAGCAAAAAAACCCCAAAACACTGTGCTGAGGTCTGAGGCTCTTCCTGTCCAGCCCTTCTTTCCTCTCTTCTTTCCCAGTTGCCAGGCCTGCATCAGGGTGTGGAGGCTCTCTGCCCCCTCCTGCATCCTCCTCCTTTATACTCATATGCAGTCCCTCCAATAGCTCTCTTGCACATCCAGTCCCATCTTGGTGTTTGCTTCTCAGAGGACCCGAACGCAAAAGTCAATTTAGTACTGTAGTGCTCTATTTGCTGGTTTTAGTGCCTTCTAGGTTCACTATCATTTGCTATATAGATTGTCCTCTTTTGAGGTTTTGGTTTTTTTTTTTTTTTTTTGGTACTGGGGATTGAACTCAGGGGTACTCGACCACTGAGCCACATCCCCAGCCCTATTTTTGTGTTTTATGTAGAGACAGGGTCTCACTGAGTTGCTTAGCGCCTCACCGTTGCTGAGGCTGGCTTTGAACTCGCGATTCTCCTGTCTCAGCCTCCCTAAGTGCTGGGATTACAGGCTTGAGCCACCGCGCCCGGCTGAGGTTTTGGTTTTTTTAATGTATCCTTTCTTACCTTGTGAAGTTTATGCTCTGTTTGAATTCTTCTGGTATTTATATTTATAACTTTATATGAAATATTTTAAATTATATTTCATGAAGACTCAAATGTATAGGCTATATGTCAGAAGTAAACCACATGCAGAATTGCTGTAGCTTAGATATATTGATTAAGACTGAATTATCCACCAGTGTAATCCCTGGCAAGATTTTTTTTTTTTTTTTTGGTACTGGGGATTGAACTCAGAGGCACTTGACCACTGAGCCACATCCCCAGCCCTATTTTGTGTTTTATGTAGAGACAGGGTCTCACTGAGTTGCTTAGCGCCTCGCCGTTGCTGAGGCTGGCTTTGAACTCCCGATTCTCCTGTCTCAGCCTCCCTAAGTTCTGGGATTACAAGCGTGAGCCACCACGCCCGGCTCCTGGCAAGATTTTTGAGTATCTGAAAACTGTTTCAGCCAGGTACAGTGGTACATACCTGTAACTCCAACCACTTGAGAGTCTGAAGCAGGAGGATTACAAATTTGAGGCCAGCCTTGGCAATTTAATGAGACCCTGTCTGAAAATTAAAAATTAAAAAAGGCTGGGAATGTAGTTCAGTGGCAGAGGCCCCCTGGGTTCAATCCCCAGTACCAAAAAACAAAATAATACCAAAAAAAAAACAAACAAACAAACCCAACCAAACAAAAAAAACCCCT
>CM053409.1:48060444-48080381 GCA_028644305.1 Xerus rutilus
ACGCTTGTAATCCCAGCACTTAGGGAGGCTGAGACAGGAGAATCGCGAGTTCAAAGCCAGCCTCAGCAATGGCGAGGCACTAAGCAACTCAGTGAGACCCTGTCTCTACATAAAACACAAAATAGGGCTGGGGATGTGGCTCAGTGGTCGAGTGCCCCTGAGTTCAATCCCCAGTACCAAAAAAAAAAAAAAAAAAAACCCTGTATTTTAGACTGTTTGGAGCACATTCTGGCTTCTACCATGTATTCTGCTGCTGATCTTTGCCAGAACAGTTCTTTCCTTTCTCTGCTCTCCTCCTTGCTGTATTAATTTGAGACAGTATCTAGTGATCCTGTTATAAATAATGAGGACATTAATACACTTTATACTTCTCCCCACTGACTTTCATTAGTTATAAAATTATTTGTAGTTCATCTGGCGATTCTTTTTGTAGTTTTAAAATAAACATTTAAGCATCTATATATTGATGCATCAATCACAGATCATTTCTGTTCTATTTACTGAAGCTGTTCTATCTACTTATTCTCTACCAGGGAAGACGAAAAGAGTATAGTCAATCCTCATGATTTGCAGATTTCATATTCACAAATTTATCTGTAATCCCCAAATCCATACTTGAGATACTTCTTCAGTCTTTCATGGACATGTGCACAGTGACAAACAAGCCACCTGACATGCACACTCTCAGCTGAGGTTGAACAAAGTAATGCTCTACTTTGTTTCAGCTTTCCCATTCAAAAGAAACTCCCTTTTCAGTCACTTAGTAACAATCGTTTAGTACCATGTTTTTTGCTTCCTGAACTACCCACAGATGTGTGTAAGTCCTGGCTTTTCAGGCATCTTGGTTATTTCACTACGTATAATGGCACCCAATGAACTGGAGCGGTGTCTAGGTTTTTTTTTTTTTTTGATTGTGAGGGATTCTGAGAATTAAACCCAAGAGTGTTTTGCCACCAAGCCATATCCCCAGCCTTTTTATTATTGTTGTTTTTTTTTTTAAATTTTGAGACCGGGCCTCCTGAGTACTGAGACTGGCCTTGAACTTGGTATCATCCTGCCTCAGCCTCCCAAGTTGCTGAGATTACAGGCATATACCACCATGCCTAATTCTAAACAAACAGTTTTGGAGGAATACATTGAATATATCTTATCCTAGACCATGTTACAAATTAGTTTAAGCTCCTTAGAGGCAAGTATTGTGTTGTTTTTTGTCCAACATTGTTACTCAGCACCTAGCACTAGAACTTGTCTTTTGTTGGACCCCAAATTCTCAGGAAATTTGGAGAACATGCAAGCACTAATGTTCAGTGAAAATAAATTTTTTAATGGCTTTACCCACATAAATGGAGTTCTTTTCCATTTTAATTTGTTAGTTTTTTTTTTTTGTTGGTACCAGTGATTGGACCCAGGAACACTTGGCCGCTGAGACACATCTCCAGCCCTTTTTTGTATTTTATTTATTTATTTATTTATATTTGGTGCTGGGGATTGAACTCAGGGGTATTCGACCACTGAGCCACACCTCCAGCCCTATTTTGTGTTTTATGTTGAGACAGGGTCTCACTGAGTTGCTTAGTACCTCGCCATTGCTGAGGCTGGCTTTGAACTCGCAATTCTCCTGTCTCAGCCTCCCTAAGTGCTGGGATTAGAGGCTTGCGCCACCGCGCCCGGCTCCTTTTTTGTATTTTATTTAGAAACAGGGTTTCACAGAGTTGCTTAGGCCTTACTAAATTGCTGAGGCTGGCTTTGCACTCACAATCCTCCTGCCTCAGTCTCTCAAGCCGCTGGGATTACAAGCATGCACTACCACGCCTGGCTTATATTAGTGTTTCTAAAGTGATCAACTATTTGTATGATTTCTAAATGCAAATCTATTTGAGGTAATTTTGTTGCTCAGAGGCAGTGTTTACAATGGAACCAAAACTAACTACAGAACATGTTAAACTGGTTTTAAAAACTTAACCCGTTCTACTAGAGTTTATTTCAAATAGGAAAAGTTTTCTTCACCTCTCATTTTCAGACTATGCAATTCATTTATTCTGAAATGCCATTTCCTTTTAATTTCCTGGAAAATTACAATTGGATGGGTGATATCTACAACAAACTTCCTTTAATGAGGGATTCAGATTCCATTTAGAGCAGGCATGATTATCATGTATTGCCTTCTCATTCTTAATTTAAAAGAAACATATCTAAGTAGGACATCAGAGCAATCTTTTTTATTTTTTTTTGGTACTGGGGATTGAACTCAGGGGCACTCGACCACTGAGCCACATCCCCAGCCCTATTTTGTGTTTTATGTAGAGACAGGGTCTCATTGAGTTGCTTAGCTCCTCGCTGTTGCTGAGGCTGGCTTTGAACTCACGATCCTCCTGTCTCAGCCTCCCTAAGTGCTAGGATTACAGGCTTGCGCCACCACGCCCGGCTTCTTTTATAACTTCTTTAGTAATAGTTTATTCAAGCCAGGCGCAGTGGTGCACTCCTGTAATCTCAGCACTTTGGGAGGCTGAGACAGGAGAATCACGAGTTCAAAGCCAGCCTCAGCAATGGTAAAGCACTAAGCAACTCAGTGAGACCCTGTCTCTACATAAAACACAAAATTGGGCTGGGGATGTGGCTTGGTGGTCGAGTGCCCCTGAGTTCAATCCCCAGTAACCTCCCCCCAAAAAATATCAGTACTAGCTTATTTCTAGGTTTTGCTGTTATCTAATGTATGATCACCCACAGGCCAAAGCTAACTATGCCCATTTATTCTCCATGGCTGTCTTCCTCCTGTAACAGTAGAGTTGAGTAATTATCACCATCGGCCCATAAAGCTGGAACTATTTACCATCTGGCTCTTTATAGAATAAGTTTGCCAGCATGCGTAAGGCCCTGGTTTCAATTCCCAGCACTGCAAAGAAAAGAAAAAGTTTGGCAACCCTGGTCTAACATCTTAAACAAAAACCCACATGCTTTTGGATAGAACATGTGTTTTGGAGTCATACTTAAGTTTGAGGTCCGACTCCACTGCCAAATAACTTTGTAAACTCTGGTAATCAATTGCCTAACCTCTCTGGGCCTTAGTTTTCTATTCATAAAATTATCACGATAGTGCTAATCTGTCAGGCAGTGCTGTACAGAGCCATGCTGGACTAGAAGCAAAAGAGAAAACATGCACCTCTAGATAAACTTATCAAAATATCCTCCCAAGGGAGTGGGGATGGGCTCAGTGGTAGAGCACTTGCCTAGCATGTGTGAGGCCCTGGGTTTGATACCCAGCACCACAAAAGAAGAAAACAGATCCTCTTGTACTTTAAACCAAGTGGAAAAAGTTCATAAAAGCTCTATAATAAAAAATATATGACTGTATATAGAAAGCGTTATTCCGTCTGTTCACACACCTATGTCAACGCTCATATACTGCCTAGCAAAGAAATGAAGGTGGCCTGGGCCCAGGAACAAAGCTGGTTAGAAACACTTCCCACTGCACAGTAACATGGGGTTATAAAACAAAAAATACTTTTAAGCAAAATTTTGAAATTTTGTTCACCATGCATTTATTTGCATTGATTTTGATTTTTTAAAATATTGTATTGAAAAATAACATCGAGATTGCTGAGTTTTGGCACTCTCCTCTCTTTAGAGTTTTTATCTGAGCCAAGTGCAGTAGCATATGCCTATAATCTTAGCATCTTGGGAGGCTGAGGCAGGAGCATTGCAAGCACAAGACCCTTAGCAATTTAGCAAGACCTTGTCTCAAAAAGTAAGGGGGTGGGGCTGAGGTTGTGGCTCATTGGTAGTGTGTTTGCCTAGTACGCATGAGGCACTGGGTTTGATCCTCAGCACCACATAAAAATAAAATAAAGATATTCTGTCCACCTACAACTAAAAGATAAATATTTGAAAAAAAAAAGTAAGGGGGTGGCACTGGGAATGTATCTCAGTGTTTAAGAAGCCTTGGATTAAATCCCCAGTACCAAAAAGAAGGAGGAGGAGGAGGAGGAGGAGGAGGAGGAGGAGGAGGAGGAGGAGGAGGAGGAGGAGGAGGAAGAAGAAAAAAAAGAAAAGAAAAAACCAGAGTTTGTACCTGCTGAGTGCCACTAAACTCACAGCTCTTACCTTACCTACCTCACCCTGATTCTGGCCCTGCTTGTCCAGATTATTAAAAGAATTATAGCTAATGTGCATGACGTATCCAGAGTACTAACTGGTAATGGTAGATGCTAAAAAATTAGCAATTGTTGATGATAAATTTCGTCTGAGGTCTCTTAAGAAGACTAAATGAAATAATGTAAGTAAATTTCACTGTACATGCCATTTGATATGTAACAGATAATCAATAAATATTTATTCTCTCCCTTCTGTCATTTTAGTTTCCTTAACTAAGGATAACTAAAGCTCTATGGGCCCATGCACAGGTAACAGTGCTCCTGCCTGGTCAGAGCACTAGACCAGGAATTTGAGACCTAGGTTTGGTACTTGCTGATGAACAGGGTTTAAAAAGTGACCCAACATGTTTCTCATGCTAAAATGAAAGATTGATTCTTTATTCACCTGAGATTTAGCTAACTTCTAGCATTCCTTTTGGACACAAAATTCTGATTGGCAAGTTAGCTGATTTGATGATGCAAGAGGACTCTACTTATTTTAAAAGAGGAGTGGCTAGCTCAGTGGTAGAGTGCATGTTTGGCATGCATAAGATACTGAGTTCATTCCCTGCTCCACCACCACCACTAATAACAAATTTTCAGAGCAATCTTACTAACCAAAGACAACAATTCATACCTTAAAAAATAAGTATAGCAATAAATTGAAAATTTTTTTTATTTTAATTGAAAGACCTAAAATGACCATACTGTATTCTTGTAGTTAGAATGCTGATCAGATAAGGGTTGTGTCACTTTTAGGCAAGCACTTTTGTTTTTTCTGCTAATTAAATATCCTCTACTTAATAAACATGGTTCAACATGCTGCAACAAGGTTGAATCTCACTCCCAAAAAGAAAAAAAAAAACAGGATGAATCTTACACCATTATAAGTGAAAGAAGTCAGTCACAAAAAACCACATATTATGATTCCATTCTTTTATGGGGGGAGGAAGGAACCAGTGATTGAACTCAGGGGCATTCGACCACTGAGCCACATCCCCAGCCCTATTTTGTGTTTTATTTAAAGACAGGGTCTCACTGAGTTGCTTAGTGCCTCGCCGTTGCTGAGGCTGGCTTTGAACTCGCGATTCTCCTGTCTCAGCCTCCCAAAGTGCTGGGATTACAGGCTTGCGCGCCCAGCTGATTCTATTCTTATGAAACATCCAGCATAGAGAAATCTATAGACAGAAAGTAGATAAATGGTTGTTGAGGACTGAAGAGGGAGTTAGATGGAGTATGATAACTAAAGAGCACTGACTGGGTTCTTTCTGCAGACATGTTTATTTTTTTTTTCTTTAGTGCTGGACATTGGATCCAGGGCTTTGTGCATACTAGGCAAGGGCTCTACCACCAAGCTAAGTCTCCAGCCAGAACTGTACACTTTAAGTAGGTGAATCATATGGTATAGGAATTGTACTTCAACAAAGCTATTAAGAGCTGGAGATGTAATTCAGGTATAGAGCACTTGCCTAGTGTGTATGAGGCCCTGGATTCAATCCCTGGCATTGACGATGAAGATCATGATGA
The DNA here is from genome assembly GCA_028644305.1 of Xerus rutilus. Taxonomy (NCBI): domain Eukaryota; kingdom Metazoa; phylum Chordata; class Mammalia; order Rodentia; family Sciuridae; genus Xerus; species Xerus rutilus. The sequence continues at coordinate 48,066,102 of CM053409.1, forward strand.
TGATGACAACAAAAACAACAACAAGTTATTTAAAAATGGTTCCTGCCAGGTGTGGTGGCTCATGCATATAACCAGTGACTTTGGAGGCTGAGGCAGGAAGATTACAAGTTCGAGGTCAGCCTTAGCAACTCATCGAAGCCCTGAGCAACCTACAGAGACTCTATGTCAAAATAAAAAATAAGGGGCTGGGGTTATGGCTCAGTGGTAGGGTGCTCGCCTAGCACGCGTGAGGCACTGGGTTCGATTCTCAGCACCACATAAAAATAAAATAAAGATATTCTGTCCATCTACTACTAAAAAATATTAAAAAAATAAAATAAAATAAAATAAAAGGGCTGGGATATGGCTCACTGGTTAAATCTCTCTGGGTTCAATACCCACTACCTGCCCCCCATGCATATATAAGTATATAGTTCGTAAACCCAACATGGTGGCACGAGCCTGTAGTCCCAGATACTTGGGAGGCTGAGGCAGCAAGATCACTTTAGCCTAGGAGTTCAAGGCCAGCCTGGAGAACATAAAGATCCCATCTCAAAAAAAAAAAAAGAAAGAAAAAGAAAAAGAAAAAAGAAAAAATAGCCAGGTATAGTGGCGCAACCCTGTAATCCCAGCACTTTGAGAGGCTGAGACAGGAGAATTGCAAGTTCAAAGCCAGCCTCAGCAACAGCGAGGTGCTAAGGTGAGACCCTGTCTCTAAATAAAACACAAAATAGGGCTGGGGATGTGGCTCAGTGGTGGAGTACTCCTGAGTTCAATCCCTGGTACCAAAACAACAACAACGACAACAGCAACAACAAAAAAAAACCCCAAAATATGGGTCCTACAATTTCACAATTTCATGGGAAGACTAAAATGGGGGATGGGGAAAAATCTTTTGGAAGTAACCAAGGGCAAACGTTTTACTTTTCTGTCAAAACAGACCTAGGCGTTTAGTTTTCCAACACAGTCTTTTTCCCCTGCAGGCTGAGGTTGACAGACCTTCACTCTGCCACTGTAGGTCCAATAAAGTCCCCGATCTTGGTCAAGTAGACCCCAGTCAGATAGAAAACTGATTCCCTGGGATAAGACTGGTTACTGACAAGCTCTCTTCCTTTTCGGTTAAACTACCAGGGTGTCCTTTTGCTGTGTGTTCACAGGGCGCTCTGCCCTGGAGCTGAATACGGCCGCCATGCTGCCTCAGAGTCATCACACTCAGCTCTGGTTTTATAACTCCTACCTATTGTTTGGAGGAACTGATTTCATTCCCATTTTTGAGGAAGAATCTCTTTAGAGAGGAGAGACTACTTATTTATATCCAAAATAATTCTGTGAAAAGATGGAAAACAGAGGGGAAAAAAATAGCATCTTGAGGTGGCCACCATAGGTGTAGGTGAAAGGAAAGGTCTGTGATTCTCTGAAAGTCAGTGGGTAAAGGTAGGCTCACGTGAGCCTCTCAACATGGGTGAGTCAACTTAAAACTGAGGTAATCAGGCTGGCTACAGGGGTGCAGGCCTGTAATCCTAGCAATTTAGGAAGCTGAAGCAAGAGGATTACAAGTTCAAGGCCAGCCTCAATAATTTGGTGGGACCCTATCTCAAAATAAAAAAATAAAAAGGGCTGGGAATATAGCTCAGTGATAGAGCACCCCTGGGATTCAATCCCCAGTACCAAAAAAACAAAAAACAAAAAGTGTCCCAAACTAGACTGTGAAGGGATCACAGGGTCAAATTCAGTGGAATACTTATTCCTCTTTTACTCCGGACAGAGACGGACATGAAGCACATAGGCAGGATGCCCTCTTGATTTAAAGGATATCTCTTTTTTTTTTTTTTTTTTTTTTTTGGTACTGGAGATTGAACTCAGGGGCACTCAACCACTGAGCCACATCCCCAGCCCTATTTTGTGTTTTATGTAGAGACAGGGTCTCACTGAGTTGCTTAGAGCCTCGCCATTGCTGAGGCTGGCTTTGAACTCGCAATTCTCCTGTCTCAGCCTCCCAAAGTGCTGGGATTACAGGCTTGAGCCAAAGCGCCTGGCTTCTTTTTTTTAATAACCAGTTGAATTTGGGGGTGGGAGGATACAACAGAAAACAAACTCAATGCCAGATTTTCTTTCTAATCTCTCTGTCTCCCCACCCCTCAACCCCGCCCTGTACTGGGGATTGAACCCAGAAACACTTTACCACTGATCTATATCCCCAGCCCTTTTCAAAATGTAAAATAAAAAATTTATTTTGAGACAAGATCCCACGAAATTCCTGAGGCTGCCCTCCAACTTACTGTCCTCCTGCCTCAGCCTCCCAAGTAGCTGGGATTACAAGCATGTGTCACCACACCTGGCTCACTCTCATCTCTTAATCATGTGCATAAATATGCACATTCACATCCCCAACCTCACCTTTGCCTCCATGTAAAAGAGAAGATGAGTCACACACCAACACAGTTACAAGTCATTTGAGATTTCCAATATCTCAGAAAGTAATTCTCTGTTTTGGGCACTAAAACGTAGTTTCCCCTTAGCGATTTCCTGTAATCCCTTATTACTCAGGAGGCTGAAGCAAGGAGGATCAAAAATTAGAGGTCAGCTAGGGAAACAGTGAGACTCCATCTCAAAAAGGAAAAATAACTGTACAATATGGTAAGATATTTTGAGAGAGATGACATTCACAGATTTTCATTACAGTATTTTGTTATAATTGCTCTACTTTACAATGTCTTACTGTGTCTAATTTATAAATTAAACTTTATCATAGGGTTGTATGCGCAGAAAAAAGTTTAGTACTCTCCATAGTTTCAGGCATCCACTAAATGTTTTCATACATTATCCCCAAGGATCAGGGAGAACTACTGTAAGCTGTTTTCTCTGGAAAAATATCTATCTAGTTTTTTTGTTTTTTGTTGTTTTGTACCAGGGATTGAACTCAGGAGCACTCGACCACTGAGCCACATCCTCAGCCCTATTTTGTGTTTTATGTAGAGACAGGGTCTCACTGAGTTGCTTAGAGCCTCGCCTTTGCTGAGGCTGGCTTTGAACTTGTGATTCTCCTGTCTCAACCTCACTAAGTGCTGGGATTACAGGCTTGTGCCACGGTGCCCTGCTTCTATCTAATTTTATACAGTTACCATAGGCCAAAATATAATAGCAGAGTAACATTTAAATATACTTAAGGACAAACAGCCTTAATTTAGAACAATACTTATCAATGTGTTCCTTGGACTATCTGCAACTGAAAACCTTCAGGGTATGTTATGTTAAGAATGCAGATTCTAAACCAGGTGCAGTGGCACACGCCTGTAATCCCAGCACTTTGGGAGGCTGAGACAGGAGAATCGCGAGTTCAAAGCCAGCCTCAGCAAAGGCGAGGCTCTAAGCAACTCAGTGAGACCCTGTCTCTACATAAAACACAAAACAGGGGAGGAGCTGGGATTGTGGCTTAGTGGTAGAGCGCTTGCCTTGCATGTGTGAGGCACTGGGTTTGATCCTCAGCACCACAAAAAAACAAATAAATAAAGATATTATGTCCATCTACAACTAAAAAAAAAATGTTTAAAAAAAAAATAGGGCTGGGGATGTGGCTCAGTGGTCGAGTGTCCCTGAGTTCAATCTCCAGTACCAAAAAAAAAAGAATGCAGATTCTAGCTGGGCCCGGTGGCACAAGCCTGTAATCCCAGCACTTAGGGAGGCGGAGACAGGAGAATTGCGAGTTCAAAGCCAGCCTCAGCCTCAGCAACAGTGAGGCGCTAAGCAACTCAATGAGACCCTGTCTCTACATAAAACACAAAATAGGGCTGAGAATGTGGCTCAGTGGTTGAGTGCCCCTGAGTTCAACCTCCAGTACCAAAAAAAAAAAGAATGTAGATTCTGATGACCTCTCCCAGATCTGCTGAGTCTGGATCTTTGGGGTGGAGTATCTCCCCACATGATCTAGTACACTTTAGAGTTTGCTAGCCATTGCTTTGTTCACAGGTAAAATCATGGCAAACATTCCTAAGATAACTTCAAAAGAGATTAGAGCAACAAAACAAAGATCACTGAATGTGAATGACTTGTGTCCTTGGGATTTCTAACTCACAGTTTAACATTTGCTAATTTTTCTACTGCAGAACAAAAGGGAGAAATCAAAAATCAAAGTATTTGTGACAAATAATTTCTGCTATTGGATACACAAATAACATTCTCCCCAAAGATCCAAGTTCACGGTTTTGTATACACTGAGAAATCTAATTTTAGCTTACAGCTACACTGAGAAATCTAGTTTTAGCTTATAGCTATAATTGTTTTTTTCCTTCTATATATAATAGAATATATATAATAGAATATATTTTATATATAAATCATATAAATCTATTTATATTTATATAAATCTATAAAATCTATTTATAGATTTATTATTAATAAGTCTATTTATTATTATCCTGATGTATTTAAAATTGTCCAGTTCCCTTCTAAACTGTAGGCATACCTACAAGTTTTTAACATAGTTATAGTTTACAAACCTGAGTTCTTTTTTCTGCTTCATATTATTTTTAAAACATGTTTGCACATTTTTGCATAGCACCAGAATTATTTTAAAGGTTACTTTTGAAAAATTATATTGAAATTTATACTTTATCCATTCCTGTAAGTAGGAACATTTCTGTTGTATCTAGTTCCAAGTTATTATAAGTAACATAATTAGAATTATCTCTGTATATGAGGCTTTTATTTTTGTCCTCCTGGGGTCCAACACAGGGTTTCTCACATGCTAGATAAGCACTTTGCCAGTGAACTATATTCCTGTCTTTTTTTCTTGTATAAGTTATTACTTTAAAATAAATTCCTGGCAATGGTTTTACAAGTTCAAAAGTCATGACCATTTTTATGAGTCTTAATATATAACATATTTCCCTCTTGCTATTCAAAAATTATACCAATCTTCATTGCCACAAGCTATATGAAAAAGAACTGAATTCCTAAAAAGGTAGATAGGTATTGGATTTTTTTTTCATTTCAGCATTTTACTTTATTTTTGTTCCCTTACCACATATATTTGTGTTTTAATTTTTATTTCTTCATTATGATTAATTTTTTTTTATGGTGGCTTTGCTCATTTTTATTTCATAGGGTGAAGCTAAATTCTCTTTCTTTGGAAAGGATGCATCATAAAGGCAAGCAGAAGAAGGCTGGGGAGGGGCACTTGACTTCCTTTTTTAAAAAATATCTATTTTTTTAAATTTATTTTTATGTGGTGCTGAAGATTGAACCCAGTGCCTCATACATGTGAGGCAAGTGCTCTACCACTGAGCCAACAATCCCAGCTCCATGATTAATATTTTTAAAGTTCTCGATATGACAGTTACCATTATACAGGCTTTATTTATACAAAATTATATTTTTATAAGAGCAAGTTAAATATTCCCTCAATGCATGAAAACATAGAAACCCATTTGGTACATATGGGATATCATAAAACAAATTTTTAAATTTCCAGAAAGTAGTGGCTGGGAGTTTAGTTCAGTGGTAAAATGCTTGCCCAACATACTTCAATGCATTGGGTTTGATCCTCAGCTCCTCAAAAATAAATAAGTAAATAAATATCCAGATAATAAGAGATCTCATTTCATAGAGGGAGAAAAGCACAGAAATTTTAGTTATGAAAGAAAAAAATACTATCCTATATGTTTAGCATATTTAACATCTGTACATAAGAAAAAGTTAATTTTAAAAAGTTTATTTTATTATTGAGAAAAAATATCTTCAGGATGAGAAAGTTCATTTAACCTCTATCTTCCTTAAAAATGACCCTATAGAACTTAAAAAGTTCACTGAAGGAAATGGCATGATAAATGCAAGATGACAGTACTACTACTATTTTTTAAATACTTAAAACCATTCACTAAATGACCTACCTGATCTCACCAAGCACGTCAAACTGATAAGTAAGTATAACCTCAGCATATGGAAACTGCAGAGAGCGTGTGTCACATTCACAGAAGGTTGATTTACTTCGCAGAGCCTTAGAGTTTTCACTACGGGGTTTCGCTCACAGCGAGCTCAGATATCTAATCCAGAGGTGTGGTGACAACAGGAAGTTCCCAAGGGACGGACTGCAGCCCTGTCTCAGCCCTGTCTTTGACTCCTCCTCTTTTCAATAAAAGGTCAGGTGCCTTCACACAATTTTATGCATATCTTAATATTATAATTTATATTCGCTGAATGACGAGTTCAAAATAGTTTCATTCTTTGTGGGCGGTTTATTAGCTGTTTGGCTTGGTGTGTTGAAATCAAATGTGTCTTGAAATCTTTCCCTGGCCAACTCCTTGTGAATGAAATGACAACCACAGTTAAGATTCTGTTGGCCTGTGTGCTCATTACCATTTTGATGTTAATTCATGCACTCATTCCTCATAGGGCAGTCTTTAGAATTTTATTAAGCACATTAAATTAGGACCAATTACATATCTGTATTTACAAAATATTTCTGTTCCAAATTAAAGGAAACTTTTTTTGTACTGTATTATATATCTTTCTTTCTTTCTCTCCAAAGTTCCAATCTCTCTAAGTTTCTCCTTTTTTTAATATCTATTTTCTTTATTTTTTTATTTTTATTTATTTATTTATTTATTTATTTTTAAATATTTTTTTTAGTTGTAGATGGACACAATGTCTTTATTTTATTGCTTTGTATGTGGTGCTGAGGATTGCACCCAGGGCCTCACACATGCGAGGCAAGTGCGCTACTGCTGAGCTACAGCCCCAGCCCTTATTTTTTATTTTTTAAGCTGTTGGTGGACCTTTATTTTTTTCATTTTATTTATATGTGGTGCTGAGAATTGAACCCAGTGCCTCACGCATGCTAGGCAAGCACTCTACCACTGAGCCACAACCTCAGCCCTAAAGTTCTTCTTTTTTTAAAGAAAAAATAAATACAAAAAAACTTAAATACAGAATTATGCCAAGATCTATCCACCTCAGTGTTAGAAATAATTAAGCTTGTGTTCTATAGCTACAAAAAAGGACCATGGATGTAGCTCAGTGGTAGAACCCTTGCCTAGCATGGGCAAGGCCTTGGGTTTGGTCCCTAGCACTGAAAACAAACAACAAAAACATAGCTACAAAAGTAATTTAATTCCTTGTCTAGTGAAAATGCTTCTAACTCCTAAAATTAACATAGAAAGAAAATTTAAGGATATGTTTTCACCCAAAGCATCAGCAAAAGCCACCAGTCACTTAGCATTGTCTATCAGAGACACATTATTTATGAAGTAATACCATCTCTCATAAATTGACCAGTTCTCTTTGTGTCTGCACCTCATTTAAATAGCATGAGGTTCCTTTGCAGGAAGTATCTTCTAGCAATGCTTTTTAAGGAGTCAACACAATACACTCACCTAGGGAGATTTAAAAAGTACTGTATATAGATGACTGTGTCACGCCTAAGACCTAACAAATGCCAGGACTCCCTGGTGCTGGTCCACCGATGGGAATTCAAACCCCATGTCTTTTACTCACCAGTTGTGTGGCCTTAAGCCAGACGCTGAAGTCCTCAAAGTCTTAGTTTTCTCAAGCATAAAATGGAGGTAGTAAGATCACACATGGCATAGGGCTGCTGAGTGGATTAAATGAGATATAGTAGCTAAAGTCCTTAGTTAGCACTGTGCTAACTTGTCATCACACCCTGCACAGTTCTCTCCCCTCAGGAGGCACACTGCCCCGTGTGAGCAGAGGGCACCAGGTGAGAAATTAGGAATGGAGGGCTCCTCAGAGTCATGATACTTCAAATGAAAGACTTCAGTCTGCACTTCAGTCTAGTTTTGGTTTTGTTTCCTGCTTGGAGAAATAAATTAAGAAACTATAGCAGGAAAATCAAATAGGTGAAACATCAGCTTTTCTATTTTTTTCCATTTGCTCTAAGCTTTACTAATTTAACAATTGCCTTATGGAACAAATGGAAAATTGTTTCCCATTTCTCTTAGGAATCTGTTAAGGAGCGTTGTTCCCTGTTGGATCACCGTAGTTGACTAATATTTGTTGAGTTCCTATCAGTTTTAATTACCATGTCACATGCTTTTCTAGACAAAGCCAATGTACTTTTTTTTTTCATAAACTAGACAATTATGGAAGTAATGATTATTCTAGTTGGGGCATCTCTGTGTTACCGGTCATGTTTAGGACACAGAAGTTCCCCCAACTTCCTAGTTGTATGCTCCTTTCTTCCAACATTCAAAACAGCACATTAATCAAAGGGAGAACCTGTTCCTTCTTTTTTCAACCAGTGAGAAACATCACATATAAGAAAACAAAACATTCCCAAAGGTTGGGGGAGAGGAGAGGGGAAGGTGTCTGACTATAAAGGGATAGATAGAGGAATTTTTCCCCTAGTGGTAAGGATGCTAGGCAAGTGCTCTACCACTGAGCTCTTCCCCCAGACCTAGAGGGACTTATAGTGATGGCATAGTTCTGTAACTTGATTGTGGTGATGGCTACAGGAGTCCACACATACAATAAGATTATATAGGGGGTTGGGGTTGGGGCTCAGTGGTAGCATGCTCGCCTAACACGTGTGAGCCACTGGGTTTGATCCTCAGCATCACATAAAAAAATTAAAAAATAAAGATATTCTGCCCACCTACAAAAAAAAAAATATATATATATATATAAAGATTACATGGAACTACGTGCACATACACAGGCAATTACATGTTATGCTGATAAAAATCTAAATGATCTATAGGTTGTACTATAGGTTGTCAAGTTTCCAGTTTTGATAATGCACTACTAGTCATCTAAGATGTTATAATTAAGAGAAACTGAGTGAAGGTACACAGTACCTCCTGTACTATTTTGCACATTCCTGTGAACTAATAATTATTTCAAAATAGGTGTTTTTAAAATTCTCCAATGTGTGTCAACTTGTTGCCAAAAGCTCAGTCCTTGTCCCCAATGCCAATCTAATAACAAGAACACGGTTTTGAGAAAAAGGAAAAACAAGGTTGAATGGTTGCTAGCAAAGGAGAAACAGAGGGGACTCCTGTCCCAAAGGCTGTGATTCTGCTCATCAGCAGGAACAGGGGGCTTTTATTTTTTATTTTTTTTTTTATTTTTATTTTTTTGTGGTACTGGGGATTGAACTCAGGGGCACTCGACCACTGAGCCACATTCCCAGCCCTATTTTGTGTTTTATGTAGAGACAGGGTCTCACTGAGTTGCTCGCTTAGCGCCTCGCCATTGCTGAGGCTGGCTTTGAACTCACGATTCTCCTGTCTCAGCCTCCCTAAGTGCTGGGATTACAGGCTTGAGCCACCGCGCCCGGCTAACAGGGGGCTTTTATAGAGGTGATTCAGAGACCATGAGATTAGGGGGGAGAGATCAGGAAGGAGAAGATCAGGGAGGAGGAGATCAGGGAGAAGAAAGTTGGGAAAAAGAAAAAAACATGAAAGTTTCAAAGCCAGAGATATATAGTCAGAGCATCAAGTGAACTCCTGTTACAAATTCTTATAATCACTGGAAAGGACACTTATTTAAAGGTGTTCTGAAGAAAACTATTTTTTTTTATCTCTCACCAGCTAATCAAGATTATATCAGCCTTGATAAATATCACAACTCCAGAAGGCCACAATCTTCCTCATTTCCAACCAAGTATTTTGTACTAGCTTCTCCCGTCCCTCTCTTATTCTGTCTTTGTGTGCATGTGTGTGGTACCGGGGATTGAACCCAGGGACTTGTGCGTGCAAGACAAGCACTCTACCAACTGAGCTGTATCCTCAGCCCTCTTTTCTTCTTTTTTAACCTAGAAATCACTTGCCATAGAAAGCAAAGCAAAAAGGGACAGGGTAAGCTTCCAAATGCATGGACAGGAAAAACAGGTATGGAAGTGTAAGGGAGCTGAGGAGAGGTGGTTTTATAACTCTCATTGGTTTCAATAGCCAGAAAGGTGACCTATGTCCCCACCCACTCTGGTCTAGGGCTCCAAGCTGGTATATGACTCACTATAAAACCCTTTTGTTTCCCCATCTGCATCTGTGACTCTGCTATCTCTCTCTTGCAGTCCAAGTTTAGAAAGATAAGTCTGTTTCCTCAATTCATATCCTGCAAGGAGATTAGAGTAACTTCCCCCCAAACCACACCTTTGTTTCATTTCTTTGTTCATTTATGGAACATTTCTAGAGTTCCCATTAAAAGAACTAAGAAGGAAAAAATAGGACACAGTTCCTTCTGTCAAGGAGAGTCACATCAATAATAATATTGCAAATATAAAGACATGGATATAAATTGTATAGGAGAACAGAAAGGGAAGTAATAAGATGTTGGGGATCCCAGAGGCAGGTGGCATTGGAAAGGCTTCACACAGGAGCCATCCTTTGATTTGGATTCCAAAGACCAGGTAGGAGTTTTATGAGATGAAGAAGGTTGGGGAAAAGCATTCCAGGCAGAAGGAACAGTCTTAGAAGATGGAAAAAGTGTGGTTTGAGAATTTGGTGTGTGTGAATAGAAAACTGATAATGATTTGAAGATAGGCTATAAAGAACTTTGTACGCCATGCATAGGATATTGGATTTTATCTTCAATGTAGTGTTAACAGAGATGGGATCTTTAGGTACAAAAACAATAGAAACAAGATCAAACCAAGAATTGTGTGATTCACAGGCAAGACTTTAATTGGGGCTTCAGCTGAAGGGAGACAGCACTTTTTTTTTTTTTTTTTTTTTGGTACCAGGGATTGAACTCAGGGGCACTCGACCACTGAGCCACATCCCCAGCCCTATTTTGTGTTTTATGTAGAGACAGGGTCTCACTGAGTTGCTTAGCAGCCTCGCCATTGCTGAGGCTGGCTTTGAACCCGCGATCCTCCTGTCTCAGCCTCCCTAAGTGCTGGGATTACAGGCTTGAGCCACCGTGCCCGGCTTGGGAGACAGCACTGATGGACAGGGGACTAGGCTGCTTCCAGAACAAAGGAAGGGGCCAGCTTTTTATAGAGTTGCTGGGGTGGGGTAGGGTTTGCTGTTTCTCTTTGGTCATGAGTGCAGTATTTTTTCAATGAGTTGTTTTCCTTGCAAAAGGTATGGGTCAGTAGTTATTTACTTTATTCTTAGAGACATTATGGCACCAATATTCTGGCTTTTATGGTACACCTGCCTTGCGATAAGATTTTTGAAAATATGGGAGAGAAGGAGAAAGAAAAGGAGAAAAAAAAGTCAGTTTTAAAGAATGACAGTTTAGGGGCTTAAAGCCTAGGGTATTTTCCCCATCCTTTCTGCATATTATTATTTTAATCAATGACAGGTGATGGGCTAAGGTTGTGGGGAGGCTGTTGGGGAGTTGTCTTCTGTCCTTGTGGTGGTCCCTGTCTCAGTAGTGGGAACATGGCTTTGTTGTTGTTATTTATGTTAATATATTATTGCTATATAATACAAATAAGACTGGGGACGTAGCTCAGTGGTAGAGTGCTTTCCTTACACACACAAGCCTTGGATTCAATCCCTAACACACACACACACACATCCCATATAATAAATATAAAGAATATGTTTATAAATATATAGTAGATATTATTATATGGTGTGTGTATGTGTGTGTGTGTGTGTCACTGGGTTTGATTCTCAGCACTGCATATAAATAAATAAAATAAGTAAAGATCCATCAGCAACTAAAAAAAAGTTTAAAAAAGATATATTTATATATTAGCATTATTTATTATCATACAAGTAAAAACTTTTTTGTTAGTTTGTTGCAAAACAAGAAGAACATCTGCATACTGCATTTCTGGGTTAAGTATTTTTCATGCTAGGCACTAAGTGGTATGTGCCTATTGTTAGGTCAGTTCAGGGTCCAGGGTGTCCAGGGTGCGAATGGAGCGGCCAGCCAGACGCTGATATCACCAGTAGAGGAGCCTCCTGTCAATCAGCAGGTTTTTCCTGACTTATCCAGGAAGGACTCTGGCCTTCTCTTCCTGCCCTAAGCCCTCCCCTTCCTAACTGGGCCTTTTAAAATTGTCTGTATGCCAGAACACGCACACGATTCTTCCATACACGCTCTGATGGACGGGAGAGTTCAGCCCGAGAGCGTGTATTTCCAATAAAGCCTTGCCCAGCGGTTTTAATTTGCCTCCTTTTGGTCATCTGGCTTTTACAAATGGTGCACAAAACCTGGGAGGGTTTTTGAACCTCCCCCTGTACCAGGGTCAAGGCAAGCCCTCCGGACCGGGAGAACTCCTGAGCCGCTTTCTCTGTTTCCCCCATCCGGATGGACAAAAGTGAGGTAGCCCCCCCCCCCCAATCTCCCCTGGCCTCTCAGCCTCCTTCCCATTTGTCCGCTCCAGAGGCCTATCCGTTAAGTCACACGTGTGCAATAGGTCTCTGTCCAGGGCCGCTTGGATTGGGGAGACGTTCCCAGTCCTCGTGTGAGCCACCCGCCATCTGGGCCCCAGAGAGTTTCCAGGGACGCCTGAATTCCCCCCCTGGCCCTCCATTCTCTGGTGGACGCAAACACTTTTAGGGACACCTTTTTCTGTTCCCTCTTCCTGTGGGCGCTGAGAGGTCATGGGAAACACCAACTCTTCTCTAAACCCCAAACTCCTTTGGGCTGTCTGTATTGCAATTTTGAGAAGCTAGGATTTGCTAAGGACCTACGCCATCAGCATCTGGTCCTCTTTTCCACTGTAGTATGGCCTCAGTATGGCTTAGACAACAGATCAAAATGGCCTCCAGGGGGAACTTTTGATTTTTAAATCCTCACAAATTTGGCTAATTTTTGTCACTGGATGAGGAAATGGACAGAAATTCCTTATGTTAAAGCTTTGTTGGAAAGTACGTTCTCGCCCCTCCCTTCTTTCCCATCTGTTCTGTCCTCTCAAGTTCTTCTCACTAGGGAAAATCCCAAGCCTGCTTTCCCATTTGCTCTTCTGTATCTCCTTCCTCATTCTCAGATCTACACGTGTGGCCCTCATTATGTCCTGCTCCGTACCCAGACCCTGCCTGCCCTCACCCTCGGCTCCAGCGGAGTGCAGCTCCATCTTCCCAGGAGGTGGTGCTGCCACAGCCCCAGTGCCTGAGGGCAGAGACGAGGTGTTGGGTGGAGCCCACTCACCCAGGGTCCCTGCATCTCTCACTTGCATTGGTGCGCGCCTCTCAGACGGGCTAGCACGGCTGCCACAGACCCAGAGACTTCAAGCCAAAAGGCCACGAGCTCTCTCTTGCTCGATGTCTGTGAACTACCAAGCCAACCACCCTGCATTTCTTATTTTACTGGCCACATCATTTTTTTCTAAGACTCTTGCTTTTCTTAAGTTCTATGTTTTTTGAGCTCATGACCTTAATCCTTCACATCTAGAATAATGTTTTCTGATCAGTCCTATTATTATTCAACAATGGAGGTTTTTTTTAAACATCTAACATTGCCTGTAGGCCTTTACTATTGTGTTGTATGTTTATGTGTGTATGTGTGTGTGTATGTACCATGTGCATGGTGTCAAAATTGGCACAGATAATGAGCACTTATGAATTAAAACCAAAAAATGGATCCAAATATTTTTAATTCACGTGATTTAAAAGGTTCAATTTAAATTGAGTAAATACAAAGGTTTATAGATTCCTATATGAAGTTTTAAAGGTTTCTACTGTTGCCTAAGTTCAAAAAATTACAAGGATTGCTTTGGGATATGAACAGAATAAATTAAAGATTTTAAATATGGTATTTATTGGAAGGAAAGAGAATATTTCTGATCAAAAGGTTTACAACTGTGATTAAACAAAAACTTAGAATCTAAATTTTTCTTTGAGAACTAAACTTTATGTAATAACATCAATGTAATTATGGTTCTACTAGTTCTATTTTTATATTAAATATGTTCATATCTTTCAGATGTACAAGCTTTAAAGTAGAAGGTTTTAAAGAGCATTGTGTCAGGCTGATGTTCTCCAAACTGAACTTGTATGGTATCGATTTATATCATTTAATGTTCTATAACTGAACCTATCATCAATAAGATAAGGCTTTAGGTTATTTTTACATCAGAATGATCTTTTAAACAAATGAGGACCCAATCTATTTAATATTCTGCTAAGCTTTTGCAGGGAGCCCTGTCTTACCTGAGATAGTTCTGTCTCCCAGCTTACTACAATGGCTTTTTTTTTTTTTGGTACTGGAGATTGAACTCAGGGGCACTCAACCACTGAGCCACATCACCAGCCCTATTTTGTGTTTTATGTAGAGACAGGGTCTCACTGAGTTGCTTAGCGCCTCGCCGTTGCTGAGGCTGGCTTTGAACTCGCGATTCTCCTGTCTCAGCCTCCCTAAGTGCTGGGATTACAGGCTTGAGCCACC
>CM053409.1:48080881-48109826 GCA_028644305.1 Xerus rutilus
TTTGGTACTGGAGATTGAACTCAGGGGCACTCAACCACTGAGCCACATCACCAGCCCTATTTTGTGTTTTATGTAGAGACAGGGTCTCACTGAGTTGCTTAGCGCCTCGCCGTTGCTGAGGCTGGCTTTGAACTCGCGATTCTCCTGTCTCAGCCTCCCTAAGTGCTGGGATTACAGGCTTGAGCCACCGCGCCCGGCTCTACAATGGCTTTAAAGTAGGCGAGACTCTAGTTCATTTAAAGGTATGTTCAAAGGATTGATTTTGTTGTAAAGATCATTAGGATCTCAAACAGGGATATAATGTGTAACTCAGCCACATTATTTGAGAAAGCTGCTACACAAACTAAATATGTTTTTACTGTTGTTGATTTTATTTTTTATTTTCCCTAAACTCTATGACTATTGCCTGTTAATGTTTTATAGAGGTACTACTTCAAGGACAGACAATCCAATTTAATTTAAAATAAATAAGCCATCACCTACAGGACAGATAGACCTTAAAGTTAAAGCCCAGTACCCTTACTTTGAGACTGGTGAGACTGGCTTGCTGAGTGTTTAAGATCAAGACTTTAAAACTAAAATTAAATTAAAGGGTCAAGAAAACCAGTATTTGGCCCTTGCCCTCTGAGTCAGCCTGAATCCAAGGAATGAGGAAACTTCTCTAAAGCGCTCTACACCTCTAGGCCACAGGACCTCCTGATCAGGGAGATTACTGAGATGATTAGAGAATTAAAGAGCTGATCAAATGCCATACGATGGAGAGGAAGGTCGGAGAGAAAAGGAACCATCTCTCATGCTTCCCTGGGAAGCCACACGGTCAGCGCCAGACCTCGACCTATCCTAACGCAGATGGCACTAGCAGAACTAATAAGCTGCTCTCAAGTTCCTCAAGGATGCCTTCCAGGAGACCGAAAAGTGACTCTTAACAATAGGTAAGAACAAAAGTCAATTTTACTTGCTTCATCTTAAACACCTAGCAAAACAGCAAAACCAAGAACACAGCCATTCCTGGGCATTTAAAAAATAATTTAAAGATAGACATCTGTGATATTAAAAACCAAATACTATGTTTACATGCCTTGTCCTCTCCAGCCTTGTTATGGGGACAAATTCTCAACCCTTATACTTCCTCCATTTCAGACTGTTTCCTCTGTGTAGGTTTGAATCATAACTGTAATTCCCATTGATGTTCCTCAATTAACTGTACAGTGAGGCTGAATGACTTGTTACCACCTCCCTTTCTAGGGTAAAAAGTGCTGGCGTCACTGTGCCCGGCTAGTTGTCTTATTTGGGGTCTGGCTCTTCATTAAGTATGTTGCTGAAAGCTTGGTCCTTATCCTAGGTGCCAATCCAATAACGAGGACACAGTTTTAAGAAAAAGGAAAAAAGAGGTTTATTGCTTTGCTAGCAAAGGAGAAACACAAGGGACTCATGTCCCAAAGGCTGTGATTCTGCCCATCAGCAGGAACGGGGGGTATGGAGGGGCATGGATTTAAATAAGTGATTCACAGAAAATGAGATTAAGAAGGAGAGCTCAGAGCCGGGCGCGGTGGCTCAAGCCTGTAATCCCAGCACTTAGGGAGGCTGAGACAGGAGAATCGCGAGTTCAAAGCCAGCCTCAGCAACGCGAGGCACTAAGCAACTCAGTGAGACCCTGTCTCTACATAAAACACAAAATAGGGCTGGGGATGTGGCTCAGTGGTTGAGTGCCCCTGAGATCAATCCCCAGTACCAAAAAAAAAAAAAAAAAAAAAAAAAAAAAAAAAGAAGGAGAGCTCAGGAAGGAGAAGATTAGGGAAAAGAAGAGCAGGGAGAAGAAGGTTAGGGAAAGAAGATCAGAAAGGAGAAGGTTAGGTAAAAGTAGATCAGAGAAGGAGAAAATCAGGAAGGAAAGGGTTAGGGAAAAGAAGATCAGGGAGAAGAAGGTTGGGGAAAAGAAAAAAAAGAGTAAGTTTCAAAGCCACAAGGGATATAGTTAAAGTATCAAGTGAACCCCTATTACAAGTATACAGGGAGTCACCATAAAAAGAGCAAAGATGAAATTAGAGGTAGAGGGGGGAGTCCCTTTGGGAGACAAGGGCCAAGGGATTATAAATGCTGTACATCTAATAGCCACTTTCAGGTCTTCTCAGCTTTGTAATTCTTCTGTTATTCCAAATGTTACCCCCAAAATATGCCACCCTGAAATGTATTTCTTCCTTCCTTCCTTCCTTTCTTTTTTTTTTTTTGTGGGGGGTGCTGGCTTTGAATTCACTATCTTCCTGCCTTAGCCCTCCTGCCACTTGGATTATAGGCTTGCAGCTGGCACTGAAATGTATTTCTTTTGCATATTTTAAGATAGCTATTTGGAGAAACTGCAGACAGGATTAACTCTGAAAGCTGGCCCTTTTGTAAAAGTTGTTTACATTTATAAAGGAAATCTACATTGGTGAAGTAAACAGCAAATGTGTAAAACAGGTTTTTCTATTTGGTACCCCCTTTTCTGCCTAGGAAAGATATTTTCATGGCAAGAAGAGAATGGGGAGCTGGGGAAGTAGTTTTCATGGTAGAGCACTTGCCTAGCATTTGTGAAGCCCTGGGTTTCATTCCCAGCAACACACTCTCACTCACACACACACACACACACACACACACACACGCAGTGTGCACAGGTGTCTGATATATGGCTATTACCTGGGAGACTTTATCTGTGTAACAAGACAACCCTCACTTTCTGTGCTAGTCTCCTCTCAAACTTCCTTAGCCAGTTGCCACCCACTTCCTTTTCCTCTGGATACTCAGCCCCTTTCCCTTTGTTTAGCTCTATTTAAGTTTTAATTCTCCATCTCTTCTCTTATTTTGTGTATGGCTCCCATATTTTTATGCATCAATTGCTTCCTTTTTTCCTGTTAATCTATCTAATGCTGATTTATTACATAGACTAACATTATCAAGACTTCAGAGGGAAGAAAAACTTTCCTTTTCAAACTTTCAGTAACCACTTGGTATTAGCTATGGTTAGGGAAATTAAAGGAAGTGTCTATGTCCATATTAGAATTGGCTTCTACCCTCTAAGATCTGCCTTTCACCCCTCAGGGCAGGATGGTGGTGCCTCTAGGTGGGTGACTTGCAGCAGAATTCTAGAATGCTGTTTATTGAGAGAAGGAGGTTGGATGGGCAGTACCTGGGTTAAGGTCAATAAAGTCTGGAAATCAGCCAGGTGCGGTGGCGCAAGCCTGTAATCCCAGCACCGTGGGAGGCTGAGACAGGAGAATCGCGAGTTCAAAGCCAGCCTCAGCAACGGCGAGGCGCTAAGCAACTCAGTGAGACCCTGTCTCTACATAAAACACAAAAAAATAGGGCTGGGGATGTGTCTTAGTGGTCGAGTGCCCGAGTTCAATCTCCAGTACCAAAAAAAAAGACTCCCTCCCAGCTCAGGGGAGGAAACAAGTGTATTATTATAAAGCCACAGGTATCTTTTCAGCCTTGTTTCTGTGAAGTCTTCCTTAGGAGATCTGCCCTTTCCCTCTTTCTCCCAGCATGTGGTTTTTGTTTCTCTAGCTCCACTGTACTTTGCACACTCCTTTATCATAGCAGTCAATTATCTTGTAATTTCTAATTATCTATGTACAAGTCCCTTCTCAGTGGTGTGACTTCAAGGGTGTGGAACTGGTGCTAGTACTCAGACCCCAGTTCAAATTCCAACATTGCTTGTACTAGCTTTGTGTTTTGAGATAAATTATTTAATCTCTTTATGCCTCGTTTTCCTTATTTATGAAACCCACGGAAAATTCCCTATTGCACTTGGTTGTGAGGACGCATGTTGACAATGCACGTAAAATATGAGGCACAGGAGCCGGGGCGGTGGCGCACGCCTGTAATCCTAGCACTTTGGGAGGCTGAGACAGCAGAATTGAGAGTTCAAAGCCAGCCTCAGCAAAGGCGAGGCACTAAGCAACTCAGTGAGACCCTGTGTCTACATAAAACACAAAATAGGGCTGGGGATGTAGCTCCGTGGATTATCACTGAGTTCAATCCCCCGTACAAGAAAAAAAAGAGGCACAGGTATATACAAAATATAGGGCACCTAATACGGTAAACATTTGTTAATTGCTCTGATCTACTTTTATTGTGCTCACTCAACAATCATTTACTGGGTTCCAACTGCGCTCAGGACTCCAGAACGCTTCCTCCTGAGCCTAACAGCTGAGTTTGTGCTCCACGGGCCTTGTGTCTCGCGGGCAGATTTAGGACTGGCTCCGCCAAAGAGAAAGCCCCGCCCACGGCTCTTCCCATCTCATCACCGATTGGACCCGGGCATTCCCTCAGGCTTCCTTGTTGCTAGGCTCGAGGATAGAAGGCGGGGCTAGGGTGCGCGTGCGTAGATTGAGGATGAGGCTTTCCGGTCGCGCGGGAGGAGGTGACGTCTGGAGCGGTAGCGAGTGGGGCCCTTCCTCAGCCCGGAGAACGTTGTATCTATGGGCCCACGGATCGCGTCACAAGCCAGCGACTGATCCTTGGTGGTGGTGGCCAAGGCGGCAGCGGCGGCGACAGCTCTGGGGTTTGCGTCTCGGGGTGTGTCGGCCGCCGCTGCTGCTCGGGCCTGGTATGTACAGATGGCTGGTTAGGATTCTCGGCACCATTTTCCGTTTCTGCGACCGGTCGGTGCCCCCTGCCCGGGCCCTCCTGAAGAGGCGGCGCTCGAACAGGTGAGAAAAGGGGCTGAGTGCCGGCCTGGCCGTTCGCCCTCCCGCACAGCGGGTCCTCAGTCAGGATAGTGTTCATCCAGCCCGGCAGGCCCGGTTCCCCCTAAATGGGCCGCTGGGCTGAGGTCCTGGAGCTGCGGGTTGCTGGTATCCTGGTGACGTAGTCGCTCCCGCCACGGTGCAGAGACGCGGCTCCTGATGAAGGCAGGAGCTAGTCGTCTTTGGAGTGGTCGCGGATGGTAGGATCTTTAATGTTATTGTCAGAATCCAAGCTGGTCGCTCACAAATGAGGCTTTCTCGTATTTTACTGCTCTTAGGCTAAAAACTAAAAATTAAAGAAGTACTTTCTTTACTGTGGCTCCCTGTTTACAAAGCACACACCCAAGTGTCATCTGCGGGTAGTAAGCGCAGTTAAGGGAAATGAGGTTGGTAGCTTGCCCTAAGTCGTTTTGACTGCAAGTACTGTTCTCTTAGCACCAAGAAACAGCAGCTGTCTTGTTCTAAAACAGCTGTTAAACAGTGCGTGTTTGGGGCCAGAAGGGGAAGGTGGGGTGTTTATGTCCTTTAGAATTAGTATATGAGAAAAAAAAAGGATTCTGCCTCCTTTTAAATAAAATCACTAGTGCAAAACTCTCAAATTCAGTTAAAAGTGAAACTACAAATTGTTCTTACTTATTATCTACTCCTTTGCTTCTCATTTTATAGTATCTATTGCCTTGCTTAAGAATTAATCTAGAAAATGAAGTAAATTCTGTACACTTCCTAATTTTGGATGATCAAGTGTCAATTTTTTGTTTTGTTTTTTTTTTCCTTCCTGTGCTGGGGATTGAATTGAACCCAGGGGAGGTTTACTAGCCTTTTTAATTTTTTATTCTGAGACAGGGTCTTGCTAAATTGTGGAGGCTGGCCTCAAACTTGAAATCCTCCTGCTTCAGCCTCCTGAGTAGCTGGGATTACAGGCGAGCACCATAATGCCTGGCTACAGTGTATACCATTGAGGTATATCCCCAACTCTCTTTTTTTTTTTTTTTTTTGGTACTGGAGATTGAACTCCGGGGCACTTGACCACTGAGCCACATCCCCAGCCCAATTTCATGTTTTATGTAGAGACAGGGTCTCACTGAGTTGCTTAGTGTCTTGCCGTTGCTGAGGCTGGCTTTGAACTCGCAATTCTCCTGTCTCAGCCTCCCTAAGTGCTGGGATTACAAGCGTGAGCCACCGCGCCCGGCTTATCCCCAACCCTCTTTAGGTTTTATTTTGAGACAAAGTCTCCCTAAGCTGCCCAGGCTGGCTTCCAACTTGAGATTCTCCTGCTTCAGCCTCCCAGGTAGCAGGGCTTACAATGTGTGCACCACCATGCCTAGCCTAATTTCATATTTTAATTAAGCCTCAAAGTCAAGGGAGGTAGACAATGGGTTGGTTTGGAGGGAACTTGAGAGAGCAAAATGATTAATAACATGAGTCTGGGAAAACTGATAAAATAGGTTATTGACTAAATTGTAGCATTGCATATACAAGTGGTTTCAACTCATTCTTCCTTTCTACCTTTGGGTAGGGTTGATGGTAAGATCATTTGAGAACGTAAGTGCCTAAATGGATGCTCAATGTATGGAGGGGTAGTATTCATTCTGAGGGCCTTGTACAGAATCTGGTGCATGGTAAGCATTTGGTACATATTTATTTGATAAAAGTCTGTTAATTCTCTCACCCTTTATTCTGTGTTTTTGATGTAAATTCATGTAAGTCAGGGGAACAAGGGTTGGGATATCAAACCCCTATTCTTTATTGCAGTTTAAGTGTTTATGTCTTTTATCTAAAATGATACTTCTTAGGGACCTGGTAAGTGGTAGAACACTTTGCCTAGCATTTGTGAGGTCCTGGGCTAGATCCTCAGCATGGCAAAAGGAAAACAAACAATCTCTTCTTCATGGAAACCAATTTTCAATCAAAATGAAAACTGACTGGTCTGTTTAAGGTTGTGATCCCTTCCGAGATCTCATTCAGTCATTTCATTGTAAATATTAATCAGCTTAAGGATTCAGAAAGATGACTAATATACTATAAGCCCTTAATATTTGTAACATATTGGGCCAGAAACATCCCTGAATTTCCAAATTATTACCACTATAATATAATTCCCATTATAAAAATGCAGTTAAATATAACACCTAGCTAATAACTGCCTCCTCCTGCCCCCAGTATTGGGATTGTACACAGAGATGCAGCTACCACTGTGCTATGTGGATAGATAAATAAATAGATAAATAAATAAAGCTCCCTTTATTTATTTATCTATTTATTTGAGACAGGTTCTCGCTAAAGCTGGCCTTAAACTTAAAATCTTCCTGCCTCAGCTTCCCAAGTAGCTGGAATTACAGACTTGTACCACCATACCTGGCTAGGAACTATCTTTTAAGGCTGCTTATGTTATCATGTGAACTAAAAGATGGTTTTCTTTGGGGGTCATCCTTCAAAAAGAAATTAGGTATTGTTTGAATTTTAGCCAGATTACCTATTATTATGTCCTAAAGAATTTTGGGTCTCTCAACTAGTTGAAACCATAGTGTTAAACCCTCAAATGCTAACAGTCTACTTTAGGATATTGTTCTTTTAAAACATCAGTTGGATCTCATTTTGTGACAAAGTGAGTGAGAGAGGGATGTTTGGTATGATATGAACAGTAAAATTTTTTTTTTGGTGTTGAGATTTGATCCAGGGCTTTTTGCATGCTTAACACAGTTTTACACTTGAGTTACACCCCAGCCTTGACTAGTTAAGTTTATGTATAGAAATGGATTATATACATTTTCTTTCTTTCTTTTCAGCACTCTGTTTTCTACAGTGGACACTGATGAAATACCTGCTAAAAGACCAAGATTAGGTACTAAATATAATTTTTCAAAATTGTTTTTTTAATGGGAAAACATGCATGGAACAAAATTCAAAAAATAAAAAGTGTGTTCAGTGAAAAGTCTCTTTTCTTTCCCTTTCCTACTCAGTTATTTTCTGGAGATAACCAGTGTTAGTAGGAACTTGTGTATCTTTCCAGAGACATAAATGAATTTACAGAATTTACATTTTGAAATTCTAAGTTGTTCTTAAAAAAGATGCTTTTTATTTTTAAGGTGGAAACGTTGTAAAAATTACTTGAAACTGTGATCAAGTTCAGATGACTAAATGAAGTGATCTAATTTGTTGTCACAAATCTTTCATTTCTACATATCGTCAGGGTTAGAAGAGAATAAAACTAGGTTAAAGGGAAAAGGCTCAGTAGAATATTATATTCTACTCTCTCTCAACAGTAATGTGAATCACATCTATTCCACATGTGATAGTTGTGGACTTGTCAATGTTAATATTTCATTTAGATATTTTGATTTTTGGGGGGTAGTGCTGGGGATTTTGAACTCAGGGCCTTGCACGTGCTAGGCACCCTACCTCTGAGGTACATCTCCAGCCCTGCAATGTGTTAGGTTCTACAGGAAGTACAAAAATTAGTAAAACAAGATCTCTATTTTTTAAGGGACTTATATGATTACATAGTAAGGGGTATAAGACAAAGCACATAAATAATACTGATGTCGATGAGAATATGATAAATGACATAAGAAAGGCAGTAGCAAAATAGTGTCCCATTTTCAACTAGTTGAGTCTCAGATAATTCTTGAGGAAAGATATAGAATGTGAGATGGGTAGATAGGATATCAAAAGAGATCAATAGGAAGGAAAAGCAACCTAGGCATGGGAAAATTGTGTAGATTTAGAAAATAGTTATTAGAGCTCAAGGGGAAAAACTGAAAACAGTTCAAATTACAGGAGATTTTGAGGAGTGGTGGTACTGGTGATTGAATTCAGGGGCACCATGCCACTGAGCCACATCCTCAGACCTATTTTGTGTTTTATGTAGAGACAGGGTCTCACTGAGTTGCTTAGCGCCTTGCCATTGCTGAGGCTGGCTTTGAACTTGCGATCCTCCTGTGTCAGCCTCCCAAGCCACTGGCATTACAGGCATGTGCCATTGCACCCGGCACATTACTGTAGATTTTTTTTTTTGGTACTGGGGATTGAACTCAGGGGCACTTGACCACTGAGCCACATCTTAAGCCCTATTTTGTGTTTTATGTAGAGACAGGGTCTCACTGAGTTGCTTAGCACCTCGCCATTGCTGAGGCTGGCTTTGAACTCGAGATTCTCCTGTCTCAGCCTCCCAAAGTGCTGGGATTACAGGCGTGCGCCACCGTACCTGGCAAGATTTTTAATAAAGGAATTTATATTATATTCATTACATTATGTCTCAAAGCATGGGATAGATACCAATTTAATAAATGATTTTAGATTATATAACATTTTACATTTGAATCATGATTATATAATAAGAAAGCTATATTTTTTCAGTTATTTTTAATTTCCTGATTATTTCGAAGAAAATCTTGGTTTCAGTGCTAGTATGTCTGCAATACTTGTCTAATACATGCTAATCTCCCATTTTTTAACAGGCCCAGCGAGAACTTAATATGTTTTCATTCCTTTATAAGACATATGATGTTGGTTTTATACTTACAGTGGTTGTTTAAAATTATCATAAGTACATTTATTTAAGCAAAAAAAAGTGAGTCAACTTTTAAGAAAAGCATAAATATTAGCTTGCATTTGAATATAACTTAAAAAAACTGATGGTCCATTTGTGTATAATGAATCAAAATACATTCTGTTGTCATGTATACATAATTAGATTAAAAAAAAAACTTTGGTGGTAGTTTTACAGAAGGTTCCTGAATTATTTGTAGTAATCATCTATCTTAATGGCCTTGTATGTTAAAGATCACTCATTCTATCATTTTTTTTTTTTTTTTTTGTACTGGGGATTGAACCTAAGGGTGTTTACCACGAGGCTACTATATCTCTGGTTCTTTTTTTTTAGTACTGGGGATTGAACTCAGGGGCACTTGACCACTGAGCCGCATCCCCAGCCCTATTTTGTGTTTTATGTAGAGATAGGATCTCACTGAGTTGCTTAGCGCCTTGCCATTTCTCCGGTTCTTTTTATTTTTTATTTTGAGACAGGATCTCACTAAGTTGCTCAGGCTGGTCTTGAACTTGTGATCCTCCTACCTCAGCTTCCCAAGTCACTGGGATTTCAGGTGTGAGCCACCATGCCTGGCTTGTATTACGAATTTCTGAGTGGCAGACTATAGAAGAATAAGCCGAGGAAGAAGTGGTGGGTAGCAGAGGCAGCACTTGTTAGAGAGTTATTAAAGGTCTATAAAGTGCTAGAACTTCCTATGATGATGGTTCTTGAGCACTTGAAATGGCTAGTCTGATTCAGTAACTGAATTTTTTTTTTCCAGTGCTGAGGATTGAACCCAGAGCCTTGCACATACTAGGCACATGCTCTACCACTGAGCTACATTACCAGCCCTTTTTTGAATTTTATTTTGAAAGTCTTGCTAAGTTACCCAGACTGGCTTTGAACTTATAATCCTCGTGCCTTAGCCTCCCAAGTAGCTGAGATTACAGATTTGTGCCACCACATCTGGCTAGTAACTCAATTTTTAATTTTTTTTTTTTTTTTTTGTGGTACTGGGGATTGAACTCAGGGGCACTCGACCACTGAGCCACATCCCCAGCCCTATTTTGTGTTTTATGTAGAGACAGGGTCTCACTGAATTGCTCAGCGCCTCGCCATTGCTGAGGCTGGCTTTGAACTCGCGATTCTCCTGTTTCAGCCTCCCTAAGTGCTGGGATTACAGGCTTGAGCCACCGCGCCTGGCTCAATTTTTAATTTTAATTAAATTACTAGGTAACCACATCTGCCTACTTGCTACTATGTTGGACTATACAGTTCTTGGTTGCTTTTGAGAGAAAAAAAAGCAAGGGTAAAAGAAAGGATCTCAGAATGACAGACTCATAATTTTATAGTTGAAAGGGATTGTAAGAGATCAATTTAGCCTAGCCTCAGAAAAATATTCCCATGTTCCAGATGAGGCAGCACTGCCTTCATTCCTTTTTAAAAAAATCATTGCAATCTTTTGACATAATCTTGGGTCATACCCAGGTTTTGGTTACTTCAAGTTGGATTCTACTTTACCTGGCCATCACATCCTCCCATTTGCTTATTTGTTCTCCTATCCTTCTAAAAAGTATTTTATATTTACTTATTCTGGAGCTCTTATTGCTTAAAGCCACCATTGCAGGCTCTGAAGAAGAAACTGGTGCCTTAGAATACCTTTAATTAGGACATAGAAAGGAAATTATAGAAAATATACATGTGTAGGAATTGAGAAAAAGGTAGTATTATAAAAAGAGTGGGAAAGTACTGAAATCTACCCCTCCTCCTTATTTACTTTTTAATTATGCCGTCTTCATTTTTGGTGGCAGAAAGAGGTGAGTCAGCTCTCAACACATCCAATCCAGCAGAGAGAGGGATAGCCTTATTTCACTGTAGATGCTTAAGAAGCGTATATTTTATTCTTCACCTAGCCAAGATAGAATAGGGGCTTGAGAGCAAATATTGTTACCTGCCTGGGAAGTAAAGACAAATCAGGGAATAAATGACAGTGCTTCTTGTAGGATTCTATCATACCTAGTGGTATATGATCCTTGTTTAATTATGCCCTCACCTCTCTGGTAAAAATTCATTTTATATTTTCTGGAAAAGTCATTTCTTAAAAGCTGTCACTTCAGCACCTTTCTTTGTGAATCTGTGATTGCTAAAGTGATGATTCCATGTTTTGGTAGCATCTTGGATATTTTGTTTAAAAAATTACAATACTGGAATTCCAGTTATTCAGTTAGAAAAAAATATTCTTATACACACCTTTTTATTTTAGTGCTTGGAAATCGGACTTTTGATTAAAAATTGAGAGAGGTTCTTTCCAAGATATAACTTTTTTTTCTTGAAGTTTATTACTCTGTATTTATAGTTTGTTGACATCTTCTAGATTGCTTTATTCACCAAGTGAAAAACAGTCTCTACAATGCTGCCAGCTTATTTGGATTCCCATTCCAGCTGACCACAAAGCCCATGGTGACTTCTGTTTGTAATGGAACACGGAATGTGGCCCCTTCAGAAGAGGTCAGTGGGAATAGGGCTCTGTTGAGGGTGCTGATCTTGTTTGTTTTGTTTTGTGGTTTTGGAGCTGGGATTAAACTCAGGTCCTCATCCATGCTAAGTATGTGCTCTACCACTGAGTTATACTCACAGCCCCAAGGGCTGCTGATCCTTGTAGTTAGGCATTAAAGTTAAATTTTAGAAATATCCTTTTTTTTCTTTTTGGAATTAATGTGAATGACTTCTTCCCAGAAATGTTTGTATTTAGTAGTTGTGGTATAAAGATCAAGAAATTAAAGATTAAAAACTTAAACATTTAAAAAGTATTTATAAATAATAGAATTGCTTTTGCTTTTCTTAATGTTAAGTATATGTGAAGAACCTGTTGTTCTTTTTTTATTGATATTATATCTTGACAACTTAAACCTTTGATGTTGATATTGCTTTGAGCCAGCTAAGAAAATAATCACAAATAGTGTGATCTTTTCATATTAGAAACTTATGTAAATTGCAAAATTTAGATACTACAGAGGTGATTCTGTTTGATTTTAAGGTATTTTCGAACTCTTCATCTTGTGAACTGACAGGTTCTGGATCCTGGAACAACATGCTGAAACTGGGTGAGGTGGTCAAAAATATTTTTGCTTCCCTGTACTTCCTTCTGCCCATTTTCCCCTAAGTTTTGAGAATATGAAAGGAAAAAAACACCGATTTGGATTGAGATGAGAATAAAGACATATTTTCTCTACCATTCTAAAAAGCAGATGCAGGTTGAGTAAGTATCTTTATGTGAAATACCTGGGAACCAGATATTTTTCAGGTTTTGGAGTTTTTCAGATTTTAGAGTATTTGCATGGACTTAACCAGTTGAGCATCTCTGAGCCAAAAATCCAAAATTTGAAGCTATAAATTTTTTGAGCATCAGTACTCAGATTTTTGGATAAGGAGTGTTCAACTTGTAGCTTTCCTTTGGAATTGTTGGCATTGAATTTATTGTTGTGTTTTCTATTTGTATTATCAGTGTCCTTAAGGTGACTTAGATAAAGAGTTGTTCATTAGAATAAAAATTTCCTGAGAGCTTACTCTGTACCAGGCACTATGCTAAGTTATTATCACAAATAATAGAATAATAAAATCTTGTTCTTGCCGTCAAGGAATTCATCATCTATTTGGTGAACAATTTTGTAGTTTTATGGATTGGGGGCTTCTATATCAACATTAAACTCTGAAATAGAATTGTAATTATTTTCTATACTATGCAAAATAATATGATGGGGAAAAGTGGGAGGAATCCAGAGTTCTAAGAAATAGTTGTGATTTCTGCTATGCTGGTAGTGTTGTAAAGTTTTGAGAACAAGGGAAGGAAGTTAGGGAAAATGAGCAGTAGAGAAGTTGTGTATTGAAAAGTCAAAAGTGGAAGAAGCTAAGGAAGTGATAAATACCTTAGAGTTCTGCTGCTCAAATTTTTATGGTAAAGTGCCTCTGGTGGCAAAGAACAGCAAAGGTAAATGGATACTCCTATGGTGGCTGAGAATCTAGTTCCAAAGGACTTGGAACAAAGATATTTCTTTTCTTTCTTTTTTTGAGGTGCTGGAGAGGGAACTTAGGGCCTCAGGCATGCTAGGCAAGCACTCTACCACTGAACTACATCTGTAGCCCCAGTTGTTAATTCTTTGAAGTCATTTATATCATTTAGAAAAGTTCATGTAAATTCAATTTAATCTGTTTATAATGTTTGAGTATTAAGTAATTTGTTGTTAGCCGGGCATGGTGGTGCATGCCTGTAGTCCCAGCACTTTGGGAGGCTGAGACAGGAGAATCAGGAGTTCAAAGCCAGCCTCAGCAACAGCGTGGCACTGAGGAACTCAGTGAGACCCTGTCTCAACATAAAACACAAAATAGGGCTGGGAATGTGGCTCAGTGGTCAAGTACCCCTGAGTTCAATCCCCGGTGCCAAAAAAAAAAGTAATTTGTTGTTATTATTTCTTTTGTGATGCTGGGGGTTCAAATCCAGGGCCTCATGCATTGCTAGCCAAAGTGCTGTACCATTGAACTACATTCCCAGCCTCTCCTATTACTTTGCTTTAACTTTTTACAACATTTATGCTGGATTCCTGTGCTATTAAGAGAATATGAAAAAACAAGTTATTTAGTTAAATGTAAAGTGTACACAAATTTCTATCCTAATGCAGTGTGGTCACAAAGTTTTCTTTTTCTTTCAATACAAATACATTCTTCAAATAGGTAATAAATCTCCTAATGGAATAAGTGACTATCCAAAGATCAGAGTGACAGTAACCCGAGATCAACCACGCAGAGTCCTGCCTTCCTTTGGGTAAGTGTTACATTCTGCCTTTCTATAAACGGAGACTTAGGAATTAAGTCTTCATTTCTGCTAGGCATTTTCACTTTTGTGCTATGTGACATAGATAAGGAAGTACTCTTAGGTTAGTAACTTGCTGAATATCATATATCTAGTTAAGAGAGTTGAACTGAGTTTGGGTTATTATATGCTCATCTCCTGATCTTTTTTTTTTTTTTTTTGGCACCAGGGATTGAACTCAGGGGCACTCTACCACTGAGCCACACCCCAGCCCTATTTTGTATTTTATTTAGAGACAAGGTCTCACTAAGTTGCTTAGTGCCTCACCCTTGCTGAGGCTGGCTTTGAACTCACGATTCTCCTGTCTTAGCCTCCCTAGGTGCTGGGATTACAGGCGTGTGCCACCGCGCCTGGCTCCATATCCTGATCTGATCTGATTTTTAGAACTTTGTGTGTTGTGTGTGTGTGTGTGTGTGTGTGGTGAGGAAGTATGCTGGAGATTTACACCACAGGTTAGGTAAGTGTCTATCACTGAGGCATATCATGGCCCTTTTTGTTTTATTTATTTTATTTATTTATATTGGGGATTGACAGGGGACTTTACAGCTTTTACCTAGCCCTTTTATTTTTTATTTTGAGACAAGATCTTGCTAAGTTACTTAGGACCTTACTAAATTGCTGAGGCTAGTATTAAACCTACAATCCTCCTGCCTCAGCCTCCCAAGTCACTGGGATTATAGGAGTACACCACTATGCCTGGCTTTATTTTTTATTTTGACACAAGGTCTCTCTAAGTTGCCCAGGCTGTCCTTGAATTTGTGATTCACTTGCCTTGGACACCCAAGAAGCTGGAATTACAGGCATATGCCGCCAAGCTTGACTTTATTTTCTCTGTTTTTTTTTTTTAACTTTTTTTTTTGTCTGTGGGGCTACCAGGGATTGAACCCAGGAGCACTCAACCACTGAGCTACATCTGCAGCCCTTTTTTCTGTTTTGTTTGGAGACAGAGTCTCGCTAAGTTGCTTAGAGCCTCACTAAGTTGCTGAGGCTGGCTTTGAACTCACAGTCCTCCTGCCTCAGCCTTCCTGAGCCACTGGGATTACAGATGTACAACACTATGTCCAGCTATTTTCTCTTTTCTTTCTTTTTTTTTTTTTGGTACTGGAGATTGATCTCAGGGGCACTCAACCACTGAGCCACATCCCCAGCCCTATTTTGTGTTTTATGTAGAGACAGGGTCTCACTGAGTTGCTTAGCGCCTTGCCATTGCTGAGGCTGGCTTTGAACTCGCAATTCTCCTGTTTTCAGCCTCCCTAAGTGCTGGGATTATAGGCTTGTGCCACCGTGCCTGGCTTATTTTCTCTTTTCAAAACCATTTTCTCTTTGGGGTTGTGATTCAGTGGTAGAGTGCTTCCCTAGCATGCATGAGGCAGTGGGTTTGATCCCAGCACCACATAAAGAAACTAAATAAAATAAAGGTATTGTGTCCATCTACAACTAAAAATGATTTGGAAAAAAACCCCATTTTTTACTGAGTTTTTTTTTAAGCTGTCATAATTTTTAAGTTGAAAGAGTCCTTATCTTCCTACCCATTTCACATTTGTATCCTTTGCCAAGTATCTTGTTCTTATTATAAAGATGCAAAATATCTTTTCTTATCTAAATATTATTTAAAAATTTTTTGTCCCTGCTTTTGTTTCCTGAGTGGCCCTCTCCTTTGTTTATTGATCTTATCTTTTTTTTTTTTTTTTTTTGGTACCATGGATTGAACTCAGGGGCACTGGACCACTGAGCCACATCCCCAGCCCTATTTTGTGTTTTATGTAGAGACAGGGTCTCACTGAGTTGCTTAGTGCCTCGCCATTGCTGAGGCTGGCTTTGAACTCGCGATTCTCCTGTCTCAGCCTCCCAAAGTGCAGGGATTACAGACGTGCGCCACCACGCCCGGCTTATTGATCTTATCTTTTAAGTCAAGAGTCTTTATTCAAATACCTGGTAATCCTTGACTACCCACTAACTAAAATCCAGGGCCCTTTAGGGTTGGATGAATGATTAGGGATAGGAGGAAAAATACAAAGTGAGACTGGAATATCTTGTGCCAGAAAGAAAGTAGGGCTCCAAAACTATGATGAAATACTAACCAACATAAGAGGAAACTTATAGAAAACTTCACTAGGCAAACTGAGGACAATTTTAGCATCAAAATGAATGAAGACAGGAATACAGATATAAGTAAGTAAATATACATTATGGAGAGAGGAAGATTTTCTTTGTAATAGAATGCCAACTATAAGTGCAGAAAGTGATAAAATTAGAAAATTAATCATTTTATGATTATCAGTAATAATTGATATGAGTGGGAATCCCAATTAAGCTGAAACTAGTAAGTAAAAGTTTGATGAGATATGAGATATTTATATAAACTCAACATACCTCCCAACAGATTATTAATTATAAAGAGAAAAATATTAGAGAAACTTGTCTCACACCTCCTTAACAAAAGGATCAAAGTTAAATCACCAAAAGTGGGAACAACTGACATGGCCTCCAGATGTATTGCAACTGAGAAAAACATCATTTAATGTAATATTTCTGCAAAAACGAATAATCTGAATCTACCTGTGAGAAAATGAGTTAATCTGAAATTACAGTTTATTCTATCAACAGTAGGTCTATATACTCCATTAAAAAGATGAAGGAGCCAGGCGCGGTGGCTCAAGCCTGTAATCCCAGCACTTAAGGAGGCTGAGACAGGAGAATCGCGAGTTCAAAGCAACAGCGAGGCGCTAAGCAAGCAACTCAGTGAGACCCTGTCTCTACATAAAACACAAAAAATAGGGCTGAGGATGTGGCTCAGTGGTCGAGTACCCCTGAGTTCAAGCCCCAGTACACAAAAAAAAAAAAGATGAAGAATTTTCAGACTAAAGAACAAAGATACATGACAACAAAATGCAGCATGAGATCTTGGATTAGATCCTAGAATTCTGTGAAGGATATTTTTAATAGCTTCAGATAAATTTAAATATGTGTTATATGTTACATTATTGTATCATTCTGAACATTCCTGAATTTGATGATTGTATTGTTAGGTAAGAGATGTTCTTGTTCTTGGGCGTTAAATATTTGGAAGTGAACTTATTTCTCTGAGCATTTTGATTCTGTTAGTTTCCCTGTAAACACTGCTTCAGCTGCATCTCCCAAATTTTGAAATGTTGTTGTTTTTTTAAAATATGTTTTTAGTTGTCAATGGATCTTTATTTTATATATTTATATGTGGTGCTAAGAATTGAACCCAGTGCCTCACACATGTGAGGCAAGTGCTCTACCATAACCCCAGCCCCTGAAATGTTTTTAATTTTTATTTGGTTTAAAATATTTTCTGATATGTTTTATTTCTTCTTTGATCTGTGATTATTTAGAAGTATATTGTTTAATTTCCAAATTTGGGACATTTCAGATATCATGTTACTGATTTCTAGTTTAATTCTCTTATGGTCAGAGACTATTCTTGTATAATTTCTATTTATTTATTTATTTATTTATTTATTTATTTATTTATTTATTTATTTAGGTGATGGGGGCTGAACTCAGGAGTACATGACCACTGAGCCACATCCCCAGCCCTATTTTGTGTTTTATTTAGAGACAATGTCTCCCTGAGTTTCTTAGCGTCTCACAGTTGCTGAGGCTGGCTTTGAACTCGTGATTCTCCTGTCTCAGCCTCCCAAAGTGCTGGTATAATAGGTGTGTGCCACTGTGCCCAGCTAATTCTTTTAAATTTGTTGATGATTTTTTATTTGGTGTAGAGTAAAGTCTATTTGGATGATGTTCCATGTGCACTTAAAAAGAATGTATTATGGGCTGGGGTTGTGGCTCAGTGGTAGAGCCCTTGCCTAGCATGTGTGAGGCACTGGGTTTAATTCTCAGCACCGTGTGTAAATAAATGAGTAAAATAAAGGTCCATCAACAACTAAAAAAAAATAAAATTAAAAATTAAAAAAATTATATTCTTCTGTTGTAAGATAAGGTGTTCTATAAATGTCAATTAGATCAATGCACTGATAGGTTTT
Source organism: Xerus rutilus (assembly GCA_028644305.1). NCBI lineage: Eukaryota > Metazoa > Chordata > Mammalia > Rodentia > Sciuridae > Xerus > Xerus rutilus. The sequence goes on from CM053409.1 coordinate 48,099,011, forward strand.
ATAGATTTTACTGATTTTTCTACTTTAGCGATTGAGTGAAGAGTGACTGTTAAAGTTTTCTAGTGTAATTTGGATTTGTCTATTTCTCCTTCCACGTATGGCAGTTTTTTTTATGGAGATTGAACTCAGGGGCACTCGACCACTGAGCCACATCCCCAGCCCTGTTTTGTGTTTTATTAGAGAAAGGGTCTCACTGAGTTGCTTAGCGCCTCGCCATTGCTGAGGCTGACTTTGAATTTGCGATTATTCTGTCTCAGCCTCACTAAGTGCTGGGAATACAAGCGTGAGCCACCGCACCTGGCTTGTATGGCAGTTTTTGTTCCGTGTATTTTGAAACTCTGTCAGGTAAATAACCTTGCCCCTTGAATCCAAAGTTCTTGAGTTTGTTTCTTAAGAATGAGATCCCCAGTGCTAGATTATGTATTGCATTTGTTTTTCATGTCTCTTTGATGTATTTTAATTTGGAACACTTCCTTGGTGTATCTTTGTTTTTAGTGGTGTTAATGTTTTAGTGTTTTAAGTACTGGGAATTGAACTTAGCTTAGGGGTGATTTACCACTGAGCTACGTTCCTGGTCCTTTTTTTTTTTTTTTACTTTGAGACAGGTCTCAAATTACTGAGGGTCCTTTTGCAATCCTCCTGCCTCAGCCTCTTGAGTTGCTGGGATTATAGGCATATAATATTAGGCTTCTGCCTAATGTTTTAATTTTGTCTGATGTTTACTCATTATTTGCTTCAGATTGTGCAATATTTTTGTAGTAGTGCTACATAAATGACATATTCTTTTCAAAATGTCATATTGGGGATAGGTTAATTGGTAGTGGCAGGAGAAGCAGATAGTTTTCACTAGCCACAATGACCCAAGACAGATTCCATGTTTTCAATTTCTTTAGCATTGATTAATTAATTAATTAATTTATTTATTTTGAGACAAGGTCTTGCTATGTTAGCTAGGTTGGCCTTGGGCTCCTGGGCTGAAGCAGTTCTCCTCCCTTAGCCTCCCAAGTAGCTGAGACTCTGGGTGCACACCATCTGTGCCCAGTCTAACATTTATTAATTCAGCAGATATTATTTGAGTGGCTCTTGGCTTAGGTCCTGTACTTAGATGTAATGATAAAAATATATGCTCTCTCTCATTTCATAGACTTTATAACAATGTGGTATGACATAGTGTGGTAAGACATAATGTGGTAGGTAGACATTAAACAATCACACCAATAATTGATTTTTGTGGTGCCCAGTGACTAAAGGAAAAGTGTAAAATGGGTGTTGTGGGGGGATGTGTAGTAGGAGCTAAATCTGGGTTTGGGGTTGGATGGTTGGTTAAGAGTAAGAGAGCTTTCATGTGACAACACTTGTGATTGGAAATGTGTATTCTCCAGTGGAATGTTGGGGTACCTGTACCTAGGGATAGATCTAACTTTTACAAATGGTAGTTATCTGACAAGTAGCAAGCTTAAGCTAAGACAGCATAATCACAGGCTGAGATAAGAGCTTGAGTTCCAGCACTTTACATAGTTTGATGATACATTCTTTTTTTTTCTGTCAGTTTTACTCTAAACTCAGAAGGCTATAATAGAAGACCAGGTGGCCGTCGCCATAGCAAAAGCAATCCAGAGAGTTCCTTAACGTGGAAACCTCAGGAACAGTCTGTAACAGAGATGATTTCTGAAGAGGGTGGCAAGGGTCTGAGGCGTCCCCATTGTACTGTGGAGGAGGTAAGCCCTTTTAGCCTGATTTCTTTAAAAAAATATAAATAAATAATAATATAAATATTTGGGTAATAAATAATATGTGTACTGTGGTGCAAAATATTAAACATACAAAAGTGGGTATGATGGCTGTACGTTTCCCACCACCCTTTTTGACTCTTAGCAAGCAATGGTGGTTACTGTGTATGTTCTTCTAGAGATAATTTGGAATGTATATAATTGAGTCAATTTTCAGATGTTGTTTTTTCCCTATATAGAAGGAAAAGGAATCATGTTAGGAAGAGATAAGATCATAGATTTTCTTTTTGCGTGCCTGAAGTGTTCTATTTCTTTTATATGCTGAGAACTGTGACTTAGTAAGAGAATAAATGATGTGCTTCTCTGCTTTTTCCTTCCCCTTTCAGAGCACTTAACATGATGAAGAGACACTTTTCATTTCTCTTGTGAGGCCTTTACTGGTTCTAGGAAAATTAGAATTATTTCTGTATTTGGCATTCCAGGTCCATCAGCTATTTCAGTTTGCTGGATGGTTTTCTGAGTGAGTTGTTTAGTTCACCAAAAAAGTATTTATTTGCATCCCAGGTACTGTGGTAGTTGTGAGAAATTCAAACTTAAATAAAATGTGGTCTTTGCCCTCTAGGAGTTTTTAGATAAATTGTAATTCAACAAACTGTTAGGCAGAGAGAAGAATGGACCACAGTTCCTGAAGGGAATTTTAAGAAGAGATGTTAAAGACTTCAGTCTCTTAGGTGAGAAACCAGAGACAGGATTAACAAATGTCTGTGGGGTAGACAGAGAGAATATATTCTAGAAATAGTGGTAGGTAGCATTAACAAGGACTTTTTTTTTTAATTTATTAAGTATGATAGTGTGATATAACATAGAGGGAAGAGCCTGAGTCCCAGATTTCAGTCTTGGGTAAATATGTGTCACTGACCAAGATACCCTATGTGTTTAGGGGGAAGATGATGACTTCAGTTTTGGACATTGTTTAAAGTGCCTGTGCAACATGCAAGAAGACCTCTCCTGTAGACTCTTGGATATAGGTGATGGGAGTTTTGAGAAGAAGGCAGGGTTAGAGACACATTTTTGAATTTTTTGCATATTGATGTTATTCAAATCAAGGAAGCTGAGGAGATTATTCAGGGAAAGAATGTAGTATGAGGAGCGATTTGGGCAAAACCATCAGCATTTATGGTAGGCAGAAGAAGGAATAACCTTCAGTGGAGACTGAGAAGAAAAAAAGAATCAGAAGAGTTTATTGTCCAGGAAGGCAAGGTGAGGTCAGCTGGTTGCGAGATGCTGAAGGGAGATCTTTATAATGTAAAGGCTGAAAAAGTACATTGGATGTGGTCAGTAAAAGGCCATTGGTAATTTTGGAGAGACCAGTTCCATTTTGGAAGCTACAGATTCTGATTTTGCAAATGGATTATTTCTGCTTATCTTTTTTGCAGTTAACCCAATTTCATTCAACCTAATTCTTTCAAAAACTCAGATGCCATTAAGATTTAGCAGATAAGAAGTGGGATGGAGAGCAAATGGCCCATCTAAAGGGAATAGTGCTATGTAGCTCCAGATTGTTGATCTAATTTTTCAAAAGAGGCTAGATTTTTGGACTTTTAAAAAATTTACAAAGTTGATGGTTAATTCAAAGAAACTTTAAGAACATTGTGCTGGCAAATAAAATACATCTATGGGCTGCATTTGACCTCTTAGTCTCTGATTATGATTTGCTTTTAGGTTTAATGTGTTAGTACTTATCTACTTTGCTTTTGTTTATTCAGGGTGTTCAAAAAGAGGAAAGAGAGAAATACCGAAGATTATTGGAGCGACTTAAAGAAGGTGGTCATGGAAACTCTGTCCCACCTGTGACTTCATATCATCACAGGTAAAAATAAGACAAATGCTTTCTTTTTTTAAAAAATATTTATTTATTTATTTTTAGTTGTAGGTGGACAGAATATCTTTATTTTTATGTGGTGCTGAGGATCGAACCCAGTGCCTCACGCATGCTAGGTGAGCACGCTACCACTGCGTCACAACCCCAGCCCGACAAATGCTTTCTTGTTAGACATTTTTTTCTTTGTTTTTGGAGAGACATTGATGGGATGGCCTCGTCAGGAAAAGGGAGGAGGGGTTAATACTGAAAGTACCAGCCCTACAATTTGCCTAGACATTGTATCCAATAATACATAATATAGGACAGTGGGGTTTTTTTGTTGTTGCTGTTGTTTTGTTTTTACAAAATTAGTTTTCTGTTAGCTTTAGAATCCTTTGTATAAGTGAACTCTTACTTGAAATTCTAATCTAGAAAAGTGCATCACTGGTTGAAGTCAGTTCCCAAGGGCAGTTTTCCAGCCTTCTCAACACACACATTTTGTACAATCTCTGTCTCTTTCTGTCTTCTTTTTTCTCTGCTTTTTCTCTCCTGTTCATCCATTTCTCTTTTCTTCTTTCTTTCTCCTTCACTTCCTCACAGTCTCTTTGTTTTTTCTTTTCTTCCTCTCCCATCCTCACTCCCATCTGTGAGACACACATACACACTCCCTGAGGCTTCTTGGGGATTGCATTTTAGCATTCTTGGAAAACCTCTACTTTAGAGATGAGGTTAAAGTCAGCCGGGCATGGTGGCGCACACCTGTAATCCCAGCATTTGGGAGGCTGAGACAGGAGAATCAGAGTTCAAAGCCAGCCTCTGCAATGGCGAGGCGCTAAGCAACTCAGTGAGACCCTGTCTCTACATAAAACACAAAATAGGGCTGGGGATGTGGCTCAGTGGGCAAGTACCCCAGAGTTCAATCCGTGATACAAGAAAAAAAAGATTAAAGTCACCCCGGTCATAAGAATTTTCCTCTTGTTAATTAAATAACTAATGATTTGAGTAAATAAACTAGAGTGGCAGAAGGAGATGTGTGGCCTATGGTAAGAGGACAAAATGTGTGAGCTCAGGATTGAGGTTCACTTGGTATTCTAAGAAGTGGTGTGAAAACAGATTCTGCAAATTATGTAACAGCAAATTGAAGGTGAGTCACAAGACTATTTAGTTTGTTGAAGGCAGAAATAATAAATTCATTAAGAATTTTAACTTTGATTTTGAACTATGTTTTATTGTTTTTAAATTCTCTCAAGAATGTTAGTATAGGGGTGGGGATATAGCTCAGTTGGTAAAGTGCTTACCTCTTGAACCAAAGCCCTGGGTTCAATCCCCAACACCACAAGAAAAGAATGTTAGTATGTTCTCCATTTTTTTTTTTTTTTTTTTTTTTTTTTTTGGTACCAGAGATTGAACTCAAGGGCACTCGATCCCTGAGCCACATCCCCAGCCCTATTTTGTGTTTTATGTAGAGACAGGGTCTCACTGAGTTGCTTCGTGCCTCGCCCTTGCTGAGGCTGGCTTTGAACTCGCGATTCTCCTGTCTCAGCCTCCCTAAGTGCTGGGATTACAGGCTTGAGCCACCGCGCCCGGCTGTATGTTCTCCATTTTGACTAGCCACTGTTAAAAGCAGCAATATGCTTGATAAATTTTTGGCTTTGTCATTTTTGGCAAAATCCTCAAAATTCTTTAGCTTTTTTAGGTATTTGCTTTTAATATATTGCTTTAGAGTTTAGTTAAATATATAGTTTAAATTGTTTCCTATTTTATTTATTTTGTGAATTAAACCTGAAGCCTTGTGCATGCTATGCTCTACCACGGCACTACAGCCTCTAGCCCCTTTTTATCTTTTAATCTGAGTTAGCAGATTTTTCTTTTAGTCAAGATAGCACTAGGAATAGAGAACATCTAGGGGTTTTTTGTTGTTGTTGTTGTTTTTGGGTGGTGGTACTGAATCTACCATCGAACAACCCCCAACCCTTTTTATTTTTTATTTTGAAACAGGATCTTACTGAGTTGCTGATGCTGGCCTGGAACTTTCAATTTTCCTACCTCAGCCTCCACAGTGGCTGGAATTATAGGTGTTCACCTGTGTGCCCAGCAGAAAACATCTAGTTTTACAAATACATAAGTGGAGGTTGGATAGCTTGGCTGAAACATTAGAATCAGGATTAGATTGCTTTTATCCTAGTCCCAGATGCTACTGTGTTGCATCTTCTCTGTTGTGGTTAGATGTTAAAAGGCAATTAGTAACCCCTGTTTGGAGAAGCTTGTCAGACAGAGGTCATGAATATTTAAGGTAGCCTTTCCTTTTATATCTGATCCTCCTTCCTTTTTGTTTCTAAGTTCTCAGAGAAGTCATATGGACACATTAAAGACCAAAGCCTGGGCGGAAGAGCAGAATCATGGAGTTAGAGCAACTCAGTTTGTTCCAAAACAATGTGAGTTCCCAGATCTAGCTTTGTCTTAATGTATGGACCTTAGTTCATGTTAGAGTGTGCCTATGAGGTTGAAAATTGACACACAAGTGGAAGATGGTGTTCCAAGCCTTTGAACACTGTTAAGCCTCAAGACATTGACTGGTATTTACATAGTACCAGGATTTTCATTTTTAAAAAGCTGTTTCAAGATGAACTTGATTCATAGAATACCTCTTGATTATTATTCCTAGGCTCTATAGCAGCATATTTCATGAATATAATTAATTTACTTACAATTCTTATGTTAACTGCCTATATTTTTCCCCCAACTATCTACTGAATGATACTAAATTATAATTTATAAAATGAACTATTATCAGTCAGCCTATGCTAAAGATTTATATTTGAAGAATAGATTTATGCAATTTTAGGCTACTTAGTTTGTAAGGAGGCTAGTATCTTTAGAGTTCACTTCAGTGTCTCAGAGTAAATGAATGTTCTGATACTTTAAAAGTGGAAGTTAAAGTTCTAGCCTGTCATTAAAGTAAAGGAAACATTTAATCTTTTCTTTATCATCCTTACAGATAGAGTTGCTGAAACAAGGGGACCTCTATGTCCAATGAGAAGTGAAAAGCGGTATATTGTTCAATTAATTCTAAGTTTTCTTGTATATTTTCTCACTTTATAAGTTATGAGCAACTAGGTTTGAGGAAATTGTTAACTACAACTCTGATAGCTGGTCAAGCATATATGTACATGTATGTAAATATCTTTTGTGTGTTGTATGGAGTGTGTGTGGTATTGGCGATTGAACCCAGGACCTTGTGAATGCTCGGCAAATGCTCTACCACTGAGCTTAAAACCCCCAGTCCTTTTTTATTTTATTTTGAGACAGGGTCTTGCTAAGTTATCAAGTTTGGCCCCAAATGTGCAATCCTCTTGTCTCACCCTCCCAAGTAGCTGGGATTATAGATAAGCACCACCATGCCGGCCCCCCCGCCCATCTCCATAAGTAGCTCTTGGATTGTAATGCCTTACACTGGTTTGGGAGTGTGCCCTTAATCTCGTAGGCATCAGGATTTGGAGAGGTAGCTGTTGCTTAGGAGTGTGGTCAAGGTGGCATCTCTAGTAAATGAGTATCTCTAATATAAGACCAGTGAAGGTAATTCTGCATGTTTTAGGATTTTAGATGTAGTTTCTTTGTTTCAGAGTTTGTGGACTATGGCCTACGGGCCAGGCCAGTTCTGGCCCACCTGCTTTTTTTTTTATAAGTAAAGTTTTATTGGAACATGATTATGCTCATTTATTTATATCCTGACTATTCCTGCTTTTAAACTGTAGTGGTAGAGTTGAGATGATGTGGCTGAGGCTATAATATCTGCTAAGCCTGAAGTGTTTACTGGTCCTTTTCAGAAAGATTTGCTGACCATTAGTATAGAGAATTATGTAAATGCCAGACAATTTTTGTTTATAAATTAATCATTTCTAAAAGTAGTCTAATATGGACCAGGTTAAAATCATCTGGCAGAAGTCTGTAGTCTCTTAATTTTTTTTCCTCAGGTGTTCAAAAGGGAAATTTTCTGATACAGAGAAGATGGTGGGAATCAGACTTGAAAATGAAGGTGTAAGTAGAAACCCTAGTTAAGTTTTATGTCTGTTCACTGGATTTATGTTTTGATGCACTTGAAAAATAAGATAGAAGGCATATATTATTTTGATTTCTAATTCCTTTACCTTCTTTCAAAAAGCAATAAGCTTTGAAGATATATAACTTTTTGTGTCCTTCTGAGTTGATTTTTATATTTTCAGTAGTCACCTTTCTTTATGAGAGACCAGTCTGACTCCATACCAACCCTTATCTCTATTGTATTCAATCTTTTGGAGAACTTTTAAAAACGTATTAGTCTCTAGGAAAGGTACGTTCAGGAGTTTTGTTTTCAGAGTCAAGATTTCAGATTTACTTGAAAATATTAGCAATCTAATGCTTAATTTGATTTTGTATTTCTATGTAAGTATAGGAATAAAAAGTATTTCAGTGATCTCCATAGCAATACTAACATTTTTAATAATGGTAAAGTATTTTTTTTCTTTTCTTTTTTTTTTTTTTTTTTTTTGGTACCGAGGATTGAACTCAGGGGCACTTAACCACTAAGCCACATCTCCAGCCTTTTTTGTGTCTTATTTAGAGACAGGGTCTCACTGAGTTGCTTAGTGCCTCACTGTTGCTGAGGCTGGCTTTGAACTCACGATTCTCCTATCTCAGCCTCCCATAGTGCTGGGATTACAGACGTGCACCACTACGCCTGACGGCAAAGATTTTGATAAACATTTAAAGTCCAAAAGAGATAAATTCCTAAATTAAACCCAAACTTGAAGTTTTAGGTTATTTTACAGTTTAGACACGTAAAACTATAAAAGCATAGGTGACTGCTTTATGTTAACTATGAGTTTGGTCAAGTCTGTGTTGCCCAGTAATTAAAAGGCTAAGGCATGGTGTTACATCATAAGTCTTAGAACTTTCCCTTTTCTAAGTTCTCCATTTTCAGTGATTCAGAGTAGAGTCTTTTGTGTTTCTCAGTTTTCATCTGTGGAGCAAAATTTGAAAGAAGGGAGATAAACATGAGAGAGGACAGAGTGGAGGTATTTGGAAACTAACTAGGAAATATATCCTTCTTCCATCTTTGTTGAAGCAGAGAGAAGGACTAGTATTCCTGACATTTAGCCAGAATGAAGAATACTGGCTAGGGATTTTAGGACTGGTGGTTCTAGTCCAAAGCTCCATTTCTAAATAAATTTACTGTTTTAAAAATAGTTTTCCATCCCAGCACTTAGGGAGGCTGAGACAGGAGAATCAGGAGTTCAAAGCCCCAGCCTCAGCAAAGGCGAGGCGCTAAGCAACTCAGTGAGACCCTGTCTCTACATAAAACAAAAAGTAGGGCTGGGGATGTGGCTCAGTGGTCGAGTGCCCCTGAGTTCAATCTCCAGTACCCAAAAAAAAAAAAAAAAAAAAGTTTCCAGCTAGATGACTTACATCTAATATTAAGGTTTACATAGGGTTATAATAGAGAAGGGGCTTGTCATAGTTTCTGGGGTGCTGGCAGAATTATTGTTGTTGACTTGAATGGTGGTTATTAATTAAAATGGGGCATTACTGATTTGTACATTTTTCTCTTTTTCCCCCCATGTTTACCTATTTTTAATAGATATTATTACAAAGGATACAGATGAACTACCAGATGAAAGAGATGCATGGATGTAGAACTTCCATGCTGTCTCTGGGCATGCCACTCCAAACTTTTGCATGTGTTTAGCCATCCAAAAGCTGGCTGAACCCAATCTTTGGGCTTTTATGGGGGCTTCATTATGTAGGTATGGTTGATTACATTATTGGCCATTGATAGTCAGCTTAACCTTCCTGTTTTATGCATTTTTCTGTAATATATAATTACTTTTTAAAAAAATTTTTTTAGTTGTAGATGAACACAATACCTTTATTTATTTTTATGTGGTGCTGAGGATCAAACCCAGTGCCTCACATGTGCCAGGAGAGTTCTCTGCCACTGAGCCACAACCCCAGCCCTATACTTTTTTTAAAAAATATTTTTTTAGTTGTAGATGGACAAAGTACCTTTCTTTTTTTTTTTAATTTTTTTTTTAGTTGTAGATGGACAGAATATCTTTATTTTACTTATCTACTTTTATGTGGTGCTGAGGATCGAACCCACTGCCTCACACATGCGAGGCAAGCACTCTACCACTGAGTCACAATCCCAGCTCCCCTTTCTTTATTTACTTATGTGTGGTACTAAGGATCGAACCTAGTGCCTCACAAGTGCTAGGCAAGCACTCTACCACTGAGCTACAACTCTGGTCTGTATAATTACTTTTAAAAGATGAAATAGAGCAAGTTTACTTAGCATAAAGGGCAGCAGTAGTTTGTTCTCAGTGATGGGATTTTTAGGTTGTGTTTTTTAAAAACTTTTTAAAACTTAAAAAAAAAATAACACATTTGTAATTGGGATAGAAAAACAAACTACTTTTCTTGCTACTTTAAGGGAAAGTGGTGAGTGTTCTCTTCCATGGTTTGTAATTGAAGTGTCTCTGAGCCCTAACTCTGGAGCTTCTTTGTTCTGCCTCACCAGGACAGACAGCTATGCTAAATCTACTTTATTTGCTTGGAGGATCTGCTATATTCTTTTAAGATAATGGCACTGTTTTATATTTCATGTGGAATATATGTAATGTATGCAAGTATCAAGCATATCAATAAAATATAGGAACTTTTTGATCAGAGGAGGGGATACCGGCTGGAGCCTGACCTATCCGAAGAAGTGTCGGCTCGACTCCGCCTTGGCAGTGGAAGCAATGGATTACTCAGGAGGAAAATGTCAATACTTGAGGCAAAGGAAAGGAATTTCTCAGGCAAAGAAAGAGATAGAAGAACAGATGATCTCCTTGAACTTACAGAGGTATTATTCCTTGTGCTGATTAGAATAAGACAGGTTTTTAAAATAACCTCAGGTACTTTAAACTTGAATGAGTGTTTTAAGGAGTTTCTATAAGCAAAGCATGAATGTTTGAAAAAAAATTAGAGTCAAGATCTTTTCAGCCCGGCGCGGTGGCTCACGCCTGTAATCCCAGCACTTAGGGAGGCTGAGACAGGAGGATCGCGAGTTCAAAGCCAGCCTCAGCAACAGCGAGGTGCTAAGTGACTCAGTGAGACCCTGTCTCTACATAAAACACAAAATAGGGCTGGGGATGTGGCTCAGTGGTCGAGTGCCCCTGAGTTCAGTCCCTGGTGCCAAAAAAAA
>CM053409.1:48109926-48130066 GCA_028644305.1 Xerus rutilus
CTTTTCACTTTGGCTACCTTGATCGTTGAGGCTCTGTAAAGGTGGCCTAATGGATCAAATATAATGGATTCTTTGCAGATTCTTTTTGTACTTTTCAAACATTAATTGAGTTATATGATATGGGATTGGCATTAAGAATGAATGCATTGCCCAGCTTGTTGGCACATGCCTCTTATCCCAACTTCTCAGGAATCTGAGGCAGGAGAACTGCAAGTTTTAGGTCAGCCTGGGCAATTTAGCAAGACTCTGTCTCAAAACAAAATTAAAAAAAAAAATAAGTCTGGAGCTGGGTGCAATGGCACACTCCTCTGATCCCAGCTACTGGAGAAGCTAACGCTGGAGGATACCAAGGTAAAGGCTAGCCTCAACAACTTAGCAAGAATCTGTCTCAAAATAAGAAACAAAAAGAGCTGGGGATGTGGCTCAGTGATAAAGTATCCCAGTATGGCAAGATAAAAGAAAAAAATAATGAGTATATTTCAGTTTTTTTTAAAGTAATGATTATGGTTTACTGAAACATCCCTTTCATTGGTTATTATATTTGAAAATAGTAAAGACTTTCAGAAAATGAGTAAATGAAAGTAGTTAAAATTCCTATTTTAAAAGTGAGCCTATAATCCTGTTCCCAACATTGTCTTGTTACTAGTGGTCCTATTCAGTGTATATTTCTTAAGCATTAACTATATATTGGACATGGAAGTGGAAAGAGAGAGAGCTATTAAGCAACCAGATTGTATGCAATGGGAAGAAACAATAGAAAAATCATTCAAATGAAAATAACTTTGATTGGATTTACAAATTCCATTTTGTAGCTTAAACATGCATTCGTCTACACAGTTCTTTAGAATAATGAAGCCATCTAGTCAACAAGGGCATAACCTTTAGTAAGATCGCTTTGTAGTTCTAAGTCTGACTTTTAAAACATATTATTTTTGGTGTACTGCAAATTGAATCCAAGGCCTCAAGCATGCAAGGTAAGCACTCTACCACTGAGCTATGCACCCAGTTTAGTTTGAATGTTTTCTAAGTTTGAATTTTCTAAGTCTTTGATGGTAGTTTTTCTCAAGTATCATGTGTTGCTGAGATGAAAACTTTGTTTTAGTATCACTGTCAATATCTGTTAATAGTTCTATGTTAAAATAGCAACCTTTGCACTTCCTTTTTTCTTTCTTTGGTACCAGGGATTGAACTCAGGGGTACTTGACCACAGAGCCACATCTCCAGCCCTATTTTGTGTTTTATTTAGAGACAGAGTCTCACTGAGTTGCTTAGCGCCTCGCGGTTGCTGATGCTGGCTTTGAACTTGCAATTCTCCTGTCTCAGCCTCCAAAGTGCTGGGATTATGGGCACAAACAACCACGCCTGGCTAACCTTTGTACTTTTTAATTCAGGACATGGAAAAGGAAATCAGTAATGCCCTGGGCCATGGCCCACAAGATGAGATCCTAAGTAGTGCTTTCAAATTACGAATTACTCGAGGAGATATCCAGACCCTAAAGAACTATCACTGGCTCAATGATGAGGTAAATTCTTTCTTTGTTTCATCCCACTTTGACTATCATCATGTTTAACCATCTATAATCAAAGTGATTTGTGCCCAATTATAAGGGGTTGGTAAAGCAAGTTTTAGGGTTGTTTGTTTTTTAAACAAAAACATCCTGAACCTTACAAAAGTAGCTACTTCTGCTGCAGTGTTTCTCTCTTGTGCATCTGTCCTTATCCACTATTTCATTTGTCTTTTTTTTCTTTTTTAAGTTTTTCAGTTGTAGACAGACACAATATCTTTATTTTATTTATTTATTTTTATGTGGTGCTGAGGATCAAACCCAGTGCCTCACACGTGCCAGGCAAGTGCTCTACCACTGAGCCACAACCCAGCCCTCATTTATTAGTCTTTAGTGACATTTTTATGAACCCTGGTTGTCCCTGATAAGTGGAAGGTATTTACTTGAATGATATCATGTCTATTACTGCTGCTATAACAAAACACCACAAACTACAAAGGTGATCTGTCAATGGTACAAATTTATTATTTTTAGTTCTTTAAGCTAGAAAGCCCCAGATCAAAGCACCAGTTGATTCATTTCTGGTAAGGGCTCGTCCCTTGCTCTAAGATGGTGGGAGGAAGGAACACTGAATCCTCACACATGGCAGAGGGCAAAAGAATTAGGCACTCTGCATTCAGCCTCTTTTATAAAAGCACTAACCCCACCCATAAGGTTAGAGCTGTTATGTCTTAATCACTTCCCAAAAAGTCCTATCTCTTATCCCACTGGGTATGAATTTTGGGAGGGATACACAGATTCAAACCATAGCAAGTGGTAACTTCAAACTGCCTAATTGTCGTCTTGAACACTTACATATTTAGCAAAAGACAGCTCTTAGTTCTTGGCAGATCTCTAGTTGTTACTTTCCTCCACTGTTTAGTCTTTGCATTGTTTCCCTTTGCCTTCCTTTCTACTCCTCCATGCCTAGTTACCTCTAAACGCATTCTCCTCTCCTCAGGAACATTGAGTTACATCCCTAGTCCTTTTACTAATTTTTTTAAAAATTTATTTATTCTGCTTAGGTATACATGACAGCAGAATGCATTTTGATTCAATGTACAATGGAGCACAACTTTTCATTTCTCTGGTTGTACATGATGTAGAGTTGTACCATATTGCAGTCATACATGAATGTAGGGCAGTGATGTCCATTTCATTCCACCATCCTTCCTGTCCCCATGTCCTTTCCCCTCACCTCCCTCCCCTTTGACCAAAGCTAATTTTGTTTTGAGACAGGCTATCTCTAAGTTACTAAGGCTGTCCTGGAACTTGGGATCCTCCTGCCTTGGTAAACATTCTGGTAAAACTAGAATGTTTTATTTTACATTATGAATGTAATGTGTTTATTTTGGAAAATATAGGAAAAGTAAATTATTTTTCAAATATACTATAAATATTTTGGCAACTCTTTCCAGTTAATATTTTTTAAAGTGAGGAATAATTTCTGTGTTGTAAAATTTGCTTGTAGTTAAATTTTCTGCATATCTTTTTAAAAAATATATATATATATTTAGTTGTAGGTGGACATAATATCTTTAGTTTATTATTATTATTATTATTATTTGGTACCGAGGATTGAACTCAGTGGCACTCAACCACTGAGCCACATCCCCAGCCCTATTTTGTGTTTTATGTAGAGACAGGGTCTCACTGAGTTGCTTAGCGCCTTGCCATTGCTGAGGCTGGCTTTGAACTCGTGATTCTCCTGTCTCAATCTCCCTGAGTGCTGGGATTACAGGCTTGCACCACCGCGCCGGGCTTCCTTTAGTTTATTTTTATGTGGTGCTAAGAATCAAACCCAGTGCCTCACACATGCTAGGTTGAGCGCTCTACCACTGAGCCACAACCCCAGTCCCTTTTCTGCATATCTTATGCAATAGAGTTCCATTCACCTTTTCATTCTTGCACAGGTTCTTATAAGTATTACTCATATGCCTTAAAATATACAATCAATTTTTTTTCTTTTTTTTCTTTTTTTTGGCATTCTGGGTATTGAACCCAGGACCTTGTGCATGTTAGGCAAGTGCTCTGCTACTGAGCTACATTCTAGCCCTTCAGTCCTTCTTGATCTTTCCCATTTTGCACTGATCAGTTTCTTTCTGTCTTCTTAAATAGACTTCCCCTTAGTACCTTTCCTAAGCACCTCGCTTTCTAATTCATATTAACTCAAGTAGAAATTTAGTTTCAGTAATATACTTGCCATGTTCCAACTTTTATTCTGTTGGTATTTTACAGGTCATTAATTTTTACATGAATCTTCTAGTGGAAAGAAATAAAAAGCAAGGCTATCCAGCACTTCATGTATTCAGTACTTTCTTTTATCCTAAATTAAAGTCTGGGGGTTACCAAGCAGTGAAAAGATGGACCAAAGGGGTAAATCTCTTTGAACAAGAACTTGTTCTGGTGCCTATTCATCGGAAGGTACATTGGAGCCTTGTGGTGAGTTGAGAGTTAATTGTTGGAGTTTGGATACAAGCTGTTTCCTTAAATGATGAAAGTTACTCTTTTTTTTTTTTTGGTACTGAGGATTGAACACAGGTGGGTACTCGACCACTGAGCCACATCCTCAACCCTATTTTGTGTTTTCTTTAGAGACAGGGTCTCACTGAGTTGCTTAGCACCTCGCCATTGCTGAGACTGGCTTTGAACTCGCGATTCTCCTGTCTCAGCCTCCCAAAGTGCTGGGATTATAGGTGTGCACCACCACGCCCAGCTGAAAGTTATTCTTTGTCCAGTGAAAAGCCAATAGTATGTATGAAAGGCATACTCCAAAGAATCTTTTCTCAATTCTTTTTTTTTTTTTTTCTGTAGCAGTATTGGGGATTGAACCCAGGTCCTTGCACTTGATAGCTATGTACTATACAACCAAGCCACATCTCCAGTCCTTTTCTATTTTTTATTTTTATTTTGAGACAGGGTCATGCTAAGTTGCTGAGGCTGGCCCCAAACTTGGAATTCTCCTTCCTTGGTCTCAAGTGGCTGGGTTTATAGGCATGCAACACTGTGTCCAGCTGCCTACTTATCTATTGGCCTTTTTTTTTTCTTCTTCTTTTTGTGGTGCTGGGGATTGAACCCAGAGCCTGTGCATTCAAGGCAAGCACTCTATCAACTGAGCTATATCCCCAGCCCTGCTTATTACTATACTGAGGGCTGAACTCAGGAGCTCTCTACCACTGAGGCACATCCCTACCTCTTTTTATTTTTTATTTTTAGACAAGGTCTTTCCCAGGGTCAAGGCTGGCCTCAAACTTCAGGTTTCCCGCCTCAGCTTCCTGAGTTGCTGAAATGGTAGGCATGCATTACTGCACCCAGTTTCCCAAACAGTTCTTAAGTTGGACAACTTAGAAAGCTAGAAGAATGATTCCTGCACTTTTAAGGAGCTTTCATTTCTAAGAGAAGAGTTTTGTACTTTTATTTGTGTATTTAGTTTCATTTATAAGACCGGTAAGATGGTATAGGTTTATTGAAGAAAAGTGAAGGTAAAGGAGAAACAAAAAAGCTTCTAGGTCTTTACCTAGAAATAGAAATACATAATATTAACTTCATATCATCTGTGATGTTTTGTAATTTTTTTTTAAACTAAAAATGTCTCTAATTTCATTCATGTTTGTACATGTGTTGATTTTTGGCGGGGGGGGAGTACTGAGAATTGAACTCGGGTACTCGACCACTGAGCCACACTCCCAGCCCTATTTTGTGGTTTTTTAATGTAGAAACAGGGTCTCACTGAGTTACTTAGCACCTTGCCCTTGCTGAGGCTGGCTTTGAACCTGCGATTCTTCTGTCTCAGCCTCCCAAAGTACTGGGATTATAGGCATGTGCCATCGCACCTGGCTATGTGTTGATTTTTTTAAAGATGCTTTTCGTTTGGAAATAAATTTTGTGTTTCTGTTAATGTTTAAGATATTTCAGTTTCTCCATGTTGCCATCTTTCCATTACAGGTGATGGACCTAAGAAAAAAGTGTCTTAAATACCTGGATTCTATGGGGCAAAAGGGCCACAGGATCTGTGAGATTCTCCTGTAAGTAAAGGCTAGAAAATGTCACTGTTGTCTCATTGTGCCCTTTTTGGTGATGTTGCTTTTATTTAATTCTGTTAAGCTCTGGATGGCAGTCTCTTTCTTTTCTTCTTTTTTTTTTATATCAGAGATTGAACCCAGAGGTACTTAACCACTGAGCCACATCCCCAGCTTTTTTTTTTTTGGTACCAGGGATTCAACTCAGGGGTACTTGACCACTGAGCCACATCCCAGCCCTGTTCTGTGTTTTCATTTAGAGACAGGGTTTCACTGAGTTGCTTAGCTAGCAGCTTGCTGTTGCTGAGGCTGGCTTTGAACTTGCGATTCTCCTGTCTCAGCCTCCTGAACTGCTGGAGGTTTTTTTGTTTTGTTTTTAATATTTTATTTAGAGACAGGGTCTCACTAAGTTGCTTGGGGCCCCACTGAGTTGCTGAGGCTGGCTTTGAACTCGAAATCCTCTTGCTTCAGCGTCCTGAGCCTCTGGGATTACAGGTGTGCACCACCACGCCCGGCCTGGATAGCAGTCTGAATGGGTAGTTAAGGCTATCTTCACAGTGGCTCAGGACTAAATTTGAATTTATCTTTTTGTTTAAAAATAACCTAATATCTGATTTAACCTGAGAAGACCTATTTAATAGCATTATTGAAAACAAATTTGTCTTGTGTTATAATGTAAAAATATCTTAATATTGTCCTGTGATTTAAATTAGATTTCTTTGGGATTATTATGGATATTTAAAGAATTATTAGTTGGGAAATATTGGTCCTATAAATTCTGAAACCTGTTCATGTCTCTGTGCTTTCCATGGTAGTTGGGTTCATGTCCTAGAACCTGAGGGCAGTTTTTAAATTAAAATGTATGGTTTGTAGGCAACTTGCAAATACCGTAAGTAGTTCTCCATGTATCTGTTGGTATACATTCTAAGTGGATGCCTAAAACCACAGACAGTATTGAACCCTACATATACTATGTTTTTTCTTTTGTGCCCTGCAGCATTGCCAAATAGTACCAGAATTAATCTGTCCTTCCATATTTTTTGCCCTGGAGATTCCTTTGCATCATTGTTCTTACTCTGTGGAATCATTATTAAGAAAAATAGTGTTACTTGAATATAATCACTATAATATAGAAAGCCAATCTCATAACCAAAACTGCTATTAAATACAGGTGGGTAGTATATACAATGTGGACATGCTAGGTGAGGGGTAGACTCATGTACCAGATGGACTGGAGCAGATGATGTAAGACTTCTTTGTGCTGCTTAGAATAGTATGCAATTTAAAATTTATGAATTGTTTATTTTTAGAATTTTCTATTTAAAATCTTTGGATAATGGGTAACTAAAACTACAGAAAGTAAAATCAGAGATAAGAGGGAACTCCTATAGCAATTGCTAGAAACCTGCCTTTAAAGCAAAATTAATAACTGTGTAAGTTGGTGACATGAATTTGAAAGTGAAATAGCACATTAGGAAGATAAGCCCCACTCCCTACCGTACTTTGTTTTCTTTTTGTGGTACTGGGGAATAAATCCAGGGGTTCACCCATGCTAGGCACCTGGCAAGATAAGACCCTTTTAAACCTATTCTGCTTACTGGAAGCAAATGCAGTCTCCTTTTTCCTTCCTTTCTTTTTTTTTAGTTGTAGATAGACACAATACCTTTATTTTATTTATTTATTTTTATGTGGTGCTGAGAATGGAATCCAGTGCCTCACACATGCTAGGCAAGCGCTCTACCACTGAGCCACAACCCCAGCCTACAGGCTCCTTCTTTTACCTTTAGTAAGAATGAATGAACTTGTTAAATGAATCCTAAAAGAAAAGTTGTTCTTAACTATAATTAGTTCATTTATCTCTTTTTTCCCCCCAATTATTTTTATTGTGAAAGATCTTTTTAACTGGGTGCAGTGTTGCATGCCTGTAATCCCAGTGACTCTGGAGACTCAGATAGGATCACAACTTTGAGGGCAACCACAGAAATTTAGCAAGACCTCATTTAAAAAGAATAAAGGACTGGGGATGTAGCTCAGTAGACCACTTCTCCAGCACACGTGAGGCCCTGAATTCAGTCCCCAGTTTAAAAAACAAAACAAAAGATCTTTTATATTTATGGTTGTTTATCTTTTTTTTTGGTACTGGGGATTGAACTCAAGGGTACTCGACCACTGAGCCACATCCCCAGCCCTATTTTTTTTTTTTTTTTTTTTTGAAGGGCTTTTGTGTGTCGGGTTGTCGTGCACGTACGGGCTTTGCTTTGGCTTGACTCCATCTATGCGGTATTAATGGCCTAAGCTTGCAGCTTAGTTGCTAGTGGCAATGTGTCGCCACAGCTCCGGCACCCCGGGTCAGGTTCTCCAGCCCCGCTGCTAAGTGCACTGGAGAGCGGTTGTGTCTGCTTCGAGCAGTAACGCAAGTGTGACACAGGAACGAACAATCCCATGCTTTGGCGCAGGATTTTGTTCCCTGCACCAAGGTTTGTTCCGTAAGTCACTGTCAACCAAGCCTGTGGGAGAAAAGTCTGGCCCCCAGCCCTATTTTGTGTTTTATGTAGAGACAGGGTCTCACTGAATTGCTTAGCGCCTCGCTGTTGCTGAGGCTGGCTTTGAACTCGCGATTCTCCTGTCTCAGCCTCCCTAAGTGCTGGGATTACAGGCTTGAGCCACTGCGCCCGGCTTGTTTATCTTGAATAAAAAAGAAATTTTTAAAAATCAGAAGCTAAGCTGGGCACTGAGGTATACACCTGTAATCCCAGTACTTTGGGAGGCTGAGACAGGAGAAAAACAAGTTCAAAGCCAGCCTCAGCAACTCAGTGAGGCGCTAAGCAACTCAGTGAGACCCTGTCTCTACATAAAACACAAAATAGGGCTGGGGATGTCACTCAGTGGTCAAGTGCCCCTGAGTTCAGTCCCTGGTACCAAAAAAAACACATGCTATACCAAACTATATATAATCCTTCTAGTCTTTCCTGTGTAAGATATAAAACATAAAATGTGCACATGTACTTGTGAGTGCACATATATACATATTAATATATTATTTCGTACATAGAAACTGCATATTACTGCTTACTGAAATCATATAGTATGGTTTTGTTTGCTGCTTATAACAGGATACCAAAAAAAAAAGTCCATACTTTTTAATAGTCATATTTCTTCTTTTTCTTCCTTTCATTTGAAAGGATCATTTCCTGTGGGCATCTGAGTCTGTGTTCTTTTCTGATAGACCTAGTCCAGTTTTTCTCCACCTTTTTTTTTTCATTATCCTCACCCCTAGAAGAAAATTTTAATTTAATTTTTCCATCATAAGAAAAAATAATACTAATGAAGAAGTCTTAGTGAGTTGAGCTTTGGAAGGCTACAAACCATTAAAATACCTATGATTTTTACCCCCTAAAAATTATATTTTACCCTGTTGGAGACAGTACTGCCCTCATTGAGAGTGTATGTCCCGGTCTAATGTAGGCTTACCTTATATGCACCTTAGGATTAGAACTGATGTTTGGGTTGTTGATTTTGATAACCTGGAAATGAGGATAAAATTAATCACTCCTAGGACTTAAATATATATCTCCTAAGAATAAGGAAATTCTCCTATGTAACCACAATGCTTATTATCACACTTATAACAATAAGTTAGATGTAATATATGGTCCATATTTTGATACCTCTAGGTATCTTTTATATCCTCCCATCAGTCCAAGAACCAATCAGTGTTCAGACATGTTTCTAATATCTTTTTAGTCTCTCCTTTAATTCAGAACAGTTTTCTTTTAATTTTTCAAGAGTTTAGGGCATATATTTTATGTCATATTTATTCTGAACTGAGAAAAAGCAAGTTGTTAAGTTACCCCCCCACCCTCCACCTGCTCTACCAGTGGTATCTGGGATTGAACCCCAGGGGTGGTTTTTTTTTTTTTTTTTTTTTTTTACCACTGAGCTACATCCCCAGTCCTTTTATTTTATTTATTTATCTATCTATCTATTTATATAATTTTGGTGCCAAGGACTGAACTCAGGGGTACTCGACCACTGAGCCACATCCCCAGCCCTATTTTATATTTTATTTAGAGACAGGGTCTCACTGAGTTGCCTAGTGCATCGCCATTGCTGAGACTGGCTTTGAACTCACGATTCTTCTGTCTCAGCCTCCCTAAGTGCCTTTTTATATTTTATTTTGAGTCAGGGTCTTGCTAAATTGAAGAGAGTCTTGCTAAGTTGCCTCCAACTTTTGATCCTCTTGCCTCAACCTCCCAAGTTGCTGGGATTACAGGGTACACCACTGAGAATAAAATATATGTTTTTAAATTGTGTGTATAGCCAAGTACAGTGGGGCATGCCTATAATCTCAGTGATTTGGGAGGCTGAGGCAAGAGGATCACAAGTTCAAGTTCACCCTCAGCAAGACACTGTTTAAAAAGGGCCAAGGGATGTAGCTTGGTAGTAGAACACTCCTAAGTCAATCCCCAGTACCAAAATAAATAAACAAGCAAACAAAAATGTTGTATACAGGTATATCACAACAATTTATTAATGGTAATTATTTCTGGAGTGGTTATTATAATAGTCTAGTGGTCTTTTCATGTACAATTTTTGTTAGAAAAAGAGAACTCAAAAACAAAAAAGCAGTCACATTTTTGAAAAGCTAATGTAACTGGGATTGAGAATGGCATATCTGCTAAACATCAAAATTCCTTTGTCGTAACAGTCAGTTTTGTAGGGATTCACTGATATACTCATTCTTTGCTGTTTGTTTTCTTTAGTCAGTATTTACAGGATGAAAGTAAGACCAAAAGAAATATTGATCTAAATCTTTTAGAGTGGACCCACTACAGCATGAAGCCACATGTAAGTTATGTTCATCTATATTTGACCTACTTTGTTTCATTTACTGACAGTATATTATTTAGTCTTGGCTTCCTTCCTACCTTACTTCATTCCCTGTTTCGAGCATGCATAGCATGCCATTCTCTTAAAGTATACATCTTTCTTTTTTGTGCTGGGAATTGAACTCAGGGTATGAGTGCTACGCACATACTACTACTGAACTACACCCCCATCCTAAAGTGTGCATCTTAAGAAATACCTACTTCCAAATCTCCAGCCATTAATTTAAACAAAATAGTTCCTTCTTAGTCTTTATCTTTGTGCTCTGTTAACTCTATTAAAACGGTTTTTTAAGCCGGGCGCGGTGGCTCACGCTTGTAATCCCAGCACTTAGGGAGGCTGAGACAGGAGAATCATGAGTTCAAAGCCAGCCTCAGCAATGGCGAGGCGCTAAGCAACTCAGTGAGACCTTGTCTCTACATAAAAAAACACAAAATAGGGCTGAGGATGTGGCTCAGTGGTCGAGTGCCCCTGAGTTCAATCCCCAGTACCAAAAAAATAAATAAATAAAATAAATAAATAAAACTGTTTTTTTAGAAAAACCCAGTTCCAATATATGAGAACCAGCCCCAAGGTGCCATGAGATCCAAGAAAGAGGTACACAGATCCAGGATTGCATAGTGCAAGTAATTGGAGACTTACTGACAGAAGCATGGTCCTGGGTGGCAGTAAAACCAGTAGATCTCCATGATTTGAGTCAGAATAATTTATAAAGTAGTTAGGATGTAGGTGACTTCATTCAAGCCAGGATTATCTGGTTTATCTCAAGTGAATATGAAAGACTTCAGACACGTCGCTTTCACTTACTCTGCCAGGATCTGGTTGTAAAGCTGCACGTATTACTCTACTGTTTTGTTTACTTGAAATATTCTGGGGGACAGTGAGGAAAACTGATGAGAGTTACTCAGGGGGCATTTATGGCAGTTATGGCTCAAGATGGCACAGTCATGTCAAAAAATATATATATATGTGTGTGTGTGTGTGTATATCTAAAAGTGTGTAGGGACTGGAGTTGTAACTCAATGGTAGAGTGCTCACCTACCACGGGTGAGGCACTGGGTTCGATCCTCAGTACCGTATACAAATTAATAAATAAAAATAAAGTTATGATAAAAAAATCAACCTTAAAAAAAAAAGTGTGTGTATACACACGTGCACACGCACACACACAAGCACATCTTGTGGAATTAGAAAAACAAGCCAGGTGCTGCACACCTGTAATTCCAGCAACTTGGGAGGCTGAGGCAGAAGGATCACGAGTTCAGAGCCAGCCTCAGCAACAGCGAGGCACTAAGTAACTCAGTGAGATCCTGTCTTTAAATAAAAATACAAAATGGGGCTGGAGATGTTGCTCAGCGGTTGAGTGCCCCTGAGTTCAAAACCCAGAACCTGCCCCCCCCCCAAAATTCTAAAAACAAAAAAAGTTAAGTCAGTTACTTTTTTTAGACAGTGCTAATGAAAGTTTAAAGTTCTTGTCCAAAATTTATCTGGGGATTTGCTTATTTGGTTTTAGGATCCCATGTCATGAGTTTTCGAGAGTCAAGCATGCTGAATCTCCTCCCAATTCAAGATTTGAAAACACATCCCTCTTTGAATCCTAATGACTACGCTTTAAAGTTAGCCACACGAATTCTATTTTAGTCCTCACCTATGTATGATGACTCCACTATCTTCATCCAAAAGCATTTCTATTTCTAAATCGAATCATTTGAAAGTTGAACCTTAAAATTTCCTGAGGAGAGGACAGGTATAAGAGTCAATTAGGATCAATACTGTGTTCTGGTGTGGAAAATGTAATAAAAAAAAACAAATACTCTTCCTTTGTAGATTGGAGTCTGTAGTTCTGTGTCCTCTGAGAGATGCCAGCCCAGGGAGAAAAGTATGAGGCACCTAGCATATGTATGGGACGTGTGCATGTTCTGTCTTTTCTTTTTTTTTTTTTTACAGCAATCAACTGTATTTCTGTGAATAAAAATGGAGCTTTTGTCATTGAGTGTGTTTGTTTTCCAGCAGTGGAATCAGTGTCTTACTATCTTGTACTCTTTATGACTAACAGCCCAAGTGTGTAAAGGGTTGGCTAAGATTAGGATAAGATGGGCCCTGGGGATATATAAGCTTACCTCCTGTGTTTGAAATCTGCCACCTTTGGCTTATGATGCGCTTTTTTTTCCCCAGTACTGGAGATTGAACCCAGGGGCACTTTACCATTGAGTTATATCCCTATATCCTCAACCCCTCTCCCTCTTTGTTTTTTGTTATTGTTTTCTTTTTTGAGACAGGGTCTTGCTAAGTTGCCAAGGCTGGCTTCAAACTTGTCTCAGTCCCTTCCTTAGCCCTGTAAGTGGCTGAAATTACAGGAGTGCACTACCCTGTCAGGCATTGTGATGCTCGTAGAGCTCCTTGCAACAAGTTCTGTTTCTGCTTCAGGGACAGATTGTAATTGGTTAAATCCTTTCAGAGGCTTTTTTATTTGTCCCTCTTTCTCCTCGCACCCAACCCCATGTTTCTTTTTTTTAGTTGTTGATGGATCTTTATTTTATCCACTTATTATTTATATGTGGTGCCTCACGCATGCTAGGCAAGCGCTCTACCACTGAGCTACAGCCCTAGCCCCCAACCCCATATTTTTTATTGGTGCATTGTGTCTCTTCCTCTCGATAGGGGTCCAAAGCAGTAGGCCTGTTTTCCTGGCTAGGATGAGAAGATAAACTGTAGTTTCCAAGTAGGTTAGTTGCATTTTAAGTGTATCTTTGATTAACCTACACATAACCTTTTTTAAAGTTATAACTTTCTGAAATAATTCTGGCTAGCATTGCTGTTCCTAGTAATGCACCTCCAGTTTGGTTTCATTTCTTTTTCTAAGTGCTGGGGATGGAACAAGGGCTTCATGTATCTAGGCAAATGCTCTGTCATGTCACTCAGCTACACCCCCAGCCCTCAGTTTAGTTTCTTTGAGTGAGAGCTAAGAGGTGGAACTCTTTCTCACTTTGCTTTTCTCCTTAAAAATATTTCCCATGGGCTCCCATGCTCTTATATCATGATGAGGATTTTTATGAGTAAAGCTAATTGTGTTAGTGTGTGTGTCTGTGTGTTTGTGCAATACTAGATTTAACATTTACCTTTATAATACTGTTTTTCCACAGTGTTTAGATATTTAGAAAAAAATCTAAGGAAGTTGTTGTATTTGGGGATACTTCACCACTTCCTCCTTTTTTTGTAATTTTAGGAGATTCCTCAACAGTTGAATGGGAGTGATTGTGGAATGTTTACTTGTAAATATGCAGATTATATTTCTAGGGACAAACCTATCACATTTACTCAGGTGAGTAAAGATCCTTCCTTATCCACTTCCTTGTTACTATACAAGGTAAAACACTTTGCCAGTCAGTGCCTGGCACACTTTAAACCCTCAATTATAGTAGTTGCTCTACTACAGCATTGTTATTGCAGTAACCCCTGGGCATAGCTCTACTCTTGCCAGAATCAGAGTTTGTCATAGCATCTGCTCTCAGGTTGATCCTGGTCTTTGGTGATGGGATAATTTGCATGTCTCTGAACTCCATTGTTCACTGGTTCATGTGTATTACTCTTATTTTTAGCTAAAGAAGGAAGCATGTGAAAATATTTAATAGCAAGGAAAAATTAGGCCTTGTGAAAACACAAGCCTCAGGTCTAAAACATAACTATGAATACTGCCATTCCTTTCTGTTCTGGTAGGTTTGGTTCCCCATGCCTCTGCATTTGAGTGAAGACCCAAGTATATTGGGAACTCTTGAGAATTTCTGTTTATAATGGTGGATGCTCAACCTTTTTGCAACCAAGGACAACCCTCATTAAAATATATTTCTCTTCAGCAGACCTCAATTTGATAGATGTTTGCCAAACAAAGCTTTGGAACAGCAGGAAGAAACTAGGGCTCCCGTGCCGAATTGTAGTCTAAAGTAAAGGCACAGTTTGACTAAGAATGAATGAATGTACAGTTTTTACTCTATGTTTTGACTGTTTAAAATAATTGATAGCCAGGCACAGTGGCACATGCCTGTAATCCCAGCAGCTCAGGAGGCTGAGGCAGGGGGATCGCAAGTTCAAAGCCAGCCTCAGCAACATAGTGAGGTCCTAAGCAACTTAGCAAGACCCTGTCTCACAATAAAAAACAAAAAAGGGCAGAGGATATGGCTCAGTGGTTAAGTGCCTTTAGGTTCAATTCTTGGTATTAGGGGGCAGGGGGGATGAATCCTGTGTTAAGACTCCCTGCCCCATACCAAGAACTCACTAGTAATTTAAAATAAAGTCATATTTTATATGACTATTTAAACTAGTCATATTTATATTAGTACATTAAGGGTGTGAACTTCTGATTCATTAGAAGGTAGGGGGTAGGCAGTTGAGTTATAGGTCATTTTGGTGTTGTCTTGTGTTTTGCTGCTTCAGAAATTGGCCTCTGCAGTTATTGTCAGTTAAGGCAATATAATTAAGCAAAACATCTCTGTCTTTTTTTGTTTGGATTGGTACTAGGGATTGAATCCAGGGGCACTCTACCACTGAGCTACTCCCCTTCTAATTTTGAGATAGGGTCTCAGTAAGTTGCTGAGACTGGCTTCCAACTTGGTGATCTTCCTGTCTCAGCCTTCCTGATGGCTGGGATTATAGGTGTGCCCTACCACACCCAGCTACATTTCATTCTTTGATGCTGCTAAATTTAGCAAGGAGTTGATTATTCTCTGAACTTGAGATTTCAAGGAAAGAAACTTTTTTGAACAGAATTGACAGTGTATAACACTAGTAGAACAGAAATTTGTAGATCAAATTTTTTTCTTTATATAAATAAAGGACACTTTTTTTCATATAAAAGCAAGTAATGTTCATCATAGAATTTTTTAGAAAAGTTGCCTGTTGTGTCATCTCTTGGACATTTCTGGTTTTGATAGACATGTATTTTTCCCCGCAATGCTGGGGTCCAAACCCATAATTATGAACATTCTGCTTTGTAAGTTTATGCCATGATGTAACAATGTCAAGGCTGACATACACGGACATCCCACTTCATTTACATGATGGCACCTACAGGTTGTGATGCTGCGCGTAACCAGTGCATTGTTTGTGGGATTTTTTGCAGCACCAGATGCCTCTCTTCCGGAAGAAGATGGTGTGGGAAATCCTTCATCAGCAGTTGCTGTGAGAATGCCCCGCCTGCTCCCTTCAGCTGCTGGTGGTTCTTTCACAGACGTTTCCATATACCTCATGCATTGTGGGTTTAAAAGTCCCTGCATCATTTCTGTTCTCACAGGTACTGAGCTGTCAAAAGTGCATGAAGGCCCCTGGCTGCACTACAGTCCTGACTTGGGGTGCGGAGGGGCTGCTTGCAACCCTGTCTGTAAGGCTGTGCCTGCTCAGAGCCCTGGACTGTTCAACCCACACAAGAACAAACGCTAATTATTATGTTTTTTGTTTTAAAGAGTTCTTTCCCTATGAATGTGGGAAATGCAGGATTTATTCTATGAATTGTTTTTTTCTTGTGTGTTTGTTCACGTGCATTCATTTGCTCACTCATTTGCAAAACATTGGGCAGTGGCCACGAACCACTGCTCTTTTACAGTTAACTCTAAATTACTTGTTTGAACTATTTATTTCTGAAAGGAATGTTAATCCACCTGCCACTCCCTGCTGAAGATCAGGAGGGACATCAGTGGGGAGAGGAAGGAAGTGTTAATTAACTTTTCTAATGCTGGAGCAGTAACTGCCATCTTGAAGTAAGGGGTTTCCCCTTTTTTGAGGCTGGAAAATGCCAGGAGAAACAAAAATGCTGTGTTGTCGGAGCCGATTGCTTTTCAGAGGAAGTCTGACACCAGCATTAGCACAGTGTTGTGGAAAAGTAGCAGAGTGGCCAAGGAACTCTGGCCATCATGTGTCTTCAGAAGAATGTCATGGTCATCTTAGAGACACTTCCCTTTCTGGAATTGAGGTGACTTGGCTGACTCTTGAAACTGGATTCAAAGTAACTATAGACCCTAAATCTTCATTTTCATCCCAGATGTGATTGAATATAAACCTCAGTAGGGTTGGCCAGAGCTATCCATTTCACAGGATAGTATTCAATTTAAAGCTATTTTTCCTCAAAGTTTTTTTTTCTTTATATTAAGCTAAAATTCAGTTTTGTACTCATTAAGATTAACATCCCCCCTCTCCACCCCTATTCAAATCTGTGGAAGAAGACTTAGCACTTGGCGCTGAGGTTATATAATAATCTATTTTGCATATGAAAGTTTGTATTTAACTTTTGTTCATTAAAAATCTTACCGATGTGGTTATGCATTTTTAATTTCAGAAAGTTAGAGTTGGTCAGAACATATTTTGCAAGATCTAGTGCCTAGTGTTGCTTTTATGATGTAATAAAAGGTTGTCTGGCAGAACCTGAAAAGTATATGCTGAAATGATTTCTCACTCTTTCCTTACTTTAACCTTCCAAACTCATTCTGGTACATAAAAGTGAGAGGTAAAACTGGAACCAAAATTGGGTGTGTGTCATCCATCAATCTGAATGTCTGCCACTTGGAGGGCCCGGGCTGCAATATAACTATTGCAACCAGTTTTCCTGTGATTTTAAAGGTCTTGGTATGGGATATGGGGCCTGCCATGTGAACCAATGCTACTGTGCTTACTTGGTGACTAGATCACAGGCTGTGTGGTCAGGTGAGAACTAAAGGGCTAGCTGATTGTACTAACTCTCCCTCAGGCTGGGGCTGCACAGAGCACTCTACCTGCAGCCGTGATCCTCTCCCCAGGGCTGGTAGGGCTGGGCCAGTGAGTATGGAGATCAAGCAGCTGGCACAGCCAAAAAAGCCTAGAGGTTCCTGGATCTGCACTGTACTGGAACCTGGTTTCCACTGGGCACCAATGAAGGAAATATTCACTTGAGAATTTAGAACCTTGGTTAAAATTTGTTCCATGATGGGTTAGTCAGGTTTAGAATGGAAGTTTGTATTCTGCCCAGATGAATGATGCTGGAGGTTAATGTAGTATTTGAGGGGCCTTTTAAGAGCAGCTTTCACTGACCTTTCCATTGATGTTTACTCTTCAGAAAAACTCTAATTAATCTTCCAAGACATAATGAAATTCCTAGGAGCAAAGTGTTAAGCTAGAGAGTAGCATTTTTTTTTAACCCTAAGTTCATTCCTATATTTAAGGAGAAACACCGCAGGCCAGGGGTCCCTAGGCAGTGACATGTCTTCCTTGGTGCAAAACAGCATGTTGGCAATAGAACCTTTATGCCTAAACAGTTTAGGAGAAAAATGGTCAGGTGATAAAAGTAGCTATTGGTTATATCAGTAGCAAGGTAGCAGCATTAAAACCGGTGATTTTTAAATTGTAGTTTGGGACCCCAAAAACGGTGCAATGAACCTTGGTTCTTTCGTGTTCTCTCACACACATGCCCGCGCACACACACATTTCCCTTTTTTGTTGCAGTACTGGGGATTGAATGCAGGCCCTCTCGAGTGCTAGGGAGCACTGCACCACTGAACTACATCCCCAGCCCCCATTGAGATTTTTAAGGTAGTCTCTTAAAAATCAATAAAGATAAAAAACATATACTATTTGTGAGTAAGTATGTTTCTCGTGCATGACCTAGTGCCAGAGCTGGGGTTGGGGTGGAAGAGAAATTGACCTGGGGCATCGGGAGGACGTTCTTGGGAGCCCCTTATCCTACCTCAGTTACAGCTATGGAACCTCTGATCTTTTCCTTCTCTGAAGTCCTAAGCACATCTTGGGGACTGCCAAGTGGAATGGTGGGTATTTGTGCTGGGAGGATGTGCTCAGTGCTGGGACCCAGGCGTGGGTGTGGGGAGAATATTTCCTTCAAGATACAGCGAACCTCAGACACAAGCAATATGGAGGAAGTTGTGATAACTTAGTACTGTAGTTAATAAGCTCCACTGTTTAAATGGGCTTTTGTGAACTAATTGGGGACCTACTCTCTTTATAACAGTTTCTTTGAGAAAAACTCCAAGCACCTAATATTCAAACAAACTTTTGGTACTTAACTCATTTGTAAGTTGGAGATCTAGCTAACTGTATTGCTTTGATGATTTTCTTCTTTTAATTTAATTAAAAGGTGGATTTTGGGTGTGTTGGTATGGATGTTGATTTTATCTATTTACCAATAAATTCATCTCTTTAATTCAGTGGTTTTCAAATTTTTTATTGCAACTCATAGTAATAAGTATATTTTATGTGGTGACCAGCACATACATCCACATACTATGAAATTATAAGTGCACATACAAAAATTTCACAAGCAGTTCTTAGCCTTACTATGTAGTTTGAGAGTTTTAAGAGTTCCATTAGAGCCAGGCGCGATGGTGCACACCTGTAATTCCAGCACTTTGGGAGGCTGAGACAGGAGGATTTTTTTCAAAGCCAGCCTCAGCAACTGCAAGGCGCTAAGCAACTCAGTGAGACCCTGTCTCTGAATAAAAAAAGTCCCGTTAGAAAAAGGGAGGGTTTTGACCACCACCTTGATTTCTGTGCCCACTGATGGATAGAGAAACTGGTTTATTTAGTGGTGGTGGTGGTTTGTGATTTGGGGGTTGGTTTTTCCTTTTTGCAGTGTTGGGGTTTGCATGCAAGGCAAGCACCCTACCACTGAGCTATGCCCCCAACCCTAGTAACCAGTTTGGAAACACCTGTAAATGATCTAACAGCAAAATGCAAACTATTTTTAAAACTATGAAACTTGAGACAAAATAAAAAAAAGAAATGTGAAGCTGTCATAATATGATTCATCTAAAAATCTAGGGAAACAGGCCAGAAGCACTCAGACCCTGGATAGAAATATGCAGCATATATAATCTTAAATCTTCAGGTAAACATTAGCATTCCTCAAGGGTGTCAAGTAGAAGTCCTGTTACTTCTTTTTATAGGTAGCAAAACAGAGGGTCTGTGGCTCAGCAGTATGTGTCCCATGTCTTTTCCTCCTGGGACTGCATAGCAAACATTCTAAGTTTTATACTACTTAAGTTTTAACCTAGCATATCTCAAAACAAGGACAGTGAACCCTTTTCTGTGAGACAGCTGTGGAACCATTGATGGAACAGAACACTTAGGAAAGTGCCAGCAATATATAGTTCTTGAAAGCATGTGCTTTCAAACACTCCGGGAAGCCCTACCACCTCCATCCCCAAACACACACTTCCTTCCGAAGGGCTTAAGGTGATAAAGTCTGTGGTTCCAAGGTGCCACCCTGCCCGCTCTTATGATTTTCTTTAATATCAGTAATAGGAATCCGCAGTAGAAAAGTGAAATACTGGTAGAAGGTAAAGAATAATAACTGCAAATTCACTACCCAGAGTTAATAAGTCAATATTTCATATATCTTGCCTTTCCTTCACCCCTGTGCATGCTTGTATGTATGTTTTTCTTGTTATTAATACAGAAGTGTGTGCACATGCATGTGTGTAGTTACATAACTCCTTTTCATTTAATTTATCTTGAACTTTTTTTTTTTTTTTTTTTTTTTTGGGTACTGGGGATTGAACTCAGGGGCACTTGACCACCGAGCCACATCCCCAGCCCTATTTTGTGTTTTATGTAGAAACAGGGTCTCACTGAGTTGCTTAGCGCCTCGCCCTTGCTGAGGCTGGCTTTGAACTCGCGATTCTCCTGTCTCAGCCTCCCTAAGTGCTGGGATTACAG
>CM053409.1:48130166-48231331 GCA_028644305.1 Xerus rutilus
ATCTTGAACTTTTTTGTGGGGGATGAGTGCTAGGGATTGAATCCAGGGGCCCTCTACCACTGAACTACATTCCTAGCTCTTTTGATTTTTTCGTTTTGAGAGAGGCCCAGCATTGAACATATTTTCATGTCAATGAATATATCATTTTAACTGCTGCATAGTATTCCTGTTTATGGCCATAAACATATACTCCAGCATCATTGGACATAGCATCTTATATAATATATAATAGGAATTTATGGGTTAAAAATTATATTAAGAAATCAAGCAAAAAATCAACCATCCCCCATCCCCTTTTTTTCCTTTGTACAGTACAGGGGATTAAACCCAAGGGCACTCCACCACAAAGCTACCTCCCTAGCCCTTTTATTATTTTGAGACAGGGTCTCACTAAGTTGCCCAGGCTGACCTCAAACTTCTGAATTAAATGGGATTTACAGATAAATACCATCATACCTGGCACCCATCAGTATTTTGACTTTTCTAGCACAGGTAATTATTTGTGTCTTTTTTTCTTTCTTTCTTTCTTTTTCTTTTCTTTTTTTTTGAGGGCAGAGGGACTAGAGATTGAACCTAAGAGTGCTCTACCACTGAGCTACATCCCAGTCTTTTTTTTTTTTTTGAGGGAGGGTCTCACCAAGTTGCTGAGGCTGGCCTCAAACTTGCCATCCTCCTAAGTCTTCTGAGTCCCTGGGATTACAGGTGTGTACCACCGTGCCCAGCTTCAATGGTTTGTATCTTGATGGACTTAGTTTTATAGTATTTTTCATGAGTAGGTCTTCAGTTCACTGTAATGGATTTAATGTCTCATTTTAGTGGATAATTTTATCTTTTTCAACTACTTTACAAAAAAACTTTTATGGGAATTTCAAGACACAAAAAAGTAGAGGCAGGCATGGTGGTACACGACTATAATCCCAGCAGCTCCAGGGGCTGAGGCAGGAGGGTTGTGAGTTCAAAGCCAGCCTCAGCAACGGCGAGGCGCTAAGCAACTCAGTGAGACCCTGTCTCTACATAAAACACAAAATAGGGCTGGGGATGTGGCTCAGTGGTCGAGTGCCCCTGAGTTCAATGCCTGGTGCCAAAAAAAAGAAAAAAAGTAGAGAAAGCACAAGGAACTTTTTTGTGTACTCCACCCCTTTCAGCAGTTATGAAAATGTGGCTAAATCTTGGTTCACCCATTTATGTTTTCCATGGGAGACGGTGAGATCTGGGGGTTTGGGGTTTCGTTTGTTCTGGGTGATGATGGGGATTGAACCAAGGGCCTTGCACAGGCAAAGCATGTACTCTACTGAGCCTCCCTCCCGGCCCAGGTTTGCAGTAATTTAAAACAAAACTCTGATACCATGACATCATGTTATTCTATCTAAATACTTCAGTGTCTCCTTCACTAATAACTAAAAAAAGAGAAAAGAAACCTCTGTAATTTCACACCTAACAAAATAAGAATTTGCTAAAATCATCTGATGCTCAGTTCGTATTCTCATCTGTTTGCTTAAAAAGTACTGGATTGAGGAATAGCTCAGTGGTACAGAGCTTGCCTAGCAATGGCAAGGCCCCGGGTTGGATCACAGCACTGGAAAAGAATGTTTGTTTGTTCTTGTGATTAGGATATGTAGAGCTGAACGGTGGCCATCAAAAAGACAAGTCCACATTCTAATCCTCAGAACCTGTGAATATTACATTATGTGGCAGAGGGAATATTAACTATTACCTTGTGTGACAAAAGATATAATTTGAAGATCTTGAGAAAAACATTTTTCTTGGATTATCTGAGAGGGGCCTACACATAATTTAAGTTTTATAAGAAAGCGGGTTTCTGTTGTTGAGGTGCTGGGGCTCAAACCCAGGGCCTGGTGCCACTGAGCCATATCCTGCTTCCGCAGAAGAGGATGAACCAGATATTGGAGTGACATTACCCATAAGCCAAAGAAGCTTGGAGACACCAGAGCTGGAAGGGGCAAGAAATGCATTCTCCTTAGAGCCGTAAGAAGGAACAAGGCCCTAGCAACTCGTTGATTTCAGATTTATGCTGCCATAATTGTGAGAGAATAAATTGTTTTAAGCCATTAAATTTGTACTAATTTGTTAATAGTAGTCTCAGGAAGGTAATATAGGAGTCAAATGTGAACATGTCAATCTGAACAAGGCAACTATGTCCTTTTTTTTTGAGACAGGGGTCTCACTGTGTTGCCAGACTGGCCTCAGATTCCTGAACTCAAGTGATTCTCTTGCCTCAGCCTCCTGAGTAGCTGGAACTACAGGAGTGGGCCACTTCACCCAGCTTTATATCTCTTTAATCTCTTTTATTAACAATTTCCTTCTTTATACTATGTTTTGAGAAGCTGCTTTCCTGTAGAACATCCCACATTACAGATTGACTTACAGCTCTTTGGGGTGGCTGATTCCTTTGTCCCTGTATTTCATGTAAACTGGTAAGTTCTCATTTATAGGCTTGAGGTTCAGGTGGTCGTGATTTGGATCTTAAATGTCCCTCATGGGCCCGTGAACTAAAGGCTTGGTCTCCAGTTGATGGTGGTATTAGGAGGTGGTGGAACCTTTAAGAAGAAGGTCTAGGGTAAGGAAGTTAGATCCCTTGGAGAGGATATTTGGGTCCTGCCCCTTCCTCTTTCTGCTCAGTCATCATAAGGTAAGCAGTTCTGGAGTGTGTGGAACCACACAGTCCCCACTCTGTTGTTCTGCCTCACTTCAGGACCAAGACAATGGAGTGAACAGAAACCTCTGAAGCCATGAGCAAAAATAAACCTGTCCTCCTTTTAAATTGATTTTCTCAGGTGTTTTATCCTAGCAACAGTAAGTTGACCAACACACAGGTTTTTTTTCTTTTAAATATTTTTTTAGTTGTAGATGGACACAATATCTTTATTTTTATGTGGTGCTGAGGATCAAACCCGGTGCCTCACACATGCACGGCAAGCGCTCTACCACTGAGCCACAATCCCAGCCGAACACACAGGCTTATTTTATTCAGCAAGGATAATTAGTGATCTTGTTTTACTGCATCATGAGCATACCTCAGGTTGTTCCATTTAGTCGTGCTAAAATTGATCAGTGGTTCAGGCTTTGTTGGCCCGAACTCTCCATTTTGTTTCCTGTAAATCTTTCTCCTTATGGTTTTAAATTTATTTAATCTTTTATTTCATTAAGAAGTACAAAATGGTGATTGTCTAATTCTGTCATCCTATTATGAGGTGTCCCCCAAAAGCTCATGTGTGAGACAATGCAAGAAAGTTTAGAGGTGAAATGGTTGTTATGAGAGTCTTAACCTGATCAATGTGTTAATTCATTTGTATGGATTAGATTAACTGGATAGTAACCAGAGGCAGGTGGTAACTGGGTTATATATTTTGTTTTCCGGGAGCCGAGCTCTCTCTGCTTCCTGATTGGCATATCCTGAGCTGCCTTCTTCTGTCACACTCTTCTGCCATGATGTTCTGCCTCACCTGGGATCCAGAGCTATGGAGTCAGTCAAAGACTGAGACCTTTGAAACCATGAGGCCCAAATAAACCTTTTCTCCTCTAAAATTGTTTTTGTCAGGTTTTTTTGGCCACAGCAATGAAAAAGCTGATGAAAACACATCCCTTCTTTGTTCATTAGCTTGAACTATCCCATAAAGAAAAATTTTCTTTCCCCAGCACCACAAAAAAAAAGAAAGAAAGAAAGAAAATTTTTCTTTTCTTTCTTTCTTTCTTTTTTTTTTTTTGTGGGGTACCAGGGATTGATTGAACCCAGGGGCACTTAACTGCTGAGACACATCCCCAGCCATTTTTTTTTTTGGTACCGGGGACTGAACTCAAGGGCACTCGACCACTGAGCCTCACCCCCAACCCCATTTTGTGTTTTATGTAGAGACAGGGTCTCACTGAGTTGCTTAGCACCTTGCCATTGCTGAGGCTGGCTTTGAACTTGCGATTTTCCTGTCTCAGCCTCCCAAAGTGCTGGGATTACAAGGTGTGTGCCACTGTGCCCAGCTCCCAGCCATTTTTTATATTTTATTTAGGCACAGGGTCTGGCTGAGTTACTTAGGTCATCGCTAAATTGCTGAGGCTGGCTCTGAACTCATGATCCTCCTCCCTCAGCCTCCCAAGCTGTTGGGATTATAGGTATGGGCCACCATGCCCACTTTATAAATAAAAACTGGCTATCTGGTTACCTTGAAATGTAACTCATATAGGGAGGGATATATGCTGTTTTGATTCAATGCAATTTTTTTTTCTTGGTGCTGGTGATTAAACCCAGGGCTTCTTCACCTGCCACACAAGCACTCTACGACTGAGCTATATTCCCAGGCTGTAGTTTTTGTTTTTCTTTTTGGAGTGCTAGGGATTGAACCCAGGGCCTTGTGCATGCCAGGCAAACACTCTACCAACTGAGCTATATCCCCAGCCCCTGTAATTATTCTTTTTACTTGTTCATTAGTACAGTAAAAGCTTATCTTACATGTTTCCTGGCCATTTTGTTGGTGTCCTGATTTAGTGAGAAGTTCTAGAATTAGGGCACCCAAATTCTAGAATTAAGGCACCCTATTAATGTTAATTTCTACCAGGTTATTTGTTCTCCCAAGTCTTTGCAACAGACTAGGAAATTATTTTCTTTGAATTAAAAAAATAATTTTAATATCTTCAACTTCAAATATAAGACTAAGGTTTTTTATTTTTCTTTCCTCCTCCTCTTCCTTTTTTTTTTTTTTTAAATTTGTACTGGGGCTTGAACCCAGGGTTGATTATCCACATCTCCAGCTCTTTCAATTTTTCATTTTCATTTCGTGACAGGATCTTTCTAAATTGCTGAGGTTGGCCTCAAACTTGCCATCCTCCTGCCTCATCTCCCAAGTTGCTGGGATTACATACATGTGCCACCACATCTGGCTTCCAAGGTTTTTCTTTTCTTTTCTTTTCTTTTCTTTTGGTGAGGGGTACTGGGGATTGAACTCAGGGCACTCGACCACTGAGCCACATCTACAGCCCTATTTTGTGTTTTATTTAGAGACAGGGTCTCACTGAGGTGCTTAGTGTCTCACTTTTTCCCAAGGGTGGCTTTGAACTCACAATCCTCCTGCCTCAGCCTCCCAAACCACTGGGATTATAGGCATGCACCACTATATCTGGCTCCAAGATTTTTCTTGATCTTACACTGTAATACTGAAAATCTTAGTCACTAATCACATCAATGTAATTACTTTCCTTAAGGTACACCTATTTTAGTTTCAAAAAATATCAATACCAGCATAACCACTAGCAGGCCACTAAATGGAGTTTTAAGATTTTTTGCACTGCTTTTTATTTTTAGACTATCTCTAAAGATTTGCAGTGAGAAGTTTTGTTTATTTGTTTTTGTAGTAATGGGGATTGAATCCAGAGGTGCTCTACTACTGAGCTACATCCCCAGTCCTTTTTATTTTGAGACAGAGTCTCACTAAATTGCTGAGACTGGCCTCAAACTTGTGATCCTCCTGCCTCAGCATCCCAAATCCCTGAGATTACTGTGCCACCACATCCGCCACCTGCTTTCAAGCCTTGCAGTCCCCTCGTACATTTGGTATGTCTTTTGGTCCTTATTTACATAGTGTATTTGAGCTTTATTATTACTAGTATATTTTACTTCCTCTCAAATTTTTTAAAAATATTTATTTTTTAGTTGTAGGTGTACAGAATATCTTTCGTTTATTTTTATGTGGTGCTGAGGATCGAACCCAGTGCCTCATGCGTGCGAGGCAAGCACACCACCACTGAGCCATAACCCCAGCCATCAAAGGGTAATTTTTGATAGTTAAATTAAATTGTAAATTTAGTTATGATCAGCTCTAAATTTATATTTGCAGTAACTTAAACATTTCTAGTTTAATTAAAGTAATTTCAATGCTTTAAATCTTTTTTTTAATATTTTTTTATTTTTTTAGTTGTTGGCGGACAGAATATCTTTATTTTATTTTTATGTGGTGCTGAGGATCGAACCCAGTGCCTCACGCATGCTAGGCGAGCACGCTACCACTGCGCCATAACCCCAGCCCCGTAAATCTTTTTTTTTTTTAACATGAAACTTTGGCTTTATTTTTCAGTTAGTAGAAATTATTTTCACATAATTTTATTTAAGAAAGACATTTAAATTGTCTGAATCCTTGCAAATGAGAATTTTTCTGTAGTGTTCACACATGAAAGACAATTTGCCTGAGTATAAAAATTCTTGAATCACAGTTTTCTCAAAACGTTTTTTTGGCACTTGTAGACTAGAGATATCTGCAACTAGCTTGCTTTTTGCTTCTTTATTTTGAAAAACTTTTTTTTTCCTGTAAGCCTATTAGAATTTGTATTCTATTCAAAAAATATGGCAGAATCTGTTTAGGTCTGAATATTTTTGTCTGGTTGCATTCCCCCCCCAGGGCTGAGGACTGAAACCAGGGCCTTGAGCGTTCTAGGCAGGTGCTCTGCCACTGAGCTAAATCCCCAACACTGGGTTGCATTTTGATGCTGGTTTGTTGCTGTAACAAAAACCCTAACAATGGTGGCTTCAACACAATAACATTTTCTCTCCACTACCAATTTGAGCCTGGGCAGTGCAGCAATGAAGTAGCAGCTTCACAGCATCAGGAGCCATCCTGAACACTTGGCTTCTATTTTGTGGACTGCAATGGCTGTTCCAGCTCCGCTATGGCTCCCACATCCACATCCACATCCCTTCCCGCAGGAAGAAGGAAGGCGTAAGTACCTCGCTCTCCTCATCATTGAGATGAGAAGGGTACATTTTCATTTTTTCACAGTGGTTTCATGAAAGCAGACAGACCTGGCACTGAAGGATTCTGCTTAACTTCTAAGTTTTGCCAATTTCTCTTGCTTTTTGGTGTTTAGTTATCTGGTGTTTTAAGTCTGTATTTGGTGCTATCTAGCTTGCATCTTTTCTGGATATTCAATGAGAATGTGAAAAGGAGCATTGCTAACCAGAGCCGTTGTTGATTTGGAGGTTCCCTATCCTGAAATCAGAATCAGACTATAGTGTTCCAACATTTTACTGACAAGAATGGTCTCTAAGAGGCTGTGGGTGTGCACAAGGTCATACAGTTGGTTTCTAGGCGAGGAGAGAAGAAAACTTCCAGGCCTAGGCTTTCTGTTGTGTCCTTATGAGACAGGGAAGCTGCTCTGAGGGTGATCTGTCAAGCCCAGGCACCCACCTGAAGCCTGTAGCATAGAGCCCTGCCCAATATCTTCTCCTACAGCTTCTCACTGTTTCTGGGGCGAGGTCTCCCAGGCATGCCCCCTTTCCAGATGGTGGCTTCTAAAGGTCTAGGATGCAGGGGCAGAGGCCCTATCATACAACACAACTGAAGCAAGTCCTGGTGCAGAGGGAGGATGGAGGAGCTCAGAGCAGCGAGGTCACAGGTGTGCTCAAACTGGAGGACAGCTTTCTAGGAATGGTATTCCAGACGCTGTGTGTAGTGACTGCAGAACAGCAGGTTTCAGATCAGTGGAAGGAAGAACTGAGGAGGGGCTGGGCCAAGACAGAACCGCTAATCTTAGGAGCTGTGCTCCCTTCTCTGGATAGGGTGGTCAGTGATTGGAGAGATTTTAGAGGCCTTTATGCCCTATTAGGAAAGTGGACTGATGGCCTTTAAGGTTCTTGTACTGCTGTTCAGGGAATCCAGAGTCGAGAATAGGTTTTACTGAGTTCACGGAGAGTCCTGCAAGTAGCCTTGTGACTAGGGGGTTCCCCCATAGTCAGTAATGAAGTTGTTGAAATTCATATTGGAAGTCATTGAAATTACACATAAATTGAGGTAAGGATTAGATTGAATTTAGTTTTCATTCAGAGTTTGCCTTGATCACTAGAGGTTATTTGATGCAAACAGGAATATTCTTCATTTTTTATTGTCAGCCACATCTGAGAGAGTACTGAGACAGTGTCCCACAATTTACTAGTGGGAACAAACCCAGCACCTTCAATCCATGACCTAATGGCTGCTTTTATAACAGAATATAAGAGCCATTGAGGTCATTAGAATATAATTTTGTCTGATGCTCTTCCCTGGTGCCAGCTCTTTTGAGAAATCAAGAGCTGTTAAGAACAACTCAATCGCTGGGCGCGGTGGCGCATGCCTGTAATCCCAGCACTTAGGGAGGCTGACACAGGAGAATCCCTAGTTCAAAGCCGGCCTCAGCAATGGCGAGGCGCTAAGCAACTCAGTGAGACCCCGTCTCTACATAAAACACAAAATAGGGCTGGGGATGTGGCTCAGTGGTCGAGTGCCCCCAAGTTCAATCCCCAGTACCAAAACAAACAAAATACTCAATCATGACTTCTAGAAAGACAGCAACCTTATGTGGCTTGTGTGAGCTGGAGTAGAAAGTTAACCTGCATGGGATACATCTAACATTTCTACTCAACAGTATGTCAGGGGGGTGAAGAGAGGAAATGAAGGGCAATGACAATTTATAGTAAGTATCCTGGTAATGTGCTAGCACTGTTACTCAACCTTAGCAGTAATAGGCCAGAGAGAGTAGGCTTTATAATACTGGGAATTTGGTGTAGGTTAGTCTCCAGATAGCTACAGTGGGCTTCTTTCATAACAAGACACACGGGGAGGTCTCTGTCACCCACATCCTTCCTAAGGATGTCAGAAGAAGTGTAGGCCAAATCCTTTCACACTCTCCAAGTCCTTATTCCTCCTCTATCTGCTCACTGAATCATCCAGATGCCAACTGATGCCAGGTCACAGGTTTTCCGCTTGCCCTTCTCCCACCCTTGCCTCCTGTCCCTGTCACATTGCCGTTTTCCTGTCTAGAGCTAAACTTTTCCTTTGATTCTTTGGTGAAATTCCTCCACATTTTTTACCATTCTATCAATTTATACACACACACACACATATAAATATATATACATATTTTGTACCAGGGATTGAACTCAAAGGTACTCGACCACTGAGCCACATCCCCAGCCCTGTTTTTTGTTTTATTTAGAGACAAGGTCTCATTGAGTTGCTTAGCACCTCACCATTGCTGAGGGTGGCTTTGAACTTGGGATTCTCCTGTCTCAGCCTCCCAAAGTGCTGGGATAATAGGCATGTGCCACTGCTCCCGACTTCAATTCTCATATTTTTAAAGTTCTCCCTCTGTGCTGGAATCATCTTCTGAATTGTCACCAAATTATACTCTCATTCTTTTCCAAGCTCCATACTCAGAGACAAGAATGGCATAGGGCGGAGTTGAGGGGAAACTGACAGGACAAAAGGGATGACTGATTGTCACGTCTGGTGAGATGTTAGCAGGTTAGACTGCTGTGGGTCATGGATTTCCAAGGGGTTCAGTCCAACAGAGGGGGGAGGGGCTGAGTGGTGTAGGCTAATAAATAAATGCTTTCATTAGTGTAGGTTAATGAGCCTAGTCTTCATTTAACTGCTATCATTTTATTTTTTTTTAGTGTAAAATCATGTATAATTAGGACTCTCTGGAATGTTAGGAGGTCTTGTCAAGACAGAAAGAGTTGGAGATTTATAGCTGAAGAAGTTAATACAAAGTCTGTAATGGTCTGAGTCCACATGTAGTGAACAGCTCTTTTTCACAGTGAAATGGGACTGGATGCTTGTGTAGAGGATGGCCTCATGCTGGCACTACCTTGGGAAGCTTGAGAGCACCTAGCCCAGGTGCCAAATGATCCAGCATTTGCATTTTCTGAAAATAGATCGTTAAGAGAAAGTCTTTGCCAAGGGACAAACAAGGCCAGCTGGTCTTTTTCCTCCTGTCTTCTCTCTCCACATGGTCTCCCCTTCATTTCTGCAACCCTAGGACAATTTGAACGCTTTGTTCCAGGGTGAGCCAAGCATCATCTTGGCACCTCCTTCCCCTTCCCACACAGGTTCATAGACAAAATATTTTGGGAATAGGTACTTTAGGAGCTAAATTTGAAATTCTGCCATTTGGAATAAAGGCCAAGGAATGAAACCTGAGGGGAAGAGAGGGTCCTTGTTTTGAGGCTCCTGTGTCACTTCCTCCCCTCCCTGATGTGTCATGCTGAGAGTCATTACCAAGGTCAATAGCCTGTACTTCAAACCCTTCCTTTACAGATGTGTTTTTCTTTGTTCACTTAATATGGACACCTCAACTCAGGGAATGGCTTTTGGTAATATCCTTCGTTGCCAGGAATCCTACAATTTCTCTAGGGCTTCTGTTCACCAGGGTTTGTTTCCACCTGAGATGGAAGTGGGCTTGAATCCTAAATAGAGGAGGAAGCTACAGGTGCAGGGGTTTCTAGTGGCCACATGAAAGGACATCTGGCCCTGTCCATGTTCGTGCCACAGCAGTGACAGTAACTGTGTGTGTGTGGGTGGGGGTGGGGGGGAACAGCTGGGAATCTACATGCTATAAAACTTAAAAAGTGAAATCAGCATCACTGAGATTGGAAATAAAAGAAAACTCAGGAGCCGGGATGGAGCAGCAAGGATAAACACATTTTAAGTGATTTAGAAGGCATGTGACTACTCTGGAATCCCATGAGTTCACCATCTGCCCCTGCTATACTATGAAGGGTCACTCCCAAAAGCCTAATTGATAATTTCTGACAGTCAAGTATGAGGTCTGTTTTGCTGAGATGGGGTCTTGCTGCATTGCCCAGTCTGGCCTTGAACCCTGGGACCCATAGGACCCTCTGCTTTCAGAGTAGCTGGTGCTCTAGGTGCTTAACACAGCACCTAAGTATTAGATTATTTCCAAGATTGCATGGACTTTTAGCAGCTGTCTATAGTAAACCCTATAGGTGTATGAATATAAGCTTATAAATGGAGGATATTCTGGTCCCACCATTTCATAGTATACAGTAGATATGCCAGGTATAGCTCCTATGCTCCAGTCCAAGGCTGCTCCCCTGTCGTTCTCTGACCTCCCCAAACACTGCTCATGGAGAGTGAAGGACTTGTTGAGCATGTTGAATTGAATTGTTGGACATGTAAAAATAAACTTTCCCAAGTCAGGCTTGAAGTTCCTTAATGCCTTGCCTAGTTCAATATGCAGCCAATCCACCCCTCTAGTTCTGTGGCTCTCAAATTTCAATGCACACAGGAATCACCTGGAGGGCTTGCTGAGGCAGATACTAGGCCTCACCCTGACAAGTTTTGATTCCAGGCAAACCTGCAGAATCTGAGTTTGTTTGGTTTTTGCAGTGCTGGGGATGGAATCCAGGTCCTCAATCATACTAGGCAAGTGCTCTACCAGAGCCACACACCCATCCCTGAGAATCTGTTTCTACCAAGTTCCCAGATGATGCTGAGGCTGCTGGTCTGTGGACCACTGATCTAGTTCGGCTTCTCCTCCAAGCCTTTCATGGACAAAATCTCCTCAGAGTAGCTTCTCAGAACCTGACTGCACAGACTACCCTGTTTCCCCAAGTCCCTCAGAGTTGGGACTTGACTGTGATGTGACAATGCTTAGTAAAATAAAACACCAAAACACCAGAATCTTGTTAGCTGGATATATTTCTTTTTTTCTTTTTTGCTTTTTTTTTTTTTTTTTTTTGTCACAGAACACTGTTTGCAGTAGAGGAAACTGGCATTGCAGTCTGGTGGTATAATGGCTTGTTCACATAAACCAGTACATGTTCATCCTTTAGCGCAAAAAGCCCTAATGGCGAGTACCCTAATGAAATTCAGGACATCTCCAATATTTCTCTCTCTGTTTTTCTTTGTCATCTTTTTTCTTTTAAATAAACACTTTCAAGGTTTGTCCAAAAGAAGGCCATACAGGTTCTTGGCTAGCGGAAGACAATTCAGAACAGCTGTTGCACACTTGGACTGTCACCTTCTCCAGGCTGGCAGTTGATATCTTATTTTTTTCCAACTCATTTTTATTAAAAAAATAAAAAAATGCTCCAACTATCAGTTTTACAAAATCTCTAAGGGAAACACAAGAGCAAGGTGCTGAGGTAAAAAACACCTGAGGTAGCTTTTTTATGTGTGTTTTTCTTGTTAAAAAAATCTGTAAATTTAACGCCCTGGGCCAACAACCTTGTGTAAATTGTTTTCCTCCACAATTTTTTTTTTTTTTAAAGAAAGAAATCGTTTCACTGAATGTTGATGGCTCATACACCAAAATGTAAAAAGACAAAATACATTCTTTCTTTATGGAATTTTTGTTTGGTTGACTGGTTGGTTTGGTGGGTTCCTGTTTTCCTCTTCCAAAATGCTAGGACAAGTACCATTGACTCTTGTTCTTTTGAGTAACCAAGTGTAAGTTGAGGCTGGTTTGTGTGTTTCACGTTTGTTCCTTTTGTGTGATGTGATACTCAGAGCACTGCTTTGCCTGGGGGGGGGGGTGTAGATACAGGGAATCAGACAGTGGGATGAAGGAATTCAAAAGAGTCGGGATGGAGAAGGGGAGGGAGGGAGGGAAGGGGAGAGATAAACAGAGAGAGACAGAGAATTATATAGCAGTATGCAAAAAACCAGTTTAAAACCTGTGAAGCAAAGAGAAATGGGTATGTGACTAGACAGGGGTGAAGTGGGACAGAGTCCCCTCTTCAAGACGGTATCCCTTCTGTTGACAGACACAGGTGATCCAGAACTGCCATGAGTGTCCTTCGACGGGATTTCTCTCTGGGTGAATTTTGTGTGGGTGGCCTCAAAGTTCCTTTCTATACCATTAGACCTCCCAGAGACTTTAAAGTCTAGAAAAGCCTGCTTTCTTTAAAAAAAAAGAAAACAAAATTAATAATTGAGTAAAAATTGGAGTTAGTTGAGTTATTTGATATATTATTTCTAAAATATATTAATGCTGCAGGCACCCTGTGTAACCCACAGGCCACATATCTTAACATCTTTCCCCTTCTAATATGTACACACATGTACAGAGACAATTTTCCACAAAAATGTAAGGGTGTGAATTTTGCTTTGCTTTGAACACGTTCACCTATGTTAGTTCAACTAAAAGGGATAGCGTCATGGGAGTGAGGGAGAGATCCGAGTGAGGGGAGGTGAATGGCTGGGAAGCCTGCAGAAGCTGGGGGAGGCAGGTGGGTGGCTGGGC
Source organism: Xerus rutilus (assembly GCA_028644305.1). Lineage (NCBI taxonomy): Eukaryota > Metazoa > Chordata > Mammalia > Rodentia > Sciuridae > Xerus > Xerus rutilus. The sequence goes on from CM053409.1 coordinate 48,143,190, forward strand.
TGGTGGTTCTGGGGAACCCAGCCTTCCCTGTGTCCCTCCTCAGCCCCAGATTCTCAGGGCCTCTGCAGGCCCTGGCTGCCTCCGCAGACTTCTCATTCCTCAGGATGGTCTTTGGTTTGCTCCCGATCTGCTGGCTGTGTTTGGTCTCATCTGTCAGGTGTTGGGAGGGCTACATTCATCCGTTGTTTGCTGGTGCCTGCGGGAGCCTCACTTGCTGCGCTGTGAGGCGACTCCCTGAGGGTATTTCTGCTCCTGCTGCTTCACCTGTTGTACAATTTCCCTGATCTTGCGCTGTGCAGTCTGCAGCAAGGGAGAGGAGGGGACAAGGGAAGAAAGGAACCCAGTTCTGAGGATGCACAGGAGGGGAAGCGTCTGGGACTTGGGGAAGTGCGAAATGCTCAGGTGTTACCTCCCCTAGATCCCTTATTCCAGGGCCTTTTCTCCCTGGAAATAAGTGGCAGAGGTCCCCTCCTTTCCATTCCAGGTCGCTGGGTGAAAGGTAAGCTGGTGGAGCCCCAACAGCTTCTAGTTCATGACCAGAGACCAGGATGCAGCATTAGGGAGCCAATGATGGGGTCTTGTGGAGGCCAGGCAGCATCTGGATCCTACTGCATACACTTAAGCTCCACTCAGGACCTCCCACCTTTCCCAGATACTACCCTGAATAGTTGGAGCACTGAGCATTAGCCCTAGCCTGACCCTCACCCAAAAGAGATGCCTGCAGAATGCACCACAGGGGCCTGGCTGTTCAGATGTGTCCTGGCGTGCAGAGTGCCCAGGTGAATACGGCCAGGGCTCTGACTACAGGAGACCCAGGCAGAAATCTTTGTGCACCAGGGAGGCCACACAGATTGCTTGTCTTTGCTGGCTCAGAGCAAGGACAGGGACTACTCTCTCCCAAAACCCAACCAACAAAAGCATCCAAGAGAGCTAGGCCACATTTTGCTGCTGGCCTCTCCATACAAAAGGGAAGCAGCTGTGTGGAGGGCATGAGGTGAGGAGGTAAGGAAGGAGAGGGCAAAACAGACCCAAGAGCCCTGTAAGGTAAGCAGTTAACCTCGGTGAGACTCTAGCACCCGGGCTGGGGAGGGTGCTGATATGTATCTCCTTGCTGACCAAGGCTGTGATTGAGGCCTGGGTGGTGAGGTGAGGTTGCCCAGACCTCAAACCTGATCCTCTTGGACTTTCCTCAACAGTATGCACTTTCCTCAGGCTCTCCTAGCATGCCTGGGGAACAGCAGCAGTGAGAAGGTGTGGTGCAAAGACCTATCCCACCCTGCCCTTCCCGTCCCTGAAGGACAGCAGGAAGAGATTCCACTGTGTGTGTGTGTGTGTGTCTGGGGGTGGGGAGTGTCCCAGCCACCTGACAGGCCACTACTTAGGCAGAAAACTGAAAGAGAGACTGGGCCCTCACAGCACAGGTACCTGGCTAGCAAAGAAATGCCCAATAATTCTGACGATCACTTCCTCATTTTCATCTGGCGTTTGGTCACGAGGCACGATGACTTCTGCGCTGGTTAAGTTCTGTAGTTCATTCACCTGTGGACGGAGACAAGGCAGTGGGCTGGGTGGCTCCCATCTCCCATTAGGGCCAACACTGAGTTCAGAAGGCAGTGGGTGGGTGGGGGCAGGCAGGGCAAGGAGGCTAGAGACACCTCTCCTTTCCTTCAGTCTAGGATGAGCAGTTTCCCTACCTGGCCACTGGAGGCCTGTGGATTTGGACCTTGGGAGGCTCAGTGACAGGGAGAGGGAGTCTAACCTTGACCCCACCAGCTGCTTCTGAGGCTGAGTTCTCTATTTCTGGAATTTCCATCAATGCAGCTCTGCATGCACAGTGACCCTAGCTCTCCAGTTCTCCAGGTAAGAAGGCCATTCTTCCTGGAACGCCTTCCCTGGGTGCCCACCAAGCAGTGACCTTCCTCTTGTCTGACTCACTGAGGTAAACTCTTCTTTCTCATTAGCTCCCCTACTTTCCATTTTCACTCCGGCCACCAAGTCTTGCTTTTGCTGCTCTTGGCCTTGGGCTGCTCTACTTTCTCCCTGCCAATACTGACATCCCCAATCTCAACCCCATCTCCTGAATTCTGCTGCTGCTCCTTGTGCCTCCCTGGTGCTGCTTTCCAAAGACACTGGTCACTTCCTGAGGGGTCATGCCCCCTGGCATCATTTTGAACTCAGGCGGTTCAGCAAGTCTTAGTGGATGGTGGACAGTATCTGGGAACACACAAGAGTTCAGTGGTTCTACAATAACCAAATAGGACATCCAAGGGCTTACGATTCTATTCCCTGCTGGATTTTTTTTTTTTTAGTACTGGGGATTGAACTCAGGGGCACTCGACCACTGAGCCACATCCCCAGCCCTATTTTGTGTTTTATGTAGAGACAGGGTCTCACTGAGCTGCTCAGTGCCTCGCCGTTGCTGAGGCTGGCTTTGAACTCGCGATTCTCCTGTCTCAGCCTCCCTAAGTGCTGGGATTACAGGCGTGCGTCACTGTGCCCGGCTCTGGATTTGTTTTCTTCTGTCTCCTACACTCCAACTCTGCATAGGCTCAGTGTGTACACCTGGGATGTTGGCTGCATTCCTGGACACAAGGAGTAATATGCATACCATAAAGGTGTGCATAAAGGTGACTCAGTATACCTAGAACTTGGTTTTGAATCCTTTGTAGGAATTTCTACATAAAGAACTTTGTAAAAGCAGCAAATACACAAAGGACTGTAGACACCTCCTCCTCAAGTCCTGCCACCCCACATAGCCTCCTGCCAGTACACACCAGGCTCTACTGTAAACTTCCTGGGGCCATCTCCACACTAGACAAAGAAGACATGTTCCAGAGCATGCGTGTGTCCAACAAACCACTCTGTTCATTCCTACAAGCCTCAGAGTTAATGCTTTAGCATCTTCTTTCCTATCCCTCCTCGTTCTTCCTCTGTCTTCCCTTCCCCATGATGCTGGGGATGGAGCACAGGGCCTTGTACATACAAAGCACATGCTCTACCACCAAGCTACATTCCCAGCTCTTGCACTTTTCAAATTATGTTGTTATTGCCACCTTCAGACTGAAAATGTAGATAATTTTTAAACTATTTCTTTTTTGTCCTCCACCCTACTGCTGAGCTAGCTCTGCTATAGCAGATGGCTGTGTTTGGGAATTGGCCATAAGAAGGGAAACCACAGGAGGGAGAGTGCAGAACACCAGACCCTGCAGGTCTCTGGCCTGGAGTCCCAGCTGGTGATCTGCCAAGTAGGCTGGCAGATACGCTGGGTGGAGCACTACTCGCTTTACTGCCTGCTATGTGTGGGTGTACAGGGTGTAAAAGATAGCTTCCTTGTCTTTGGGGAGTGGAACTGGGATGCTGGTACTAGGCACAGGAACCTGGTGTTTTTGGTGGTAGGCTTAGCACTATGAAATTGGGTCCTAAGTTCTGAAGTAATACTGAGATTCTCATGTGTGAAACAGCTCAGATGCCAGGAGAACCTTAGTTTGTTAGCCTAGGACTCTGCATATTGTAAAGGAAAAGTGGCCATGGGGATTTGAGGGACTTGGGGAGGGCCAGGGCAGACAGTTCAACCAGGTGATGGAACAAACCAAAGCAGACTTACGGTCTTGCCACCTTTTCCAATTACACGGCCAGCTGTAGAAGAGGGCACTCTGATGTGGGCTTCCAGCTTCACCTCCTCTTTGGGGTTAAAGAAGTTTTCTTCTTTCAGTTTTCCAAAGATTCGTCCCTGGGCCTGAGAACAAAATGTGACTGGTGACTGAGCATATATTCAAGCTGCTCTGTCCATACTGCTGTGGGAACTAGAGAATCCAGCAACAGGACATGCTATGTCCCTGCCCCGACTATGGCCAGACATGCGTTCCTTGGCCCTTGCAGACCTGGTCCCTGTGCCTGCTACATCAGCCACTGTGCTGTAAAGCCTGTGCCACAGCACACTCTGTCTTTGTGGGTTGCAGGTGACCCCCTCCTCTAGAAGTGTTGTGTGTCTGGGCTGGAGATACTGGCCAGGGGCCAGAACTGTATCTTATTTCCATATTCCTAGCACTTAATTATTACTTGGTTGAATGAATCTGTTAGGGAATTCTTTTCTTTTTTGTTGGACTGGGGAGTGCATAATTCAGGGTATTCTTAACTCCCTCCTGCCATGTTATGTGCAATTATTAAAGAATGGAGAAGGACAGAGGTGAAGGTGGTGGTGATGGGATTTGATGAGCCTGAGCTTGCTTTTTTTGGGGGGTACAAGTGCTCTGCCACTGAGCTACAACCCAAGCCCTAATTTTTTTTTTTTAAATGTTGAGTAGGGGTCTCCCTAAGTTGCTGAGGGTGGCCTTTGAAGCTGCAGTCCCCTGCCTCAGCCTCCCAAGTAGCTAGGTTCCAGGCATGTGCCAGCATACTTGGTTTGAGTTGCTTTTTTTTTTTTTTTTTTTTTTGGTACTGGGGATTGAACTCAGGGGTACTTGACCACTGAGCCACATCCTCAGCCCTATTTTGTGTTTTATGTAGAGACAGGGTCTCACTGAGTTGCTTAGCACCTCGCTATTGCTGAGGCTGGTTTTGAACTCGAGATTCTCCTGTCTCAGCCTCCCAAAGTGCTGGGATTACAGGCTTGAGCCACCGCTCCCAGCTGGTTTGAGTTGTTTTTTGATGTCTGAAGTTAATGTAGCCACGAGGCTAGTAGATGTAATTCAAATAATCTAATTCAAAAGATCTAATTCACATAATCTAAAATTCATCATTTCAAAGTATACATTTCAGTGGTCACTATGTTGTGTGACCACCACCATCTACCCAGAAAATTTCTAATCCATTCCCCTAAATTAAAATCCCATGCCTACTAGCAGTTTGTTCTGATTCCTTCCTACCCCTATTTGCTGACAACCACTAATCTATTTTGTCTCTGAATTTGCTTACTCTGTGCATTTTATATAAATGGAACCATATCCTATGTGCCTTCAGTTCTGCCTTCATTCACTTAGCATGTTCATCCCTGTTCAGAGCATGCTCGGTACTTTCTTCCCTTTTATGGCTGAATAATATTCTAGTGTATGGATATACCACATTCTGTCCACTTGTAAGTTGAAGGGTTGTTGTTTTTGAATGGTTCTCACATGTGTTAACTTTATCCTCTCTGTCAAATCTTAAGTATTTTTTAATTATAATAGGGTTATAATTTTATAAATTAAGATGTGTTTCTGAGTTTTAGAAAGCCCATTTTATTAGAGGAGGGAAAAAAATCAAAACCACACCACTGCCACACACCTCACCAATATACTTCCAATATGCCATGCTTTTTCCCTTGTACCTCTGTTAATGTCCATGGTTTGAAGGCTGGTAATGACCAAATGAGTCTGAGACAGCCATCCTCAAAACCATGGCTGAGGAATGGGACATGCTGGAGGAGTTGCCCACTGGATGGGGAGGACTGGTGACCTACTTTTCCATGGAGAGAAGGGAAGGAGGTCTTCTTAGCACAGGGAAATGTGCAGAGGGAACAGCTGGGAAGTGATAAAGGGTGAGCATGGAACCCATGAGGAGCAGCAGGGAGTGAAACAGATGGTGAGCCTCCAAAGAAGAACCTGAACATGCCTCTGAGGTGGCTTCCCTGTGCCCACAGTCTGCAGGGCACTGACCTTGAACTGCGCTTCTGGTGGTCCGGTTATGATGACCATCCTTTCACTGACGTCTGGGCCTTCTGCTGGGGCAATCTGCAGGTCACAAGAAACGAAGACAATGCCAATGTCAAGCCCTTCCTGCTTGTCAAGTGGAAGGCATGCACAGGAGCATTACGTAGCTGACAGGGCTTCTGCCTCTATACCTGCTACTTTGACACCATGTTGCCTCTACCCCAGGTCTTAGGAAGTTATGACCATAATGCTCACTCTCAAGTTTGGGTATGTGGTCACCAAAGGCATAAAGCAGGTGAACAGTTCCTGCTTTTCTCTGCCCTAAGCCTCAACAGTGACTAGCCTCTTTTCACCAAGCCATGTCCTAGGAAATAAGCAAAAAGTCAGTAATAGCTCTAGGAATAGGGAGGTCTACAGCTCTGCCAACCCACCCAAGGCCTAGAGTCCACCGAGATGTTAAATTGGAATCCAGCTGCAGGAACAGTTCCCAGTTTCATAAGCAGTTAGTTGCAAGTGATAATTGAGTTAGAGCAGGTGTGGCTGGTACTGCTTCCTCCTGGTAAATCAATCCTAAGTACAATAGCCCCAGAGCAGGGACCAGGACACCTTGGTTCTAGTCCTGGCTCAGCAAACTCCTCCTCTCCCTCACCTGTGAAAGGTGGACATAAGCTCAGACCTCCTCCAAACTCCCAAGATTTTCTGTAAGCCTGAACTCTTCTATAACATGAACAATGGACCCAGCAAGCATTTTTTGTTAGAAGACCTTATTATGTATATATTTTTTCCTGCACATTATGCCTTATTCCAAAAAGCTTTAAAGTAGTTTTTTTTTTTTTTTTTTTTTTTTTTTTTGGGTACCAGGGATTGAACTCAGGGGGACTTGACCACTGAGCCACATCCCCAGCCCTATTTTGTGTTTTATGTAGAGACAGGGTCTCACTGAGTTGCTTAGCACCTCGCTGTTGCTGAGGCTGACTTTGAGCTCAGGATTCTCCTGTCTCAGCCTCCCAAAGCGCTGTGATTATAGGCATGCACCACCGCGCCCGGCTTTTAAAGTAGTTTTTAAAAATACAAAATTAAGCCAGGTGCAGTGGGTAGCACCTGTAGTCCCAGCTACTTAGGAAGCTGAGAATAGGAGAATTGCTTCAGCCAAGGTGTTTTAGAGCAATCTGAGCAACAGAGCAAGATGCTGTCTCCAAAACCAAACAAACTCAATACAAAATTAAAACTCAAATTAGTAAATCATAGTAAAATTAATTAAAAAGGAAACACAGTCAGCTTCCTTGTGGACCCACATTCAAAGTATGTTCTGACTCCGCCCTGCTCTAGGAGGAGGGACACCTTTCAATCTCTGGCCTTGATTACTTTGTGCCATGAAGATGAATGTGACAAACAGGTGACCAACACCGATCTTCTTGGGGACTGCCTTTAACTGTGGATAGCCACTTCCTTCTTGGCAGTGGCTTCAGCACATACACCAGACAGACCTAGGGGCAGGCCACACACCGGCTGGCTCTGAGACCCTTGGCAGGAAGCCCTGCCTCTACTTTGAGATCCACATTAAACCGGGCATTAAACTTGGGTTTTATCTCAAAGGGTAAATCAGAGACCAGACCGTAGCCACAATGATTCCCAGCTTCTACAACACCCAAACCGAAAAGGGCTGAAGGCTGATTTGTGATTGATGCTGAGCTATCTGCCCTGCTGTCACAGTTTGCTTCTTAGTGACTCGTGGCTGTTTTACTCAGGTTCTGAAACTCCTGATGGCCCTACTGTCCAGCATTCACCAGCCCAGAACAGACATCTAGAAGCCACATGTGTCCTCTAGCAGTTTCAGAATGGCATTCCACAGGCTCACTCTCTCTGGAGTGGTGGGAAGAAGGACTGTGTCTTATGGCTGAAGGGAACAGAACCTAGAGATGCAATGTGACTGCCAAGATCATCGAGTGAGCAGGTGTTGGCTAACACTGTCACCCACATTTTGTGTGGCATTAAGAAGCTGACTAGATACTCTGCAGGAAAGGTGAGCGAAGGGAGCTGAACTCCTGCCTATAACCAGAGCACCTTCTAGATCTCAGCTCAGCCCACTCCCCTCCCACCATTCTGCTCCCATGGATGAGTGCAGAGTTCTCTCCCTGCCCCAACAGGATCAAAAGTGCCCCCAGTTACAGCTTCTGAAGGGGATCTGTGGAGCTAGTGAGACCATCCATCTCACTCTGGAGCTGACTGTGTTCAGAGACCTTGCAAAATAAAGAGAATATAGCAAAAACCAGACTGATTTTTAAATCTGACAAATTTAAAAATGCTTGGCTTTCCTGGTTTTCTTCCCATTTTTTTTTTTTTAATGCTATGGAGAGGGTTGGGCCTGGGGAAGAAGGTTATTGGCCCCAGCATGAAAAAGTTACCCAACAGCCAGGTGTGGTTGTGCATGCCTGTAATCCCAGCAACTAGGGAAGCTGAGGCAAAAAGATCAGAAGTCAGCAACTTAGTGAGACCCTGTCTCAAAATAAAGAAGGATGGGGATGTAGCTCAGTGGTAGAGGACTCCTGGGTTCAATCCCCAGAACAACATACACACCTAAACCAAAAATACTATTGCCCATCCTGACCTCCTGATGCAGCCCTGCTGTCTTTAGCATGGAGGCCATGAGCAAAAGTGACACGTCACCATTCAACTTTGCTTGGACATAGGACTGTAAAAATGCTATAGAACTGATCCCACTCTCATCTTCCTAGAGGTCCTGCTGGGAATGATTCTGAAAGAGCAGTAAGGTTGCTGGAGTGGGAAACACTGGATCAGGCATAGAATAATCTGAGCAAATCACATCCTTCATCTCTGCGGACTTAGACAAGTCACCGGAACTATCTGGGTCCCATTCCTCATGAGCAACAGGAAGTGGAGAGGTACTGCTGTGGCTGACCCCAGTAGGCGCTCTGTATTCTAGAAATCAGCAGGATTTATATCTAAGCGCCAATCCTGCCACTTATGTACCTGACCAAGTCACTCTACTCTCTCTTTTCTCAGCTAAGTAAAGAGGGGAGGTGATGAGATGATCCCTCAAGTCCCTTTATTTATTTATTTTGGTACTGGAGATTGAACTCAGGGGCACTTGACCACTGAGCCACATCCCCAGCCCTATTTTGTGTTTTATGTAGACACAGGGTCTCATTGAGTTGCTTAGCACCTCGCCATTGCTGAGGCTGGCTTTGAACTTGCGATTCTCCTGTCTCAGCCTCCCAAAGTGCTGGGATTACAGGCATGTGCCACTGCGCCCGGCCCTCAAGTCCCTTTAATTGAAACTGTCAGTCCAGCCCCTGCATGGCACCTCAGACCAAGCACTGAACACTGGGAAAGGCCCTCAGGGTGCAGCCAGCCACTCATTGCTCTTCTGTATTTTCCCCATCCCATCCATGGGGGTGACCAGCACCTGCCCGTCAGCACCCGGACCAGGATCTCACTTATGAGAAGCTGTTGGAGAAAGAGGTTCGTACATATCCCATCTCTGTCTCTGTACCTCAGGGGTCTCATTCAGTCTGGATATGGGTCTGTAATTTCAGGTGTGATAAATGAGGCTTGAAAGGGGAACCAATTTACTAAGATAAAATCCCTTCATGGTCTCACTGCAATCCTCATTGTGCACTACCCAGAACGTTTGTTTTTGTTTTCTCTCCAGCACACTTGCTGTGGGAGAAAATCCAGCTCTTCTTGGGGAGAAAGTGTAAGCATTCTTTCTCTCCAAGTCATGAGACTTCTCGTTCGGAATTCCGGGTTGTCTCATGGTAGCAAATTATTTTCCGTAACAACGGAAACTCTGTTTCCCAAAGTGTTTTCATGAGGCTTGGGACACGCTCAGCATTCTGCCCGTGAGTCAGAGCTGATAGCTGGGCTTGGAGCAGGACCAGGGTCGAATAATCCTTCCCTTTCAGCTTCTCTGACTACTCAGGCAAGCAGGATGTGGGTCTATAACTGCAGCCATGGCTGCACTCACAACCATTTCCATAAACTAAGGGGGTCTCTGCTCAGTCCCAGCTTCATATCAGGTCATGTCATCAGCTTTTGTTTATCTGATTTTATCACTGCTTTTTAGAGTTTTTTCATTTGAATTATTTTCTCATAGTTTAAAGGTCTTTGAAGTGCAGACTAATAAAAGCACCAAGGCACTGATAAATGCTAAGCACTTATGTGTGCTGCCTTGGGTCTATTCCCTCAGCCTGGGAACAACCTTTATCTTCTTGAGAAGACAATGAAAATCCAAAGAGGATCAGGCTGGGTTGTATTAATATGTATATATTTTTTCTAATTCAATTGTTAGTTGAAGAGGAAAGATGAGAGCAGATGGGCAAATTTGAAGCAAAATTTGCCAGATCCTGTGGGATTCTGTTTCTGGATGGTGTAAGAGTTGCCTAGAACTGGCAAAAGGAGTGAAGGACATGGGGACAAGCAGCCTTACCTTGATGGAAGCTCCAGCAAATCGAGCCAGCTGTTTGATGTGTGCCCCTTTCTTCCCAATGATGGCACCCACAGCTTGAGTTGGGATAAAGAGATTCACAATCTCCTGCTCTGGATACTGGAAAGGCAAGACAAGACAGAAGACGTACCAACAGGGCACTCCCTCAGGCACGCAATAGTTACCAAGCACCTTCTATGAGCCCTGAGGTGGGAAGGCCCTGCTACCGAAGGAAAAGGCCAAAATGGCATACTGGGATCCTTCTGTGGCCTAGGGCTCTGCAGTTGAGAAGCCTGGGGACTGAACAGAACCCAGGCAGGATGACGCTGCAGTCCATGTGCAAGCTCCTCCTGAGCATCTTGATTAGTGGGATGTAAACAGCTGTTTGTTCACAGGTTTTCAATCCTGTATGAATCTGATAGGTATTTCTTCTTTGTCTTCATCCAAGAAATCAGAACAGCTATTAAAGGACAAGGCCCTGAGGCACTTTGTTAGGAGGAACTGAAAGCTGCCAAGCCCACTGTGCATCCAGGAGCAGGAATTTCACAAGGCAACTGAATCTTCCCTGACCAGGCTGCACGGTGACTACCCAGGGAAATAGGAAGTCACCCCTCCCGGGACCCTGTGGTAGAGAGAAGGTTCTTAAGCAGGGTTGCCAGGGGTCCCTGACATAGGGATCTATGGGAATGACAATTCCATTTGCTAGACTTTGGTCAAAGATCTTTGAAGCTCTTCATTAGCCCAACACTACCTCCTAATTGACCTCTGGACTGCTCACTGGTGCAGGGTATAGAGGCACCAGCAGGAGCCAGGCAGGTTGGTGTGCTTATGCTCTGACACATGGCAGTCCCAGATGGCCCAGAACCACAGCAGACAGCACTCACACCATGAACATCCACTGGCCAGTCAATCAGGGGCCGTATGCATCAGCTAGAGGCACAGGAAGGGTGGCAGCTATGAAGAACTGAAGGGCACTTACAGGATGATGATGCGGGAACGGGCTGAACTGGTGATGGGGGTACAGGCTGGAGAAGTATCCAGAGTGTGTCTGCAGCATGAAGGAAACAGTCATTCAGTGAGAGGGTCCCCCAGGGACAGCCACGTTACTCACGCATGGAAGAGAACCCAGGCTCTCTACCTCATCAGCCAACCCACTGTCATGTCTACACACCTGTCCCTTTGTGTCTTAGATCTCTCCTCCAGTTTCACTCCTTGGACCATTTAATGCTTGGCAAGATACTGCCTGATTAGAGTGGGCCTCCGGTCTAAATGTTAATAATTTTTAAGCTAAGTCATGCTTTAGGTTTGGTAGGAACTTAGCAGGGGAGCATTCTCTCCCTCTCTCTCTCACACACACACACACACACACACACACACACACGACCTGCCTTGGGTAGACAGGGCCAGTGGCTTCTATTTTCTGGGGAATTATGAGTCGTGGATTACAAGGAACAGAGAGTACTGGGACAATATCCAAGAGTTATTCAAACCAAGCAAATGTGCTCCTGGGAAGACAAATCAGTTAGCTCCATCAGAGAATTTCAGAAGGAATCGAGAGATTGAGAGCAGAGACATTGCAAAAAGGGAAGAAGAAAATGGATAAATATATTGTGCATGAACTTGGGAAGAGGGAAGCAGGGAACAGGAGGGAAGATGTGGACAGAAGAAAATAGAGCTATTAAGGAAATCAAGGTTTAAAAAATAGTTGCTTTTTTAAAAAAAATTTGTAATAATTGTAGATGGACCTTAATTTTATGTATTTATATGTGGTGTTGAGAATCAAACCCAGTGCCTCACACATGCTAGGCAAGTGCTCTACCACTGAGCCACAACCCCAGCCCAAATAGTTGCTTTTTAATTGAAAACCTACTATATATCCAGTACTATAATAGATATTTTATATCTACTTATAAGCACTCAATCTCCACAATAGTCCTGCAAGACAAGAACGTGTCTGATTTTACATATTCTTTGGGCAGGACATTGACCAGAATCAGCAAAGTCTAGTTAACTGTGCTTTACATAAGGCCAAGTAAACACTGGTATTACTATTAGAGTAAATGACGTGATTAGCTCTGGGCACCATGGCCCACCTGCCCTGCATGATGTCAGACCTGGGGCTACGGAATCTAGCTTTCATTTGGGGGTCCCCGAGCAAATCTCATGGTGATGTGGATGTACTTACTCTCCTTAATTTCCAGCTGGACTCAGCTCCCAATTACAACTTCACCTCATGACTCCTCAGAGACAAAATGAAACTTTTTTCTGATCCTCCTGCCTCAACCTCCCAAATATCTGGAGTTACAGGTGTGTGCCAGCTGTAATTAAATGTGTCCTCCTTTGAGCTCAGGGAGAGAAGGCAGAGATGCAAGCACCATGAGATGCTGCTCCCAAGGTGCCACATGCCAGCGGCACCTGTGGCATTGCGGCTCTAAATGCAAGCTTTGGTTCGACTTGGAAGAGGCTGCAGTGCTGCCTCCTGGCCACAAGAGAGTGCTATGAGATCAGCAGTCCAGGCAACTTGGTGTTCTGAGGGAAGATGGGTGAAGTTCGCTGCTTTCTTGAGGATTCCCTGGGAGACACACCAGTTCCAAGCCCTTCTCTGTGTAGGTTCCTGTAGATTTCTGCCCAAACAAAGCTCTATTCTGGGGAAAGGGTGCTTCTGTCCTCTACGGTGTTGTTCACCTACAGTGTCGTTCCTTCAACTTTCATAGCAGAAATAAGTACTTTGAATTGTGATCTGCTTTTTCTTTCTAAAACCTGTGTGAGGCCAAGAACAGACAAGCCACAGTGTGGCTCCTATTCTAGGTTCAAATACTCCTAACATAAACACTATCAAATTTAGATCTACCACTTGAGGGGGAGGAAAGTTGTTTTTTTTTTTTTTTTTGAGTGTTTTTTTAATTAGCTGTAAAAGGATAAGAAGGACAAATTCCCTTTTATTTATGAGTCACAGCTGCAAGATTGTCATAAGGAAAGAATCCTGAGCTCAGCAATCAGGCGCTCATTTCTAGCTGAGGCTGACATTGGCCTCTGTGTACACAAGATGGTTTTTAGAGTCAGAAGACCTGAGTCTGAATCACTAGTTCTACGAGTTGGAATGATTTATTAAACTTTTCTGAGGCTCATCCACAATCAATTACATTTTATTTTTTTCCCAGTTCTGGTGACTGAACCCACGGTCTTGCACATGCTAGGCAAGTGCTCTACCACTGAGCTACACCCTCAGTCCAGTTAAAATAATAGATCTCTGTATTACTGTGAGGGTTCATGCAATTGTTTATTCATTCACGCAAAAACTGAGTACCTACTATGTGGGAGTCACTGTTCTATGTGCTGGAGACACAGTTAAGACAGAAAACATTACTGCTACGTGGGGATTATGTTCTACTGGGGAGGCAGACACAAAAGGTACCTTCAGACAGAACAAAACGAGAATGGGCAGCTGGGGAGCTGAGGGGTGGAGTGGTGACTCTAGCTGCCTGGGAAAGAAAGCTCTTGGAATTTAGAGTTGCAGAGGAGATGGAGCCTTATGCGAAGTCCTGGGGAAGGGGATGGGGGTGTGGCTCAGTGGTAACTGCTGGTTTAGCATGTGTGAGGCCTTGGGTTTGATGCTCAACACAAACATAAAAAAGTCCTAGGGTGGGAACGTACTGAGCAGGGTTCTTAGAGGTCTAGAGCCAGGATAGCAGTTGGCCTGTTTGAAAACCAGAAAGGCCAGTAGGTGAAAACAGAGTTCAGTAAGATGTGAGGTGGCAGCAGGCAATGCAAGAGCATGCAGGTCCTTGTGGACCTCATTTGGATATGGATTTGACCGCAAGTACAATGGATGCTCCCAAAGGGTGTTGCATGACCTCCAAAGAGGCCCTGGGAATGGAAGGCTCTATCACTAGACATGCATGGGCTGCATTAACAAGTGTATTTATTTATAATGAAATGCATATCTTCTCCGAGCCCACTTTCTATCTTCAATCTACCCAAGCTTATGCAGAATCTAGACTCAAATGAAAGGAGGCTTTCAAAACATGCTTTCTTATGATGATCAGAAAGTCACTGTCAACAACTTGAAGAAAGCATGTTGCAGTTATCCAACATGTAGTCCAAGGCCCCAGTGAGCCTGGGAGTAGGCCAGGATGTTGCAGTTGGACCGTCTCAGTCATTGTATGTGGGAGAAACTATATTTTCGAGTGTGTGTAGAGCAGGGAAAGGGGATGTTCTGGTGAAGGTACCTGGCTCAGTGTGCCCCACCCCTGCCAACCAAGGAAAGGGCAGTGGCAGGGGTCATTATCAACCACAGGCTCATTTCAGGCTATGTCTGCTTTTCCTGTGACTTTGACTACGTTATGGGGTGGAGGGAAGAGTATATATCAAACAAATTTGTGAAAATTCAAGGGAGTTATCACCAACGGGGCCTGGTTTCCTGGTAGAACTATAGGGCCCAAGTTACATGTTAGACCAGCTGATACATGATTACAGGTGATACTCTGAAGCAGGAGGACATGAGGAGCAGAAAGAGTGAAGAGTAGGGAAGGGGCAGTGTAGAGGGCAAGGGCTTTTGCAAAGATGAGAGGTGCTCCCCCTGGGAATCAGGGACTGAGGCCTGGGGAAGAGCCTGGGGAAGGACTTGGCTAGAGGGATTGATGTGGACACAACTTTCCAAGATTGGGAGAGTGAACTTTCTATACCCCACTGTCAAAGTGCTGTTCATGACAGCTTTTATCCATTTCTGTGTTTTCTTAAGACAACCTCAGAAACTGGTGGGATGACCAGAGTGTAGAATCAAGATTTGAACACAGATCTCTGCGTCTGACTGTGGTCCAGGATCTTAGACATTATACCCGACATTGCACATTTAGAACATTATGAACTCATTGGTTCAGATGGAGCTGGGGCAGCATTTTATAAAAGAGTTCCCTTAAGCATTCATTAATATGCCCTCTGTTGAGTTTATTTAAACATAAGGATGGACAATTCTAACTCATTAGACGTATATAGAAAGAATCAGCGGACATGAAATGGGAGAACAAGGCTGTGCAAGGCAAGCCAAAGACCCCAGTGAATTAATTCAGGGAAGAGGAAGAGCTTTTTAAAAAAATTATGAGGAGCTGGGGTTGTGGCTCAGTGGTAGAACACTCGCCTTGCACGTATGAAGCCCTGGGTTTGATTCTCAGCACCACATAAAAATAAATAAATAAAATAAAACTATTAAAAAATTATGATTTGATTTCCTAGTGAGACTCAAGAAGCTAGCACTTTGGTAAAACAAGACCCCACTGCCATGAGAAAAAAGATCAATTGGAGAATCAGAGTGCTGGTAGGTTAAATAGAAACTCAAGAGAGGACAGACACATAGGAAAGTGGATGCTGTTTAAAGCCCACAAGCACTTCAGAAGTCTAACCTGCACAAAACAAAAACAGAGAGAGGGAATCGGATGCACAAGAGGGGTGAGCTTTACTCTCCAAAAAGTGGGAACTCCAGGAGGAGAAAACAGAGGGATGGAGAAGAAGCAATGCTAAAATTAATTACTGTAGAAAAGGAGATTTTCCTGAGCCAAAGAAAAACTTGAATCTTCAGATCAGAGTGCTCATATTCAGATTTCTGAATTCCAAAGGGAAAAGCAAAATACTATAAAAGGCCAGAAACTTACAAGGGAAAAAGTTATCTACAAAAGAATCAGGCTGTAGCACATTTATCCGAACAACTTAATGCCAACTTATTCCTTTAGAACTCTGATGTTTTCAGAGTTCTAAAGGAATAAGCACCCCAGCATTTCTATACACTCAGCTGAATTTTCATTTATGTTGAAGGAAAAAGAAAGGCATTTTCATATATAGAAAGGTTTGGAAGTTCTACTACTTTAATATTATTTCCTAAAAATAAAGTTGTTTGATGAAGTGTGCCAGCCAAACAACAAAATTCAAGTAAATAACTCAACAACTGGAAGAATATAGGATATAGGAAATTGCGCATGGTGAGCAAATAAATGAATAAAATTTTAGTTAATTCTAAATAACTGAGGATTATGAGACTGTGTATATTAAGAAAGCAAGCTTAATAATTTGGACTAAAATACCGGATTATTTCTAGAATAAGATGACTAAAATACATTTAAAAATCTGTTAAAATTAAGATTTTGACTTTAAAATTTTAAGAACTGTGGACTACTCTCAAAATATAATGCCATATAGATAAACATTATAGAACAGATGAGTCACCTGTTACAAGCCCATCATAGAACATGCTTTCAAAAGGCCCACCATTCCCCCATGTTGGTCACACACTGGGCAAGGCCACAAAAATCAAAATGCTACGTTATTTGAGTACAAAAGAATACAGGAGGCTTTGCGGAGTGGGAGGACCAGGTGCATCTTCTAGTGGAGAGGCTGCCCACCATCATCCCATCTTGGTGGTTTCTTGGTGTCCTGCTGCCCCACTTCCCTGCTTTTCCTCCTGCTTCTGTGGCAGTGTCCCTCCTGAACCTCTTGCTCTTCCCTACCTTGGGGAAGCTGTGGTCATGGCTCAGAGAATGTTGGCGTCCACCCAGATGGGTCAGGGAAATTGCTACTATATGTACACTGTAGTACTTTAAGCAAAACTCAAACAAGCTTATAATCACCTGGATCCTGCCAGGGTATGACCAGTGGGGTCCTGCTCTGTCCTTGAATTCCGGGGGCTAGTGCTGCTGGGTGACCTGACCCATGACACAATCTTCACTTACATTGCAAGATGCTGCTCCCCTGGCTGCTGAAGGCCTGGTGCCAGCACTGGGAATTTGTCCTGCCCTTTGAGGCCACTGAACTGCCCTTCTGAATCTAGACCACCTGGAGGAGAGTATCCAGCTGGTGCGTGAGCTGGGCATGCTCAACTGGATCTACTGCAAGCCACCCTCACCAGCCTCACCTCCTGCGCCTGAGTAAGCAACACCAGAGGACATTCCCTTCAACCAGAGCCTATACCTGTTGACATAGGTGCCCTCTGATGCTGTGGCTCTCATTAGTCAGACTGCTGGCCAAGGGCATGATGGTGCTGGAGGCCATGATGGAAATCCAGACCATCCTGATATGGGCTTGCTCTGGCACCAGAGCCCGCCAAACAGTGCCAAGCTCATGTGAGGACTCAACCCTACACATAAGGATCTCATGGGCTGGCTGCTCAGCCATGGGGTACCCAGGAAGAGGGTAGGTAAGCAGCTGGACAAGGTCCTCCTGGAGCTGTACATCCAGGGGGCCTAGAGCAGCTGCAGCCAATCAGTCTATGGGCTGGGAGAGGAGCACCCTCTCCATCCCCCTACTCTGACCAGGCCTGTGGGGAGGAGCCGCTCATGCACCATGACTAGGTCTCTCCATCTGATGGAGGACACCCAGTGTTCCAGTGGGTGGGGTGGGAGGCCAGACTCCAGAATTGATGCTTTTAGCTTAGAGTTCAGGAGAGGTAAACAGGAGCCTGGGACACTGTAGTGAAGACAGAAGCCTTGCTCCGTGCCTTCCCCAAGTATCTCAAGCTCTCTTACATCATGTTCAGGGACTTCAAAAGAAAGGGGTGTCCTTGTCCTTGGTTACTCCTGTGGGCAACACTGACCAGAGCTGTGAAGGGAGCAAGGCACAAAGGCAGCCACCTGCCCAAGTGGGCTCTGGAGTAGGCTGTGCCATCAGCTCATCTCAGCCTGGCAGCAAGGTGGCCGGGCATGGCAGTGAACCTAGCCCTCTGCATGTGGGCCCCAAAGCAGTACAGGCCAAGTGAAAGCACCATGGTCCACAATACATACATCTTTAAAGTTTTTACTTTTTTTAAAAAAGTTTTTTTTACAGGCAGCATTTTTACTTAATATTTTATCTTAAGCATATGTAACACTTTGGTTTTAGTGAATCTCAGTCATTACCCTTGGTAACAGTTCCCTCTCAAGGTGCTGTTTTTCTTTAACTTTCTTGTAATGCTTCCCTTTTAAGAAGTGCTTTGCTGAGCACCCACCAGGGAGGGGTTAGCAGCCCCTCAGGTGGGCCTGGTTTCTCTCATCTGTACATGTGGCCTCAGGCCAGTGTCGGAGGTTGGGTTTGATGGATCTGAACCAGAATCACAGCTCTGGGGACAATCTGATGGTTGTTTTCACAGGCATCCCTTAAATGGCAGATTTATTTTAAATAATAATAATAATAACATAAGAAATAATTGCAAGATAATAAAAAGGAAACCATTACACTCAATTACTTACAAATTTAAAAAATAGAAAATCCCTAGTAAATCTTAAGAAAAAAAGAGCAAATACACATCTATGGTGTTAAGAATTGGCTTCATGGAGTTGGAGCTGTAGCTCAGTGGTAGAGCACTTACCTAGCATGCGTGAGGCACTGGGATCGATCCTCAGCACCAAATATAAATAATAAAAGAATAAAATAAAAATTCATCAACTAAAAGAATATTAAAAAAAAAAAAAAAAAGAATTGGCTTCACACCTGCTAGACAAGGGCTCTACTACTGAGCTCACCCTGAGCCCTGAAATGGATATTTTTCTAAGAAAAGTCCACAAAACCAAGCCAAAACTTGTAAGAAACCAAAAAGATTATATTTCTCCAAACAAAAGTTGGTAGGCCCAAATGTCTTATGAATGAAATCTATCAAATCTTCAAGGACTAGAAAATTCCTACATATTCTTTTGTTTTCTCAAAGAGTAAAAGTTGTCCATCTTTCCAATTCATTCTTTGAGGAAAAAACAAACTTGCTGTTAAAATTGTCAAAGATTGTGTGGAACTATGGTAACTATTGGGTAGACCAAGAGTTGAATGAAGAAACATCCCAGAAACATGAGTCTGGCACTTCAGGTGGAATCATAAGATGGTAGATTACTCAATAAATTATTTGAGGGAAATTAGCTCTCCAACTGGAAAAAAATTAGTTTGATCTCTATCTCAAACTCAGTCAAGATAAATTCCCTATGAATTACAGATAGAAACAACCATCCTCCTAATCCCACAGCTAACAATTACCACAAGGAAACACTATTTTTATAGTTTTGAATGGGAGATTTCTTCCGTAACATTACATCAAAGGCCAGAAGCCCATAAAGGGAAACATCACAGATTTAGCCATCTGAACTTAAAAATTCCTCCATGAATTCTGTTGGTGAAAAATCTTAATTTTCAGATATAATCACACACTTGTGCAAAGACTTGTGTACGTACAATGATATTACTTTTTTTTAAAATGTTTTTTATACATTTATTTTTTATGGGGTGCTGAGTATCGAAACCAGTGCCTCATACAAGCTAGGCAAGCATTATCACTGAGCCACAACCCTCAGCCCAGGATATTACTTTGACATTGTTTTTGCTAGCAATAGCAAAAACAAACAAAAAAACTTTGTCGTTCATGGCGTATGGCATGATTCCATTTGCGTTTTTTAATACAACTATAAAAATGCTGAGAAATTTTTTAAAAAAACATGTAAACGTAACAGTATTATACTTCTGGGGAGTGGGTATAGGTGAAATGTGGGGAAAAGAAGGAAGGCCACTGGGTATGGTTGTGCATTCTTATAATCCCAGGAACTCAGGAGGCTGAGGCAGGAGGATCACAAATTTGAGGCCAGTTTCAGCAACTTAGTGAGATCTTGTCTCAAAACAAAAAGTAAAAAAGGGCTAAGGATATAGCTGAGTAGTAAAAGTGCCCCTGGGTTCAATCCTCAGTACAAAAAAAAAAGGCAAAAGAAAACTACATTTTACTTCATATAATAGTTTGTTCACAATGTATACATAATATATATTTTTTAAAATTACATGGACAAGACATAATAAGTAAAGAGATGATAAGCTGGTGAAAAATAGTTATGACAGTGGCTTAATAGCTTTCAAATATAATGAGTTCTTGTAAGTCAGTAAGATAAAAAAAGATGCTGGTAGCAGTGGTGCATGCCTGTAATACCAACGCCTCAGGAGGTGGATGCAGGAGAATGGAGGACAGGCTCAGCAACTTAGCAAGGCTCTAAGCAGCTCAGTGAAACACTGTCTCAAAATAAAATGGACTGGGGATGTGGCTCGGTGGTTAAGCACTCCTGGGTTCAATCTCTGATACCATAAAAAGAAAAAAAAACGATACCCATCATGTACTAAAATTTATATAATATGTATGAACATATAAATTTTATATATTCTTTGACTCAGCAATTTTACTTTTAGGAACTTATCCTGAGGAAATAATTGAATAAAACAGCCAAGATATATATGCAAGGATTTCTAATAGAGAACATTTGAAATATGCCTAATATATATTTATATTATACATGCACACATGAAAACACTGAGTGTGTCTAGATTAAGAAAAACTCGTGGGCTGGGACTGTGGCTCAGCGGTAGAGTGCTTGCCTAGCATGCGTGATGCACTGGGTTCGATCCTCAGCACCACATATAAATAATTAATGAATAAAATAAAGATCCATTAACAACTAAAATATTTTTAAAAAAAGAAAAAGAAAAAGAAAAACTCGTGCTTTCTGTATTGCTTTTTTTTTGGTACCAGGGATTAAACTCAGGGGCACTCGACCACTGAGCCACATCCTCAGCCCTATTTTGTGTTTCATATAGAGAGAGGGTCTCACTGAGCTGCTCAGCGCCTTGCCCTTGCTGAGGCTGGCTTTGAACTCACGATTCTCCTGTCTAAGCCTCCCACAGTGCTGGCATTACAGATGTGCGCCACCGTGCCCAGCTGTATTTTTTGTTTTGTTTTTAAATTATTTATTTTGACTTATGTCTATTTTAATCAATTTTAGATAGCACAAGAAAAGGTTCCGTTAGCCAATATAGGAGAGAAAACAATTTAACTTATTTTTTTTCCTGTCCCATGCACCCCTCCCCCTCTCTCACCTTTGACCAAAGTTCCTCCATTCTTCCCATGTCCTCTCCCCCATTATGGATCAGCATCCACTTATCAGAGAGAACATTTGGCATTTGGTTTTTTGGGGATTGGCTTAGTTTGCTTAGCATGATATTCTCCAACTCCATCCATTTACCTGCAAATGCCATAAATGTATTCTCTTTTATTGCTGAGTAATATTCCATTGTGTATATATACCACAGTTTCTTTATCCATTCACCTATCGAAGGGCATCTAGGTTGGTTCCACAGTTTAGCTATTGTGAATTGAGCTGCTATAAACATTGAAGTGGCTGCATCACTGTAGTATGCTGTTTTTAAGTCCTTTGGGTATAGACCAAGGAGTGAGATAGCTGGGTCAAATGGTGGTTCCATTCCAAGTTTTCTAAGGAATCTCCATACTGCTTTCCAGATTGGTTGTACCAATTTGCAGTTCCACCAGCAATGTATGAGCGTGCCTTTTTCCCCACAACCTCGCCAACACTTATTGTTGTTTGTATTCTTGATAATTGCCATTCTGACTGGCATGAGATGAAATCTTAGTTTTGATTTGTAGTTCTCTAATTGTTAGAGATGCTGAACATTTTTTCATGTCTGTTGACCGATTGTATATCATCTTCTGAGAAGTGTCTGTTCAGCTCCTTGGCCCATTTATTGATTGGGTTGTTTGTTTTGTTGGTGTTAAGTTTTTTGAGTTCTTTATATATCCTGGAGATTAGTGGTCTATCTGATGTGTGTGTGGCAAAAATTTGTTCCCAGAATGTAGGCTCTCTGTTCACTTGTTTCTTTTGCTGAGAAGCTTTTTAGTTTGAATCCATCTCATTTATTGATTCCTGATGTTACTTCTTTTTTTAAAAAATATTTTTTTAGTTGTAGATGGACACAATGTCTTTATTTTATTGCTTTGTATGTGGTGCTGAGGATCAAACCCAGGGTCTCACGCATGCGAGGCAAGCGCTCTACCACTGAGCTACAATCCCAGCCCCTCTTGATGTTACTTCTTACACTATAGAAGTCTTGTTAAGAAAGTAAGGTCCTAATTCAACATGATGAAGATCTGGCCTACTTTTTCTTCTGTTAGGCGTAGGGTCTTTGGTCTAATTCCTAGGTCCTTGATCCACTTTGAGTTGAATTTTGTGCATAGTGAGAGACAGGGGTTTGGTTTCATTTTGCTGCATATGGATTTCCAGTTTTCCCAGCACCATTTGTTGAAGAGGTTATCTTTTCTCCAGTGTATGTGTTTGGCACCCACTTAAATACACTTAAACTGTATTTAAGTGGGTTTGTCTCTGTGTCTTCTATTCTGTACCATTGGTCTACATGTCTACTTTGGTGCCACTACCATGCTGTTTTTGTTACTATAGCTTTGTAGTATAGTTTAAGGTCTGGTATTGTGATGCCTCCTGCTTCACTCTTCTTGCTAAGGATTGCTTTGGCTATTCTAGGTCTCTTATTCTTCCAAATGAATTTCATGATTGCCTTTTCTATTTCTATAAGGAATGATATTGGGATTTTAATTGGAATCACACTGAATCTATATAGCGCTTTGGGTAGTATGGCCATTTTGACAACATTGATTCTGCCTATCTAAGAGCATGGGAGATTTTTCCATCTTCTAAGGTCTTATTCAATTTCTTTCTTTAGTGTCCTGTAGTTTTCATAGTAGAGGTCTTTCACTTCTTTTGTTAAACTGATTCTCAAGGTTTTTTGTTGTTGTTTTTTTGAGGCTATTGCAAATGAGGTAGTTTTCCTAATTTCTCTTTCAGAGGATTTATCACTGATATATAGAAATGCAATTGATTTATGGGTGTTGATTTTATATCCTGCTACTTTGCTGAATTCATTTATTAATTCTAGAAGTTTTCTGGTGGAATTCTTTGAATCCTCTAAGTATAGAATCATGTCGGCAAATAATGACAGCTTGAGTTCTTCTTTTCCTATTTGTATCCCTTTAATTTCTTTCATCTAATTGCTCTGGCTAGAGTTTCAAGGACTATATTGAATAAGAGTGGTGAGAGAGGGCATCCCTGTCTTATTCCAGTTTTCAGAGGGAATGCTTCCAATTTTTGTCCATTTAGGATGACAAAACTATCCCTAGTTTTTCTAGTATGTTGAACATAAAAGGGTGCTGTATTTTGTCAAATGCTTTCTCTGCATTAATTGATAAAATCACATGATTCTCATCTTTAAGTCTATTGATGTGATGGATTACATTAATTGATTTCCGTATGTTGAACCAACCTTGCATCCCTGGAATGAACCCCACTTGATCATGGTGCACTATTTTTTAAAATATGTTTTTGTATGTAATTTACTAAAATTTTATTGAGAATTCTTGCATCTATGTTCATCAGGGATATTGGTCTGAAATTTCTTTGATGTGTCTCTTGTCTGGTTTTGGTATTAGGGTGATACTTGCCTCATAGAATGAGTTTGGAAGGGTTCCCTCCTTTTCTATTTCATAAAATAGTTTGATGAGTATTGGTATTAATTCTTTGTAGGTCTTGTAGAACTCGGCTGAGAATCCATCTGGTCCTGGGCTTTTCTTAGTTGGTAGGCTTCTGATGGCATCTTCTATTTCCTTGCTTGAAACTGATCTATTTCAGTTGTGTATGACCTCCTGGTTCAGTTTGGGTAGGTCATAATGCCTCTAGAAATTTGTCGGTGTCTTCAGGGTTTTCTATCTTACTGGAGTATAAATTTGCAAAATAGTTTCTAATTATCCTCTGTATTTCAGTAGTGTCTGTCGTGATATTATCTTTTTTCATCAAAAATTTTAAGTAATTTGGGTTTCTCTCTCTTTTTTGTTAGGGTGGCTAAGGGTTTGTCAATTTTGTTTATTTTTTCAAAGAACCAGCTTTTTGTTTTGTCAATTTTTTGAATTTTCTTTTGTTTCAATTTTGTTGATTTCAGCCCCAATTTTAATTATTTCCTGTCTTCTACTTCTTTTAGTGTTGGTTTGTTCTTCTTTCTCTAGGGCTTTGAGATGTTGTGTCAAGTCATTTATTTGTTGACTATTTCCTCTTTTAATGAATGAGCTTAATGCAATGAACTTTCCTCTTAGCACTGCCTTCATGGTATCCCAGAGATTTTGATATGTTGTATTGGAGTTTTCATTGACCTCTAAGAATTTTTTTATCTCTTCCCTGATATCTTCTGTTATCCATGTGTCATTCAATAGTGTATTATTTAGTCTCCAGGTGTTGGAGTAGTTTCTATTTTTTAATATGTCATTGATTTCTAATTTTATTCCATTATGGTCAGATAGGATGCAGTGTAGTATCTTTATTTTTTGTATTTGCTAAAACTTGCTTTGTGATATAACATATGACCTATTCTGGAGAAGAATCCATGTTCTGCTAAGAAAAAAGTGTATTTGCTCATTGATGGATGGAATGCTCTCTATATATCTGTTAAGTCTAAATTATTGATTTATTGAGTTCTTTGGTTTCTTTGTTTAGTTTTTGTTTGGAAGATCTATCCAGTGGTGAGAGAGCTGTGTTAAAGTCACCAAGTATTACTGTGTTGTGGTCTATTTGATTCTTGTAGTTGAGAAGGGTTTGTTTGATATACATAGATGCCTCATTGTTTGGGGCATAGATATTTATGATTGTTATGTCTTGATGTATGATTCCTTTAAGAAGTATGAAATGTCATTCTTTATTCCTTTTCACTAACTTTGAAGTCTACTTTATCTGATATGAGGATGGAAACTCCTACTTTTTTACGTAGTCCATGTGAGTGATATGTTTTTTCCCACCCTTTCACTTTCAGCCTGTGGATATCTTTTCCTGTGAGATGAGTCTCTTCTGTCAGTCTGTGTCTTTTAATTGATGAGTTTAGGCCATTCACATTCAGGGTTATTACTGAAATATGATTTGTATTCCTGGTCATTTTGGTTTATTTTTGGTTTCTCCTTTGATCGGCCTCTGTGTGTGTGTGTGTGTGTGTGTGTGTGTGTGTAGTTCCTCTCTTTGTATATTTTCATTGTTGTTTATCATTTCCTCCTCATGGAATATTTTGCCGAGAATGCTGTGTAGTGCAGGCTTTCTTGCTGTAAATTCTTTTAACTTTTGTTTATCATGGAAGATTTTATTTCATCATCAAATCTGAAACTCAGTTTTGCTGGATATAAGATTCTTGGTTGGCATCCATTTTCTTTCAGAGCTTGGTATATGTTGTTCCATGATCTCCTGGCTTTTAGGGTCTGGGTTGAAAATTCTGCTGAGACCCGAATTGGTCTCCCCCTATATGTAATGATTCCTCTTGCAGCCTTGAAAATTCTATCCTTATTCTGTATCCTGAGCATTTTCATTATAATGTGCTTTGGTGTAGATCTGTTGTAGTTTTGTACATTTGGTGTCCTGAAAGCCTCTTGTATTTGATTTTCCAATTCATTTTTCATGTTTGGGAAATTTTCTAATATTATTTCATTGAAGAGATTATGCATTCCTTTGGTTTGAAATTCTGTGCCTTCTTCTATCCCGATAAATCTTAGATTTGTCTTTTGACGCTATCCCATGATTCTTGTATGTTCTGTTCATGGTTTCTTACCATCTTCACCTATGGTCAACTTTATTTTCTAGATTGTATATTTTGTCTTCATTATCCAAGGTTCTGTCTTCCAAGTGATCTAGTCTGCTGGTGATGCGTTCTATTGAGTTTTTTATTTGGTTTATTGTTTCCTTCATTTCAAGAATTTGATTTTTTTTCCTGACAATCTTTTTTTAAAATATTTTTTTAGTTGTTGATGGATCTTTATTTTATCCATTTATTATTTGTATGTGGTGCTGAGGATCGAACTCAGTGCCTCACACATGCTAGGCAAGCACTCTACCACTGAGCCACAGCCACAGCCCCCTGACAATCTTTAGCTCTTTCTTAAAGTAATCTTTTGCTACCTGTATTTACTCCCTTATCTCTTTGTTGGTGTGATCAATGGTTGCCTTTATTTGCTCTCTTATATCTTTGTTGGAGTGATCAATTTTTGTCTGTATTTGCTTGCTTAAGTTATTCTTTAATTTGCAGATCTTTTTTTTTTTTTGGTACCAAGGATTGAACTCAGGGGTACTCAACCACTGAGCCACATCTCCAGCCCTATTTTTTATGTTTTATGTAGAGACAGGGTCTCACTGAGTTGCTGAGCACCTCGCTGTTGCTGAGGCTGGCTTTGAACTCACGATTCTCCTGTCTTGGCCTTCCAAAGTGCAGGAATTACAGGCATGCACCACCATGCCTGGCTTCACCGATCATTTTAATTACTTACATTCTGAATTCTTTCTCTGACAGTTCATCACCTGTGCTGTCAATGGATTCTATTATTGTAGTCTTGGTTTATTTGGGGCACTTTTTCCCTTGTTTTTTCATGTTGATCATGTAGCTTCCTTTCTTGCAATGCTGATCTGAGGTACTGCGGTTTCTATCTTATAATCTCATAGTGACACTACAGATTACCTGTATCTCACCTTGGAGTTCACTTCCAGTCCCCAGCAGGTGTCCCCAGATGGACACTACCAGCACTACTACCACTAAGATGGTGGTGGTAGTGGAGGTAACTCAAGATGGCAGTGGGAGGGGCCCAAGATATATGCAAACACTTTCAGAGATGGGGCTACATCGGTGGGACTCACAATGGCTTTGGGCTGATCGATTGGAAATGCAGCTCTTTGGCAGGCTGCTGCCTCCAGGCCCTATCTGTTGACTCAAGGTAGAAGCTAATACAAGGGAAGAACCATGGAGATGGCTGCAGTGTACAAGATGGATGCAGGAAAGGAGCAACAGTGTGGATCCTCACTATGTGCCAGGGTGGTCCTGGGCCTGGGCTCTCACACAGACCTGTGAGGGCAGTCCTAGGCCTGATCTTGGCCCGGACTCCCTCAGAGCTTCCAGGTAGTGGATCTAGGCCTGGGCCTGGGCTCTCGTGGATCAGCAGGGGGTATAGCACTGAACTGGGGGCAGTCCGGGCCTCAGCCGTGGGGGTCCCCGGAGGCAGTCCTTCGCCTGAGTCTGGGTTCCCCTGTGGGTCGGCAGGTTGGTGAGTAGCAATCTCAGGCCTGACCTTGGCTGGGTTCCTGCGGAGGTCCTTGAAGGTGGACCTGTGCCTTGGCCTGTGCTCCCAGTGGTCAGCAGGGGCTCTGGTGTGGAACTGGGGGCAGTCCCAGGCTTCACTTAAGCCCAGTCTCCTGCAGGGGCGGGGACAGTCTTTCCTGTATTGCTTCTTAAATACTACGCATGGGTCACTTTTATAACCAAAACAGTAAAAAATAATAAAGTTTTCATTACATACACATATTTGTTAAAAACTGCAGAGTTTAGAGACCACTGCTTGTGTGTATGAGCCAGCTGTAAGGAGGTACACCGACTTCCTGACCACTGAATATTAAGAGCAAAAGCTCTAGATTTGTACTATATGTCAGCAACCAAAAAGAATCCTTCTCTGAAATCTGAATGCGTTTGTGACAGAAAAGCAACACTGTACGTATATGAAGTATTCCTACCACTCTCTCCTCCCCTGTCATTCTCAGGTGGTCTGGGTCCACAGGAAAGTTCAGAAGCCAGCAGGGTGAACTCTCCAGGTGTGGTTCTGGAGGCTGTCCTAGGTCCTACAGAGGTGCTTTTACACCCCAGCTCTGCAATCTGCAGCTGCACAAGGGTGAAGCCACAGTGTCTCAGAGTTGGGGCAACTGTGCACTCTACCTTAGAATCTTCTTGATCCACAGAATCACGGTCAGAACTACATGGTTTTTAGCTTAAAAAGTAAATCTTATTTAAAACCTGGCTTATGAAGAACAGGAACTACATATATTAGCAAAATGGTTATTCTACTATTTTAGTAAAAATTTCAGATGTAGAGGAAGCTCTTCAGCTGGAACAATGTATTTTAGAGTTTAGAAAACATTCTGCTATCACATGGAAACATGCCTTGTTTTAGTTCAGGGGTCTACAAACTTTTTTCTGTAAAGAACCAAATAATAAAACTTTTGGGCTTTGTAGCATACAGTCTCTATTGCATGTACTCAATTCTGCCACAATAGTGGGAAAGCAGTAAATAGACAATACGTAACAGACAATATGTAAAGTAAGTGCCCATGGCTGTGCCCCCCCCAAATTTTTATTTATGAAAATAAATGATGGTACTCAGGAGGCTGAGGCAGAAGGATTACAAGTTCAAGGCCAGACTTAGCAACTTAGTGAGACCCTGTCTCAAAAATAAAATAAAAAGGGATGGGGATGTAGCACAGGGATAGAGTACTTGCTTAGCATGTGTGAGTACTGGGTTCAACTTCTGGTACTATGCCAACTCCCCCCCCCAAAAAAAAAACCCCAAAACCCAAAACAACAACAACGAACAATAAAAAGCAATTTACAAAATGATTACAAAAATAACTGATGGGGGCTGGAGTTGTAGCTTAGCGGTAGAGCACTTGCCTAGCATGGGTGAGGCACTGGGTTCGATCCTCAGCATCACATAAAAATAAAGAAAATAAAGGAGTTGTGGTCATCTACAACTAAAAAAATATTTTAAAAATAAATAAATAAATAAACAAACAAATAGTTAAATTCTAAAAATAAAGGAAATGATGGACCAAATATGGCCCTCAGGCTGTGGAATGCATACCCCCATTTTATATTAAAAATTTGAGAATGGTCTATTTTATTATGCTCCACCCCCACACCCCCCACACTTTGGTAGGTTGTGAGCCTGACTTTTCAGATTATCTTCTATGGAGCCCTATGTTCAGCATCTCTCCCAAAAAAATGAGATATGTCTCAATGCCTTTTAACTATGAGGCTGAGTCATTCTCAGATCTGACTGCAAAGTTACTAGGACATGTACCTCTTATGCCATCTCACTCCTTGAAGCAGCCAAGTGAGTAGCCAAGAGCCACCACAGACCCTTGCTCCACATCTTTATGCTCTTCTTTTACCAAACATACTCACAAAACTTGGTGTTGGATTCCATCCTTCAGTGTCAGGGAAAATAGATAAAACTAAAGCGATGGTATGGACTGATTCAGAAATACCCCAGAAGAACTTCTGTGACAAGACTACAGGAGACGTGTGTATGTGAGAGAGGATGTGGGGGCCAGCTCACATCTGTGTTTTCTTGGCACAGCAACATGGTAAGCTCACCTTATATCTCTACAGAGGAGCCAAACAGCTACTGGGAATTCACATAACGCATGCCTACAGCAGAAGCCACCTCTCAAGTTTGCTTTTAAAAATAAGCAATATGTATAGACAAGAATGAAATGAAAGAAAGAGCTGTCAAGTGTCTGAAATCCCAATCTGGTAGTGTACTGATCTTGAATAATGCTTGTGAATGAGAGCAACAAGAACAGATATACTTTTCACACTTTTTGTTGTAAATTATGACTCAAACAATAAATATTTATGGAGAACATACTAAATACCAGGCATTTTTCCCTTTAGACACAAACACTATTTTCTTTTAAAAACTGCCTATTAAAATGTAATTCATCTGAATTATATACATAGATTGGGAAATCAATCTATTTACCTATCTATCTATCTATAATGAATCCTCCAGGTATCCTCATATTGTAATAAATGAATAATACAAATGTTCTTATTTGAGCTAATAAATCTTTTTTAAACAATAAATAGGCTTCTGGTTAATCAATATGCTAGTACTCTGTCTTTTGTAGATATATACTATTTAAGAGCACATGTTTAGAGGATGGCTTAATATCAATTTTCCCCATAGGAAGAAGTACTAAGAAATATGGGATTCATCCTACAGTCACTCATAAGGATGGCCTCCAAATGAAAGCTTTAGCTCTGACTCAACATAGCAGAGTAATGCTGCTGCCTGGTGGTGCCCAGAGCATAAGCAAACCTCTGAATGCTGAGCTACTTACAGCGAAGGGGTGGTAGGGGGCAGCGGGGGGAGCTCCGCGGGGCCCTGTTGGTGGAGGCAGCACGGACAGTCCTGTTGAAAAGATGCCAAGTGCGCTGAGGTTCAACCCTGGGATCAGATTGGCTTGTTGCTGGGAACAGAAATGGAGAAAGAAGATGAGGGAGGAGACCAGAGAGGTCCAGCTTGCCTGGGTCAACCTCCATTTCTTGTCTGAAAGGCACCAGCATTTCCCATCAGCTCTGCCCTGGCTCACAGACCTCTTCTCCTTGTGGGTGGATGCCAATCCTCAACCTGACTGTGGCGTTCCTTCAAATCTTCTCTGCCACCCTTGGGAACATCTACACATCTTTACGTGGCAACTGAGGTCTACCTGGGGACTCAGGCTACCTTGCCAGCATCTTATTTCCATCCTGCTCAATCCTGCTCCTTGAAATACCCCACCCTTTCTCTCACCTCTGGGCCCTTGCACATTTTTCTGCCCTGGAAGGAAGTGCTGCTCTCCCTCCTCACCTGGCTAAGTCCTCTTCTCACTTGAGCTTAGCATCCCCTCATGCATGCAGCTTTCTCTGACCCAAAGGCCTGAGCTCAAATGCCCTCTCTGGGTTCTCCTAGCATTCCTGCTTCCTTAAAACGGCACTCATCATATGGTGTTTGAATCACCTGTTCAGTTAACTCTTCCCCTTTTAGACCATAATTTCTCCCAGAGACTGTTTTACTTAGTGTTGTGTACAGTGCCTGGTACATAGTTAAGTACTCAATAAATATTTGTTGAATGATTTCCCTGAAAACAAATTGAATCAAGAGGTTTTTCTAACTTTATCCAGGGATAGATCAGACCCTTCACTAGGACACTACATACGGAAATTCCATGATCCAAGTTTGGGATGGTTTATAACTTCTGTCTCTTTATCATTTAGTTGCCAGCATCATGATCATCTCATTTGCTTATTGTTTTAAACCTGGGGATGCTCACATGGGCTGGAGGTGAATTTTAAATCTCTCAGCCTTTCAGAGGCAGAGGAATGCAGTCATCTTATAACTTGTCTTCCTTTAGAATATTGGGAACAGTAGAACTGGGATCTTCACCTTTATCTCATTTGATACGTAAGACCTAGCGATTTTGTGATTCATCTATCAGAGTGTGGCTTTGGTATAGACATGACGACTCTCATGCTCAGGTGACAAATCTTTGGAGCAACCAGACTCTTTTGAGCATTTCCAAGTGTTTATAGAAAGAGGTGTTCATCAGAAGATGTCAAGAAGAAAATGAGATGTTCAGAGGGTGCTTCCACAAACACATGGGGAGGAGGTTGCATGGCAGTCTCTTCCTCCACCTCTCCCCATCGTGCCCCACAGTCACCATGTGCTATGACCTGCTCAGGGGACATAGGGGCAGTGTGCGGACCTGAGTAAAGGCCTCTGTGGAAAGTGCTAGAGTGAGGGTGCTGGGGTTTAGTCCACAGAGCTCTTTGTCAATATTTATTTCTCTATGAAATGTTATCAGGTCTGAACTTGCTTCAGGGTCTTCAGACACAGATGGGAAGTGGATGAAAGTTGAGATGAAACAAAATAAACCACGAGGTCACAACCCACTGAAGGTGGATTATGGGCTATGAGGGCTTATCAGAGCATCTTTTCCCCTTCTGAGTATGTTAGAAAATTATAATAAAAAGTTTTTACTCCCCTGAGTTGAGCTTGGGCTTTGCTAATGGACAAATATTTTTAGGACTTTCCTGAGTGCAGATTAGTGTCTCCCCATTATAAAGTGGGAACTAAGTAGCAATAACAGGAAGGACAAACCCAAACCAGTCTCCTAGCAGTATTAATGAGAGCTCAGGTGGAGGCCAGCAATTAGAACGCAATTTAAAAGTGCAGATCGCCACATGGGGCCCTCCTTGTCAGAACCATGGGGCTTTGAGAAAGGTGTGGGAAGACCTGACAAAGCCCAGAGAGACTGGCCTTGCCAAGAATGCAAAGGAAATGCTGCATTTGGGGCTGTTGAAGAGAAAATGGAGGTCAAAAAATGTGTCCCAGGTCACACAGAAACCTCAAGGCTGCAATGAGGGATTCTGACCCTTTTCCCAGAGGTTATTTCACACAGTGATAAGAAAAGAAGGGTTTCAGGTCATCTAATTTGCTGTGTGACCCTGGACAAATCAACTTCACTTCCCAGAGTGTGTCTGCTCATCTCTGATAAGACAGAGGTGAGCTCTGTAATTGTCCCTTCTGATTATATTGAGGCTGTTATATTCGAATAATACAAATAAATAATATCTAACGTGAAAAAAAAAGTGCAGATTACTAGCAGGAGATAAAAACTGGAAGTTAATTTTAAAGTGTGTTGTCTCTTCTGTACTGGAGATTGAACCCAGGAATGCTTTACCACTGAGCCTTTTTATTTTTATCCTCAGGCCTTTTTATTTTTTTATTTTGAGATAGTGTCTCACTAGGTTGCTGAGATTGGCCTCAAACTTGTGATCCTCCTGCCTTAGCCTCCTGAGTCACTAGGATTACAGTTATGTACAATTGAACCTGGCCATAGTATATTTTTTTCAGCAAGAGGGGGTACCAGGAATTGAACCCACTGGTACTTAATCACCGAGATACATCCCTAGCCTTTTAAATTTTTTTTTTTTTTTTTGGTACTGGGGATTGAACTCAGGGGCACTCGACCACTGAGCCACATCCTCAGCCCTATTTTGTGTTTTATGTAGAGACAGGGTCTCACTGAGTTGCTTAGTGCCTCGCCATTGCTGAGGCTGGCTTTGAACTCGCGATTCTCCTATCTCAGCCTCCCTAAGTGCTGGGATTACAGGCTTGAGCCACCGCGCCCGGCTCCCAGCCTTTTAAATTTTGAGACAATGTCTCACTAAGTTGCTTAGGGCCTGACTAAATTGCTGAGGCTGGTTTTGAACTTGAAATCTTGCCTCAGCCTCCTGAGCTGTTGGTATTATAGGTGTGTGCCACCAGGACCATCTCAGAGTATGTATTTTTAAAACCTCCAAATAAGGACAATATTACAGAAAGTTCTGAAAGTAGGAGTCAAACAAAACAAAACAAAACAAAAAGTCCCCACTTTCCTAACATACCAGATACTTTTAGTTTTGTATGGAGCTTTCCAGTAATTCCAATCCATATTATTTTATGTAATTGTAACCCTAGTTGTAAATACTTTCATGTCTTTTCTTAATAAACATCATGAGCATTTCCTGATTTTACAATCTTGTTATTAGTTGTTTTTTTAAATGGCTTCACATTGTTTTGTCCAGTTTTGTGTTTATCACATTTTACTAATTGGTTTCCTGATTGTTTTAATGCCTTTACCCCAGAGAAGTCAGGAAATCTTCACACCGCTATCTAGATAAGGCACTTTCTCATTAGCTGAATGGCAAGTATTCTTAGAGAGGCCTGGGTCCTGCCTGAAAGCACACAGGAAAACCAGAGGAGAAAGAAGTGGTAGGCACTTACGTTAACGGCCAGCATATCGTTTTCAAAGGCCTCACGTAGCTTCTTCATAATCTCTATCTCAGCATTGGCACAGGCTTCCACTGTGCCCTTCACAGTGATGGTTCGTTCAGGGTTGTATATGCTCAAATCCTGCAAACTGGCCAGTGGGGAAAAGAGAGAAATTTCTTTTTCTGATAGAAAAAAATAACATTCCAGAACAATCACAAACACGTCTTGGTAGAGGAGATGTGTTTGGATTCCCTCAAAACACACTCAAATCTTAGTGACTTAGATCACATCCACTGGAAAATGTCTGACTGGTAACTATGTATTTGTTTTTGATGACGATGAAAATAATTATATCACATATGATTATATTTCAATTTTAGGGAAAAGCAGATGAGTTGGGCATATTGAAATGCTCAAGTGATTCATTATAGGACACAATGAACCTGAACAGGTGACTTACGACGAGATTGTTATCTTGGTCCCTGTCTCATGTTCAATTTTCTTCAAATTTCTGCCTTCTTTGCCAATCAGTCTTCCAACCAAGCCATTGTGGGCCAAGATCTTCAGAGGGATTTCTTCAGCTCTAAAAGAGAAAAATGATAATTTAACACTTGAGATGGACACAATGGCTGCCTCTCAAGAGATATTACTCTTCTTTTTTCTTATGAATGGAAGACATTTTGTTTGAGTACCAAGTGGTCATGGGCTTTAGGGGAGACCAGGTCCCTCCCCAACCCCAGGCTCATGAATTTCCATTAACATGGCTAAACCATGATCATTTTACTCTTTTATGGTAACTGGTTGGAAGGGAAAAGTGTATCCACAAGCCAGACCTAGCCAATGAGATATGAATTAAAAACAGAACTACTAGGCTTAGGGATGTAGCTCGGTAGTATAGCACTTGCCTAGCATGCACAAGGCCTTGAGTTCAATCCCTAGTACCACAAAAATAAATAAAATAAAATAAAATAAAATAAAATAAAATAAAATAAAATAAAGGGACTTGGAATATAGCTCAGTAATAGAGCTGGAGTCAATCCCTATTACTGCAAAAGAAAAAAGAAAAATGAAAAAATAACTATCCACATGAACCAGCAAGTCCATCTGTGGGCATATATTCAAAAAAAAACCCAGAGCAGGGTTTGCTCTATGCCACAACATGGATGAACCTTGAAGATTTACACTAAGTGAAAAAAGCCAACTACTCTATGATTTCACATATATGAGTTATCTCAAGCTGCCAAATTCATAAAATGTGAAGTAAAATGATGGTTACCATGGGTGGAGAAGAGGGGAAAAAAAAGAATTCTTTAATGGGATCAGAGTTTCAGATTTGCAAGATGAAAAAATTCTAGATACTGATTTCACAACAATATTAATATGTTTAACATTATTGAACTGTACACTTAAAAATGATTAAGATGATAGATTTTATTTTTAAATTTTATTATTATTATTATTATTATTATTATTATTAAGATAGGGTTTTGTGCTGTGTTGCCCAGGTTGGTCTCAAACTCCTAGACTCAAGAAATTCTCCTGCCTC
This sequence comes from Xerus rutilus, assembly GCA_028644305.1. Taxonomy (NCBI): domain Eukaryota; kingdom Metazoa; phylum Chordata; class Mammalia; order Rodentia; family Sciuridae; genus Xerus; species Xerus rutilus. The sequence goes on from CM053409.1 coordinate 48,178,010, forward strand.
AGCCTCCCAAGGTAGGTGCCACTAAGCCCTATTAATATAGTACATATTATGTTTTTCCTTCCTCCCTCCCACCCTCCCTCCCTCCTTTCTTTCCTTCAGATTGAAACCAAGGATGCTTAACCACTGAGCTACATCCCAAGCTCTTTTTTATGTTTTATTTAGAGACAGGGTCTCATTGAGTTGTTAGGTCCTCACTAAATTGCTGAGGCTGGCTTTGAACTCACAATCCTCCTGCCTCAGCCTCCCAAGTTGCTGGGATTACAGGCATGCGCCATCGCGCCTGGCTTAAGCCACTTGTGTTTTCTATTACATGAGACCCAAAACATCTAGCAGATGCATTAGTGCTTCAAAATAAACAGGATGCTTGAAGACCTCCACCAAATGTAACTTTCAGAGGGCAGGGCTTTTTGTAAGCTTTGTTCATTGCTAAGTTCCTGGCACAAAGAACAGTGCCTGGCCCATAACTGGTACTCAATAAATAGCTGATAAAAGAACAGAGTTTAGCATCCCTATTCTCTTACATCTTTTACCTTCTACTCAGCCCCCTTAGGGCTCTGTCACCAACAAGGGAGGCCTTTTCTGAAACCCTCAAGTGCCTTCTTGTCCCCCTAAAACTTTGACTGGGACTTCCTATTACATGTCATCATCCAGTCCTTCATTTCTCCACTGCAGCATTTCTCATAGCTGCACATAATTATTGGTATAATTGTTTAACGAGTCTCCCACTCTTGCTTCACAAAGCAAGGACTGGATCTTGCTCGTGGTTATAGTTTTGGCATTCACAATGCTTAGTATGGTACAGGTACTCAGAAAAAAATTATTTCAAAGATATTCAAATTCTCTCTCATGGCTCTACATGAAAACTTTAAAAGCCAAATTTACAGAAATCAGTCTTGTGGACTACTTAGAATTTTGTAAGTTGCACCTAGGTTAAAGGATCAAGGAGGGAGTTATTTATAAAATTCTAAATAATGAGGATGAAAGAAAGCTTTCCTCAAATTAAGCTGTGGCATTGAGGGGATTTAAAAAGCCATAAAGAGCAAATAATTCATAAATGAAAGGTTGGAGTCTCTTATGAAATCTAAATGTAGATTTGCAATGTTCCTCTTTTAAAAACTACTTTCATCCTCTTAGTTTTGGAATAGTTATGTTTGACATTATTTGCCAAATTAATGTTATATTCAATTCATGCTTCACTGCTTCTCTATAAAACTGCCACTACTGCCCACAAATTTTGCCAAACTGACATTGCCTTTTTAAAACTTAAATTTTCTATTTTATTGCCATTCATTAATTTATAATACAAAATCAACTGCTTTAGTAAGAAATTGTGCTTGCCATTCAAATTGATACAATGCTCATTGTTATGGTTTGAATACACAGGGTCCCCCCTAAAGCTCCTGTTGATGCAAGAATGCTCAGAGGTAAAATGATTGGATTGTGAGAGCTGTAACCTCATCAGTCCACCCTAGTTTGAATGGTCTCAGTGGGAACTACAGGCAGGTGGGCCAGAGAGGGGTGAAATGGATGATTCAGGGCGTGCCCTGGAAAGGTTCATCTTCCCTGCAGCCCCTTCCTTCCCCTTTCTCTCTGCTTCCTGGTTATCATGAAGGGAGTAGCTCTCCTCCACGATGCCTTGAAATGCTTCCCTCCACCATGATGTTCTGCCTTACCTTGGGCACACCATGGACTGAACCTCTAAAACTATAAGCCAAAATAAATTTTCTCTCCTCTAAATTGTTCTTGTCAGGTATTTTTGTCACAGCTATGCAAAGCTGACTAACACATTCTATGATAATGTGGAATCCTAAGAACTATTTCATAAAGGGAAAGAGGAAAGAGAAGAAAAAGAGTACAAAGAGTGAAGTAATCACTCGGAAACCAGTTTCTACTACTTAAGGAAATATAATCCAATTTTAAGAATGCAAATGGTAGAAGCATGTTGGAAAAAACCTTTTCCAGAACAGTAAAGGATGGTTCTGGTGCCAATGAACACGCTATACAATATGACGGCCATCAGCCATATCCATGGCTATTCAAATTTGAATTAGTTGAAATAGTGTTAATTTCTTCCACTGCACTAGTCACATTTCAATTACTCTGTGACTAGTGTGGTCATTTTATTGAACAGTGCAGATATAGAACATTTCCACCATTGCAAATTATACTGGACAGTACAAGTGTTCATGTCCTTACCAGTATTACTACCAATGGGTGATGGTAACATTAGAATCACCAAAACACAAGTGAAGAAACAACCATATTGTAAATGTACAAGATCTGTTTGCTATGATATTCTTCTTGGGATCAAATTTTTTAAACATAATCCCTCCCTGTTCCTTTTACTGAGTTATAGATGTAAAGCTTTTAACATTTCTTACTCTGCACCTGGGCATCATATGTAAACTTACAGTTTGGTCTCATCAGCCTCTTTCTTCATGATTTCAAGAATCATGCGGCAAGCTTCAGATGTCCCCTCTGGGGTGGCATGGATGGTAACAGGCTTTTCTGCTGCCCCTGAGTTCTCCTTTCTATGGATGTCTACCCTGTAAGAGAAGAATCAGGCACAGTAAGTACAAGGTCCTCTGTGATATGACCCTAGTCCCAAGAAAGCCTGGCACCAGCCAATGCACACCAAGGACACAGTTAGACAGGAAAGCATCATCAGCACGTTCACAACCAATGCCATTCTCCAAGAAGGTGGCAAGCAGTGCAGGGGGTCTGTGCCAAGCTCTAATCCTTGGCAGTGCCACTCAGAAAGGACCATTCTCATAGGAGGGCTGTGGGACAAAGGCACCAAGCCAGCTTGGTAATGAAGCCAGTTTGGTAGATGAAGTATTTTGTGCAGACTTTCAGATGACTGCAGAAGCGAAGAGTAAAGTGAGAAGGATAATACTGCACACTGGCACCCTGCCGTCTCTGAACTGATTGCAGCTTTTAAAACCCATATGTTAATCCAAATCCAAACACCAAATTCAAGCAAGCTTTATATGTTTGAGTGTGGATAAAAAACAGAGGCATGCCCTCTCTCTGCCTCTCTAAGGTTTTGGTTTCCTTTCCATTGGCACCCTGCCTTCTTGCAGGCTCTTAAAACTAATGGCTCAAAAGCTTGATGATTTTATCAGACTTCCTTGGGTAGCTGTCTTGTTAACTTTCAAAATCACATATCAATTGTATTCCTTTATACTTTGTCTGTTATACAGCCCAGAGTCAAATCTTTGGCGTACTTCTTAAAAATAGGCACACAAGTTGAGCACTAAATTCAGTTTGATTAAAATTGCTGGATTTTTTTTTTTTAAGCCACCTTAAACAATCTTTGGAATAAAAGGAGATATAAATAAAAATCACATTCTCAGTGAAGAAAACTTGATGGAAAAGAAAGGGTTGTGTGTTTGCTTTTTGTTTATTTGTAAAAAGAATATACAAACTTTATTACATGCTTAAGGCATGGGAATATGCTAACCCAAAGGGCTAATATTTAAAATAAAAGGAACACGAAAAAAAAAATAAAAGGAACACGAGATAGTAACTTCTATCTATTTCACTTTTCCTCCTAAGATTATGCACTCGAACCTTATCCATCTTAGTGTCTGTACTTAGGGGTAGCTCAGATGCTGAGGAAACTAGCTTCCCCCACCCCCTCCCCAGGTTACAAGGCCTCTTTACAAACCTCAAACATTTCAGGTTAAAATGCACTAGCATATATATGTGACTAGCATTGGTCAGTAATTTGATGTTTGCAATTTAAGTGCTTTCATATCAATGATTTCTTTAAATCTCCCTGGTTGTGCTAATTCTCAACAATAATCCTTGCAAAACATTAATCTCCTTTTCACAGAAGCAGCAATTGATACTCAGGTTAAATTTTTTTCCCCAAGATCATATAGTCATTAAGTGACAAACTGGAATATGAGTCATTGTTTTCAAGTCTTGTGCTGTGTTCTTACAAACCTAACAAAAATCAAGAACTGCACAAGGCATTTTATCCTGACTCCTTCTACAGTTCAGTCTCTTTAAACAGAGAGAAAACTAAACATAAGGCCAGTGTACTTCCTTTCTTGTGTGATGCACCAATGACTCACCATGTCCGTGTGAGACTCCCTAGGTGGTCTCAAGGAATGGCTACCTCCAGGGCTCTGATTCAGGGCAGGAGGGAGAGCTAAGACAGAGGGCTCTACCATCCCACAGAACCCCACACCTGTTTTAGAACTACATGCATTCAGGGCATTAGTTAGCTTATGGGAACAATCCTTGGCTCTGGGGTCATCAGTACCCATTTTACACACCTTTGGCTTTTCAGGGTGTGTCTGTCATGCCATTAGCACTAAAGTTCATCATGGACCTGAGCTTGATGTTAGTCTGTTAGTAGTCCTGTTTAAAGAAGCCACTGTCCCATACAATGCTCCCCCACCCCACTGCTGATATGAGAGCGACCAGAAGGTGGCTGAGACCCACTAGCACGCAGGGGACCCCTTGGAAAGAAGCAAAGGAAGCCCCGGAGGCACGTACCGGGACTGGGTCTGCTTAGTGATGTTCTTTATGGTCAAGCCCTCCTTTCCGATGATGGCACCAACAAACTGGGTGGGGACCAGGATCCGCAGCGGGAAATCAATCTGTCTGGCCTGAGAAGAGCCCCCAGGGGCGTGGCCTTGCTCCCGGGAAGAGTGGTCCCCACGCTGGGCTCGCTGAGGGGGCGAAGGGGAGCTCACCTCTTCATCCGGGATGTAGGAAATCTTGAAGGAGTAGTTCTCAAACTGATGCCCACTTAGCTTCTCGATGGCTCTGGAATGCAGCAGGGGTGGGAGAGCCTTGTCAGAGAGCAACATGGAGAAAGACTCTTCCGCAAACGGGTTCGTGCACTCTCTTTTACCAGGCGCCTAAGCGGGTAGACAAGCAGCTCTGCTCCCTCGGAGCTTGCAGTTAACAATTAAACAAGTGATCACCACCGTGGGCTTGGTCAGACTTGAACAATTTTGCATTCTGCTTTTCACCACCCTGGGCTGTATCCCCCTCACACGAAACTCTTTGTAGATATCAGTAGAAAATTATCATTTTTTTTCTTTTTAATCACAACATGGATTTATTATTGAAAATTCAGAAATTCATAAGTACAAATAAAGAATTCTAATCTATCCTGTTTTTTCCTATCTTCAGTAAATGTAAATGTATTATAAAAATGAATATTATACACGTAATTTTCTAAATTTTAAAAAATTAATACTCAACATTTTTCCATGTCATTATATTTTAATATACTTTGTGTGTGTGTGTGTAGTGCTGAAGATTGAACCCAGCCTTGTGCATGCAAGGCAGGCACTCTACCAACTGAGCTATATTCCCAGCCTTTAATATAATTTTTAATGGCTGTTTATCAGACTATTCATTTACCTAAGTTTTTGCAATTGACTCTATTGTAGATACGTATATTAGGTGCCATCTTTCACAATTACACACAGCATTACCACAGGCATCTTTGCAACTGTAACTCCACACGCAGAACAAATTCCTATTACCACAATAGAGTTCTCAGATTCATCCATCCATCCTTCTCTCCCTTCCTTCTGTACAGGGATTGAACCCAGGGGCACTTAACCACTGAGCCACATACTCAGCCCTTTTTTAATATTTTATTTAGAGACAGGGTCTCACTGAGTTGCTTAGCACCTTGCTGTTGCTGAGGCTGGCTCTAAACCTGCGATCCTCCTGCCTCAGCCTCCTGAGCCTCTGTGATTACAGGCATGCACCATTGTACCTGGGCCTTTTTATTTTTATTTGTTTTTTTAAGACAGGGTCTTGCTTGCTGAGGCTGGCCTTGAACGTGTCACCCTCCTGGGTCACTGGAATTACTAATGTGTACAATTCACACCTGGCTCTAAGTCCACAGATTTCTACCATCACATTGCCCACTTAAGTTCTTAAGTATGGCCCTCTGGCAAGGTTTCAACATTTCCTAAACAGCAGTTTAGGAGAGTATTTATGTCCCCAATCTTCAAAAGCACTGTTATGTAGATCACAGTTATCACTGTGATGGGGTAAATAGTAACACACAGGTGAAGTGGCGCAAGCCTGTAACCCCAGCACTTTGGGAGGCTGAGTTCAAAGCCAGCCTTGGGCACTAAGCAACTCAGTGACACCCTGTTTTTACATAAAACACAAGATAGGGCTGGGGATGTGGCTCAGTGGTCCAGTGCCCCTGAGTTCAATTCCCAGTACCAAAAAAAAAAAAACCAAATAAAAAGAAGCTGCTGGAGGAAAGGACAATAAATCCCATTACCATGACAACTCCTGCCAAATTTTAAAATGACCAATGGAAGTAAAGTAGCCAGTATTCTAATTAGGTTTTCTAAAGTAACTAATGGTGGGGAGGGATTGGAAAACATCCTGATCAGTTATCATAAGATAACCAATGGGAGAAAATGGGGTAAGGCCTTCAGTCAGGTCTGTATAGGGAAGAGAATGCCCCACGGTTCAGAATATAAGAGCTTAATTTCCAGATATTGGGGCTTTGAGCCCCTCTCTCTGGCTCAGCCTACTCTGTTCTACCTAACAGAGTGCTATCTTCACCTTAAATATATCTGTACTCTATCTGCCACTTCTGTGTGTCTTGCTCAATTCTTTATTCAGAACACACAGGACCTGAACTTTTACTGGACACTCCAACAACAACAGATATATAACCAAGGTTATGCCACATGCATAAAGTAAGACCACATGTGTGGTTAGAGTTCTAGCTATGACGACCTGACCAGCACTTCAAGGACCTCCCACACAAAGGAACTTGTTTTTGTTATTGTTTTTTCAAATTCAATCCCATGTTCGTTAATAGCTAAGCTTAAAATTAACGATCATAGAAGCAATGTAATAATGGAGGCTGGGAGGAGAACAGGGGTAGAGATAAGAACCTAAGCCATGTCCTACTCGCAGATAATTCACGCACTGCTGCTGGCACTGAAGTGGATCTTCTTTTTAATAACACATAGAGGAAAATGTGATGTTTCAGTATCCATTCAATAAATATGGACAGAGACAGGCTGTGCATCTTCCTCACGGCACATGGAGGAAGCTGTAAATACAAGGAACTCCAAGTGGTTGTCCAAACAGAGTCTAGGAGACATAGCATTGTGGGTCTGGTGCCTTCGATTCCCAACCATGTCAGGACACAGCATCTACCTTGGTTTTGATGCCCATGTTTAGCATTTTTCAAGATAGTCTCTGTATGATCACCACACATCCTGGTGTGAATGTCCTGGGGCTCCATTGCATATTGAAAGTGGCTGGAATATGCTGGAGCCATGCCAACCTGTCAACTGTGGCTCAGGGGCCATGGAGCTCCTTGGATGTGTCAAAGGGGACCTGGATTGACCTCTACCAATCTTCTCAGAAAAGGTTTATAAACACAGGACTCAATGGAATTCCAAGACAAAATCAAAATAAATTCAAAAGAAAATAAACCTGAATCCACTTACATTTTTGCTTCTTCTCTTGTTGCATAGGTAACGTTGACGACGGCAGTTTCTGTGTCTGTGTTGACTATGGAAGAAACAAAAATGTATCATCATTTTTAAAAAGTCTGTCACTCTGGCTCAAGGTAGACAGACTAACTTTAGAGAAAATACACCAAATGCCTCATCTAACTCGGTAGGTATTTACATTGTTCTGTTTATTCAGATACATTCACAATAACTTGCCATCAACTTAAAAAACACATTTGAAATAGGTTGTATACACAATAGTTACATTTTTACTTATTTTATAAACACTTTTGCATGAATACATGTATTTCTGTAGTTTTCATTTTTAATGTTTACATGGAATTGCAGTGAGCAAATGTGCTATGATTTGCCTAATCATAAACCATAAGGCAAATCTGTTGTTCTCAATATTTACTACTATAAATAGTGTTGCTAAAAATCACCTTTGTTGCAAACATCATTTGACTTTGTATTCTTCTGAATTACTTCTGTAGGCTAAAATAAATTGAAGAAGAAAATAATTGGGTAAAAGAACATGATATATTTTTTTCTTTATAGTGCTGGGGATCAAACAGGGCCTTACTCATGCTAGGCAAGTACTCCACTACTACATCCATAGCCCCAAAATGAAGCTTTTTTTTTTCCTTCAGCACTGGGGATTGAACCCAGGGATGCTCTACCATTGAGTTAATCCCCAACCCTTTTTATTTTTTGAGACAGGATCTCACTAAGTTGTCTAAGTTGGCCTCGGACTTGAGATTCTCCTGCCTCAGCCTCCAGAGTCACTGGGATTATGGATAGGTGTGTACCATCGTTCCGGGCCTCAACGTGATGCTTTTTACTCCATATCTGTACTGCTCTCCTAGAAGTTTGGATCAATTTTATTGTACCACTACTATGATAAAAACTTTAATTGTTATAGATGATTTTTACTTATTTACAATAATAACATATATAAAATAAAATGTTTTGATTTTATATGTTAAAATTTAATTGACAAGTAAAAACAATTTACAGTATACAACATGATGTTTTTGATAAATATATATATATATATATTACGGAATGGCTTAATCAAGCTACTTAACAGATGCATTACCTCACATACTATTTTTTGTGTGTGTGGTGAGAACACTAAATCTACTCAGCAGTTTCCAACTACACAACATATTGTTATTAACTGGAGTCACCACGATGTACTCTCCTGCATTTATTCTTCCCATCTAAATGAAATTTAGTATTCTTTGGTCAACATCTCCTCCACCCCACAACCCTCAGCCTCTGCAAACCATGATTTTATGAAAGTGCTTTAATTCTTCACTCATTAATGAGGTTGAGCCATTACTACTTTTCCCTTTGACTGAATTCCTTGACTGCTTGTGTGAGTTAAATGTATTAACGGTAAACAATAAAGAAAACTGACTACTCTAAGTAACTTGAGTAAAGGAGAAGACACATAAATTCTGAGACTGGCCAATGAGGGCTTGCTCTCGTAAATTGGCTTATCTTGGTTCATAATTGCTTGTCTCTTCTTCCATAGTTAGAGATTCAAAAATAAAGTTTCCAGATAAAATTTTCTCCATTTAAACCAGTAAAATTAAGCTAAAAATATTTATTTTTCCAAAACGGACATGACTAAATCTAATCTTCTCTTTAAACAAGCAGTTGGAGGGGCTGGGAGAGCCAGACTGCTTGCCTCACATACTCAAGGCCCCCGGTTCCACCCCGGCACCGCAGCAAAAAAACAAAAAAAAAGCTGTTGCGGGAGTTACAGTTAACAACCACATTAACTTAAGAAAATCATCATAAAGCTGCTTTTCAAAGTAATAATAAAATCCTATAACTGTGCATCACACTGGAGCTTCAGGAATTCTGTAACCCCCTCTACCTGTCATATGATCCAAAGTTTGTGGAAAGGCTAATTTTTCTGGTTTATAATTTCCATAAAATTCTCAAAGGGATTTGGGACCTCAAAAGGGTTAAAGACTTTTAGGTTAAAAACACAGTTTGTCCAATAACTTGAAAGTAGCTTCAGCCTTTATGGGGTTCAGGGGTATGCAGTCATCAGTGAGAACTGTGACTGAGATCCATGGCATAAACACAGAGCCCAACCCTAGCCTTTGCCTGGAAATGTTCATCTTGCTCATTCACACTTACCCAGAGAATCCTCACAGTTCAACATGTGCCCCAACTGTCCTCTCAGTATGGAACAGAATGCTGCGGAGGTTTCTACTGGCTGCTTCTTAGGACTGCAGATAAGACTACAGAAACAGCCTCCCAGAGAGCCCTGGGCGTGAAGCCTCCTGAATAAAGCTGTCTCCAAAGACTTAGATTCTCAGGTTCTCTTTCCACTTCTTGAGCATATTCCCTGATCAATAATGTTTCTCTTCAGGAAATCAGGCAGTGTTTTGATTCTAGAATGAACTGAGAGCTCCATTCAAATCATTTATTTCATAGGATTTGAAAGCTATAATGTTCTCTAAAACTCTACTAAAAATGTTTTCTCTTTGAATTAGGAATCACCCATGAAAAAGGACTAAACAAGAGCCCAACAGTCCTGTCCTGTAGTTGTGAGGCCATTGGAATGATCTGTCTCCAGGTGCTTCAGGGGCTGTAAACTGCCCCCAAGGACCTGCGATATTCCCTTTCTTTTCTTCCTCTTCTTCTTCTTCTTCTTTTTTTTTTTGGCATCAGGGATTAAACCCAGGGATGTTTAACCACTAAGCCACATCCCCAGCCCTTTAAATTTTTTTTTTTTTTAAACAGTCTAGATAAGTTGCTTAGGGCCTCACTAAGTTGCTGAGGCTGACTTTGAACTTGTGATCCTCCAGCCTCAGCAGCCCGTGCTGCTGGGATTACAGGGAAAAATTTCTTCCTTGGGTAGCACTATGTGGAATTTATAACATGGGTCTTAGCTAGTAAGACAGGCTCATGTCTATAAGACTATCTTGCCAACCACATTCAATCACTTGAATGTCTTTTTGTCCATATTGAAGGAAATAAGAACCGAGAAACAGAATCCTTATAAATCATGTCTCCTTTCTGAGCCCTTTCCATTCACCTTTGGGCATGGACAAGTAGGAGCATGAATATGAATAATAATATTTTCAATATTCATGGAGTGGGGAACATTGTTACTGCTATAAAACTATTATATTAATTATACTGGCAGACAGAAGAGATTTCATGGGTCTCCTATGATTTTTTCCTAAGTGAACCTTTATAATCCCTTAAGATTACATGACTCCATTCTTCACAAGGACTTTATGCAGGATCTCTTTAGGTGAGACAACTAATCCGTGATATAAAGGGAGGAGAGAAATTATTCTCCCCATTTTACACATGCAGAAACTGAGTCAGGTTGAGGGACTTTTCCAAGGCTCACAGTCATTAAGTTACTGAAATTACATTCTACTCTCTTGGCAAGGCAAGGCAAACAATTTTTATCACGCTACTGCCGTTCAGATCAGAAACCAACTTTTGGCATGTACTTTTTGGTGACGCTTTTTGTGGGGGGTGCATTCTGACAAAATCATAAATGCATGAAATTTGATTTCAGTTCATGTCCGCTCACTTTTTCCTTCCCTCTTCCCTCCCTCCATTCTCCTTCTTCTACTGATCTTCCTCTTGCTCATCTATTTATTTTTTATTGGTTCTTTTTACTCATAAAGATGAAATTCCCTGCTATATTTATATATGCACACAGTGTGAGTTTTAAAAACTCATTCCACATTTTCTCCCCTTTCCTGTCCCTCCTCCCTCCCTCTCAATCTCCGCCTTCTACTTTACTGATCTTCCCTATATCTTTATGATATCTAATCCTCCTCTCCTTCTTTCCTTTATTTTGCTCTAGCTTTCACATACAAGAGAAAACATTCGACACTTGATTTTCTGAGACGTGCTTATTTCAACTGGCTTGATGTTCATTTCTATCCATTTACTAGCAAATGCCATAATTTCATTTTTATTTATGATCGAGTAAAACTCTATTGTGTATATTTACCACAACTTCTTAATACATTCAACTATAGACAGGCATCTGAGTTGACTCCATAATTTGGCTACTGTGACCTGTGCTGCTGTGAACATTTTTCTGGGATTCCTAACGAGTTACATATGATTAGCCTCAGCAGGTACTCTCTCACTTTTTTTTTGAATCATAAAATATCATGCTTTAGAAAATAAAAATGAGGATGGCAGAAGTAAAGTAAGCATTCTCTGGGCCTTTGCAGCACTGTTTTTAGGACAGTTGTTCTTAGACTTGGGTACACACAAAAATCACTCGGGGCACTTGATTTCTGAGCTTTCCCCCCAGAGTCTCTTTAGTGAAACTTACAGTGGAAAGCTAGAAATCTGCATTTTCATAAGCACGGCTAGGAGTCCTACTCTTTGGAAACCATTCAGTCCAGGACATCAGGGATGTGTTCCTCTAAGCTGATGAAAGGAAGTAGCAGCAGTGAAAACCCAATTACTCCCAAGTGAATTCAGCTTACCTCATCCTGACAGTGTGTGTCTAGTGCCTGAGCACACTGCACAGCAGAAGGAAAACAGGGTGAAGATCATATTTACTTGAAAAGCAAAACTATATAGATATATACAAAGATATAGATATCTCTCACATGCAGTTATCTAAACATATACCTTACAAAGCATGTTTCAAAGGAATATGAATTTACTATTTTTCTCTGGAGTTGACCCCAGCCTGTAAGAAATAGCAGGTATTATCCCTCTCCAAAACTCAGGCTAATTTTCTCACTTATTACCTTGTTCCACGTTCTCCACTGTCCCATACTGAGCCAAAAGTCCATCCAGTACCTGTAAAAGGAAGCTGCAGTGTCAGAATGGAAGAAAATATCACACTCACAAAAAAATGATATAGTGATATCCCCCAGCAAGTGAACCAAAGCAAAACAAGGTTGAATACAGAAATGTTTAATTAAACTGCTTTCAGGCCTTCCAGAAATACAGTTAGAACTGAACAAATATTATGAGACTTTGATTGCTTGTCTCCCAAGTAATCTGTTCACTAAAGTGACACCACAGAATTTCAGAGCCTTGGCAGCTACTGAAAATCATTCATTATGATGGCTGGACTCGCTCACTGCTCTTGAAATGAGAAGCGGAATGAAGTACAGGGCTCACTTCTCTTTCCTGGAAGACTTAACAATTCCTCCTTCAGTTTTCCTCCAGGGATCTCCTTATTTTTTAAAGCAGCAGGATGTGTAAGTTTAAAACTTTCCATAATAAAAAGCTTTTTTTTTTTTTTAAAGGAATGAAAACATTAGACAAAAAATTCTGTTTCCTTTAAGGCTATTTTGATTTCTTTTGGGTTGAGGAATAAAACATGGGACAGTTTTTAAATAATGCAATAAAGCCACTCCCAATAGTCTATCTTATTTTAATTTAAGATAGCAATCTTAGAAGTTTTATAGCTCTGAAAATATATCTTAACTGTTACTCATAGTAACTAATTCAAAACAAACAAAAAACCTGCTCAAACTAACAAAGAGCTTTCTATTTTTGTTGGTTTTCCATTGATTTTTTTTTCATATCATAATTTGGCAAGATAAAATCTTTTACCAAATTGTGAGGTAAAAATCACAAACCATATAAGCATTTTGTTTCACAGCTTGTTTGCTAGGGCTTGGTAGCCTAGCTCTCCAGAAGACAGCATGAGGGATTAAAGTGCATTCCACACAGTGAAAAGGCCAAAAGTACCCAGAGACCCATGGCCATACCAGGGCACTGAGACAGGAAGAGGCAGGACCCAGACTCTGCAGAGAAGTCCGAGGACCTCTAATTCCTAAATGTGAAAGGAAACTAAAAAAAGGGAGAAAGTATCTTGGTAATCCATTAAAAAGAAATATTGACCTACCTCCCATTGCAGGTGAGGAGGGATGTTTCGAATCTGAATTTTCCTGCTCCTGTAAAGATAAAATCACAGACTGTAACACTTTCTCCAGGACACCAACTTCAGCAAATAACGAACACAGGCTTACGATCATAATTGAGTTCACTTTATCACTGCATTTACCAGGGCAGCCACAAAAGATTCCTACTGTGAATCATGAGCATCATATTTTAAGGTTTTCAATTACTTTAGGGGAAAAAAAATATCTGAGAAATCCTAACAAACTAAAGAAACAACAATTTAAATACAGATCAGCTCTTCCAATTTCCTACCAAAGTAGTTAGAATTTAAATTGCCATATAGATTCTGTTTTTAGAATTTCCTTCAAAATTCATGGTCCTATAACTGACCTTCCCCCAAATAATATGTAGATTTGAACATGAAGTTCCACATACCATGGGCTTTAAAAAGATTGGATTTACAACAAATGGGATGGAATCAAATCAAAAAGTTTTCTCACAGCAAAGGAAACAAGAATATGAAGAGAGAGTCTAAGAATGGGAGAAAATCTTTGCCAGCTGCACCTCAGATAGAGCAATAATCTCCAGGATATATAAAGAACTCAAAAAAATTAACATCAAAAAACCAAATAACCCAATTAATAAATGTGCAAAGGAACTGAACAGGCACTTCATAGAAAAAGATATATGATCAGTTGAAAAATATATAAAAAAAGTTCAACACCTCTAGCAGTTGGAGAAATGCAAATTAAAACTATACTGAGATTTCACCTCACTCCAGTCAGAATGGCAATTATCAAGAATATAAGTAACAGTAAATGTTGGTGAGGATGTGGGGAAAAAGTACACTCATACATTGCTGGTGGGACTGCAAATTGGTGCAACCACTCTGGAAAGCAGTATGGAGATTTCTCAGAAAACTTGGAATGGAAACATCATTTGACCCAGTTATCCTACTCCTAGGTTTATACCTGTTATGGTTTGAATATGAGGTGTCCCCCCAAAGCTCAAATGAGACAGTGCAAGAAGATTCAGGGGAGAAATGGTTGGGCTATAACTTTAACCTAATCAGTGAATTAATCCCTGATGGGATTACCTAAATGGCAACTGAAATGGCAGGTTGTGGCTGAAAGAGGTGGAACTGGGGTGTGACTTTGGGTATATATTTGTGTTTGTTGAGTGGAGTTTCTCTCTCTGCTTCCTGACCATCATGTAAGCTGCTTCTCTCTGCCACACCATGATGTTCAGCCTCATCTTGAGCCCCAAGAAATGGAGCTGGCCTTCTCTGGATTAAGACCTCTAAAACCATAAGCCCTCAAATAAACTTTTTCTCCTCTATAATTGTGGGGGTTGGGTCTTTTAGTCACAGTAGTGAAAAAGCTGACTAATACAATATCCAAATGACTTAAAATCAGCATAATATAGCGACACAGCCATATTAATGTTTATAGCAGCTTAATTCACAATAGCTAAACTATGGAACCAGTCTAGGTACCCTTCAACAGATGAATGGATAAAGAAAATGTGGTATATATACACAGTGGAATACTACTCAGCTATAAAGAGAAATGAAATTATGACACTTGCCAGTAAATGAATGGAACTGGAGTCTATCATACTAAGTGAAATAAGCCAATCCAAAAAACCAAAGGCCAAATGTTTTGTCTGATATGTGGATGCTAATTCACAATGGGGGAGTGGGGTAGGGAAGACAAGAAGTACTTTGGATTAGACAAAGGGGAATAAAGGGAAGGAAGCAGGGAATAGTAATAGGAAAAGATAGTAGAATGAACTGAACATTACTTTCCTATGTGCATATATGAATACAGAACCCAAGTGATTCTATATCATGTACAACTAGAAAAATGAGAAGTTATACTATATGTATTATATTCCACTGTCATATATAATTAATAAGAAAAAGATAAAACTGAACGAAAGCAAAAAAAAAGATCAGATTTAATTTACTTAAGAAGTAAAACTGCATTTTCAGAAATCACTCATTTCTGAATTGGTTATACATTTATGGTTCAAAAATTAAGACACTGTAAAAAACAGTGTCGGCTGTGAAAAGTCTTCCACCACCCCATCCAGAAATGCTTCATAATACATCTTTGTGTTACTTTCAGTTTCTTTGTGTAAAACTTTGTCTTCTTCTTACAGAAACACCTGCATATTCTACACACACTCTGCATCTTGCTATTTCCACATAACAGTAACATCCTGGATTTCTCTCTGTCTCGGTAGTTCCAGAGAACTTCCTCAGTCTACTTAATACCACAGAGATGTCTTTGCAAATATTTCACCCAACCCCCTATCTGTGGACATTTGGATCTTTCCCTGCCTTTTTATGGCAATAGTTCATACAAAACTGCAGAGAGCATCCCATACAGTGGCTACATGGAAATTCTCCATGAAAGATGTCACCAAGTCTTTTTGTAGAAAAGGCATCAGAATTTAAGGAAACAGAATACTTCTAAAGAAAAATATTTTTGTTACTTCTAAATATAAACACTGACTCTAATTGCTAATCAAAATTTATTGGTAGAAATTCCTAGTAAGGAACACATGTATGAGCACTAAGAAATTTGAACAAAGACAGTGACTATATAGCATTATTTGTAATGAAGATTGGAAGCTAGATATCTATCAACTGAAAATCAATAAATAATTAAATAGTCATAACATGGAATATCATATAGCTGTTAAGAATGAATTAGACATAGATAGGTGCGCTGTCATAGGAAACTTTCCAAGGCACTCTGTTACAAGAGAGTTCATTATAGCTTAAGTTGATCCTGGTTTTGTTTTTGTTTTTAAAGCAAAAACCAAAACTATACTATTAAATGTGTGCATATGTAAACACACAGAAAAAAGTAGCTACAAGAAGATCTGGTTGGGGGGGCTGGGGCTGTAGCTCAGTGGTAGAGCGCTTGTCTAGCATGCGTGAGGCACTGGGTTCGATCCTCAGCACCACATATAAATAATAAATGATTAAAATAAAGATCCATCAACAACTAAAAAAATTTTTTAAAAAAAGAAGATCTGGTTGGTAAAAGGGTACTTTTAATTCTCATTAAAAATATATATATATATTCATGTCTTATCTTGCTTTAAAAATGAACAGTTTAAGCCAGGCATGGTGGCGCACACCTGTAGTCCCAGCACTTTGGAAGGCTGAGACAGGAGAATCACAAGTTCAAAGCCAGCCTCAGCAATGGTGAGGCGCTAAGCAACTCAGTGAGATCCTGTCTCTAAATAAAATACAAAATAGGGCTGAGGATGTGGCTCAGTGGTAGAGTACCCCTGAGTTCAATACCCACTACAAAAATAAAATAAAATAAATAATAGTTAAAACTTCTAAAGTTGCTTTAGATTTTTTAAAAAAGTATACTGATCATATTTCTTCTTCTGTGAAGTGCCTGTTCAGTTCCTTTGCCCATTTATTAATTGGGTTATTTGTTTTATTTGATGTTAAATTTACCTGCTAAGTAAAAGGAGGAAGAGAAAGAAGAGGAGGAGATGGCAGTAGCAAACACATACCTCCTTTTTTCCATAATTAGATTAGGTATTCTTGCAAGCTTATTTAACAGAGTTTTAATTTATTTGGCAACACCTTTGTTCAAAGTGCAAAAGTAGGGAAACTGCTCAGGGCAGACAATCCTGCATCCTCACTGGAACAATGATGTTTCCCTGGGATGCTTCACATAAAGAATGGATATCAGGCCATCAGTTCAGTAACCAAAACTGATTAAGTTCTAGTGTAGGAGGACATTAGGAGCAATCACCTTTAAAAAGCTTGTCTATTATACCTCTAATCTCAGATCTGGATAGAAAGAAAGAAAAAGAACTGAGAACTAAAAAAAAAAAAAAAGAGGAGTAGAGATCACCACGGCATAACCAATAACCTGGGGCTCAGTCTGGTCCCCTGTGACTCTCCTGAGAGATTGTCTTTCAGGTCAGGAGCGGGCTAGGTCTCTGATCTGCTAGCTCCCATCACATCATGTGGACACCATACCTTCTCACCAGGGTATTAGGATGCCCATCCCCTTCTTCTCTAGGAGGGACTTCTGAGTCTCCTTCCAATCCCACGGATAGTTTCTTCTGCATCCTTGCTTTTCTCACAGCTCACACTTCACTATGACTGTTTACCTGTAGGTGCTGCCTCTCTCCCTGGTGACTTCTTCAAGGACACATTCTTTGTTTACTAGTCTAATGTCCAGTATGGCATCAAGTGTACAGTGGAAAAGAAAAACAGGAAACTGCAAGAGCTCAGAGAAGCCCTCCTATTGCTGGCTTTAGTCTGTTCACCATGAGGACCCTCCTGACTCACCCAGGAAGAGAAATTGTCATTTCCCTTTTGCAGGTAGTCAAAAGGAGAGAGAAGGTGTAGAGAGCAGGCTGTGCCCTGTTCTGAGTTACACCATGATGTATATGACAGTTTTCAGGCTGTCCCTAATCCTGAGTTATTTCATTTTGTAAAACAAGTAATTTGCTGTGAATTACTCCATTCTGAGTACCAATGTCAAGGTAGAACAAGTCTATGCCTTGTTTGTACAAGTAAACAACTATCTGCCCAGCATAACTCTAAGGCAAAAGTAGATAAATAACTTATTTGTGCCAATATATTAACCTAAATCAGGAGCACCTGGATACATGGACATCCCAAATCACATCAAAAACACCAGACAGAGGAACTTATCAACCGCACCTGATATCTAAGTCCCATTAAAGGAGACCCTCACCCCCTAAGACTGGATACAGCAGGACCCTGACCCCATCACCTGGTCACTCATTACAGCCTTACCCAGGAAAATCACTACAGCGACAACCTCCAATTCCATTCCTGAGCTTCAGTGCAGTGCAGTTTCTTCTGCCTGTAAGAATGACACATGGCCTACTCCAAGCCAGCATCCCAACAGTACTGTACCTCTATCCGGGAACTCCATCTCTCCATTCAGGAACCTGCAGAACTGGTTCATTAAAATCCTTATCTGATCCCTATAGTTGCTCTTTGCATTGGAATCTGCTCTCAGCTTTTGTTCTTGGAGCAGCATCCTGTAACACTGTGGTTGCCTTAATCCTTAGTCTTTCTAGAACTCATATATATCATTCTGTGAGATAAGATGTGTGACTTGATTATTGTACATATCAGAAATTAATACTGGAAGATAATAAAAGAATTTGTGATTGCCAGCCTATGACTCGAGGTGACTCACAGGCACTTGGTGAATAGCAACTGATAAAAGCAGTGTAGCTTGTGAGTTTATTGTTATGTGGAAAGACACATACATGCTTGGTTTATGTTAAGGTTTAGTTTGCTCAGGACAGAAAAGCAAGCTCTTTTCCCTCTTTGGACAAGTAAGCCAGTATTTGGCTTGGTCTTAAATGAGAAGCGTGAATCTTTTTCCTTTTGAAATCCATTAACGCATGCATGCTCCTCTTTAAAAAAGGCAAATTCATACAATGACTTAGAAAAGTGTAAGAAAACAAATCTTTGCCCCTTGCCAAAAAATATTTCACAATTCCTTTGTCTTAAAAAAGAAATCAAGGGGGCTGGGATTGTGGCTCAGTGGTAGAGCACTTGCCTCGCATGTGGGAGGCACTGGGTTCAATCCTCAGCACCACATATAAATAAATGAATAAATAAAGGTCAATCAATAACTAAAACAAAAAAGAAATTTAAAAAAAAAGAAATCAAGGGGCTGGGGTTTTAGCTCAGTGGTGGAGCACTTGCTTAGCATGTGTGAGGCACAGGGTTCGATTCTCAGTATATACACACACACACATACATATATATATGGTCCAGCTGGGCACAGTGGTGCATGCCTGTAATCCCAGCAGTTTGGGAGGCTGAGGCAGATTGCAAGTTCACCAGCCTCAGCAAAAGGAAGGCACGAAGCAACTCAATAAGACCCTGTCTCTAAATACAACACAAAATAGGGCTGGGGATGTGGCTCAGTGGTCAAGTGCCCCTGAGTTCAATCCCTGGAACCCAAAAAAGTAAAAATAAAAAAATAAAGATCCATTGACAACTAAAAAAATATTTTTTAAAAAGAGAGAAATCAAGTGTCTCTAAACATATATAAATGGAATTTCTCATCCTCACTGCCACAGAAGTAGGACAGCAGTGTCCTAGCTGGTCTCTGTCTTGTGTCAAAGACACATCCTCACTGCCTCCCTCTTTTCTCCTCCATTTCTCATTTGGTTGCCAGTGACTTTTTTTTTTTTTTTTTTTTTTTGTGGTGCTGGTGATTGAACCCAGGGCCTTGTGCATGCCAGGCAAGCACTCTACCAACTGAGCTATATACAACAGGACAACCCAGTCCTGGTTGTCGGTGACTTTCTAAAACACAAACACACTGGTTCCTCCTGCCTTCTTTGAATGGCTCCCTGTTACTGCATCCAAATTCCCCTTCCTGACCCTGTGGCTGTCCCCTTCCCCATCTCTCTAAACATTCCTGTCATACCAAACTGGTATACCTGTAGATTTTTGGTACCATGGTTGGGCTTTCATACCTGCAATCCACCTTATACCAAGAGTAAAGAGGGCAGTAGGGTTACGGCTGCTTTTTTCCCCCTGTAGTACTAGGAATTGAACCCAGTGGTGCTCCACCACTGAGCCATGTACATCCTAGCCCTTCTGAGTTTTAGACAAGGTCTTGCTAAGTTGCAAAGCCTGGTTTTGAACTCACAAACCTCCTGCCTTAGCCTCCTGAGTAGCTGCGATTACAGATATGCATCATGGTGCCCAAATGCAAAGGGTGTTTTTTGTTGTTGTTGTTTTGATACCAGGGATTGAACCCAGAGGTACTTTATCACTGAGCCACATACCCAGCTCTTTTTTGTATTTTATTTAGAGATAAGGTCTCACTAATAAATTGCTTAGGGCCTTGCTAAATTGCTGAGGCTGGCTTTTTTTTTTTTTTTTGGTACCAGGGATTAAACTCAGAGGTACTCAATCACTGAGCCACATCCCCAGCCCTATTTTGTGTTTTATGTAAAGACAGGGTATTGCTGAGTTGCTTAGCGCCTCACTGTTGCTGAGGCTGGCTTTGAACTCGAGATTCTCCTGTCTCAGCTTCCCAAAGTGCTGGGATTACAGGCGTGTGCCACCACGTGGGGCTCTGAGGCTGGCTCTGAACTCACAATTTTCCTGCCTCAGCCTCCTGAGCGGCTAGGATTACAGGCATGTCACTGGACCTGACAAAGGGTGTTTTTTTAAAAAAAGATATTTTTAGTTGTAGATGGATACAATACCTTTTTATAATTTATTTGTTTTTATGTGGTGCTGAGGATCAAACCCGGTGCCTCATACGTGCTGGGAAAGTGCTTTACCACTGAGCTACAACTCCAGCCCACAAGTGCTCTTTAATATAAAAAATACATAGGCTCTTTCCCCTTGGCTTTGGGCTTCAGGAACTCAAAACTTTCTGCTCTCATATTCAAGGAACTAAGTGGAGTAGGCAAGGACAAGAAGCCTAGCCTCCACACACCAGAAAAGGGAAATGCAGCCTGATAATCACCTAGCCTGGCTGGGGAGCTGGCTACTTTGATTGTATGTTCTGGTTAGTTGGTGATTTTAT
The DNA here is from genome assembly GCA_028644305.1 of Xerus rutilus. Classification (NCBI taxonomy): domain Eukaryota; kingdom Metazoa; phylum Chordata; class Mammalia; order Rodentia; family Sciuridae; genus Xerus; species Xerus rutilus. The sequence goes on from CM053409.1 coordinate 48,198,939, forward strand.
AAGTGTAGACCATAATTGTAAAAAACTATGAAACAAAATATACTTAACCCCAATTCATCTAACAAATTTAGCTGATCATTTCCAAGGCTTTTCAACATATAAATGCCTCCGTGTGTTCTCTGTGAATATGTTACTATCTCTGCACTGTAGGTGTCCAGAGGTAATAGAAGGTTCCAACTGAGTGAATTTCAAATAAACTAGATGTCTATTATTATGAATTTCAAGGGCCTGGCAGACCTTATTTTGTCATGGTAAGATCTGTTGCTAAAATAAATGGACAATCAACTGGGGAGATAAAAATCACAATTATTGAGGAATCTCTGTGAAACTGAAGAACCATTTCATGGGCATTCTCAAGGGAGGGGGGAGTAAAGCACCCACTTGTGTGTAAGGAAAACCTCTGGTTTGCAGGTGTATTATTAAACACAGGTGTGATCAGTCCCCTTGGGAACTCTAACCCAAGACTTGACCACACTGGGGGCTTGAGCAGAGAACAAAGTTAACATGAATTGTGGGAACCTAGCTCCTGGGCTCCTCAGGGAAACTGTGGGCAAGTGAGGTCACAGAGGAAGCAAGGAGGACCCCGTGAGAGTCCTCTGCATTTCAGTCAGGCATTCGACTCAACTAGGATCCATGTGTGTCCATAGCAGCTCTGAGCTCCACCAAATGCCACGAAGTCCTCATCTTGGAGGGAAATCAGAGCACCTTGGAGAGAGTTCTGTATAGAGAGGCAGGTGTGCTAACTGACTCTAAGGATGGTGACAGAGATGGGGCTAAAACCACAAGAGCCTCCCAGCCCCAGCTAAAATCTGCTGCGGTCAAATGGTACCATGCACCGTGCACTCATGATGTGTGAAGGATTTTAACTGTTTCCCAGTCCTCATTAGTATTAAAAGTTCCCCTTAAAATATCTAGACATTCTGTACAAGGGGCATCTTGTGCTAAACTGAACTAGGACCTGGGGCTGCTCAGGGAAGCAAATAAATGACTGGTGATAGCCAAGTTCAACCCTCTACCTGATGGTCTATTAAAATTCTCCCTCCTGCCTTTCTCTTACACACACACACACACACACACACACACACACACACACACGCACACTCTGAATAGCAGCAGTTGTCATGAGCCAAATCATAAAATGATTAAGTCCAATATTATTGTGATCCCTTGCAAAGAATTTGGGCCAGGAAAATTGCACTTACGAATTCCATAACTTCCCTTGCTCTATGAACTCATGTCCATAAAACCATAAACCCCCAGCAGCCCTAATAACTCATACTTCCTGAGGATCAGGGCCAGAATTCACAAAAGTTCACTCGCTTAAGGGAACAGAAATCAGTGAATATGATAAGCGTCTTGGTCTATTTGGACTACTATAATAAAATATCACAGACTGGGGGGCTTATAGACAACAAAAACTTATTTCTCATAGTGTTGGAGGCTGGAAAGGCCAAGATCAAGGTACCAGCATCTGGTGAGGGCTTTCATGCCGCAGCATCCCATGGCGGAGGGAAGAGGGTGGGGGCAGGCAGGCAGGCAGACAGGGGCTACCTCTTAATGCCCTCACATATGAATTGGGCAGGGTGGGGGAAATGAATTTTCAGATCATAGCAATAAGCAATAGTCCAAGACCTTGTAATTTGCTTACCTTTTCATAAAAAGATCTTGACTCTTGAAAAGGTTACTAACAATACCAGGTTTCTGTTTTGAGGGAAACTTCGGAAATCTTTTTTTTTTTCATTTAATTATAAATACTATTTACTAACTTCAGAGAGTCTTAATTGTTTGCTGTTGGAAGAAGCAGAAAGGGAAAGGAGAAAAGTCAATGGGATGGCTAGACAGTGATAGGATGTCTGTGAGAAGACAGGTCAGGTGGTTACTTCTGGGCAAGACAGTGAAGGGATTCCCCTACTGGGTTGTGTATGACGAGTACAATCTGTATTAAATGACCAGCAAGCTTCATTCCAACTGTAAGATTCTAAAATCTTTTGGTAAGGGGTGTAAAAATTATTTCCCATCAAAAGGAACCAGTATGTTTGTTTACAGACTGGAATCATCGTACACTGTCCTAGTGAAGTACATCACCAGGTTTCTCAGAAATTCAATATTTTACCTCTTTAAAAAAAGAAAGTTAAGGGGCTGAGGCTGTAGCTCAGTGGCAAAGTGCTTGTTTAGCACGTGTGAGGCACTGGGTTCAATCCTTAACACCACATCAAAAAAACAAACAAATAAAATAAAGGCATTCTGTCCATTTACATACAAAAAAATTTTTTAAAAAAGTTAACCTCTAACTTTTAAAAATTTTCTAGTGAACGGGCTTCTTTTACTGGAATAGTGATAAACAGCGTAACTATTTGAATCGAAACAAGACTAAAAGTCTAAATAATTATTCAAGGAAAGACAAATATTTTTCTTTGTCAAAGACTTCTTTAGGAAACTGAGGGAGAAAACCCCTGACACAGGAAAACTGTGACACTCTTATGTAGGTCTGTGTATAAATCCCCACAAATAACATTATCTCTCACACATACTACCTCCTCCTCCTCAACTCGTTTTGTGACAGTATAAAGAAACAGTTTTACCAGAACTTCTCCGTGGTCCTCACTGAACACTATCTGTTCCCCATCCCTGAAGTTACTCTATTGGATGAAGGATAATAAGGTTTCAAAGGTATGCCCAAAATATTCTTCACGGTGCTTTTAGCAAGGTTTGTCCAAACCACTACTACCTGCATTCATGAATGCTGTGCTCCTCATTGAAGCCTTACCACTCCTTAGAATGTACGTGTAGTCACCCATGCTTTTCAGATAAATAAACTGAGAAGTTGATGAGTTCCTTATCTCACTCTAGCAGCTGGGGTGTGAGGTTTTTGACTCACTCTAGCAGCTGGGGTGTGAAGTTTGTTTCTATATATTTCAATCGATGCTCTAAAAAGGTCACTCTGGAATTGTCAATTCACCAATAAATCAATGTTTGAAGTATGTGTTTCATGTCAATGAATCGTAGACAAGATGGGGTCCCTTTGGACAAGTCTTGGGAAAATGCATCTTAGGAATGGATGTATAATTATTCCTTTCAGCTTCAACCTCAACTGCAGACTCTGACCAAAAGTATCTCCTCTAGGAAGGGTTATTTTGAAAACTTCACCAAAGGTGGTGAATATGTGAGAAATCACCCACCTCACAGTTTTATCACTGCCTCCTGCACCTCTGGCTGAGGCTAAGCCTCACTGCACAAGAGTAAGTTTGAGAACCCTACCCAAAATATGTATTACTGTACAGGAAAGGGTACAGAGAGCCAGAGGCAGTCCTCAGAAGGGTTGGGACATTCATGGCTACCTGAGTATAAACATGCATTTGGATTCAGTAAGGTGAGCTTTTGAGATGTAAAATTGAGTCTTTGTGAGCCATAAATCTGCATGCCTGCTTCCACTTTTTCAAGATCTAAACAAAAGTAAGAAATGAAAGCATTTCCTTTAATGTTTTCATTCTGTTAAGTTTCCACTTAACATAAACCAAAATGTATTTCTAGAGAAGTGATTAATTACCTTTACACAGCCCTTCTACTCATTATCTATAATTAAGACTAAGATTTTTAAAAAAACCAAATATTTACATATAGTAATTTGAGCCTGGATAAATAACATATATAAACACAATGCAAGCCAAATCATACTATAAATACATAAATGTCTTGTGTGACGCAGGGTAAACAAACATGGCCAATCACTAACAACTGGGCCATTCTTTCAGCGTCTCACGCATTGGTTTGCAAAGAACTTTTTTCTCTTTAGTTCTCTGAACAGCACCTGAATCTTCCCCTCTCCTTCCCTCCCTACTCTCTGTGTCCTTTTCATTTTTCTTCTTCTTCAGCCCAAGCAGGAGCTGGAACACAAACACACAACAATCAGAGGTCCTCCAGGAGCATGTGCTGCCAACAGCTGTCCCTGCTTCCCTGGCCCACTCCATCCCACCCTGCCTTCCCGACAGAAAAGGATCTTGCATTTACTGATAACACTGGTCTTCAAACGCATCAATTTATTTTATTCTAGTTTATGAGTGATAGCCAACACTATTTTACTTCTGAAAAGTAGAAGCTATTCTTACCAATTATAAAAGATTTTAACTTTATTGCTTATACTTATCATGATGATTAAGAAAAGTGAAATACATCTCTAATATAGCCCTAAACCCCAGGAAAGCAGGGAAGGGCTGAGCAGATCAGCCAAACCATGTATTCCTCCCTCATAAAGGAGCTCCTTCCTTTTGCCAGGTAAATCAATTAGTATCTCCATCTCACCAAGAAACGATTATCTCACCTATGCTTAGGGTCAGGGGGCACAAACATCAAATCACCCATAACCCGATTTTTCTCACTGGAAATTAATAGACATTTTATTTGATCTTGGAGTCTCGGATAATTTGTAAGACTAAATATAAGCTATTCCCAATTCATTTAACAAATGCTCACTAAACACCTATTACTGGCCAAGCACTCATTTTAGGTATTAGGTTATTCAATGGTGATCAAAAGTAACCAAAGCAAAAAGACCCTCAAGTAGCTTAATGTTTTAGGGAATACAAACTAGGACAATACTGACCTCAGCAAGCCTCAGAACTTGCTACTTAATTTTAATAAGCTATATAATGTATTTTATAGTTGGCTGTATGATCCAATTCCCTGCCTTTTTCTAGCTCATATTTTTAGATTTTAAAAAATATCTTTAAACAGCTCTTTCTGTACAGTAGTCTAATCACGTAATAGTAGCTAGTAAAGAGCATGACAGAGTGGCTGTTTGCAAGCACCATGGGAATTAAAGCTCAGGTAGAGGCTGTGTGGAAAATAGCAGTGCACGCCATCACTGCCCCAGGGGCTTGTTGGGGAAGCTTTCCTTCACTCAAGATCTGTCCTTGGGCACTTAGGTCCCTGTGTTTCCTCTGCTACACAAAGAGACACTGGAGAAAAAAAGAAAGAAAGAAAGAAAACCTAGGATGATTCTGTTCACTTGCTCCAGGGAGAAAGGAAAGGAATTTTTAAAAATGCCACAGGAAGGGAATAGGGTTGTGGTTCAGTGGTGGAGCACTTGCCTGGCACATGTGAGGCACTGGGTTCGATCCTCAGCACCACATACAAATAAAATAAATAAAATAAAGGTATTGTGTCCATCTCCAACTAAAACTATTTAAAAAATGCCACAGGAAAAATTATTTATCAAAATGTGGGAGGAGCCAGAAAAATAATTTCTCACACAAAATCAAATTTTTAAAAAAAGGATACAAAGAAAAACATCCAATAAACACCTTTAGTGTCTCATAAGGTGTTAGGTTTATGTGTCCACCAGGTCTACTGTGATGAAAGGTTTGGTCTGCAGTGCTTGGTGGCACTGCTGGGAGGTCGCAGAATTTTTGGGAGGTGGGGCCTAGTGGGAAGTCTTCAGGTCACTGGAGTTCTGGGGTATTTCCTGTGTGACCCCTTTGGCAGTTCTTATGAGAAGATCAGAAGAGGAGTGAGCCTGGTTCCACGCTTGCTCCTGTTCAAAATGTAATAATTTTCTTGGTCATGCATGTACTCCCTCCATGGCTATCGTGGTGATGTGACATAGCCCTCACCATAACTAAGCTGATGTAGGTGCCATGAGCTTGAACTTCCCAAACTAAGCTAAACAAACCTTTTCTTATTATAAATAGTATCCTCAGGTATTTCATCACAGCAATGAAAAGCTAATACCAGCAATGAAAAGCTAATACATAAGGTGCTAATGAAAAGAAGATCATTAGCTCTCAGAGCTAATGTTACATGATTTGGATACAATGAAATTCACTTTTTTTTAAATACTGAGGATCAAACTCAGGGCCTCACACATGCTAGGCAAGTGTTCTGTCACGTAACTATATTCCCAGCCCAAAATGCATGTTTTAAAGCCTTAAAAACATGAATAAGAGTGGGGAGGGGAGAATGGGGAGAAGTATGGGAGTAAAATTGATTAAATCATGTTATATGCATATCATGAATGTGTGATAATGAAACCCATTCTTCTGTATAATTATTATGCATCAATAAAAAAGGATGAATTAAGGAGAGATAGCATAAAATTATTCTTGTTTTAAAAAAAGAATTTATCATCTCATTGACAATTTATCTGAAGGTCCCTTTGAAATGAAATAAAAAAAAATTAGTGGGGAGATATGAATTTGACTTAAAATCAATTTGGGGAGATTAGACTTGTACACAAAGAAATTCTTTCAGTGATGCTGATAAAAATGCAAGGTTCCTGAACCCTGTGTCCTTCCTAAACAATGCATATCCTATTTCCATTCCTGCACATTCACAGCTTCTGGGTTGATGACGTGTACACAGCAGTTGCTGAGTAAATTTGATGCATGAATGAATATACATGACAGGGTTAACAGCTCTGGCACTTAGACACAGAATTCCTTCCAGCTGCTGATTCACACTATCTGCTGAGTTCCTTGTCTTACAAAGACAGTAAACATAGCATCTGTCTCAGTTGGTTCCTGAGTTTTCATCGCTTCCTCTCAAGCCAGCAACATTAGTTAGGCAGGCTCCAGCAGGAACCACCAACAGGAAGTTGCACATTGGAGTCAAAACTGACTTGAATAATAGTGAACTTACCTGGCCACCTGGGTAGCCACTGGAGGTCCCTGCTACCGCAGCTTTGAATTCCTTTGTCTACCTCTTTTTCCTTGTCTGGATGCACCTCAAGGCTGCCCCCTACTTTTAGGACCCTGTTCCTTTCCTTGCCTGGAGCCAGGTCCTCAGCAGCATGACTGAAGGAGGGTAGCAGGTACTCTGTCCCTGTGCTGTTCACAGGGTCCCCGTCTCGTTGGCATTGTGAAAAGCTCCTGCCCTCTCATCTCATTTTCATAAAACTTCTGGGAATTAAGAGGAAGTACTCCACAGACTGTGTTGCATCCTACAGATATGGCTATTATTTTGACAGAAGCACAATACCTCCAAACTCCCCCAGCCCCTCTCATTCCCAGTTTTGGACCTGACTTGCCAGGGAAAGCATTTCCTGGTTTTCCTAGAAGTGTGAATAAATCTGACTTCACCTGATGAGTCACAATCAGGTAATGAATTAAAAGGCTGAAACCAGTACAGAAACAAGAAAAAAAAAGCTATTCAAGTAACTGGGCACGCATCCACTGGCTTGGGAGGATGAGACAAGAGGATCACTGAGTTCAAAGCCAGCCTTAGCAACCTAGCGAGGCCCAATTCCCAGTACAAAAAACAAAAACAAATAAACAAACAAAAAACCCAAGAAACCACTGAAGTTATACTGCGACCTGTGAATTTGGGCTAAAGATGGGATTTCTTGGCAATTTCAGGAGCTATTGTCAACTAATGGATTATGTTTCTCTTTCATTTAAGAGCACTTTGATTATCATACTTATTAAATGAGAAAGTGCTTTGTTCATTGCTATGAAATGGAAAATTTGAAATATTCAATTTTGGATACCTATGGAAATTAAACATTTTTATTTACTAATGTCTATAAACAAAGCAAAAGGCCTTGATTTTCCAAGGGAAATGATTTAAGACAAAATAACTAAACATTCCCTGGATTTTTAAACTAATTCTACCTACCCCTGATAAAACATTTTATCATTAACCAAACACCTTTATTATTTCAACACAGCAGAGAAGCAGAGTAGGAGTTGTGCCAATCTGGAACCACAGAGATCAAGATTTGAATCCCAACTCTATCACAGAAGCTGTCAGACAGTATTAGGTTAGACAGTCCACCTTTCCAATGCCTCAGCTGTGGGGCAGGAAGACAACATGACATGCAGATAGAATTCATTCCAAATTTAATACGTACCTCATTTTGACAGCAAAACAAAACTGTTGCAAAGAGAAGGTTAGAAACAGAAAAGAGGTATCCCACATGGATCTTAATCTACAAGGTGAATTAAAAAAAAGAAACAACTCAACAAATCTTGCAGTTTGCAGCACAATTTTTAATGATCCTGTAACTAAACAAAGTCCACAGTATTTTATGATCAATAACTTACAATCCAAGCACAATTGGTTTGTGACCTGACTTGTCACTTGACACCCCTGCAGCCTCAGTTTATCCCATCTCCCTGCCCCCCTGTACCCAACTGCAGAAAGGTTTAAGTTTATCCTTTCTATTGCCAGCTCTTGTGTAATCTCTGGGGTCTAGATTTGGAAGGTATAATGTTACTTCATGAACTTTACAGAGTATTCACAGCTGACTAAGAGCCTGTCCATTCCCTATAGATATATACAGGTCTTGGTGTGGGACTGTGAATCAAAAGCCGGAAATTGCCCCCAAGGAATTCCACTGAAGTCATAAACCACCAGATCAAAGCTTACATTTCCGCTACACAGAAACAGAACCCTGGCCCATAATTCAGATGTTGGTTAATTAGTATTGTAGTAGTATTCTCCTTGTTATTGGAACTTTGATCTCCACAGCTCTGTAAAGCCCACACTCACAGTTTTAAAGCAGCATGCTTTAGCAGCAGGTAAGAGAAACTTAAAGCATGGCATTAATTAAAAGCAGCAGCGAGCAGCTTGATTTAATGGAACCACCACTAGATAATTGTCTGTGGCCCTTTCCAGCTCTAACAGTCAGGTAACAGGTAAGAGAGGCTACAACCACAGGGTGGAGGAAGAGTAAGACATCAGGATGAAAAGTATTCATACCACATGGAGCTCTCTCTTTCTCATAATTTTTATACAGTGCTTCTATGGATCTCAGCAAATCTGAACACTTATATCTACCACTCAAGTAGAAACTTTCAAACAAATATTATATATTCTTTTCACAAAGTTCAAAAGCTACCAAAGAATTGAATAGAAAAATTGTCCTTTCTGCACCCATCCTTCAGCCCTCTAGGTCCCAGCACTAGCAAGCACTTACCACTGAGCCCCGATGACCATTTCTCAGAAAATCCCTCCAAAATCTCCTATACTTGGCATATAGTGTATGTATATTTTCCCTCCCAAACACAAAATTTAGTGCTCTGTATAGAACGTTTTTCTTTTCCTTCCTTCCCCCAACTCATTCTCCTACCCTCCTCATCAACCACGTCAGCCTCTAGTACCTACCATTCTACTCTCAACTTTTGTGAGGATCAACTTTTTTTGGGTGGGGGAGGTACCAGAGGTTGAACTCAGGGGCACTTGACCACTGAGCCACATCCCCAGCCCTATTTTATATTTTATTTAGAGACAGGGTCTCAGTGAGTTGCTAAGAGCCTCATTTTTGCTGAGGCTGGCTTTGAACTTGGAGATCCTCCTGCCTCAGCTTCCCAAGCCACTAGGATTACAGGCGTGCGCCACTGCTCCCGGTAAGGATCAACTCTTAATTCCACATGAGTGTGATCAAACTACCTGCCTTTTTGTACCTGGTTTATTTCACTTAATATACTGTCTTCTAGTTTCACTTGTATTGTCACAAATAACATGATTTTGTTCTTTTAAATGACTGAATAGTATTCCATTATGTGTATGTACTACATTTTCTTTAACCATCCATCCACTGAAGGAATACTTAGGTTGATTCCATGCCTCTGCTATTGTGAATCATGCTGCAGTGAACATGGGCTGCCTGCAGATGCCTCTTTAAGATATTGATATCATTTCCTTTGGATATATACTCAGTAGTGGAATTGCTAGTTGTATGCTTTTTAAACTCAGTATATCTTGGAGATTATTTTGTATCTACCTAGTGCCTCGTCGTTGCTGAGGCTGGCTTTGAACTCGCAATTTTCCTGTTTCAGTCTCTCCAAGTGCTGGGATTACAGGTGTGTGCCACAGTACCCGGCGCTATATCATTATTTTTGCTAGTTACATAATAATCAACTTTATGAATATACCATAATTAACTGGTCTCCTGATATGACATTTCTAGTATTTTGCTATTTCCAAAAAATAAACTTTATAATGAACGCCCACCTATCTACCTAGATATCTCAGTTTGCATGTACTGAGTGTATCTTGGAAGATAAGCTTCCAGAAGTGGAATAGTCAGAGAGCTGTGCATTTGTAATGTCAACACACAAATGTAATGCTGTTCCCCCATGTTTCTGAAAACACAATCAAACTTTTTTTGATTTCTGCCCATCTATAGGAGAAAAATGCTATTTTACTTGTATTTTAATTAATGGACTGAATCAAGAATTAAGAATGAGGTTGATCATTCTTCCTATGTTGAAGTATCTGCCCCATGGTATCAAAGGAAACTTCACAGAATCCTCTATTTTGTTCAGCATGTCAGACAAGGGACAACTGGCTTTGTGATCTCCATTCACTTCATTTATTCCACGAATCCTTTCTGAACCTTTACCATATCAGATACTAGAAAGAAGTGGACAAGCTGTTCCCAGCCACGGGACACTCACAGTCTGGCGGAGAAGGTGCTAAGCAGGCGAGCGGTGCACCCCACAAGTGGCACTACTCCAAGCTGGCATGCACACGTTGTAGGACTCCTGAGCGGCAAGTCAGACGGGCGAACCTGAGCTCTAGGAGGAGGCAATGCCTTCAGGGAACCCTGAGGACTAGGAAGTAGAGAGGGCCAGAGGAGTCAGAAAAGGCCAAGTCAACAAAATGAGGGAGACAAAGGCGTGGCAGCCAGGAAGTTGAGGAATTTCAAGTCCTGTGGTCTGAGAGGAGCAGAAAATGCCTCCAGGGAAAATCAAGACAGCAGGCTGGACACCATGGAAGGCTTCTATTTTCTGAGGTGAGCCATGGAGGTGACAAGCTTTTCTTAAGACCCAGCAATGAATCATCACATCCCACACAGTCAGTGGGCACCAGGTGAAACCAAGTCAACACAGTCATCAATGTTAGCTGTCTGCTCTCAGGCTATTTTTCTTCCTTCCTCAGAGAGAGCTCTGCAGCCCTGAAATTATAGATGCAAGTAAAATTCTACTCTTCTCTGTGGCTGTGCACATCTGACCATCGGGGCAGTGTGTCGCTGACTCCTCTTTTCTCTTACATGTGGTTACCAGGTATGCTTGATCAACAAATTAAACGCCTCCTTATTTTGAAATAAAAGCAGGCCTCCGACTACATTATCAAAATCTTCTCTTGTTAACAGATATTTATCACACCTTTTGAGAGTACAACAGATAACTCAATTAAATACATCAGGAGTGTTCTAGGTTAGTAGTATGACTAAATAACATGATTGGCTTTTTTAAACAAACACACAAGAACTTTAATTTTTAAAGTGCACACGGATAATGTCTTCAAAATAAAGCCCTTATCAAAGACTACTTAACTTATTCGAATAATGATTCCTCTAACATTTCTGGAATTCTTTTAAGGATTCTTTTTTTTTTTTTGCAGTATCTACCCAATAAACAGTGATTTAACTGATCTGCCTTTGGTCTGTCGTGATTTTACAAGTGTGCTCTGAGTGGAAACAATATCCCTGCTTTCCTTCCCTTCCCTCTTCCTGTAGACAGCAGAAACAAAGCAATCCTCAGAGACCTCCTCTGACAGCAAAGAGAACCGTTCTCTGGGGAATGGGCTGCCTTATTCTGCATCCCTCCTTGGATGCAGGACTGCTGAGCTGGTCACCATAACTCATGCCATCTGTCCATCCTCAGCAAAGGATTTGTCTCCTACATTCCTTCAGGGGCTGGTGGGAGAAGCACTGCCCTCAGTTGTCCTGAGCTCCCTGGTCTGGTTAAGGAGATAGTATTTACTCAGGTCCATAACAGTCAGTGTTGGCACATCATCAGAATGGACAGGGCACACTATTTCCAGGCCGTGTCTGGTTAATGTCAGGTATGAGGATCAAAATTCTCCTTAATATGAATATACGACCCGTGTAACTCCATATCATGTGCAACCACAAGAATTGGAATTTATACTCCATATATGTAAAATATGTTAAAATACACTCTACTGTCATGTATATCTAAAAATAATTTTTTAAAAGAAGCTTCACCTTAAGCTAGGCACAGTGGTGCACACCTATAATGCCAGCAATTCTGAAGGCTGAGGCAAGAGGATCACAAGTTCAAACCAGCCTCAGCAACTTAGCAAGAACGGATCTTAAAACAAAATATAAAATGGGCAAAGGATGTGGCTCAGTGATAAAGCACCCCTGGGTTAAATCCTCAGGACCCAAAACAAACAAACAAAAAAACCCTTCGCCTTAACTGAGTCTGGCGAGATCTCACACCTCTCCATCAGTATTGCGTTTCCTGCGTTTGGCACATCCTCCAACCTCTGTGTACATCTGTTACCCTGCCAGATCCTGCCCCCCTGGGATTTATTCATCCCATCTATCACTTTACATGCTCAATGGGTGACTGTAAACAAATGAACAGATATCAGAAGTCTCCTCAGCTCATCCTTTCAGTTCAACCCACATTGGGCAAGTCCAGGTCACCTGAACGTAAAGGGCTCACTCTATGCCTGACCGGATTCCCTGAGATCTTGATGGCCATTGGGCTCTGAGAGAGAGCTCCTTCCCTGAGAAGTGGACACCCAGTCTATCAGTAGGCCATAGGCAGAGAATTAGATTAGGCATCAAGGACTACTGGGCATGTGGCCACCACCCAGACATGTGACTCTGGCACATTATTCCACTTCTCTGGGGCCAGATGGCTTCTTGCTAAGATCCAACTCAGTGTCGAGAGTCCTCCAGTGCCGCCTGCTGTCTTCCCCCAAAGACAGAACAGATGCCTCTTCCTCTCATAGAGATGGTGCAAGAACTGAGTTTTTGAAGCAAAAACACCTTTCTGTGACTGAGTGGTTTATCCTAAGAAAAGGACTCAGAAGTTTTAGAAATCATCCATCTGTGAGCCAAGAAAAATAGTTTGTAAAGGCTAAAAGCAAAGAACCCAAAGGCAAAGACTTGTAAAAACACCTATAACAATCAAAAGTTCTCAAGGACTGAAACTGAAGCATTGCAGGATCACGGGAGGTGGACAGTGAGCTCTGAAACACACAGAGTCGATCGACAAAGGACACGTGGTACAGAATGCAACCACGGGAGGTGACACACATGCACCCAGAGTGTACAGGAGGCCAGCAGACACATCCTTATCCCAGGACTCTGCCCACCACACTGGACAGGAAGGAGGCACCACTAAAATTCATTAGGATTCATAATGCTTCAAACCATGCTCTTGGGCTGCAGAGGGGGGAAGGAAGTGAGAATGAACAAGAAGGACTCCGTCCTTCACTGACAGCCTGCACTGGGCTCAGCCAGCTCAGAGGAGTGATGCAGACAGAAGCCCAGCAATACCATCAGTACTGTCTGCCTTCCAGGAACTCAGTCCTTGGGATAAGGAAGTTAGGACACCAAAACCACCGCCCAAGGTATTGTCAATGATAAAATCTGTGTAGATTATCCATTAGAAAGCATTTTACACACAGGTGCTCATTTAATTCTCACAATGGTTAGAAGGCCAGAGAGAATTTAAGTAACTTGCCCAGGATCTCTTGGCTGCCATGCACTAGCACTATTAGACATTTTATGTGTACTACTATGAGAATGGTAAGAGACATTCTGAATTTGCAGGGTAAGTACAATGACAGCTTATGCAAATGAGTACCTATACTAGGGACAGGTGAATGCCTTATAAACACCAGCATCCGTACCTGAAAGAGCCTCCCCAATGGCACTGGGCCTGGCCAAGACTGAGTTGATACCTGGCTCCTTCCTATTTGCTTCATGAATGAAAGTAGGATGTTAACAGCTTCTACTCTGCAGTTGGAGAATCTAAGGTGAATTCAAGAATCTGAATACAGGTCTGTCTGACACCAAAGTCACTAGTCCTGTCATTTTGGTAGTGGTTTTAGGTGGCACATGAGACACAGGATTCCAGGCAATGTCTGCAGGAGGTGTGCAAACATAGCAATACAAAACAATGGATCATATTTTATTTTCTAATATTTCTTTTTAGATCAAGGAAAAGTATCAGTTTGGGACTGGTCAGTTTAACATCTCTCCAATACTAATATTCTTTCCTCTTTCTCCTCTTTCTTTCTTTATTAGTGCTGAGGATCAAACAAGGACCTCAGATGAGCCTAAGAGCTGGGGGTGTGGCTCAATGGTAGAGCACTCATCTGTCATATGCAAGGACCTGGCTCCATCCCTAACACCACCACCAAAAAAAAAAAAAAAAAAAAGAAAAAGGAAAAGGAAAAAAAGGAGAAGGTATTAGGCTCAAAATCCTTAAACACTTTATTTTCATTATATTTTATTTTTATGGTTACTTGCAATTTATGGCAAACAGCTCTGGTTTTCCATTTACATAAATGATACATTTCTTTCTAAAGCAAATGTAGTTTTTTAAAAAAATTAAAGGGGGATTTTTAAAAGACATTAAGTACAGTCATGTGTTGCTTAACAGGGATACACCCTGAGAAATGTATTGTTCAGCAATTTTGCCATTTTGTGAACAACATTTAAGAGTACTCACACAAATTACAATGACTACAAGGTCACTAGATGACATAATTTTTTTTTTTTTTTTTTTTTGTGATGCTGGGATTGAACCCAGGTCCTCCCACATGTTAGGCAAGTGCTCTACTGCTTAGCTACAGCCCCTAGCCCTTTTTATTTTGAGACAGGAATCTCACTTAGTTACCCAGGCTGGCCTCAAACTTGCCATCTTCCTACCTTATCCTCCCAGGTAGCCAGCATCACAGGTGTGCACCACTAGGCCATGTTACTAGGCGATGTAATCTTACGGGACCACCAACATATATGTGGTGCATGATTGGTTAAAACACTGTTATGTGGCACATGGCAGTAGTTAATAGTGCAGGTGGTAGACATACAGCAAAAAACATGAAACTGGCACATGGGTGGCTGACATTTGGGAAATGGTACCTGTGTCACACTGTGCCTCAGAACACAAGTGCTTCTGCCCAGTTTTGAATCCATGCTCCTTCACAGTAGGGCAAATGTGACAAGTAATATTCTTCAGAACCCTCACCTCGGAGGCTACAGGATGTCCCAGACATGATCTCTTACAAGGGCTGCACTAATGCATAGCACATGCTCAACTTGACAGGCAGGTGCATGAACAGGTGTCAAGAGTAGATAATGACAAGTATCTGAGTAGGACAGGGGTCAGCAAACTACGACCCCCGAACTACATCCAGCCTAAAAAAAAAAAACTGCGGATCCTTTAATGGGGGTGAGGGCAGACACTGCAATTGGGAAGATTAGGGTCAAGGGAGCCACATCAGGGTAGTTAAAGGGCCAGAGAAGCAACTGTACCAGAAAGTAAGAAGGAAACTCCCTCCTGGAATTGGCAGATGGGTGGGATGAAACGTGAAGGGAAAACTGAAGGAAGAAGAGGGAAAGAAAAATGTCATGATCAAAACCCGAGAAACAGTTACTGGGCGTGGTAGCCAATGCCTGGTGACCCAGCACTTGGGAGGCTGAGGCAGGAGGATCCCTTGAGCCCAGAAGTTCAAGATTAGCCTGGGCAATATAGAGAGAACTCATCTCAAAACAACAAAACTTGAGCAACAGAGGAGATGAACAAGTAGTAGAAGTTATCCCAAAGATAATAATCTAACTTTTTTTTTTTGGTACTGGGGATTGAACTCAGGGACACTTGACCACTTAGCCACATCCCCAGCCGTATTTTGTGTTTTACGTAGAGACAGGGTCTCACTGAGTTGCTTAGCACCTCACCATTGCTGAGGCTGGCTTTGAACTCGCAATTCTCCTGTCTTAGCCTCCCAAAGTACTGGGATTACAGGCGTGCGCCACCGCACCCAGCTATGATGTTCCATCTTTAAGAAGTACTGCTACGATTCTGGGCTTCTCAGACCTTTCCAAGAAACTGCACTTTCAAAGGAGCTATGACCTCAGAAAATCAGAGACTTCACTCAGGTAGCAATGGGGACCATGGTACAACTGTGATGGTCGGAGATGAGCTTGTGTGGGGAGATGAAGCAGAGAGAGAGAAAGTAACAGACTGTTTTCGAACAAGAATAGGACACAGGCAGTGGGGATTCAGATAATATGAAGTGGACAACTGCAGAGGGCTTATTTAATACAGTGAGGAGTTTGTACTAATATAGGAGGTTACTGAAGATCCATGCAGGAATTTAAGCAGGCAGTCATTTGTGTTCTCAGGTATCTGCAGGAGAAAGATGGTGGCATGACAAAGCTCTACAGAGAATTGTAAGATGCTACATACCTTTAATAGCAATAGTGTAAAAGACAAAGTGGACTGTGTTTGCCAAATAAAAGTGTTAACAAGACGGCAATCAACAGAATGGGAATCTGCTACAACTAAAAGCTCAACAACACCTATACCAAAGGAGCTGTTCTTTCATGTGCTTCATCTCATTTGCATAAACATTTCTATGAGTTAAGCAGGAAAAACAACAACAACAACAACTACATTCGGTGCTGCTGACATGAGAAGGAATGTTGATTGGGGAGGGAAAGTCAGAGTACAAAGAAGTAAGTGAGCCTTGACAGGAACAAATTCAACTAGAGAAGCAAGCTGGATCCAAGCACCACCAATACATGCTGAAACCCTGACAGGAACAGCAGCTGCAGGTGGGCCTTTTAGCTATCCCTTCTAAAGTGAAACTCCCGGAAAGTGGAATAACATTGCTCCCTGGGTAATCTTTTATCAACAAGGGGCTTGTGGGCACTGAGCACAAAGCAGGGCAGTGGGCCTCTGTTGCTGGCTGTGGACTAAAAGAAGAGGTGCCTGCTTTGGAGGTGAGAGCCCTGGCCTCAGAGATAAATTTAGTGGTGTGCTGGTAAATGTTAACAAATGGCTCTAAGGGGTCAAAGAGCAATTTGTAGTTTTGCCAATTTCTGTGGTACAAATACTCTCACCACAGCCTGTTTAAAACTACTAATGTGGGACTGTAGCTCAGTGGTAGAGCGCTTGCCTCGCATGCGTGAGTCACTGGGTTCGATCCTCAGCACCACATACAAATAAATAAAATAAAGATATTGTATCCATCTACAACTAAAAAAAAAAACTTAAAAAAAAAATAATAAAACTACTAATGTGATATCACCAAAAAGAGGCTGGGAAGAGATGCACACAGTCGGCTCTAGTGAGCCCCTTGCGCCTCCTCGAGCGCTCCACTGGAAATCTGGCTTATGGCTCATAGCAGTTCTTAACTGGATGCTGATCTGTGATGTGAGACGACATGACAGGTCACTCCGAAGTCACGCTGCTGAACCACCCTCACCCCCACCCTGCAGCCATTCAGTAACAGATCTTACAGCTGACCTTCAACAGCTTTTGAAGAGACTGTTTCAGACTTATGAACTTCGTTTGCAGATTAGGTAACTGGGGAACCAAGTTGTAGACTGGCTCACCTTGGGCTACATGGCAGAGCTAGGATCATTATACTCTGCATCATCAGAAACAAATTCTGAAACCAAAGAGGGAGTAGCTGCAGAGTAAGAAGGCAGAGCGGTCAAGTCACATCAAGTGTAGCTGACACAGGACTGGTAAATGTACTTCCAGGGAAGTCTGGGCAAAGAAGAGAAAGGACCCCTGTGATGCTTAGAAGTTGCAGGCGTGTGCACACGCATGTGTGTGTATTCATGTGTGCTCTCATGAGTGGGTAGGTGTCATGAGGCACTCAATTGCTGTTCCCTGTGTTCTGTGGATAACGAAGCCCCAGGCATCCTATTTGAAATAAAAAAATTGGTTTGTGAATTTTAGCTAACTAATACCACACATTGAGAAGTTCATACTCTCTTCTTCCATTTTTCTTTTTCTCTCCATTAATTTTATTTTTGTGGTGAAAACTTTTAATTTTTCTACCTGCACCCCTCAGCAAGTATATTATGAGTTTTATTGGAAATCAATTCTTTTTCTAAAAGCTGTACTCTCACACTGGTTTCCTCCAGACTAATAACATGCTGTCCATCAACCTAAACCTCAGATTGGTCTCTCCTGCATCTATCTTCCTCAGCCCTTTCTGTCCACTGCCCGCTCGTTCTCATCTGAAAAGTCTTCAATACCCACCTGGAGCATCCTCTCTGTCACCAGGGCCAACAGTCACTGAGAAAAACTCAGCCACACCGGCTTTCTCCATGGCTCTTTCTGCTTGCAACGAAGCCTCCTGTAGCAAGTTGGGCAGGGCTGTTGGCCTGCTTGTGGGGTACTTCTGGGTGGCAGACAGGTCTTCTGTTTACAAACCACTCACCACTACCACCCTCCTTGGCAGCCCTTGGAAACTTCCCAGTAGTTAAGTGCTTATTAATCCCCATTTTGTAGGGAGTGAAACTGAGGGACAAGAAGAGGAAATCTCTATAAGGACATGCCACAGGGAAGAGATCCAAGGTTAGAGTATGCTTTCTGGAGGAAGTACAGTGAGCTTATATGACAGGAAGGTGGAGACAAGGAAGGTAAAGCAAGAGGCTTATAAGACTCAACCTGGGATAAGCAAACTAAGAAAAATTAATCTGGTAAGGGCTGTACAGAGACCATGAAAAGATACCGCAACTTGGCTCACAGCTCATCTGAAAATGTAGGAATGGTCTCTTCACTTCAGGGCTGGTGGGTGGAGAACTCTGGTCTGATGCTATGTAATTATGTAAACATATACATATATACACGTATATATGAATACAGCTGTACACATGCACACAGTTATACATGATTATGTAATTACAACTGAGTTGTAAGGACTCCTTTACTCCCTTTGGATGTTCTCAAGACCAAACTTCAGTGTAACAGAGAAAACTGTCAACCATATAAACATTGTTTTGCCTCACTCCCGAAGGGATATATCATTCTTCCCTGCTTTTGTTGATAAGTGTTGAAAACTGTTGAAATGTTTCTAATTGACTGAAGTGGAGAGAAGGTCATACAATTCAATGGAGACTTAACTCTTCTGAATTAAGATCCATTGAATTTAGGTGGGAAAGGGGAAAAGTCGGTGAACTGTGGACCCTGATTTCGTGAAATGTGGTCAGCCACAACCTCACACCAGAGGCATAACCAAAATTATGCAAACATTGAAGTTTCTGTTCCTTGAAAATCAGTATATTGGGTCATATTTTCAATACTCAGAACTCACTGCTTAGGTCCATGGCAACCTATGGGTCAAAGCTAATCAGATAAAGCCACCTTCCCATCAGGACTGGGAAGGATCTTAGGCCAACCTATCATTTCATATATAATGAGACTGCACCTCAGAGAAGGGATTTGTCCTAAGGCATACAATTATGTTTAGGATGAGAAGCCACATCTTCTAGTCTCAAAGATGTTTGACTCTCCTTCCTACCCCAATGTCTCTGTTGTGGTATCCACCCAGTGAACCCACTGATAGACATGCAGGAGCACCAGCATCCCAGGCACTGTGTCAGCCCCAGGAGGATGTGAGCTCTGAACAGCCACTGAGGGCTCCAGGATGAGTGACATGCAGTTTCTTCCCTGTTGGAGTTTCCAGTGAAAGTCCACTGGAACTGAACAGATGAGTACAGAAGGGGGTGAAAATCACTCTAGAAAAAATGTACAGGACACTATTGGAGTCAGTGGACAGCCATTGCCATCCTTGAGGGGCACTGAGTAGGAACTTGAACTGAAGGAAGAGTAGACATTATCCCAGTCAGAAGGCGGGCAAAGGACATTCATGTAGCAGAGAAAACAGCATGAGCAAGGCTGGAGGGAACTCCAGAAGCGTAAGCAGGTTCAATAAAGCCAGAGGAGTCAAATCCAAGGAGAAGCCAAACTACAAAGAAATCACTGCAACCCTAAATGGAGCCGTGAAGAGCACAGGGTCAAAGCAAACACATGCTAGGGTCAAGGCATCCTAAGTGAGCACCAGGATTAAGGCAGGAACGAACATATCAGTAGAAAACTAGAGTTTCTGGGAAGAGAGCCTCCCAGTGAGCTCATAAGTGAAACAGCAGGGCTGAGGATTGCAGAGGGAGACACAGAGTCACTGAAATCAGCCCACAGGTTTTTCTTGTCCACCAGGTCACATTGGCTAAAGACAAAGCTGGCCCAAGCCATCAGCCAACAAGAGTATGTTTCCCTTGAGTTGTGAGCCCTCTGGGACCACAAATGGACAATGGGCAGGTCAGAGCCTGAATTAAAGCTAATTCCTAACATGTTTTTATACCTGTGATTCTTTTTCCCTCTCTACTTGCACCTGGGCTTTCTGTCCCAATGCAGGTGTAGACAGTATAGCCTGGAGGTTTGAAACAGGAGTCAGAAGTTCCAAGCTCAAAGCCCACTCAGTTGTTTACTAACTGGGTGACCTTTGGCAGAGTTGCTTTAACCTCCCTGATTCAACTCCCTCATCTAAACTCAGAATTGTCACATTAGAGACAACAGAAAACACTTCTACTGTGGTGCACAGCACATAGTGTTCTGTGAGTGGTAGGTGTTCTAGTGTTCTATCTAAAAGGCAAGCAGGACCAGCTTTTATAGAACTCTCACGTTGATCTGGTTTTGTGGTGGACTGTATTCTCCAAAGATGACTGCGTCGAAATCTCTTACCCACAGCTCTTCTTATGACTTTAACATCTCTCCCATTGAGAGTCAGGGTTCTGTGTTCCCTTCCCTAAAATCCAGTCGTGTTTATGTCCACAGTAAAAATGAGAGTCCACAACTTCTCAAGAAAGATCACAGCCTGCTTCTCTTAGGAATGTTTGCTCTTGGAACCTAGCCACCATGCTGGGAGGAAGCACAAGCAGCCACATGGAGAGGCCACTGTTCCAGCCAACAGCCCCAGCTGAGGTGCCAGCTGACAGCCAGCATCAAATTGCCAAAGATGTGAGTGAGCGAGCCTTCAGATGCCAAATCACCCCAGCCTTCAGATCTTCCCAGCAGAGGCCCCAGATATCATAGAGCACAAACAAACTGTCCCACTGTGCCCTTTTCAAATTCCTGACCCACAGAAATGGTGAATCTAATAAAATGGTATGAAATGCCATGTAGTCTGGGTTTTTTAGGTAGCAACAGATAATTTATACAACTCTTTCAAGGCAATAGTGGGCTCAGGAAATATTTGGGAATGCTAAAAAAGATGAAGTGTCCAGAAGGTTAGCCTGAGTGTGGTAAGCTAGGACTGGTGGCAGGGAGACTCACAAAAGACTATGGATACTCTGTGTGTGGGGTGGGGGTGGGGTGGTTACAGGGCACAGATTAGATGTGTGGGTTGAGGAAAAAAAGAACTTTAAATGACTCTGAGGTCTGAACTCATAGTGGAATCCCTGAGAGAATTAGGTTCATCTAGAAAGGGAGTCCCATGCCCTGCAAGGAATACAGGGGGTTCAGCAAAGTAAATTCCATTCTAAATATGTTGAATCTGCATGATGTATGGATAATCTAAGGAGTGTCTAATAAGACATTAAAATTCAGGACTAGAAATTGAACAATGCTTTTGGTTAAAACCTTAAAAATGGATGGGACTGCTTCTGATGACTGTGCTGAGAAAAGGACTTAGCCTCGGTAAGTACCTATATTTAGGGGAATAACAGGTGAGAGGAATGAGGGCTAGTCAGTCACAAAGGCAGAATTTTGAGAATATAATGTCACAACCAACATTTGAGTGTGATCATCATTAGTATCAAACACAGCAGAGAGAGGTCAAAGAGACAAAAGATTGACAAAAGGTACTAGAGCCAAAAAGGAGACCAGGAAGGGACCAGCATCAGAGGAAGCCCCCTCCGCCCTCGCCCAAAGTGGAATCAGACAAACTGAATGAAAAATGACTTGACATGAAGCCTGCTTAGTGCCTGGGTGTGTCTTCAGTCTCCCTTCAGGCAGAGAGTTTCCTGTGAGTCTGGACAGGTGAAATAGGTAGGAATAGTTAAAATGAGATGATGACATGCACATGTGTAGGGGTTTAAAGTAGGCACAGGGACACCTGCCACTTATCTATCTCACACAGATAAAGCACAGATGAGGTTCCTATAAAGTGCTTTGAATTCTCTGGCATCATAGTAGATGATTCCTATCTTTCAAACCTCTAAAGGGAACAGTTCTTAGCATTTGTTGAACTCTACAACATTCCTGGGAGGTAGATATTATCACTGGATGAGGAAACAAAGGCCACACAGCAAGTCAAAAGCCAAGGCAAGATTAGAATGGGGCCTGCCTTCTGTGGGGAAGTCTAGTTGGCTGGATTCCTTTTGTGTCAGTTGTAAGTTCTTTGATCTGTAACACGGAAGAGGCTTGTTTCCGAGGAGGTTGTGAAAATAGATTCATTAATGACCATAAGGTTCTCTGAAACTCACTGAAAAGGATATGGAAAAAAAAAAAAAGCACAGCCACCCAGATTGTAGAAATAATAAAAGAAAGCCCAGGAACAATGGTCTACAAACAGCAAGAGGGATCTGGCACTGGGGAAAAGTAACCAGGAGGGAGCAGGCATGGGTTTTTATTTTGGGGTGGGGGGCACTTGAAGAGGTGGCCGGGTGCCAGGTGCTCCATGCTTGGCCTTTCTCTGCCTCTTCACTTTGGGCAGACACAGTATGACATGGCTGGGTTGTACTGAACTCTTGGCTCCAAAGACAGGGCAGTAATTGGATTACTCACAGGCTGCGTTTGTGAACAAAACTATGGATCAGAGTACCTCAGGGGTCCCTAGAAACAGTAAAAGGAGAGGTTACAGTTTTATGACTTTACTAGAAATCCATGGAAAAATAGTAGCATATCAACTCTTCTGGTATTTCCCCCCCTAAAAACTGAATTTCTTAGTGAAAAGGAAAAAAAAGTAATGATGAATTATTTGAATAGTAGTTAGGACATTAATATAAATTAAGAGATGGCGTTTAAGACAAATGAAGCTGGCACAGGACGGGTAACAGGCACTTGCTGAGGGCCTGCAACAGGCCATCTCTCTTCATATTTATAACCCCCTCATGAGATACTGGCAGCCCCATTCTATGGAGACTAGGCAAAGGCTTAGAAAGGCTCCTCTGCCCGCGGTCCTACAGCCAGTCTATGATGGAGTCATGACTTGAGGCCTGACATGCCTGATTCCAGAGCCCACGGGCGTTCTGGACATTGCACTGCCTACTTCTCAATAGTCATGACTTCAACATTAGTCAGATCTCTACTAATTAGATTTATTGTAACTCCTCAGAAGTGACTGCCCCCTAAACTGGAGGATGTATAGAGAGGAACATATCTATTACGCACGTCTATCATATATCCAATGCATACAAGATGAACAAGTGATCAAGACCAAGCCTAGTGTGTAAGGGGCAAAATTACTATGTCCTCTCCTGTCTTCAGAGGGTCCTAGCTCAGCACTCCTGTGGTACACACCAGTTGACCAGGACATCCTCACTGCTCTAGGCAACACCTCCCCTGTCCTTTCATGAAGCAACCTCCTTTTCCCAATTCCTTCACAGCCTTGGCTCAGGTAGCAAGAATTTTTTTAAGTTAACCATACAAACCAACTGCTAAGTTGGTAGATAATATATTATACCTTCTAAGACATGGATTTTTAACTTAGTTAACATGCACTTTACCACCATATCGATATAAAGAAGTAATTACAACAGTGGATATCTCAGGCACTCTAGAAGACTGAAAGAGGAGACAGCTTCAGGGCAAGCAGCCTTTAGGCACTTGCCCAGCCAATCAACCAACAAATCATGCAATCAATAAACTAGAAATTGAGTCCTACCCATACCTTTTTAAAGAGAAGACAATACTGATTTGCATGTCTGCTTCTGCATTCAATCTGACATATAAATATAATTATCGTTTTGGTCGAAAAATTTGGAGAAAATCTGAGTATATTCAGATATGCAGTTGGAAAAAAAGAATCATAACCTTTTTGGATAATTACAGATATTCTTCTTTGCTACAACACCAAAATTTGACAAGTAGGATTAACTGTCAGATAGGGTTAAAATAGGTTCTGTTATTACACCCATTTTACAGTAAGGAAATAGGTTCAATAACCACCCAAAGTCACACTATCAATAAGTAGCAGGAGCTGGATTCAAACCCGGGAATAATCCAGACACTGAGACATGCCCTTAACCACTAGTCCATGCAGTTCTCAAAGTGTGATCCATAGACCCTTGGAATCCCAAAGACCCTTTGGGGGTCCATGAGGCCCAAACTGTTTTTTCTCATTACATCAGGATGTGATGTACCTTTTTCACTGTGCTGCTATTTGCAGAGATGGTGCAAAAGAAGTGGTGGATCAAACTGCTTGCCCTTTAGGCCCCAAATCAAGGCACTAGCATTAAACTGTACTAAAAGTCCTGTTATACATTTTAATAAGGGGAAGCACTTTCATTCAAAATTGTCCTTGATGAAACATTAAAAATTATTAATTTCTAAATATCTTGACCTTGAAGTCTGGGTCTTTTAAAATATCACGCGACAAAATAGAAAGTATGTATGTGTACAACACTTCTGCTGTACATGAAGTAATGTCTTCCAGAAAAGATAACTGGATAACTGAACCGAGCTGAAATGGCTGCTCTCACCATGGCATATAATGTTGCTGACTAACAGTTGTGACTATTCAGAATTGGGTACTTGATAGACATTTTCCTGAAAATGAACAAAGCGAAGACTATGGCTTAAACAAACAAACAACAGCCCAGTATTTGTTTTCAGTGATCAAGTTTGACCTCTTAGTCAAAAACTGGTATTTTGAAAAACTCATATTTACCCTTGTGAGCTTGTAGCTTCCCCATCTTTGAAGACTTTGGAGGGTGAGATTGGTCATGACAGTGATGAATATGATTTTTCAATAACTGTAACATCAATATTTGCAAGATCTGAATAACCCAGCAAACCAATATTTTACAAATGACTAATGTATGATGTTACAAAACCCTACATTAGTAAAAGATTTTAATGTTTTAGACCATTAAAGTTTCTTCATAGCCGGGCGTGGTGGCGCACACCTGTAATCCCAGTATTTTGGGAGACTGGGAGACAGGAGAATTGAGAGTTCAAAGCCAGCTTCAGCAATGGTGAGGCACTAAGCAACTCAATGAGACCCTGTTTCTACATAAAACACAAAATTGGACTGGGGATGTGGCTCAGTGATCGAGTACCCCTGAGTTCAATCCTTGGCACCAGAAAAAAAAAGTTTCTTCATATGGCTTCAGATACTACATGGCAGCTAACCTTTAAGAAATGATTCTTTGGTATGGTATCAAAGAATACCCATAATTATATAAAAAGGTTATTATAATATTATTTTTCCAATTATGTATCTGAGTGAGCACAGATTTTCTTCATCTTTTTCATCCAAAATCTATATTATATCAGACTGAATGCAGAAGCAGGCATGCAAATCAATGTCTTCTCTTTAAAAAGACATTAAAGACAATACAAAAAGGAAGAACAAAAAAATGAAAAATAAAGCATCTTCCTGCCCCAGTACAAGGGGTCAAACCCAGGGCCTTGTGTACACTAGGGAAGTGCTCTACCCCTGAAGTACATCCCCAGCCTGAAAATACATTTATTTTTATAAAATGTTTATGTTAACATGTAATTATTTTATTACTATTATTTCTAAGAGAATTAATAAATACTTTTAAAACTTCAGACACAGTAATGATCAAAACCTTTTTGGAGTCCTCGACAATTTATATGAGAATAAAGGGGTCCAGAGACCAGAAATCTGAAAATCACTGCTGTACAGCATGGAATTTAGAAGACGAAAGAGGAGGTTTTGCAACTACAAAACCAGGCGTAGCCACCAAGAACTTCATGAACTTCTCAGCAAGTAAGAGTCAAAGATCTAATTTTTCAACAGGCTTTGTGACTTAAGAACAATGATCAGTAAAAACCATTCTTGCCACCTAGCAGTTCTCAGTTACTCAACTCCTACTTCCTCTGTTCTCCAGTGCTCTCTTTGTTTTCTCTTGTCCATCTACTCTCCTTTAAGACTTGTACTGCTTACCTTTCCTTCCAGCCAGCATCCCGTATACCTCTTCTCTATAGCACTAAGCACCTGGCTTCTCTGATAATTATTTACCTGGTGTGTGTCTCTCTCTCTTTTGAATGTGAGGCCTTGCAAACTAGAATTATGTCTTAATCCCAATACCTTGCTAAACATGGCACACACAGAGTAAAATTCAAGGTCTGCTGGATTAATGAAAACTATTGTTTCCCTAATATGCACCAAGTTATCTTCCAATAGCAACCTGTCTCCTGCAGAGATTGTGTTGACCAGCTAAGAGAAACAGGGTAGGATTTTTATTATTTCTCAGTACGTTATTCAATTAACATTCTAACTCATTATCAAGTGAAATCTACCGAATCCTAAAACCATAAAGCTGAGACCCAAACCTGGGAGTTCCAAACCCTGCAGTCAAGCCTTCCTCCCCTTCCCATTCAGACAATGGCCTCCCTTGTGATACTGTATTACAAGCTCTCTAAAACCAAACATGCTTCTTTTTAATTTTTTTTATTTGTTCTTTTTAGATATACACGACAGTAGAGTGTATTTTGACATATTCATACATTATACATACATGGAGTATAACTTCCCATTCTTGTGTTTCCACATGATGTGGAGTTACACTGGTCATGCATTCATATATGAACATAGGCAAGTTATGTCTGATTCCTTCTACTCTCTCCTACTCCCATTTCTTCCCTTCCCTTCATTCCCCTTTGTCTAATCCAATGAACTTCTGTTCTCCCCCCCCACATACTGTTATTGTGTGTTCTAAAAAGAATTTTTTAAAAACTCAAAAGGAAGCATGTGTTAGGTTTTAGAGAGCTTGTGACACAGTATCACAAGGGAGGCCATATATCAGAGAGAACATTTGGTCTTTGGTCTCTAATTCTATCCATTTACTGGCAAATGCCCTAATTTCATTCTTCTTTATGGCTAATATTCCATTGTGTATAATGTACCACATTTTCTTTATCCATTCGTCTGCTGAAGGGCACCTAGATTTACTCTATAGCTTAGCTACTCTGAATTAGATTGCTATAAACGTTGATGTGGCTGCATCCCTGTAATATGCCAATTTTAAGTCCTTTGGGTATAAACCTAGGAGTGGGATCACTGGGTCAAATGGTGGTTCTATTCCAAGTTTTCTGAGAAATCTCCATGCTGCTTTCCACAGTGGTTGCACCAATTTGCAGTCCCACCAGCAATGTATAAGTGTACCCTTTCCCCACATCCTCACCAATATTTATCCAAATGCTTCTAAGCAGTCAAGTTTGAAAAACAAATGCTTAAAATGAAGAGTTTATGGGCTGGGACTATAGCTCAGTGGTAGAGAGCTTGCCTAATATGTGTGAGGCACTGGGTTTGATCCTCAGCACCACATAAATAAAAATAAATAAATAAATAAATAAATGTATTGTGTTCATCTACAACTAAATAAAATATTTTTAAAAAAGTTTATAAAGCCAACTATAAAATCATTACTATAACTTGAACTACTACAACAGGGACTTCATAACTCAACAAGGGAAAAGTATTTTCTTCCCAAATTAAATGTAAGTGACATGGGGGAATAAAGGATGTTGAGTCAGACAATTCCTGTGCACATCACAGATAATGCAACATGTGTAAGTTATGGAAAATACTCAGACACCTCAGGATGTTACAGCTTCTTTCTGGAATGCTCCCTTACCACAATACCTTCTTATCCTGTTGTTCATCCTGCCTTTTCCCTTCCTTCCACTGTACCTTGCTCTGCTGTTTTCTCTCCATCCACCAGGAACTAGAGCAAGGTACAATAAGCTGACAGGTATAAGACATTCCAATAGCCTTCTCAGGCTCTCCCACAGCATGTGATCTTATTTCCTTATCCCTACAGAGTGAGGGCCTTGGAAATCACCTATGCTCACCTTGACCCTTATTTTATTAGAGAGGAAACAGGAAATGGTAAGTGACCATACTTTCAGTTCACTTTTGTACACTTCAGGAAAACTGATGCCAAGATAAAGGGGGTGCCTAAAGTCAAAGGGGGAAAGAAACTGAAAAATGGTTAAAAATATTGTTGGTATCCACTTAACACCCACCCCTTACTGCGCATCTATTTTATGCTGGGTGCCAGAGGTTTGTCATTTTTTCCCCTCTGATTAAATAACTATTAAAATTTGAGAAAAACAGGAAGACCAAGAAAGCCCTGACTATATGTTAAAATGAACAGATCTGAAATGACAGCAAAAAAATGAAATGAATGCAAAGAAAGTATGTGCCACATACATACCCAAAGCCCAATAAATCCAGGAATCCAGGAAAATAAACAGCCTAGCAAGGCTGCCTATGGCTGGGATGAGAAAGAAATGGAGGGAAATAAAGAATTTATTCACATTACAATTTAAGTTCTTATTTAAACTTACTGGGGAATGATTCCTGGTAACCAAAAACAAAAACAAACAAAAAACCCAAACAACAAAAAACAAAACAAAACAAAAAAACCTCAAATGACATTGAAATATTTTTCAAAAGATGCCCTTAACCCCCTGGCTTCACCACAAGAGGGTGCACATTTCCTTATTATAATACAGCAACCAAGGGAAACCCTTAAGTTCCTCCAGACAGCTGCTCACCTCTGCAAGGGCACCTCTTTCCTGTCCTGGCCGTGTAATGACAGTACAGCGTTTTTGTAGGTTAAATCCCTTTTACACACTTTAGTCCTTTAATTTTAACAATATTCTGAGAGGGTGAGTGGGGCAAAAAGTATTAACACAGTTAGGGGTGAGGATCAGTGGTAGAGCCCTAGCCTAGCATGTGCCAGGCCATGAAGTCAATTCCCAGCAGAGGGGGAAATAAATCAGCTCCATCTGAAGAAAGAAACACTTAGAGAAGTGACTTGCTGAAGGTCAGAAGGATTACAATGTTAGAGCCCAAATAAAATGAAAGTCTTCTGAGTCCCAAATCCTGTATACATTTCCCTATGGGAACATAATCGAAACCCACACACCACAATCATGCAGCACCTCTATCCATCCATTCTACTTTTTCTGAGCAAAGACTCATATGCTGGGCAGATCAGAGATGGCTTGCCTTTGCAATGTTAAAACTGTTTTTAAAAAGTGTGTGTTAACACCTGGCAATTATTTTTATAGGTTTCCAATGAAGTGAGAAGTGTGCTGACGCTTGCCTATAGCATTCTAAAGCAGCAGTAACATGGACTAGAATAATATTAAATGTTGTTTACAACAGGAAAATTAACTTTAGGCTTAAATTTCTTTGGAGAGATCCCCTGAGATTCAGGCTAAAAACCTAACCTCACGGGCCTTTTCTTGTGGATAAGAGAACAGTGGTCAAAGATTTGGACTTTGTACCTGGACTGCCTGAATTCAAGTCCAGGGTCTGCCATTTACCATGTGGCCTTAGCCAATTACTCAGCTACTATGTGCTTCAGCCTTCCCACGCAAGATGGAGATGCGAGCCACAGTTAGGATAGCAGTTATTAATATGAACAAGCCCATGGTAAGCATTCATACTACAAAAGGCAGTCCTCACTTCAAAGGAGCAAACAAAACCATTCGCTCCAGTGGTTATTAAAGAAAACACATCAATTTCATGTACTTTATGTCAAATCTGCATTATATTTAAATCTTTTTATGTGCACAAAAACCCGAAACTATCTTAAAGGATTTAGAGCACAAATATAAATTGCTAAGGACTATGTAGTTCTCGTATCTTTGCTTTTATAACATTATTTGTCACATCTATAGTATGTTTGATGCCAAGTCCTGGGTCGGGAAAGAAGGCTAAGTTACAGAGTTCTTCCAGGAGGTGATAGTAAGTGTGAAGTATCAGAGGGGAAGGCTCCCTGCCTAGAAACCTGAAGATCCTGAAGTAACTAAACAGCAGTTCCCCAATCTCACTTCCAGAGCTCCTAAGTTTCTCTAAAAACCCACCTTTTCATCTCCATTCCCACCATCATGGTCTTACATCATATCCTCCTCATCATGGACTCCTAACTGGCCACAGAAGTGAGGCCCATGAAGCCTGCTGAGTGAGTGAATAAGTGGGGATAGGAAGAGCAGTGCTAAAGAAGACCACAAAAACAGAAAAAAAGATACTTTACAAACTCTATGCACACATTTTGTTAACAAACATCCTAACTCAGCTCTGTAGAATGATTGACTGCCAGTAAGGTCCATCTGAAAGCATCCTCCCTCTCAGGATGTTTTCTTTTATTTTGGTGGCCGGAGAGGGCAGGTACCAGGGATTGAACACAGGAACACTCAGCCACTGAGCCACATCCCCAGCTCTTTTGGATTTTATTTAGAGACAGGGTCTCACTGAGTTGCTTAGCGCCTTGCTTTTGCTGAGGCTGGCTTTGAACTCGAGATCCTCCTGCCTCAGCCTCCTGAGCCACTGGGATTACAGGCGTACGCCACCACGTCCAGTAGACTTTTTCTTGTAATGGTAGTATCACAGGCTCCCTGGGAACTCACAGATCACCTTTTTCTGTCCTGTTCAGTTTGTTGGATCAAATTCATCAGACTGCTAAGGCTGGCTGCTCCTGTACCAGGTTGAAGCCACTTTGATATCTTTAGGTCTAAGATGGCACTGGATCTAGCACATGGATTAAAGTGGGGGCCCACTCTTGTGCAGTGTCTGTGCACTCTCCAGCTCTTCCCAAGAGTCCCAATGGACTTCTGATTTCTCCCATTCCAAACATTAAGCCTGCCCTCTAAATTCTTGTTGAAGTTGAAGGATATCCTTCACATTCTCTCTTGTGTGACTCCTATGGAGCAGAGAGATTTCCAGGGTTCTCTCTCAAAGAAAGAACATTTTTTACAGCTTTGGTCTAAGATTTTATTTGACCTCCCTATTGGCTCGGGTGCCCCTCCTGGGATGTGGCTTCACACACAATACATATATGCTAGATCACTCCCCGCCCATGCAGTGGCAACTCAGGGGCTGGCAAACTATATTCTCTCCCTTAGGAACACGCCCACTTACTAAATGCAGCTGTTCAATAGACAGTAAAGAAGTGCCTTTGCCTCTTGCTCACAGCCTGAGATCCTCAGGAGGGGGCACTATGGGAGGAGGAATCTGAGGGCAGAGTTAACCAGCTAAATTCTTAGAGTTTCAGTTAGGCTTAATAGTCAGTCTGCAGCATCAGACTGCGTGATGCCGGGGACAAGCCTGAGTTTGGCTTCCACAAGATTGTAACAAGACTCTTCCATTTGACCCTGATATGCAAAACTGTGCAATCAGAACTGGGTGGCAAATCCATGCTAGGAAGGAGCATGACCTCAGCCATCAAAATTAGAACTAGAAAAGCCCTCCCCAAATCTAGGAAGAGCAGCTCTGACCTGAGTGTTTCTCATACAGGTCTTCTGATACTTCTCCTGGAACTCTAATTTACAAGCTAACAAGTCTCACCATAAAAACACAGCTTTTCTTGATGCTTAATATTAATTTTTATTTCTTGGTGTATACTGCTTTGATCGGTCCTAAGCACGTTTTCTCTTTCCATGATGTTTACATCCTTCACATTCTTAGGGACTGTTATCATAACCCCTTTAATCATCCTTTGGCCAAGCTATACATATTTAGCTCCTTTCATCTCTCCCATGTCCTTCCTTCCAGCAGTGTTGGCTCCTCTTTAAATTCCTTCCAATCTGTCAACATCTTTCTGGAACTGATGCACGCCCTCCCTTAATAAACATTCTAGGTACTCCTGTTTCCTAAGACTTCTCCAAAG
The DNA here is from genome assembly GCA_028644305.1 of Xerus rutilus. NCBI lineage: Eukaryota > Metazoa > Chordata > Mammalia > Rodentia > Sciuridae > Xerus > Xerus rutilus. The sequence continues at coordinate 48,230,542 of CM053409.1, forward strand.
ACTCCTATAGTGAAAAGAAATTGGACCAAAAGTCAGAAGGGGCAGTTCTAATCCTGGATCTGTCCCCAAGTCTCACCTGACCCTTCAATAAAATGGGAATGATACCTTTTCTGATTTCATCAAAAAAGAACAAAATCACTTTGCAGATCATAGAGTATTATACATGACAAATGTGTGCATACTATACTTCTATAATTTTTAAAATATAAAAAACTAAGATTGGAAATAGGTATGTCAAATAACAGTTGTTAAATCCGGTGGTAGCATTAGGTATAATGGTTACATTAGTCACAGATTTAGTGCTTTTTTTTTTTTACTTTTTATTTTTTATTTTATTTTTTTTATCTTTTTTTTTCTCAAAAGTTGCATTTTAATACATGTTATCAAACATAACAGAAAAAAACAAATTTTCAGAAGCTGTACACACTGTTCACTGAAAACATTTGTTGAGGCAAATAGAAAAAAAATTGTTACAATCATAATTTTTCTAACTTTGCACAAAATTATAAGCAGATTACATTCTTTATATTAAACATCTTTATATGCACTTTCAATGAACAGTATATATATATATATATTTATATATATTTTCTTAAAAACAGCACACTACAGTAAAGCAGCCACTTCAATGTTTATAGCAGCACAATTCACAATTGCAAAACTGTGGAAGCAATCCAGATGTCCTTCAATAGATGAATGGATAAAGAAACTGTGGTACATATACACAATGGAATATTATTCAGCAATAAAAGAGAATAAAATTATGGCATTTGCAGGCAAATGGATGGAA